>CM075811.1:17795317-18445317 GCA_037975025.1 Excoecaria agallocha
CAGATATTAGACCCACGATAAACAGATAAATAATAATGTTACCGGCCATAATTACATATAAACTTCTTAGCCGATACATTACCACAAAATGATAAAATATATTTATTCCTCAAGATAACTATGAAACTATAAGGGCAATATGCACACTTCTAAACCTTCTCTTTTGCTGAAGGACCAAGTCACTACAACTTTCTAACTAGAAATGAAGCCTATCATGTAACCTACATGGATAATAAAACCTGTGCTAAGCTGTAAAGCTTAGTAGGGAATAATACTCTATGAACAATCTCATATAAAACCATCATATCATGTAAGCACCAAAATTAAACCATGGATGTGTACATTAACCCCACTAATTACAAATTCCATGCTTATAGAACTTCAGATTTTAAGTAAACGTATTTGACTCTTAAAATAGTTATTTAACCCTTTAGTTAAAGGTCGTTGCTTGATCCAATAATTAGCAATATAGCATATATATATACATATATATATATTCCCTATCTCTTAACTAGTTCATTCACATAAAAAAATTAACTCACGTCCCCTTATATCAGTTTTTTAAATAATTAACTGTTAATCAAATCATTACATTTGGTTAACCGATCCATCAATTTCATTTTTTTTCAGTTTTGTTAACCAATATTTTTCAATTAACTATTAAGATTTATAACATATAATTATAAAAAAAATATAGAGTAAATTTTATTAAGAGAGAAAAAAGTAAATGATACTTTAGCTATTTATAAGGATCAATGTCCCTACCCTAGCTAGGACTTCAAATGTTCGGTAGGATTTCCATTAAAGAAAAAATATAATCTAAATAGGAAGCTGAACCAAACTACCACAATCAAGAGATCTAACCTTGTTAGGTAACCACAAACCCTTGCTCTGATCGGACTTATCGAGATAATGTCATTATAAGCCACATTTCAAATTATGGATAACCTGAATGGCTAGAAAATTAAGCTACCCGAGGGCCTAAGGCATAGTTCTATTATCAATTTAATTTCATCAATAACCAAAAAAAAATAAAAAAAAATCAAAATTTTAAATACATCACCTTTTTTGTTTAATAAAATTTTTCAAATAATTATTCTGTTCATTTTGATTAATAGCATAACAAAATTTGAATTATCTATTTAATTTAGTTTCTATTAGTAGCATAAGAAAATTTTAATTATCTATTCAGTTTTATTTTGGTTTTAATTTTTATCACATTCCAATTTTTTTATTATTTCAGTTCAATTTAGTTCCCTTCTAGCCTTGGCTACCAAGAACACTAACAAAAAGTAAAATAAAAAATGTTTGTATGGCGGCATCATTATAGCCATAATGGTGTCATGTAAAAATTTTTACGGAGTCATGACATCTTTAGTTGCATTCTTCAACAAATGCCAATGAATTTTATAATGCTCGAATTTTTCCCCCATAGCCATAATAGTTCAGAAGCCCTTCATCTTGCCATTAGTTCTCTTTCACTTTCACTTCTATCTGCATAATGATGATTTCCATTAAGCTAGTTTATTTTTTTACGCCGTGATAAGTGTGGATTATGTATAATTTTTTAACATGTTTTAAGTATTGTTATTTAGTTAATTTGGTGTGATTTAGGTTGAATTAGAGTTAAATTGTTAATGTGTATGTTTTTGAAGTTAATTATAAGTTTTGGATGTTTTTCAGGTTCAATTTGATGAAAAGGGGCTTAAATTGCAAAAAAAGGCAAAGATTGGGGTCAAAACTGCAAAAATGAGAAAACTGATGCGAGAAAGTAAGCGTCGAGTCCAGAAGGTTTTCGCAGTGTGACCACGTGATAATGGATGAAGAGAAACCTCGTGGCCACGTGAAAGGTTGCATTTGGAAAGCCATGGCCACGTGAAATGATGAAGAAATTTATGCATGGCCATGTGAACAAGCTTGAAAAGAAGACCCATGCCTACGTGCAAGAAAAGGGAGAAACATGGATGACCACGTGTGTCCCTTTTTGCTATTGAACCTGTGCCCACATGATGATCTACAGCAGGAACAGGTATGGCCATGTGTAAGCTTTTCCATTCGATGAAGGATTTTCTCCAAGCTTCCTCTTTAAGTGGAGTTTGCTTCCTATTTAATTTTTGGAGTTCAAGAAGGGTTCTACTACGTCTTTTAGCCTTATAAATAGGAGTATGAAACGTCAGAGAAAAATCAATCTTGGAATTAAGCAAATTTTTCTTCTTAGTTTTTACGTTGTTTTTCTGTTTTCATTGTTTTTGGCTCAAAGCTTGTTTGATTTAAGTATATCTTGTGAGTAGTTTTCTTTAACTTTAGTTAAAGGATACTTGAATCCTTAACTCTTATTGTTATGAATTAAGTTTGATCTTCAATTTAATGCAAGGTTGATTATTTCTTAGTTTTTTAAACATAGTCTTGTCTTTATTCAAATTTAAATTGATTGTTAACTTAATTCAACATTGGTTTAAATTGATTATTGATATGCATGTTCTTGAGTTAATTTATTTAGGTTAATGCATGATTATAATTTGAATAAGCTATAATTTTGTATTGATTTAAGTAAATTAAGATTGAGAAAGGTGTAACTAAGAATGGATGAAATTTAAATTACTTGAGAAAGGATTTAATAGACATCTAGGAGAAAATAATTCATATCTTTATGCTAAGTATTGAGTTTATCTAAATAGGAAAAATTTTGATGCTTGGGATGATAATCTTGAATAAAGTTATCTGGGTTTATTAATCTGAATTCTTCATGATCACTTGTGTGTTTACTTTTTGATTAAGTCATAATAATATTTGTTAAGGTGGATAGTCCTTTAGTAAAAGTTATTTTAATATTGATTTTTACCTCATTCAAGTTACTTGCTTTCATTTTATCTTTAATTATTTTAACTCTTTCAATTGTTTTAATTTAGTTTAAATACTATTTTTAGTCTTAATCTTCAAGCATCATAATTTTGGGATTTTCTCTTCTTTCTTCTTCACACAAATTTTGTTTTAAAATTAAAATTACTCATACGTTTACAAGTTTCCTTTGGGTTCAATATTTTGGGTCATAATTATATTTTCCTATATTACTTAGTCAATCTAGTACACTTGCTAGACACGGGTCAAGTGTTTGGGCACCGTTGCCGGGGAACACATTGGCATTTGTTTATTTATTTTAATTTTAAAGTAATTTTTATGTGTTTTTCTTCTTTTCTTCAACAATTTTCTGATTTTCTTTTTAGGTGACTAGTGGTTTATGGTGAGAAACAACCCCATCCTACCCATAGACCCTGAAATTGAGAGGGCATTTCATAAGATTAGAAGGCTAAGAGGCAACATGAATGACCCAGAAATAGAACAACCTATGAATGATCCACCACCACCTAGGATCGAAGAGCAAGAAATACCCCACCAAGCTCCCGAAAATGGTTATAGACCTAGGACCATTAGGAGGACCATTAGGGATTATGTGATTCATAGGTGGAATGAAGAACATAAAACCATTAGGATTCCTTACCACCAACCTTTTGAGATTAAACCTGCTACCATCACGATGATACAAAGAAAACAATTTTTAGGTTTGGACATAGAGGATCCTGCACAACACCTAGATATGTTCTTAGAAGTTAGTGACACTGTGCAAATTCCTAATATATCGACTGATGCAATTAAGTTGAAACTCTTTCCATTCACCCTTATAGGAAAAGCTAGGGATTGGCTACAAATGTTACCAAATCAATCCATCCATTCTTGGCAACAAATGCAAGAAAAATTCCTGTGAAAATTCTTTCCACCTACTAAGACTGCCCTCATTAGAAAACAAATTGTTGATTTCCAACAATTTTATGAGGAGCCATTCCATGAAGCATGGGAAAGATTTAGGAGACTTTTAAAAAGCTGTCCTCATCATGAGTTTCCTGTTTATCAACTAATGCACATTTTCTATGCAGGTACTAATCCATCAACAAGATCTTTGTTGGATGCAGCCTTAAATGGTAGCTTTTATGAACCAAATACCTGAAGATGCATTTTTGCTTCTTGATGAGATGGCTACCAATGATGCTCAATGGGCAACCTCTAGAGCAGCTCAAAAGAAACAGGGAGTTCATAATATTGATGAAGTAGCTATGTTAAAAGCTTAATTGGAATTAATGGAAAAGAAGCATTTAAAAGAAATAAATGAGCTTAAAGCTAAAAATATTTCTATGTTATCTAATGAAGTTAATGCTTATGCAGGAATTCCAGGATCTCCGGGAATGAAGACTAATGAAGGAATGGTAGAAGAAGTAAATGCCTTAAACCCATATAGTAACACCTACAACCCGCGATAGAGAAACCATCCAAATTTTTCATGGAGGGAAGGTAATCAAGGTTCTTCTTCTAACCCTAATCCTATATCTCAGTTTAACCATAATCAACCTCCCAATAACCATCCCCCATACCAAAATCAAGCTCCACCACATTATCCAAACCAATACCCATCACAATCATACCATCAACCACCCGGTTTTCAAAAGTCTCAACCTCCCCCTCCTCAAGAAAATAAATCCAACATTGAAGAAATGATTGCTAGCTTTATGGCCTCTCACAATTCAATTTTGGCTAGTCAAGATGCTAGATGGAAATCACAAGACATTTGGATGAGGAACCAAGAGGCATCCATTAGGAATTTAGAGAACCAAATGGGACAACTTGCTAGTTCATTATCCAACCGAACTCAAGAGACATTTCCATCTAATGTGGACCGAAATCCAAAAGAGGAAGCTAAAGCAATCACCTTAAGGAGTGGGAAAGAGTTAGAAAAGACTGAAATTGGTGAGAATTCTTCCCCAAGGGTGGAACCGATGACGGAGGTAAGTATTTCTAAGTCAAAAAATGTTGAAAAAGTGCCTCCTACGGTTGAAAAGGGTAAAGGTAAAGAAAAACTTATTTCTACTATTCTTGATGAATCTCAATTACCTTTTCCTGTTCTAGCTAGAAAAGAAAGGCAAAATGAGCAATTAAGTAGATTTTTAAACATGTTTAAGAAGCTATATATAAATTTACCATTTACTGAAGCTGTATTACACATGCCTAAATATGCTAAATTTATGAAGGAATTGTGCACTAATAAGAAAAAGCTAGAAGGTATAGGAACGGTTCAATTATTCGGTAATTGTAGTGCTATATTGACCAATAAAATTCCTAAAAATTTAGAAGATCCTGGTAGTTTTACATTGCCTTGTGAACTAGGAGGTAATTTTGTTGGGCATGCTTTATATGATTTAGGTGCTAGTATTAATTTGATGCTTTATTCAATTTGCAGGAAATTGAACTTAGGTGATCTAAAGGAGACCCGAATGACACTTCAATTAGTGGATAGATCGATGAAGAAACCGAAGGGAATCATTGAGAACCTAGTGGTAAAAGTAGGAAATTTCATATTTTCGATTGATTTTGTGGTTATGGACATGGAGGAAGATAGGAAGGTACCATTAACAGTGGGAAGGCCATTCTTGAACACGGCAAGAGCTCTAATTAATGTTCATGGACAAAAGGTCATTTTGAGATTCAACGAGGAGGAAATGGTTTTCAACGTCAATAAAATTTTAAAACACCCCTCATATGATTTTGAAGAGTCCATTTACGTTGTTAATGAAGTTCAAGAATGTGCCAACACAAAACAAGAGGAAATCATTCTTAATGATGAGCTTCAAAGTTATTTAATGCATCCAAAGGAAATGGAAGAGTTGGAAGCAAAGGAGAAGAAGTTAGTACAAAATCTGGAAAAAGAGCACAGTGAAGATGAAACGGAGGATGAACCTTCCCCTCCTAAGGGAGATTCTGAACTTAAAACACTTCCATCTCATTTAAAATATGTATTTTTAAACGATAATGTTGAGCCAGTAATTATTTCATCTTTATTGACAGGTTTAGAAGAGGAAATGCTCATTGAAGTCCTCAAAAAGCACAAAGGAGCAATTGGTTGGGCAACATCCAACTTAAAAGGGATTAACCCCAGCTATTGTACACATCGTATACCCATGGAGGATAATTTTAAGCCGGTGGTGCAATCTCAACGAAGGCTCAACCCAACTATGCAAGAAGTAGTGAAAAAAGAAGTATTGAAATTACTTGATGCAGGTATAATCTATCCTATTTCTGATAGTAATTGGGTAATTCCTATTCAATGTGTTCCTAAAAAGGGGGAATGATTGTAGTAATCAATGAAAATAATGAGTTAATCCCTACATGCACGGTAACGAGATGGAGAGTATGCATTGACTATAGAAGGTTAAACAATGCCACTAGAAAAGACTATTTCCCTCTACCTTCTATTAACCAAATGTTAGAAAGATTGGAAGGAAATAGATTTTATTGTTTCTTAGATGGATATTCGGGATATATGCAAATATCTATAGCCCCAGAAGACCAAGAAAAGACCACATTTACATGTCCATATGGAATATTTGCATATAGGAGAATGCCTTTTGGGCTTTGTAATGCTCCTGCCACATTTCAACGATGCATGATGGCCATATTTCATGATTTTATTGAAAAATTTATGGAAGTTTTCATGGATGATTTTACTATTTATGGTCATGATTTTCAATCTTATTTGAATAATCTTGCATTGGTCTTAAAAAAGTGTCAAGAGACTAACCTTGTTCTAAATTGGAAAAATGTTATTTCATGGTTAGAGAAAGAATTGTCTTAGGGCATAAAATTTCAGAAAAAGGCATTGAGGTAGATAAAGCCAAAGTTGATGTGATAGAAAAATTACCCCCTCCAACTAGTGTTAAGGGCATTATAAGTTTCCTTGGTCATGCCGGGTTTTATCATCGGTTTATTAAGGACTTTTCTAAAATTACCAAACCACTTTCTAATTTATTGCTTAAAGATGTTGCATTTAACTTTGATGCAAAAGTTAGTAAGTGTACCAATCATTGCACCACCCGATTGGAGCTTACCATTTGAAATTATGTGTGATGCAAGTGACTATGCAGTTGGAGCAGTCTTAGGACAGCGAAAGGAGAAGATTTTCTATACCATCTACTATGCAAGCCATACACTCATTCGGAGCCCAAGTCAATTACACCACTACGGAGAAAGAACTCTTGGCAATAGTCTTTTCATTGGAAAAATTCAGATCTTATCTCCTACGATCCAAAATTAAGGTGTGGTCGGATCATGCAGTATTGAGACCTTTTTGCAAAGAAGGATTCCAAACCGAGGCTTATCCGATGGGTGTTACTACTTCAAGAATTTGATGTTGAGATTAAGGATAAGAAAGGAGCTGAGAATTTTTTAGCTGACCATTTATCTAGATTGGATCATGCTAACATAGAAAAGGGAGAAACTTCTGACTTATTTCCCGATGAACATGTTTGTGCTTGTTACACTTATGAAAATTCAGTTCCATGGTATGCTAATATAGCTAATTTTCTTGCAGGTGGCTATCTTCCTAAGGAGTTTACCTGGCAACAAAAGAAAAAACTAAAAGCGGATGCAAAGCACTACCTTTGGGATGATCCGTATCTCATCAAAATCTGTTTGGATTAAGTGCTAAGACGGTGTGTCCCAAAATCAGAGCAAGGAGCCATCATGCTATAATGCCATGGAGGTGAGGTTGGAGGCCATCATAGACCTAATCGAATCGTACAAAAGGTTCTCCAATCAGGTTTTTTCTGGTCAACCTTATTTCAAGATGTCAAAACTTTCATTGAAATGTGTGATAGATGTCAAAGGGTTGGGAATATTTCTAAAAGGGATGAAATACCCATGAATAATGTACTTAAAGTTGAAATTTTTGATGTTTGGGGAATAGATTTTATGGAACCATTTCCTAATTCTTTTGGTTTTGAATATATTTTAGTAGCTGTGGATTATGTTAGTAAATGGGTTAAAGCCATAGCTACTAGAACTTGTGATGCCCGTATAGTGCTTGAATTTATTAGAAAGAACATCTTTACTAGGTTTGGAGCACCAAGAGCTATAATAAGCGATGGAGGCAAACATTTTGTCAACCATCAATTAAAAACCTTGCTTAAGAAATTTAGAGTCAAGCATAAGATTACAACCCCATACTATCCTCAAGCAAATGGGCAAGTAGAAGCGTCTAATAGGGAACTAAAATCAATTCTCAAAAAAACAGTTAGTAATTCTAGGAAAGATTGGTATCAGAAATTAGATGAGGCTCTATGGGCCTATCGAACTGCATTTAAAACCCCTATAGGCATGTCTCCTTATAAGATCATTTTTGGAAAAGCATGTAATCTACCAGTAGAATTAGAGCATAAAGCTTATTGGGCTACCAAATTTCTTAACTTTGATTTGAGAAATGCAGGAGAAAAGAGGAAATTGCATCTCAATGAACTCGATGAAATTTGACAATGGTTATATGACAATGCAGCACTTTATAAAGAAAAGACCAAACGATGGCATGATAAGCATTTGAGGGTAAAAGATTTTGTTCCTGGTATGCTAGTACTTCTATATAATAGTCGTCTTCGTTTGTTTCCAGGAAAGCTGAAATCAAAGTGGCTCGGACCATATCAAGTGATGTCAAGCAATAATTTTAGCGTAGTGACAATAAAAAGTTTAAGAGATGGTCGAGAATTGACTGTAAATGGTCATCGGCTCAAACCGTATCAACTCGAACAACAATAGGTTGCTGAGGCAACCATGGTTCTTCAAGATACCTGATAAACGGGTTTGGATAGTCTAGCTGAAGACTCTAAAACTCTGAACTTCTAATTCTTCTCTCTTTTATTCTTAAAGTTTATTTTTGTGTGATTTTGTGTTTTAGTTGTTTTTTTCTGTATGTCTGTTTTGGTTCATGAAATGAGGGGGTAATAAGATGTTTCTACAGAGGCTAAGGGTTTAAATGAATGGTATTTTGACTATGTTTTAAATGCTTAAAAAGGAAAAATTAAATTTTGGGAGTGGAGTGGGTTATTTTCATAAATTAAGTTTTTCAAAGGCATAAAGTACACACGTGACCACTTAGGAATTACCGTTGTCCCTTACGTGGCCACGCATCAAGACTTTGCCCCATTAACATCACACACACGTGACCACGTGTAACTCCTCCCTGTTCTTCACGTAGCCACGCATAAACATTCTGCCTCTATCAAACACATGCACACGGCCATGCCTAGATTGTCCTTTGTTCTTCACGTGGTCGCACACGAAACTACTGCATTGGAAGCACACACACACACGACCACATGTGGATTCTTCTTGTTCTTCACGTGGCCATGCACAACATTCTATCTCCCTCACAAAAACACACGCACCCATGCATTTTTCACCCACACCCACGGACACACTCACTTTTTTCCTTTCACGTGACCACATGTGGGAATGCCCACACCCACGGGTGGCCATGCACCCTTTGTTTCCCCATTAAAAACTCCCACTCACATCTCTTCTTCCTCTTTTTCATTTTATTTCTTCTCACACACACACCCACGGTTCCCCAACCACATAATCACCCACGGCCACGGGTTTACAACCACCACCATTCACCACCATCTCCGACCACCACTCTCTCTCTCTTCTTGCTCTTTTCTCTCTCTTCTATCTATTTTCTTCTCTTTCTCCATTTTTTCTTCATATTGCTAGGGTTTTATATCTCACACACACCATTTTAATTTTGAGCTACAAATTGGTTCGATTCTAATTTTCAAGTAAGTATTCACTTTCCTTGCTTCTTAATTATTATTTTCATATCATCCATTGCTATGATTTGTTGCCATTGCTATTTATACATGTGTTAATTTGAGGATATTTTGCATTTAACATTTTGATTTCATGCTAACTCCTTTTGCTCATATGAATGATTCTGGACTATATATACGTGTTATAGATGCTTGGCCTTCAATTGGGTAGAGAATAGTCTTCATTTTGTACTTCAATTCAATACTCAAACTTGTGCACATAACCTATTCGATGAAATGTCCCAATGAGTTTTTCTTTAAATTCATTTAATTTTCACTCTTTGGTTGGCATGTCTATGAGTTTGATTGATGCATTATGATCTCTTTCACCTTGAGCAAGATTGGTTCATAACCTTCTTCATGCATGTTAGGCATTATTTTTGACATATTCATTATGCCCGAATTTTCAATAAATGTTATGCCTCCCATATTATTTCCTACTCATGTACCTTGCATCTATGCTCTCATCATTATTCATTTCATCCAAATGTGCTTCAATTGTTACCATCCGATCATCTCCATGCCAATATGAATCTTTAAATTTTTGGGTTACAAGTTACGCTTACATTATGTCTTTAATTTTTCAGTGGCACCTAGGAGGACCAAGTATCCTGATGTGGCAAGTTCTTCCGGTGTACGAATCCCTTCATATGTGGACAGGGCTAAGGTCAATAAGTTTGATTACTTCAGTAAATGTACGTATGTCCAGCCTGCTTATTTAAGTCAATACTTCCTAAATATTCCTGCTAGAAATCTTTGGGATCATGAGGTAGAACTGTTACTTCAAAACATTGTATAGACACAGTTCATTGAAAAGAAACCTAAGGTATATCTGGATATGGCACGAGACTTTCTATACTCCTTTGAATGTTACTTTAGGAGAGATAATGAGGAAGGAACAGTAGGTTTCAAGTTCGGCAAGAAAGGCTACTCCTTAACTTTTAGTCAGTTCTCAGAAATTTTAGGATTTATGCCGGATGCTCCAACCGAATTAGAGGATGCATCTCCTGTGGAAAATTGGGAAAAAATCAAAGATCTTGAGCAAGATGAGCCATGGGTAGGAGGACAATGTAAGGTACATGCTTTAAGAAATCATGCTTTAAGGATCATTCATCGATTTTTGTCAAAAAGCATGTATAACAATTTGAAAAATGCAAGCACTATCAGTGTTTCTCAAGCTATGGTCCTCCAATGCATGATAGATGGAATAATGATCAATAGAGCGGCAATTATAACTGGTCAAATTAAGGAATTACAGAAGATGTCTGGCAATATTGATAACATTTCCATTGGGTGGATAGCTACGGTTTTGGCTACTGCAGTCGAACATCTGATTTATGAAGAACCACTTAAAGGAGATCTACCATGTATCGACAATAAGATGATAAAGAGGATGAAAATTCTGATTCTTAGACCTCGTGGTCATTGGGCAACTCGAAAGGAATACTTAAGAGAAAACAACATTAGGATTGAGGAGCAGCATGATGAGCCAAATGAAGTAGATGTTGCACCAGCTGCACCTTCCCCTATCAATGAACCTACAACACCTGAATGGGAAGGTCCATTTAATCAGATAAGTAGTCGATTGGATGCTAACCAAATTCGGCTTGATCAAATGTAAGGACAACTTGATACATTACAGGATGTGGTGATGGATGGTAATGCGACTATTGAGAGATTCATACATAAATTTTGGCAGCGGTATCCTCCACCTCTGTCTCCACCTGAATAGTTTTTTCTTTGCCGTGGACAACAAAATTTTGAGGAGGGGGTAGCATTCTTTTCAGGGAGATTGTCTTCTACCTCTCTTTATCTTTTTCATGAATTGGATTTTGTTATTTTGTGTTTTGTGTTTTGTTTTGTTTATGTTAGGTTTGTTTTTTTTATTTAGTTTGTAAAAAATATTGAAAACTTATGCAGTTCACTTTCTCCTTTAGTTTGCATGAGAACTTAGTTTGCCCCGGTTGCCTTCAAAACTTTGAACAAATTGAACTTGGATATAAGAATATGCATGTTTAGAGCCTATGTTTAGCAAGAGAACAAATATGTTGCTTAATAAATCTTTAGATAGTTTATTCTTCAGCTTGATGAATATTTGTTAATTTCCAATCCTTAAAAGCACTTAGACCAGTTTTAAACTTAGAAAAACCAATGCAATGAAGTAGTGAAGTAAGAAAATTTAGAGCACTAGAACCTTCCTCATCACCCTTCAAAGCATATGAGCAACTCAAATAACTTAGAAAGTAAACTAGGCAACAATGTTTCTTGATAAACTTTCTTAAAGACTTTTGTCCTACCTTGGTGAAATTATATCCTTTGTAAAGCCAATTTGAGCCTAAAAAGGGTATGCTTAATGCGTACTATTAATATTTTCTTGTTACACTCAATGTCTTATCATATAACCTAAAAAGCCTTTATCTCACCATATGAAATTGGCCACATTAGGATTAAATAGATGTATGAGGAGATTAAAGTTCTATTAGGTGTAGTGAGAAAATCTTAGCAAAGTCATTGATGAAATTAAGTGGAAAATTGACTTTGTATTACCTTGAGCTTACTTAATTATTTTGTGAATGTTAGAAATAAAAAAAAATTGTTTGAAAGATGAAAAAAGAAAGAAAGAAAGAAAGAAAGAAGCTAGCAATTATGAACAAATCTAAGTGTGGGGTAGTACAAGGAAGAAGAAAATTGTGATGACTTTGTGAAAAGGCATAATTTCTCTTAAAAGAAAGTTTGAAAATAAGGCAAGTATGAGAAAAATTTATTGATCAAGCTAATGGGATTAGTAATCTATTTTGTCTTAGAGTGGCTATTCATTTTGATTATCTTTTATCCATTTTCTGATAACCATTTTCTTAGCCCCTTTACAAACCTTGAAAGACCTATGTGATTTTAAGTTTGTTTTGAGTTGTTTAGCGGAGATGACCTTAGGATTCCGGTGCTAAAGGAGAGGCCTGTTATGTTTCTAGAGTTTTAAGCACAAAACCGATTGCATGCTTATGCATTCATATATTATATACTTCACTATCTAGTTGTGTTGATATTTTGATTTTCAAAATTGCTTTAGCATGATTTGGTCTTGCACACACTCAAGGAAATTAACTTGTATTATCTTGTTCGAAGTTGTTCTATCTAGAAATTATATTAAGTGCTTTTGTTAAAATACTAAGTTTGGTTTTAAATATGTAGCTCTTTTTACAAGTTTGATTTTTTTGAAGGTGGGATTGTTCTAAATTGCTTGAGGGCAAACAAGGTTTAAGTGTGGGGTATTTGATAAGTGTGGATTATGTATAATTTTTAACATGTTTTAAGTATTGTTATTTAGTTAATTTGGTGTGATTTAGGTTGAATTAGAGTTAAATTGTTAATGTGTATATTTTTTAAGTTAATTATAAGTTTTGGATGTTTTTCAGGTTCAATTTGATGAAAAAGGGCTTAAATTGCAAAAAAGGCAAAGATTGGGGTCAAAACTGCAAAAATGAAAAATTGATGCGAGAAAGTAAGCGTCGAGTCCAGAAGGTTTTCACGTGACCACGTGAAATGGATGAAGAGAAACACTCATGGCCACGTGAAGGGTTGCATTTAGAAAGCCATGGCCACATGAAATGATATGCATGACCACGTCAACAAGCTTGAAAAGAAGACCCGTGCCCACGTGCAAGGAAAGGGAGAAACATGGTTGACCACGTGTGTCCTTTTTGCTATTGAACGCATGCCCACATGATGATCTACACAGCAATAGGCGTGGCCACGTGTAAGCTTTCCCATTCGACGAAGGATTTTCTTCGAGCTTCCTCTTTAAATGGAGTTTGCTTCCTATTTAATTTTTGGAGTTCAAGAAGGGTTCTACTACGTCTTTTAGCCTATAAATAGGAGTCTGAAACATCATAGAAAAATCAATCTTGGAATTAAGCAAATTTTCTTCTTAGTTTTTACGTTGTTTTTCTGTTTTCATTGTTTTTGTCTCAAAACTTGTTTTGATTTTAAGTATGTCTTGTGAGTAGTTTTCTTTAACTTTTGCTAAAGGATACTTGAATCCTTAACTTTTATTGTTATGACTTAAGTTTGATATTCAATTTAATGTAAGTTGATTATTTCTTAGTTCTTAAACATAGTCTTGTCTTTATTCAAATTTAAATTGATTGTTAACTTAATTCAACATTGGTTAATTAATTGGTTTAAATTGATTATTGATATGCATGTTTTTGAGTTAATTTATTTAGGTTAATGCATGATTATAATATGAATAAGCTATAATTTTGTATTGATTTAAGTAAATTAAGATTGAGAAAGGTGTAACTAAGAATGGATGAAAGTTAAATTACTTGAGAAAGGATTTAATAGACATCTAGGAGAAATAATTCAGATCTTTATGCTAAGTGTTGAGTTTATCTGAATAAGAAAATTTTGATGCTTGGAATGATAATCTTGAATAAAGTTATATGGGTTTATTAATCTGAATTCTTTATGATCACTTGTGTGTTTACTTTTTGATTAAGTCATAATAATATTGGTTAAGGTGGATAGTCCTTTAGTAAAAGTTGTTTTTAATATTGATTTTTACCTCATTCAAGTTACTTGCTTTCATTTTATCTTTAATTATTTTAACTCTTTCAATTGTTTTAATTTAGTTTAAATACTATTTCTAGTCTTAATCTTCAACCATCATAGTTTTGGGATTTCTCTTCTTTCTTCTTCACACAAATTTGGTTTTAAAATTAAAATTACTCATACAAACACAAGTTTCCCTTGGGTTCAATATTTTGGGTCATAATTATATTTTCTTATATTACTTAACCGATCTAGTACACTTGCTAGACACCGGTCAAGCCGCAAAACAAGGCACAACCACGCATAGGAGTATCACTCGAACATATAGCGAGAATGATAGTTCAGCATCTAAAAAAACAATAATTGGAGCAACAATTATTCAGTAGATAGAATCTTACACCTCCAGATAAACTTTCCTTTGCAAAAAGTCTTCAATATCGAGCCATGTAGCTGTTGCAAGTAATTTCAGAGCCCTCCCTTCCTTGAGCGATTAAGGGCACATGTATATGCAAAAAATGGACTCATGTAAGCACACATCCCATAGTCTGGGTTCCACAAAACATCAATTTTATAAGAATATTATTCTATTACAGAAACTTCCAACACTCCAAAATGCTAAACTTACTTTTCCAATGATGATGATTTTTCGAGAGTTTTTCTCAACAACAATCTCCACTTGTATAAAATCCTTAGAGATGGGTTTAGCCTTGTAACTCAGTATGTTGACCCTGCAGGATTAAGAGTTTAAAACAGAAAAGCACGCTTCTAGGTTAGACATCACTAAAAGCAGCATATGGTGTGTTCCGATGTGTAGAAGATGAATAGAAATTACATCTCATCAAATACTATTATATACCTGACATGCATAAGGAACTTCATTTCGAAACTGCATAAAGATCTTTTCTCTTACAATCTCAGACACAAAAATCTTTCTGGATGCTCACTTACAATGTCTTGGGAGCTCATAATCAACATGTTAAAATGAAATATACAGAAGGCACTTCACTTATATGTATGTAAATACATATGTACACAATTACTACAAAGTAAAGGAGAAGAAAATTAAATCTTTTAACTGATTTGACACACAACTGAAAACTTGGGCCTAACAATTGCCCTATTTTTTAATTAATGATTAATCAATTTAAAAAAACTAGATAGCAGAACATATTGCAACATAATATTGCATCTCATTCATTATTTTTCTTTCAATTCATTTTTCAAGTCAAAGGGGAGGGTTGCCAGACTAAACCCTTGACTATGTGTACAATAAGCTATCTTGACAAGATTTAAATGTTATATAGTTAATCAATAATGACAGAATGTATCACCAGAAATTATGATCTCCTTTCCAGCAAAATTAGAAAGATAACAAAAATCAAGAGACATCTCTAGTTACCTTTGGATAATAAGTTGGTCCCCTTAGAAGTTTTGACAGTATCCAATCTTTGACATCATCCACGCCCTGTCCATATTTTACACTCATTGGTATGACCTCAACAACATATGTGAATTTCTCATACCACTGCAATGGAATATGAATTTTATTAGCTTTTTAATTATTGATAGAAGCACTAATGTAATCATCCTTGGGGACCATACATGTCATCAGAAAATTGAGAAATTCATAATATGGATAAAAAAATCTTCCCACTTAAACATAACCTCAATAAATATCAAAATATCTCAGCCATATGATTCCATTGCATCATTAATGTTTTGGCACATGGATTTTGGATGAAGTAGCAGAATGAAAAGAAGTAAATATGATTTTCCATAAAGCTATCCCCCATTTAAGTTAGCAAAAGCATTTCAATACTGGTTTCAAATAAGTCGGTGCAATAAGTGTATGACTGTAGTTTGATTCATATCTCCATACAACAAATTGGCAAGCATTTTAATGGAGACACCCATAATAGTGTCAAGAAAACAAACATATGGTTCACCACAATATTGAAACTGGAAAAGAAATGGACAAATTATCCCACAGCCTGGCGACAAATTTGATTTACCCTTTGATCTACTTCAAGATAAATTAGAGCTACTATTAATGTTCCACCAAAGCAGAGGTCATAAAATAATACTATTATTTCCAATAATTAATACAAGTAGCAAAGCCAACAAAAGCATTAATCAGTATGCCCTCACCTCAAGCTTTTTTGCAATTTTACCAAGTTTGATCAAGTTTTTCTTATTCAACACTAGCAAAGTAGGTGGCTTATCTTCAAGGCTTCTCACACCTTCTTCCAACACTTCATCAATCTAGAATAAAGAAATTGGAATGGTTAAGGAAGACAAGTCTTGTAAACCATAACAGAACAAGAATGGGAAAAGGTTTTCTGTCTATTATTCTTCAAGAATTACATAGATATATAAAGGTATATTGCTAACATCTACGGAAACTAAATTAATTAGCCTGATTAGGAATATTCTAAATAAGGATGCTAATCAACTATACATGGAAGCTACTATATACATTCTGTAACACTCCTTTGCAAGCTGGAGCAAATATATCAATCATGCCCAGCTTGTTACACAAATATTCCACTTGAGATCCATTGAATGCTTTTGTAAACATGTCATCTAATTGTTCTCCTGTTTTCACATATCCAGGTGAAATAACATTGTCTTGGATCTTTTCACGGATAAAGTGACCGTCAATTTTGATATGTTTAGTTCATTCATGATATATTGGATTAGAAGTAATATGAAAAGCAGTCCGATTATTACACCACCGTTTTGCTGGTAATAGAGGATTAAAACCAATCTATGTTAACAAATGATAAATCTTTAAAATCTTAAAAGCAGAATGTGACATAACTCTATATTCAAACTCGGCGCTAGATCTGTATATCATAGTCTGCTTCTTGCTCCTACAAGACACTAAATTTTCTCAAATAAAAACACAATAACCAGTAGTTAACTTCCTATCACTTTTTGAACCTGCCCAATTAGCATTAACAAAGCACTCAATGTAAGAATGTCCACGATTAATGTATAGTATACCTAATCTAGGTGCACCTTTCAAATAACATAAGATTTGCTCTAAAACTTTTAAATGCTTAACTGTAGGAGCAGTCATAAACTGACCAACCACGCTTACTGTAAATGCAATATCTAGACGAGTCACTGTGAGATAATTTAGCTTTCCAACTAACCTCCTATATCTCTTAAGATCATCAAAAGGATCACCATCATCTTTTGCTAGATGCACATTAGAAACCTTAAGAGTAATACACGACTTAGCTCCTAATTTTCCAATTTCTGCAAGTAGGTCGAGAAAATACTTTCTTTGGAATAGAAGAATTCCCTTCTTGCTTCTTCAGACTTCCACTCCCAAGAAATATTTCAACTAGCCTAAATCTTTAGTGTGAAATTTACTATGCATAAAAGACTTGAGCGAAGATATATCTTCAGAATCACTCTATGTAATCACAATATTATCAACATAAACAACAAGAAGAATAATGTCAGCTTGTGATTGTCTGTAGAAAACCAAATGATCACACTGACTCTTCTTTACCCCAAACTCTTAGACTACCATACTGAATTTTTCAAACCAAACAAGAGGACTCTACTTTCGTTCATACAAAGATTTCTTTAGATAGTGGACCTTACCATACTCCCCCTAAGTAACAAAACTAGATTCCCATGACAAAAAGCATTCTTGATATCCAACCGATGTAATGGCCAATGCCGAGAAGCAGCAATAGATATGAAGAGATGAACATAAATCAACTTAGCCATAAGAGAGAAAGTGTCAGAGTAATCTACTCCATAAATCTGTGCATATCCTTTGGCCACAAGCCTAGCCTTAAGTCTAACCACAGAACCATCCGAATTAACTTTGACTACGAAAACCCATTGACATCTAACAGCCTTTTTGCCTTGCGGCAAATCCACTAACTCCCAAGTATGATTATCATCCAAAGCCCTTATTTCCTCTTCCATTACATTACACCAGTTAGGATGAGATAAAGCTTCTTTAACTATTTTAGGTATGGAAATAGAGTCTAAAGAAGCAATAAAAGCACTAGATAGAGGAGATAAGTAATCATATGAAACAAAATTGGTAATGGAATAAGTAGGTTTACAATGACATTTACCTTTATGGAGACTGATGAGAAGATCAAGATCACTGGATGGTTGATCCTATAACGAAAAAGACTCTGGTGCAGGACATGTATCGTGAAGGACTGGTTTTCTTGAATAAACCTGAACAGTTGTTGGCTTGCTAGAATAGAATTCTGAACACGAGCAGAATCATCATTATATGCCTTTTCATTAGAAATGTCCGCTGACAATTCAGAGCTTGATGTAGATGTATAGATAGGCCATCCATCTTCCTTCCCCTAGCCCATAAGAGCGGACTCCTCAAAGAAGAAAGGCATTTTTTCTGACAATATTGCATCTGTTGAGACTAAATACCTTTTGAGATATGGAGAGTTGCATCGATATTCCTTCTAGAGACGAGAATATCCTAAAAATATACATTTCAAGGCTTTAGGATCCGATTTTGTAATTCGAGACCGTACATCGCGAACATAACAAGTACTCCCAAATACCCATAGATCCAATGGAAATAGTGGCTTTGTAGGAAAGATGACATTCGGTTTATTAAAAAACATGTTATGGAAATAGCATCAGCCTAGAATTGCTTAGGAACTTTCATTTGGAATAACAAAGCTCATACAATTTCAAGTAGATGTCTATTCTTTCTTTTAGCCATGCCATTTTGCGAAGGTGTATCAACACATGATAATTGATGAAAAATACCATGTTGGGTCATATAAGTTTGAAATAATTCTGACATATTAGCATTATCACTTCTTAATATATGCACAGAAGTATTGAATTGAGTCTTGATTTCAGCACAAAAAGTAGAAAAATGAGAAAATAGCTCATAACAATTCTTTATAAAATAAATCCAAGTCATTCTAAAAAAATCATCTATGAAAGTGACAAAATATCTTAAACCTTGTTTGGACACAACAGGACAAAGACCCTAAACATCTGAATGGACTAATTCAAAAGCAAACTTAGCTCGTTTATTAACTCTAGGACCTAATGAACTACGATGATATTTTGCAAAATGACAAGACTCACAATCCAATGACGATACATCATGAAACTACGGACATAATTTCTTCAAAATAGGCAAAGAAGGATATCTCAACTGGCAATGTGCTTCAAAAGAAGAAAACTAGAACAAGCAATAGACCGAGATGTCCACTGATCCAAAATGTAAAGACCATCAGATACATGTCCTTTACCAATAATTCATTTCGTCATAAGATCCTGAAAATGATAGTGATCAGGAAAACATGAGATATTACAATTTAGATTTTTGGTGAGTTTGCTTACAGAAGTCAAATTGAAGAAGAGATTAGGTAAGCTTAATATTAAGATAAAATGATAAAGGAAGCGGTTTAACAACTCTAGAGCCCTCAACATTATGAGTTGATCCATCAACTATCGTCACAGGAGAAGATACTATATGAAACTAAAAGGTAGAGAATGTATAGGGATTACCTGTCATATGATCCATGGCACCTCAATCAATAGCCCATTTATTCGAGGAGGAAAAAAACATGTTTTACCTAGATCAACAATAGATGTAATGGGAGTAGATTTCTTCATAAGTTCCTAAAACTGAGCATATTCATCAGCTAAGGGTGCGTTCGGTAAGGTTGTATGTTTTTAGTTTTTTGTTTTTTTAAAATCCATAAACTATTTTTAGTTTTTGTTATTGGTTTTTCAAAAATTGTTTAAAAACTATTTTTCTAAAAATGTTATGTATCCATCAATACATGTTATACATATATATAATATAATTATTAATATTGAATAATAAATATTTAATGAAATTCAAAATCTATGACATTAAAAAATCATCATAATAAGAAAAATTAATCACTATTTAAAAAAAATTAAAAATATAAATGTCAATTATTATAATTCAACGATAATCTCTGTGTTATTCTATCTCAAGTACTGTTCATCGGACGAAGTTGACTTGTATTTATATCAATAGTTTCCCGCAGCTCTGAAGTACTGGCTTTATTATTTTGTTGATAATCTCCAAGCACAATATTTTCATTTGCATACTCTACAAATAAAGAGTCTATACTTTCCTACATTCTAATAAAATTATGAATCACACAACATGTAAGAGGTATATATTTTTGCCGTTTTATATCATATGAAGGCATATCTCTAAGGATGGGAAAACGTGCCTTCAAAACTCCAAAGCAATGTTCTATGACATTTCGTAACAAAGAATGCATATAATTAAATAATTCTTCTGGACCTTGTGGATTTGATCCTTCTCTATAATCACATAAATGGTAACGTTCCCCACGATATGGATTAAGAAATCCAAGCATATTAGCATACCCTGAATCAACTAGATAATATTTACCTCGTGTAGGCATAGAAAATTTATTTGCTAGATTAGAAATACATTCTAAAAAAATTCTTGAATCATTTGTCATTGCTTCCCATCCAGTCATGACAAATGTGAATCGCATATCAAATGAGCAAACACACATGATATTCTGTGTAGGGACTGTTTTCTTTCCACGGTATGGAATTTGTTGATTAACTGGAATTCATGCCAAAATATGCGTGCCATCTATAGCTCCAATACAATTATGTTACAAAAGTAAAAAATAATAAGCAATATTAAAAATAATTATAAAAAATTAAAAATTTTTGTTACCTTGAAAAATGGATAGTAGTTTGAATTATTTTTGATCTCTGAAGGTGTTTCATCAAATGATGGAGGGACAATCACATGTTTAGCTATTGAACAAATCGTATATAGGACATTCCAAAAATGTCTAGAAATGGTATCTACTGAATGTTGAAAGCGATCTGCTACAACTCTCTGTTGGTCATTTTGACAAATAATGAGAAGAAAAATTGCCACTTGTTCTTACGCGGATAAAAACTTGGAATTTTTTAATGTTGTTCTCCCTTTTAATTCCTCACATAAACTAATAAAAATATATTTGTCCATCCGAAATAAATCATAGCATGTCATTAGATGACCATTTAGCACCTCAACAACCCATTCATGACCTGTCAATTTTGAAATTCTTTGAGGTTTAGGTTTATCATTGCACATAAAATTGTACTTATAGTTCACATAAATCGTCAATAATTATTCAATTTCCTCATCAGAATCAGAAAAAAATCATCCAAATCCATATCCCTGTCAAAATAAAAAACAATTAACCTAAAAAATCACTAAAAATAATATCTATGCACAATAAAACAAAATAAATATATTCCAATCAATTTTTAATAATAACCAAATCTTTAATATCAATTAATAAAATCCAACATCAAATAAAATAATTATATAGGTCAATAGATAACAAACTAAAAAAAGTAAACAAATAATAATAAAAAATTAAATTTGAATATTCAAAACCCAGTCTTTCTTTCTTTCTTTGGACATTGCCAAAAACATCTCCCTCCATATTGAATCATCATGGATAAGTTTAGCAGCTTTTGCAAAAGACAATCCATCTATTCCATCAAGGTTTTGCAATGCTTCAAGACATTTTAAAATTGATTCTTTATCACAACTCGATTGTGTTTGAAAATTGTCCCTTGAATTACCAACTGAAGTGAATGTTGTTCTTGAACTCATGTTCTTCTCAAAAAATTCTATTTTTTCTTTGAACTTTCTCCAATGTTAATCAATGCTTGAGCCATTGCATTTTGAAATGATTCTCTTTTCTTTCTACTATTAGATCCTTCATCACTTGTTTTCTTTAACCTTTTTTTTTATTTATATCTTCAACCTCATCGTCAGAACTATTAAATTCTTTATTATTATTTTCATCTTCACTGATAGAAGGACTTTTAGTAGAGGGATGAGAATGAGCTCCGGTTGCGGTTGTATCACCATAGATAATGCACAACTTTCCATATTCTTTACAACCTTCTTTTCTAAAATTTCTTGCCATCTTGTTCACCTATTAGCAAAAAATATATCTATTATTCTAAAAATTGATCATGATATTAATTATGCACTACTTATAATAATTAATAAATAAATTCATTAATATAAAAATTTACCTTGTACATTTTTTGCCACACATCGTCACTTGTAATAACTTGACCAGTCATTGAGTTGTATCCAATTTCAGTCTCTTTCAATAAATTATTGAAATGCTTCCATCGGCTTCTGAGACTATTAAACTTATTCTTAAATTGAATTGGACTATACTCTTGATTGGTCTTCTTTTTCATAAGATCTCTAATTCGTGTCCATGCACTTTTAGTGAGAGTGATTGTTTTTTGATTTCCATTATTTACTTCCTCAACTAATAACGTTATAAAATAATCTTCAATTTGTGGAGGCCAAATTGCTCCATCATCATATCCAATCTCAAGAGTATTGCTATCATTGATATTCACTCATTGATCTAAGCTCTCCATCTAAATAAAATAAAACTAAAATAAAATAAAAAAGTATAAAATTAATTAATAAATATATCATTTAACACATCAACAAGCATTATACATACACAAGTTTAATTTGATAAAAACAAGAAATAATTGATAATTAAAAATAATTAAAAACCGTCAGTTTCATATCAATTGATAATTAAAAATAATTAAAAAATATTCACTTCTAACGAAACCAGACAATGCAAATTAATCTTTTGAATTACACACAGACCTTTAAACCTGCACTACTATTCAGACACAGCAATCATAGATATAGGCATAAGCAAGGGTATATCATGTGAATTTAACAGTCCATTATTGAAGCGACAGCTACAGTTTGTTAGAAGCTTTCCTCAGGGAGAAATAAATTGCTACAAAATAGGTGTTAATCGAGACACCAAGTATTTGATCTGAGCTATCTTTTGATCTGCATTTAGGACCTAGCAAGTGGATTAATATGCTAATAGGGAATGCATTTCTCCAATATTCTTCAGAGATCATACATGTAACTACAAGGAACTCTCTCTTTGTCTGCCTAGTGAATACAGGATCTGGCACCCCATTCATATCGGCATTAGAATTGAGACCACTGAATAATATAATTTACAATACTAAATTTGGATCGCTAGCACTCCACAAGAGGCTTGATCTTGGTTCTCAAACTAATAAATTTATTAGGTGAGCCAACTTATACCATCCATCAAACTGATTTTAGTTAGCATCACAAAGAATTTGTTTTGAGGGTTTAATTAAATATATGATTGTTTCTCAAGTTTCCAAATGATGTTTACGATCGTATTTGGAATAAATCTGATTGCTGCATATATTTCATGCCCTCAACAGCATAAAATTCAGAAGTGTAGTCAAGGAATGGTCTCTCAAAGCTTTTAGTATAAATTCCTAAAGCAGTAAACATCTTTAAAAGATGGTTAAGCAGTGTTCTATCAACTGCTTCACCCAATCTGCAATGGCAAAATCATACCTCTGTAACTATGTAGAATCTTTGCGACTTGTATTATTGAAAATTGTACTATTCACTAAAACTCTTAGAAAGGGGACAGGTTTCACGAAATGAGGCACAGTCCCTACAACGGTATAGCTTGACAGTCTAGGGTGGCTAAGAGCATGAAGGGGAAATCATGTAAATATTCTCTCCTCTTAATTGCATAAGGAATAATCACAAGTACTTCTATAAATAGGGCTGAAATACCAGACACAATCAATTGTCATGAGAACTGCTTCTACACCAGCAAATAGCAATGAGCCACTTTCTTTCCCTATTAAAACTTCTGAAGGTGTCGACAGTGAATATTATGTCTACATGCACCTGACCCACTTTTTCTAGTTTCCACTTAAAGTATATCTAACCCAAGACCCCTTATACTCATTAAACAATGGCATGCAGGTTGATTAGGTCCAAAATCTCACATATAGTCGTATATTAGGTCAAAAAAATGCAAAACAGCCAATCCAACATATTGTTTTACTAGGAAAACTAGACATGCAAAACAAACAATCCATCAAAACATAAGCAAAGCTAATGAAAAATGAAAATCAATTGACAGTTAATGAGCAAAGCTAACAGGCACCCATGTACAAGATAGATACCTTCAGACAGCGGCAGCACTGAAAAGGTGGGTGGCAGCGGCAGCGGCTTGAGCGACTGTCGACGTTCCACAGAAGAAACAAATATATAGCAGCAATTATTTTTTAAGCTAATTAAAAACTAAACCTAGAATCCATCTTTTATGGATTCTTATTTTTAGTTTTTGTTTAGAAAAAACAATTCTGGTAGAATTTTATAGAAACTAAAACACCAAGGTGGAGCCAAACACGTTTTTATTTAAAAAAAACGAAAACCTTAAAAATTAAACGTCTCCGAACAAGGCCTAAGATAGTGACAGATTTCTCAGCAAATAAACTAGATGTGGTAAAGTTGGCAGTTTGTGTTTTCTAATTGCGAGTCTACAGTTTTCTACAATAATTCTTTGTGTGTCCAGATTCCTTGCAGTAATAGCAGACAATATTGTTTCCTTCTTTATTGTTCTTCTTTTCAGCATCATTTCCCTCTCCTCTTTAACAACTAGAACACTAGGCTGGTACATAGTTTGAGCATTCTTCTTAGTCCATAACAATATACTGAATACATCTTGAATAGTAGTGATCTCAGGACTATAGAGAATCTGAGATTTCACAGTCTCAAATTCTAGAGGAAGACTAGATAGAAAACTCATGATAGCCACTTGTTCTTTATGAGTTTAGAGCCTTTTAATGACCGTACTAAGTGGCAAAAGAACATTTAATTCAGCATATGTTTTGTTGAACTCCATAAAATGAGTTGTGAGTGACTTTACAAACACTATAAAAAGCTTTACAAACATCATAAATGCGAGTAACATTGCCTTTACCAAAATATAAGAATGCCAAATAATCCATTAGCTCCTTAAAATACTTATAATGATCTACTAAACCCACTACATCACTCTCAATCATAATTTGTAACAACAAACGAGCATTATCTCTAAGTCAAGTTTTGTTAGTGGAGGGTTCTTCAATTAAATGATTATTCTTTTCAACATTTCACAAATAAACATTTACTTTCCTATTCCATTCTAAAAAATTAGATCCATTTAATTTATACCCAGTTATTTTAGTAGGTACTAAAATAATTTTAGTAACACTGGATTTACTATCTTCAATAGACTTGCCCATATCCGTCATATGACTATTAATCAAGAATGAGGCTCCAAATAAAAAACTAGAGAAAAAACCACCAACTAAAAATCACCACAATAAATATAATAGGATGCAAAAAATGAATCTGGATTTCTAAATTCCAATCAAACTCCAGAACAATACCTCATTGAAGCAAAAAAATCTAAGAGAAAACCAACTACCACCAAGAGTGTTACAAATTGTAAATACCACCAACTACCACCAATAAGAGTGTTACAAATTGTAAATACCACCAACAAGAGTGTTACATGGTATTAGAGCTTTAGGCACTTTTCTAGGTTTTTAGGATTTTTTGAGTTCACTAGGGTTCTGCTCTTTGGGCAACAAATCTATTTTTTTTGTCACCGGCTATGGTGATCGGTTTGGCTCACTGCCTTCTTCGGAAGGTGCGCAAGTGTTATTCCGGCCTATTCACATTTTTCGGTGTCCATTAAAGGCGCTAATGGATCTCAAATGCCGATCAAAATTGACCGTCATTTCCTTATGCATCGACAAATGGAGGCATGTGCCTTATTCACTAGTCCTCCGATTCATTTTCCAGCTTCGTATGGTGGTCTCTTCTGAAGGCACTTCCTTCTCTCGATATCTTCTGGAGGGTTTTGTTTCCCTCTTTTTTGTGGAACTTGGTTTTGTTCCTTCGAGTTTCGGATCTAATGGATTATTTTAGGAGCTATTGGCATTGTCTGGGATCTGTTTCCAATTATTATTATGGTATTTGAGTGGTGGTTGCCATTGCCACTAATTCTTGGGTATTGGTTTGTTGCTTCAATCCCCTACAACCACATAGAGTGCATCGCACTAGCTGTGAAAATCTCAAGTTCTTTGTTTTGCCTCTTCTTTATTTCCTATGGATTTAGATTGCATTATATTAAGAGATTTGGCATCTTATTTGTCACTAGCGTTTGGATATTTGTCAGGTATTATTCTTTGAGGTTTGCTATTATTTAATATGAGTTGGAACAAGAATATGGTATGCTATTATTGCCATAAACTTGATCATATAAAAAGTTTCTATAGAAAACTGCATAATCAGAAGTCTAAATTCACAAACATTTCTACTAATAGTACCTCTAGGAAGTATATTATGATTTCTACAGATGAGTATGTAAAATTTATTCAGTATCGAAATTCTTTGAAAGCTTTACCCACCACTACTATTGCTGTGGTAGAAAATCCAAATACATGTCTTTTATCTTCCTCATCTCAGTGGATTATTGATTCTGGTGCTACAGATCATATGATAGGTAATTGAAATGTATTCTCTACTTTTCATTCTCATGTATCTTCTTCTCCAGTTACAATAGCATATTGATCACTTTATCATATAAATGGGTTTGGCACAGTTAACCTAACATCGTCAACTACTTTGGGTTCAGTTCTACATATATCAAAGCTTACTTTTAACCTGGTTTCTGCAAGTAAACTCACACATGATCTTAATTGTTGTATCTCCTTCCCTGATCATTGTATCTTTCAAGATCTTGTAACAAAATAGATCATTGGTAAAGGTTACATCTCAGGAGGCATTTATATTCTTGATAGAAAGATACCAAGGCCGGTTGCCTATTCTAATGTTTTGTCTTCGTTTGAAGCACACTGTCAATTGTGGCATCCTTCTTTTTCGAATCTGAAGAAACTATGCCCTGAATTTTTTGATGTTTCTTCTCTTTAATGTGGGTTATGTCAGTTTTCCAAGCACCACCGTAGCTCTTCAAGTTCTCGAATTAATAAACGAGCTACTTCTACATTTGAATTAATTCATTCAGATGTTTGGGGACCGTGTTCTATGATAGCCAAACCTGGATTCAAGTATTTTGTAACATTTATGGATTATTACTCCCGTATGACTCGGATATTCTTTATGAAAAATTGGTCTAAATTTTTTACTCATTTTTGTGCTTTTTGTACTGAAATTAAAACTCAATTTAATGTTTTTGTTCGTACATTAAGGAGTAATAATGCAAAATAGTATTTTTCAGATTTTTTCAAACATATATGACTCAAAATGACATATTTCATCAATCCCCATGTCCCAACACATCATCCCAAAATGGAGTTGCTGATAGGAAGAACAGACATTTGCTTGAGACAGCATGGGTTCTTTTATTTCAGATGAAAGTTTCTAAACAGTTCTGGGCTGATGCTATGTCTACTGCTTATTTCCTAATTAATCGCATGCCTTCTTCAATACTTGCTGGTGAGACTCCATACTCTGTTCTTTTTCCATCTAAGCCATTATTTCTTATAGAACCAATAATATTTGGGAGCACATGTGTTTGTTTGAGATGTTTGGCCTCAAATCACTAAATTGGATCCAAGGTCACTGAAGTGTGTCTTATTGGGATATTCTCATCTTCAATAGGGGTACATATGCTATCGTCCAGAACTTAACAGGTATCTTGTGTTTGTTGATGCTACTTTCTGGGAGCATAAACCATTTTACCCATCTTCTAATTCTACAAGTTAGGGGGAGGACGACCATTGGTTGGGTTATAATATTATTACAAGATCAGGAGTGGGAAAAGTGGTTCGCACTCCTGTTATCCCAAGTGATTTGAGTCTTCCTACCCCAAGTGATCATATTCCTACTATTGGTTGTGATTCAACTCCCTTTGCTCCAGCAAAGCCACCTATATCATAGGTTTATTCTAGGAAATATTGAACTTTCAATACAATGCTTGAATCAGATACATCATCTGATCCAGTTCCCAATGATCTTGATCTTCCTATTGCCCTACGGAAAGGCAAATGCCAGTGTGCCTATTCGATTGGTAATTTTATCTCTTATGATCATTTATCTCCATTTACATGTTCTTTTATTACTTCTCTTGATTCAGTTTCTATTCCTCGAACTGTTAAAGAAATTTTAACTCATTCTGGTTGTCGTGATGCAATGATAGAGGAGATAGATGCCTTGGATACAAATAATACTTGAAAGTTGATGAATTTACCAGAAGGGAAGAAGGATATAGGTTGCAAATGGATTTTTACAATCAAAGTTAATCCGAATGGTTCTGTAGCTTGCCTTAAAGCTCGTCTTATTGCCAAAGGATATGCCCAAACCTATGAAGTAGATTATTCTGATACTTTATCTCCAGTTGCCAAATTGAGTTCTGTTCGTTTGTTCATATATTTAGCAGCCTCCCAACACTGGCCTTTACATCAGTTGGATATCAAAAATGCTTTCCTTCATGGTGACATCCAGGAATAAGTCTATATGGAGAAACCAACTAGGCTTGTTGCACAAGGGGAGTATGGAAAAGTTTATCATCTAAAGAAATCCTTATATGGATTGAAACAAAATTCTTGTGCTTGGTTTGGAAAATTCAGCGAGGTGGTCCAATAATTTGGGCTAAAAAAGAGTCGGTGTGACCACTCAATTTTCTACAGATAATCGGAAGATGGCATTATTTTTGTTGTGATTTATGTTGATGATATTGTGATTATAGTGAGTGATTCTGCAGATATCTCCTTTTAAGTCTTTCATGCATAGTAAATTTTACACTAAAGACTTGGATCAGTTAAAATTTTTTTGGGAGTAGACGTATCGAGAAGTAAGAATGGAATTCTTCTATCCAAAAAAAATATGTTATTGGCTTGCTGGTAGAAACTAAAAAATTAAGAGCTAAACCATGTAGTACTCCTATGGTTCCAACTGTGCAACTCACAAAGGATAATGGTGATTGTTTTGATGATCTAGAGAGATACTGGAGGTTAGTTGAAAAATTGAATTATCTCACAGTAACTCATCCAAATATCGCATTTGCAGTAAGCGTTGTTAGTCAATTTATGGCTGCTCCCACAGTTAAGCATTGGAAAACTCTAGAGCAGATCTTCTGTTATTTAAAAGGTGCTCCTGGACTAGGTATACTGTATAGTGATCATGGGCATACTTATATTGAGTGTTTTATCGATGTTGATTAGGCAGGTTCAAAGATTGATAGGAGGTCAACTATAGGTTATTGTGTTTTTGTTGAAGAAAATTTAGTATCTTGGAGAAGCAAGAAACAAACTATGGTATACAAATCTAATGCAGAATCTGAATACAGAGCTATGTCACATTCAGCATGTGAAATCTTGTGGATTCATCATTTGCTTGTCGAGATTGGTATAGATTTCTCGTTTTCAGCAAAACTTTGGTGTGATAATCAAGCTGCTCTTCATATTGGCTCCAATCTGGTGTATCATGAACGAACCAAGCATATTGAGATTGATTGTCACTTTATTCATGAAAAATTCAAGATAACATCATCTCAATGGGGCATATGAAGACGGAAGAGCAGTTGGGTGATTTGTTCACAAATATTTTAAATGGATCTCGAGTTGAATATTTGTGTAACAAGTTGGGCATTATTAATATCTATACTCCAGCTTGAGTGGGAGCGTTACCGACTATAAATACTTAGCACAATTTTAGGAATAGAAATATAGGTTTCTTTAGTTAACTATAACTCTAATTTTTTTCATATTTGTATAAATACTTGTAACTTTGAATATTGAAAAAAAGAAATTCATTCTCCCATTTGAGTTTTGTTACAAGGAATAAAAACCACCACAAGCAAACATCAGAATCTGACCTGAAACAACCAAGCGATGTCGAAGAAGAAATCGGAGATCCAACGAACAAGGCACGTGCCCCCACTTGCCAACACGTGAGAAAGGAGGTAGAAGATTATGGCGGTGTGTGTGGCTCACTCGCCGGCAAGATGGACACCGAATTTTGTAGAGAGGCTGGAAATATCCCTACGCACCTTTCAACGTTGGCTATGAGATAAACTGGTCACCAGCCAAAGAGGAACAGAATGCAAAATCAAATCAGAAACCCAGAAACCACTGACAGCCTAAAGGCTCTAATACCATGTAACAAAACAAAAATGGGAAAAGGTTTTCTATCTATTATTCTTCAAGAATTACAACGATATATACATGTATATTGCTAACATCCATAGACACTAAATCAATTAACTTAATTAGGAATATTCTTAATAAAGAAGCTAATCAACTATACAAGAAAGCTACTATATACATTCTGTAACACAAATAAACCAATTCCACAAGTAACTTAGCCTACCTGTTCAAGCACTCTGCATGCATCAACAATTACTAGTACACAGTCTGCACTAATGGCAACACTGTGAACATTCTTCATCATCATAGAATCCAATTTATGCATTTGCTTCTGAATAACACAGGATGTATCATAAAGAATCATCTACAAAAAAAAAATAAATTAGATATATGACAATAAGCCACTGTAATGATGTTTGAATACAGTAGTGCGCATCCATAGAGATGAATAGCTAAGTCAACCAGAATGGATATTCGACATCTCAAACTCTCAGAAGGCTCAAGTTTTCCCAAACCATTTTGCTGCATATTCAGACTGATACGAAATAACTAGCAAAATAATTCCACAATTTCCGACAAAAATTATTTGCTAAGTATGTAACTTACTGTAATAGTAACACTTGGAGTTCCAAATTGTAAAAATTGGTACAAGTGATAGACTAAGTAGGTCAATAAAGTCATTCTCCTAACATATCATTGCAATCCACGCCACAGTCAAGAATGAGCTTATATTAGGTAGCCATCGCCAATGGTATTTTGATTCTAATAATATGATAACAATTGCTCAATAATTTTAACATGAGTCATGGGTTAAAATCTCTGATTACCAGTTCATATTCTGAGGTGCCATAATGTTTTCTGCAAATAATTTAAGCAGCTTTGGATTGCTTTAAACACATGAATGTGCAAAATTGATAGCAAATCCTAGTTTAACATTGGGTTGTAGAATTCTACCTCAATACTAACAGGATGAAACTGATTTACCATAAAAAGTAACACAATGTATCAACTAAGGAAAGAAAGAAATAATAAATAAATAATCAAACCTGATAATCAGGGCCAGAACATATACCAAGAATCCGATGCCTAGTAGTCTGAGGTTTATCAGTAACAATGGACAACTTTTGCCGTATCATTTGATTCGAAAGCGTACTTTTTCCAACATTTGGCTTCCCAAGCACAGCCACGTACCCTGCATTCTATCAATTCACTATCATAAAATCCTCTGTAAAATTATCAAGTTGCTAAATATAAGAATAATAATGAAAACCTAACCGCTTCTATGATTAGAGGCAGAAGTGAATTCAAGTTCTTCCATCTCATAGTCGTCGAGTAACGCCATGTTCCTCTCTGGTTTCACACTTAACGACAAAATACTTGACTCTTCTCCTTCTTCTTCTTCTCCTTCTTCTTCTTCTTCTTCTTCTTCTTCTTGGTTAATCCAAACTCTTGTTCTTTGTTCGGTATTACGAGTAATTTTGGATAGAAATTGAAATTGAATTCTTTCCCTGGTGGGAGAAGAATGGGTAAAAATGGAAGTAGGGTTGCGGTTAATGGAGAGTTTGAATTTGTATGGAGGAAGAAAGGGAGAAAGGGAGAAAGCTAGCTCCATTGAAGGAGCTTGCATGTACAGTGATAGTTCCATTCAAGTACATTTCAGTTGCTTCATGTCATCTTCCAAATTCGGACATTGCTGCTACTGGATAATCTTTCCCCACCGTTTCTAAAACGCTGTCGTTAGCTTTAACTTTTTTTCTTATTAATTAATAACTTATACTAGACTTCTTTTTTTTTTCTACTTACGAAAATACAAGTAATTTCAAATTATTTTTTGTATCAATACATTACTTTATAATTATAAAAAAATAGAAAATAAACTCTAAAATATTAAAAGTAATAATTAGAGTAGTTATTATTTTTATCATCCTTTTATGTATATCACAAATGAAATCCTTTAATGCCCTAAGGCTTTGTTTGGATAGTATTTATTTGGATAGTAGTAACTTGGATGAAAGTTGAATTTACTTTAACGAAATAAATGGAAGTAATGTAAATTTAATCCACTTTTATTTACTCTCCATTGTTTGGATAACTTAAAATAACACAAAGTAATTCCTTATCTACATAATTTATTTTGACATTTATATTCCGAGCCTCTTGTAACTGAAGAAAAGAGAGGGGAGGGAGGTACACCGGCATTGGCGGGTGGAGGGGACGGCTACAGCACGGAATAAGGAAGAAAATGCAGGTGGCTCTCAAATTTGCTGGAATTGAAGAAAGGAGAAAAAGAAAAGAGAGGAAAGGAAGAAGACATATCTGGAACCAAAGAAAAGAACAGCAATAATGGTGACCAATGGAGAATGCCGGCGATTGAGGAATAGAAACAGTAGGGACAATACTGACATTTCATACGTTTCTACTCATTTTTCCTTACAATTACTCTGATTTATCTCTAAATCGAGAGTAAATATTTTGGAGGATATAGAGTAAATTAAAAAAATCAATTCTCCTTCGTTTACTCGGTATTTTACAATACCAAACAGGAGAATAAGTTTGAGCTATTATTCTTCATTACTCCAATCCAAACAAAGGCTAATTGAAAATAAAGTTTTATCTATCAATATAAAATTAATAATATCAAATATAATGAGATCTAACTTGTGCAGAAATGGTAGGTCTGTGCACACTTAATTTTATAATTAAAGATATATACACAAAAGTGAAATATCAAATTCAAAATATAACCAAAAAAAAAAAATTTATCACATTGCTCACCGATAGAATTTTTCTTTACCTTTTAAGATAAACTCTATCCATTTCTAAAAGAATAAAATAGAGACCGTTCAATTAAATATACACATACGATCCGATGGTCCAAATGCATATATCAAATTACTCTTGAAGTATTATATTTATATTGACTTTCTTTTTCTTATTATAATTATTAGGGGCCACTGAAATCAGATGGTTGGTCGTGGATCGGTTCATAATCCAATAAACCCAAATGAAAACTCCAGCAATCAAACCCATAATGCAATTCGGCTACAGCTACACAGAATCACAAATGCCAATTACAGACAAATCAAAATTATTAGATAGTGCTATTTATTAATTTACAAATTAGTCTCCCCCCTCACCGAAACATATAATTAAATGTTTTCCTTCTGACGCCTTCGTTTGGTTAATGATGAGATTTAGTAAGTACAGAATAACATCAAGAAAAAGGTTTCAATCTTATTAGTAAGACCTAACAGACTTTGTAATGTATAGGGATGATCATGGGACGGGGAGGGACGGGAAATGCTCCCCCACTCCCTCCCCCGCCAGTGGCGGGGATTCCCCGCCCCCGCCACCAATGTCGGGGGAAGAACTCCCCCGTTCCCGCCCCGCGGGGATCCCCGTCCCCCGTTTTTTTTTTTTTAAATATAATATTTTATTAATAATTAAAATTAAAATATAATATTTAATAAATAAAAAATTTAAAATCAATAATAATTTAAAACTTAATAATTATAAAATTAAATTATATTTTAATTATTTATAAAATATTATATATATATATATATATATATATATATATATTTTTTTTTTTTTTTTTTTTTTTTTTTTTGCGGGGCGGAGATCCCATTCCCCGTCCCCGTCCCCGTCCCCGATTTTAGGACGGGGAATTTTTTCCCCCCGCCCCCGTCCCCGCGGGGGGAAATTTCGGGGATTCCCCGCCTTCGAACGGGGCGGATCCCCGCCGGGGCCGGGGAATCCCCGCCCCGTGATCACCCCTAGTAATGTATAGTCTTCGAGCCGCAAAATACCACGAAAGCCATTACCAAAAATGACTGATCAAAACCAAAACTCATTGCCTCCCACATTTTCAGGAACAAATGTAGCAGCTTAATAATTTTGATGATGCCTTGACTCTTTGTATATCAAAAAAAGGAACTGGTATAAGCATGAGATTGCTTTCAACACGGGGGCATATAAAACCTTTTATTCTTCTTTTCTTCTAAAACATCACAACACCTAATCGAACGCCCTCACTAGGCTGCATGATCATGCTCGGCAGCAGTCTCATCAGTTGAAGATGATCCTTTCGATGCTGGAACACAAGACCATGCTAAAGCTGCAATGCCAAGGGTTATCACTGTAGCAATTGAAGCCCAGACCCATCGCTGCCTTCTTTTCCTCAACTGCCTATTACGCCGTGCCAACTCTACATGCAGATAAGCACAAGAGAATTAATAAAGCAATATTAGAGTGACATATATGTGCAACCGATTGACATTTGACATATAAGGATACTTGTATGCGTAGAACCTAATCATTGCACAATGAAGTTCGGCCATAGTCTAAATCATAATTAAAACTATTTGTTTGTCACTATATTAACATTTCAACAAAGTAAATTTCAGGTGTAGAGTCAATAGCTAAACCATTATCATTCGTCATTTCACTTTTCAGGAAGTAAATACGACTTTACATTCTATTTTGTCGGTATTTTGAAGCATTGTCCTGCTAAAAGGCCATTACTGTGCAACAATTCTATAGTTCCAAGTCTCTAGTAGACACCCAATATAAATAACAGAAGAAAGTAAAAGTTGAAGAATCAAGGGACATAACATTTCCTTGTGCAAAAGGAAAAAGTTGGCTTCTGATCTAGAAAGCCGTTCATGGTATAAGCAGAATAATTCGCAGATGTCTTCACTTACTGTCCATGAATGCAGTGAAGCCATGAACCATCTCATAAGGAATTTTAGAACAAATTAACACACGGAGAGAATAATAATAATAATAATAATAAGTTGGCAATGATTTTAGGAAGTTAAAAGCTTAAAGCTCAAGATTGATAAGCAAACTAAACAACAAAAAACAAAGAGTACAGAAATCTCACCTACAGCTTCTTGATTTCTCTGAGACATTTCTTGATTCATAGCCTCATAATAATGAAGCCGGTCCATCAGTCGAGCAACCTCAAAGTTCTTAGCCTCAATTTGAGTTTCCTTCTCCATCTCTGCCTCAGCTTTTCCAATGCCCCTCCCAATGGAATCTGACACAAATCGAGCGAGGTAAACCTGCTGGCGTATCTCCTCTGCAGGATCAGTACGAGGAGAAAGCACACCCTCCTGAACAACAGAGGGAAATGCAGGAAGAGTCAATCCTACAAGGGCTAAGCGCTCCCTGATCCTCTGCCATTGATTTTGCACATTATTCAGCGTTTCCTCTGTTTGCTGTCGCCTCTCTACCTCCATCAATAAATTTAATCTCATTTCATGCAATTCTGCTTCAACATCATTTAGAGTACGTAGAACAGACTGCGGCCCATTATCAGAGGAAAGCTCTGGGGATAATAAATAGAAAGATAAGTTTATTCATTCTGCTATGTAATCAATAGCAAACATACTAGACAAACAATACATAATAATGCATGGAAATGAGTGATATGGGGTTCGCATATATAAATAGAGAACCAATACAAGCTCCTGAATATAAAATGAAAGGTTATATACCATGCCCAATAAAAAAGACAAGCTTCTTGCAAATATGAAACATTATAGTCAATGTGGGGGGAAAATAGCAGCAGTAACATAATAAAATTCTCCATTAAAGTTTTCTTTCATGCCCAAGTAATAAACAATACAGAAATATAGTTATATGTGGCCAGAACATCAAAGTACCTTCCCAAGCATCAAAAAACTGTCCCACTGGTGTGGTTGTACAGAGCTTCCCAGAACTTTCTATGACAGAGTTGTCCTCACCATCAGTGTTGCTAGTGTAACCCATTGATTCTGGTGGTTCGAAGAAATCCTCAAGCTCACTATCTCTCTCTGAATTCGACGTAACAGGCTTAAGAACACCATTTTCCATGGGCAAAACATTACTCACATTTCTAATTTTAAGTTCCTCATTACCGCTTCCCATTTCACCGCCACAGAGACCATTCATACACTCTCCTTCGCTAGAGGCCTCATGGGAACCATTTGCAATCTCTTCTTTAGTGGGATTGTTATGGATGCTATTTACATTTTCCTCTTTAACAGAATTAGGAACAGAAAAAGTAACAGAACAATCTCTAGTTGAATCAAGAACCTTATTTTCTGCATTATTTGTACTTCCATTGACCTTAACCTCATCAACATTTTTGCTGCGAGAAGATACATCATCCTCAGAATGGCTTTTCAAAAGACGTGGCCCACGACGCTTGTGGTTAATGATATATGGTGAAGGAGGGAACGAAGAAGGTGAATCAGGAAGAGGAGTTGCCTCAGGTGTGGCATAAAGTGCAGGTGATATTTGAGGGCGACTAACTTTCGTCTCTACCACTGATGTACTGTTTCTCCTCTCCAGGTTTGACTTTGGTATAGGCCTGGCTTTTGGAATAGACTTCAGTCTTGGAACAGGGTTTGAACTAGGAACAGACTTGTCGATGGATTGAGATGTTCCAGGTTCTAATAACCTATCCAAAGCTACAGCAGTGAAAGTTGGCATGGCTCTGCATAATCAACCAGTAGAAAAAAAAACATAAATAAAATTATTGCTTGCCAACATAAAATTTACTGGAAAAAACAGCTATAAAAAAATTGCAACTTAAAGCAGAAAAATAAATAAATAAAATCAAACTAGTCCATAATGCACACTAACTAGGACACTTTAAAAAAGTATCCAGACAAGAAACGTAAATTAACAAATAAAAGGCAAAACGAGATAAATTTAGTGAAAACAATAAAGACTAGCACAGCCCAAATAAATAAGTGATCTCTAACCCACCCAACAGCCCCAGGCCCCAACCATCTATTCTTCCATGCCACAAAACTGTCATCCAAACAAACATAAAGTTCTCCAATTAGCAAATAGATCTATGGATTGAAATTAGTAATCTCCAGAATTCCAAAATAGTTAGAGATGTACACTACCTTGATTTTTAATCTAGAATCAGAAATCAAACACATTAAATAGTATGCTACAACTAAGTTGGTCGGGGTCATAATGAAGGCAGTGAAATGCACATTAAAGCACCTGACAAGTGAACTAGCTCAAGCAAACAACAGGGAGAGATTGATGCTTCTTATATGGAGAGCTCTAGAACTGACATAGAGAGGAGGAGGGGAGAGAGGGGGAGAGATAGACAGCTCTAATCTGCAAGCAATTCCATTCCTCATTATTTCACACTACCAATTTGCCTACCAAATCAAACTCTCAGCAAGTTCATCCAACCATGAACCCCAAAAAACAAAACACATGAATGAAAGCAGGGTGTGAAAAAGTTACAAGGATTGAAAAATCCAGTTGAGTTAATTCTATCTTTTTATGCTCGTTAGGCAGACACACATCTTTTTGATAAAACGCTATTTTTGCCTAAAGGAACTGGAACCTAATAACCCACGAATATTACTCAATTTTGTAAGAGAATACCATCTGATAGGCGAACTTGAAGATTGCTGAGGTTCTAGCTACCAGTCACGGTGCCCGGTAACTGGAATGTCATAGAAAAGTATATATCCGGCAGGGGGAAATGTAGAGACAGGGTGAGGGCGGCTGAGATTATAAGAAGGAAAAGGAAATAAAATAAAATAAAAAGCCAAGCTTTAGGGTTTCATGCTAATGTTCTATTAAATTTGCCGCATACTCTATGAAAATATTGGACGAATTTGTTCCCATCTCTAAAAAATAAAACAACACGAAAGAAAAAGAAAGTAAAAACCTTCCAAATCGAATCTACAGAGGGTTTAATGCTCCATTTCTAGCTCGCAGAAACTGTAGATTAAAATATGAAAATAGATAAATAATTAAAAAAAAAAGGAACAAGAAAATTAAGAAGAGGAGGTTGATAACTGCAACCTGAAACAAATACAGCTAGACATACTAATGCAAGATGAATCCCAAATTAACCTAACCAACCAAAACTATACCCCTATCGAAGCTGAAAAAACGGCTAAAAATAAACCAGAGTCCTCGCTGAACCCTTGATTTCCAAAATATTCTATTTTTACACAATTTTTTTAATCTAAGCAACCAAAACATTCCGAAAATTCAAAATCCAAAATTAAAAACAACAAATTATATTCAGACAAAAAGAAAGAGTAAGAGTTACCTTAAAGGAACAGGAGGAGAGAAATCCTGACACACGGAGAGATAAACGAGAAAATCAGACTGTATAGAAACGATAAAAAGAAGAGCCAAAGCATATGCTGATTTATAATTTGATTTATAGCTTTTCTTTTTATCTTCTTCTCCAATATTAACGTTCACCTTGAAGAACAAGGCAAAATAAAAAAAGAATTTAATTAGATAAAGAAATAGAGAAGAAAAGTTTAGGTAGCGAAAGGTTTATATCAGCTTTGAATGGCCATTTCCAGACTGATTCGCTCCGCAAATGTTTGAATGTTTCTTGCTTTTGTCTTTTTTATCATTTTTTTTGAAAATAAATATCTTTTCCTTTTCTTATTTTAATTTAAGAAAATGTTTTAGGGCATACGTACGTGGACACGTCTGGAACTTTTCAAGTCCGAACTTTGACCCGGCGGTGTGTGGCTGCTAGACGATTAAAGGGTTAGACTTCTTATTAGTTATTAGAGTTTGAAAGCGACCTCTAGCCGTTTCTCCCAAGTGTTTGGGGAAGTGTAATATTTATATGCTGCGTCAAAGCAGGCGGTGTCGTTTTTGTCCCTTAATCCCCACGCCTGCCTTTGTAGACCTTAGACAATTGCTGAACGATTGAAATGTTTGGATTTCTTGTTATTAAAATTCTTAAAATTACACATGTAAGAGAAGTTATATAAAAAAAGAAGAAAATAAACTTTTTCCTAAGTTTAGCATCTTTCCTATCTAATTTCTTAATTTTTATTGTGCTGTATTAGGTTTTTAAATATTTAATGGAAAAAAATTTAAATCATTGATTTAATTAATATTATTATTTTATCAAATTTGTTATAATAAGTGCTAATACCTATCTAGAGACACAGTAGGATACATTAGGACCTATATAAATAAAATAAAAATTATTGATACAAAAATGTATTTGCAGATTTTAATATAGGCTTTTAAGTTCTTGGTTGCTGATATAAATTAGAAATATTGGCTTGAATTCCCATTTGGAAATTCATTGTCTTCACTCTAAATAATAATAGATATACTAATCCATGAAATTTGGGTCGAATTTGAATCGGATCTACATGACTTTTCAAATATTTTTCTGTTTAATTCCAACTCATTGTCCAATTATAATCGAAACATAAGATGAAAAGCCTAAGTAACATGCAGAAAAAACGTTTTGATAAAATGTTTAACCGACATCATGGTTTCATGCCTCGTAATATATATTTGCTTAAAAAATTATTTTTTTCTCCTTCAGACTTGAATCTATAATCTAAAACCAAATTAGATTCAAACAAATGAAATATATATATATATATATATATAGAGAGAGAGAGAGAGAGAGAGAGAGAGAGAGAGAGAGAACAAATGAAATATTTAGATTTATTAAAATTGGATGGATTTTAATATATTTTTTTTTCTAAAAGCAAACAAATGAAAAAGAAAAGAAAGCCTAATGGTTAACAAAGGTCTAATTAAAAACAAGAAATAATAAACCTTCATAATTATATAACAAAGCAATAATCACCTTCTTAATTACCGAGAAAGAGAACAGAAGAACCCTAATTAGGAAGAAGAAACATCAAATCCTCTGAAGCAAAAGTTAGAAATAAATTTAAGGAGAGATTAATTTTGATTTATAGAATTTTTTTTGGGTGCAATATGAAGAGTTTAGATGTATTCTCTGACTTGACCTTGGAGAACAAGGCAAAAGCAACAAAATAAAAATAAAAAAGAAATTTATTAGAGAGACAAGGAAAGATAGAGGAGACCGCAGCTTTTTATCCAATCAATGTTTATCGCTCCTCAACTCACGCCCACTACCTTTCCCTTTCTTATTGCTTTTTCTTCTCTCCCACTTACTATTTTTATGTTTCCTCTTTTTTCCCATTATTATTGAACAAATATTGCCCATGCTTTTTTTATTTTAATTTTTTCTGCTATTAATTTTTTTAAATAAAAAATATGAAGTAATATTTGCGTGATTCTTCTGCATACAAGTATTATGGCTTGAAAAAAAATCAGAAACCGTTAAACCAATAGTAAAAATTGAATTCAAATCGATTTATATTATTAATTAGTTTAATTGGATGAGAACATAAATTTTGATTTTTAAAAATTATAATTAATAAACTTAAATTTGAACTTAATGTGTGATTAGTCGGTATGTTAACTGTAGCACCTTGTCCCTCATCGTGAAAATAATATAAATATATTTCATTAATGAAGCTAAGTGGACTTGATTTTTAGAGTTACCACCAATTAAAAGGATACTTCTGGATAATATTTCAAGATAATTGTACTCAATCATCGTCATGATATCCATTTCATGCCTTACTTTTAGTTTAGGTGAGGTTTTATAATATAAATAACATGTTTAATTCTTATATGTACCATATTTATCAATGATAAGTGTCTACATTCATATGCAATTACATACCATAAAATTTCTTTCCATATATGCACGTAGGATTTGAATTTTAACTACATTTACCTGATATTTAAGTTTACTACATGTTCGCATTATAAAAGTATTAACAATTATAATACGTATACTTTCTAACCCAAAAAAGAATCATATATCAGAGCTCCTTTACTTCAAGCTTGGCATTAGCCTTGACCACTACAGGATTGTCCTTGGAAGTCCTACTACTTGTACCTAGATGGATTAACATCCGTAATGTACTATAAATTAATTTGAGTAGGAAACACTTAATCTCGGATGACCACTCACATCAATCATCCCCCAAAACATACCCAACAAATATAATATTAAACGATTATAAAACTTGGTAAAATATAAACATTATGCTCAAGTTCATATGAGTAAATTAGATTATTCATGTAAGTATAAAATGCTAGCACATGTGAGCATATATACATCTATTTATATATTTACTACTGTATGCCATTCATCTATATCATGCATCATTTATTTTTCATATAACTGTACTTGTAGCCATTTTCCGTATTTGCCTGCACATATTCTGTGGGTAAGAATAACAAGTGCATATGGATACCCAAAGGTATCGTAACTGTAGATGCCTATAAGTATGGATCATGTAGACACTTAAAGGTATCGAATATATGGACCCAAATGGGGTCAAACTTATACACCCAAGCAAGGTCAGTCATGTGGATCCAAATGGAATCAAAGCTGTGACAGCCATAATATAACCTATAAGCATGCCTATTTATCCACAATCAAGCCTTATACACAGGCATTGAGAACATTTCTTGTGTTACTTTTTGTTATCATTGCTCATTTATTACATTATCAAAATAAGATAAGTATATACATTCATATAGATTATCACCATAACATATTAACATAGGCATAGACATTCATATATCTTTACATGTTTTCAATTATGTACCTATAATTCTTTTACTTATTCATATACACATGACATAAGCTTAGAATCATAGTAATTACATGAAATTACATTGTTTTCAAATAAATTATTATGCATTTATTTTATGCATTGTCATGATTTTATGTATGGTTACATATTTCTAAGTATATTGAGTCATAACATAACCTAATACATGTGCTTGAAATCTTGGAATTTCAAAGGTAGATTCCTACATCCATTTGGTGTCAAATTTTCGACCATGTTATAAGGGTTCTTAGACCAAGGTCCCTTCTTTTATATTTTTATTCCAATGTATTTCTAGTTTCTAATGGATCAAAAATCAATCAATTTGGATAAGTAAATTGGGAGTTATATCCAAGACAACACAGACTACTCCTAGGTGTTTTCCAGGGACAAATTTGATTACCTATCGTTGAAAAATTTATGGGAAAAATAGAGATAGAATTCAGTCATGCTTTCTTCATAAAAGTTTTTTTTTTGTATTATGAGTCTAGTTTCAATAAAATTTTAATTCATGTTAATTAGAGTTCTGTAGAAGTATACTCAATTTATCATAGTCTGTCCCATCAATAGGGGCAGCAACATGTTACCATGTTCAAGCTCATTTTGAAGACTTTAAAGGGAAAATTGAGTCACGTACGGTTTCTTCATGAAAGTTATAGGTATGTGTTTTATTTTTATTTTCCAATTAAAATCACTCAATTTAGAGGTCTATGAACTGAGATACAACTATTACAAGGAAAAAAGTTCAAGTAAACCCTTTGACAAAATTTTTCATAAAATTGTTTCTTATACCAATTTCCATCTTTACCTAGCAAATTCATCATCAATCAACATTTTAAGATCCCAATTCACAATTTTTCCAGCAAATACACATATAAAGCATATGCACAAGATTGAGAAAATCCCAAACTTCTTTAAGTTGCTAACTTTCTCTTCAGGTTCCTTCCTTTTCTTTCCCCTTCTTCTTGCTTGTTTCTTCTTCTAAAACAAAATTAAACAGACATATAGACTTCAAGTTTAGCTCCTTATGCATATATAAAAGATGAGAGAGAGAGATGGAAGAGAGCAAATCCTTACCTAAGAGAATGCTTAAACACTCAATTTTAACTTCTCTTCCTCAATCTCTAATTGTGCAAAAATATGTAAATTTCTTTCCTTGTTTGACCAGCCACACTTCTTCATTTAACATGTTGCTTCTTTATTTTTTTAGAGAGCAAATGTGTAGCTTTCCTCTTGGTCTACTTGTTGGACATAGGAAAATAACCATTTACTCCTCTAACTTGTTTAATCCATTCAATTACATATATATTTCTACCTCTATTTATATATTAATCCAACTCTCATACTCATTTATTTATGCTTGCATGCCATTTTAATCAAATTACTATTATGCCACCATCCTTTAAGTTAATTTCCAATTTATCCCATTCTACTCTTTATTTACTTAACTCCATATATTATTATTCGTATGCACCTTAGAACATCCGATAGATAATGGATCTTCAAGTGTGCAATGTTTGTTTCTTGTTCTTAATATGGATTTATTTTACAATATTGAAAATTATGTATAATTATATTTAATTATATATTTATTTTAAAAATTTTAGATGATCTTAGTTTCATTGACGGAGATGGAGACGAAGACGAGAATGAAGATGAAGACAAAGAAAAAAATTGATAATTAATGATAATTGTTTATCATTATGTCAAATAAATTTATTTAAATATTTATTCTTGATATTATGTGAACTTATTTAGATATTTACTATTTATGTTTTGATAATTTATCTAATTTTTGTATTTGTAAACTTTGTTGGAATTAAAATTACTATTTTTATTAATATTTGATAACTAATAGGTTATTTGAAAGTATTTTTTACATGCCATATTTTTAATTTTGTATAAATAATTATTTAAAAAAAAGCTAAACTCCAAGTCAAATTGGTCGAACCGGTTGAATCACGACTCAGTTGGCAGCCCGAGTTGATGTTTGATCCGCTTCTAACAATATTGACGCAGTGTATATGCAAAATTCACATGTGTATGCACAATATGTATGTGAGATATGTGCGATGCGTGCCATATGTGTGGTGTGTGCAAGGAATTATTTACCAAAAAAGCCCAAAATTTAAAGTAATTACGACAGATCAAATGCTTTGAACTTGAATCTTACTCATCCTTGAATAAGCTAAATAGACCACATTATCAACTAGTTTAATCTCTATAAAAGAAGTTAATGGGTCATTATCAATGAGGAAAAAAGAGAATAGGCATGCTAGTACTAAGGCTTACTAAACCAACACATAAACACGATGCCTATTAGGTAGTTCTGTGTATATGTGCTAAAGGCCAAAAATAGAATTTTATCTTTTGAAAGCAAATCCTAGATACAAAGTTGGGGATAAAATTTAACTCGAATGCATGATTATGGCTTCTCGTTTGAAGCTCAAGAAACATCATATGCCTCTTTTTACGTATCAAACCTTACTAGAAGACCATCTTTGCTAGGTTGGATGGGACCAAACCAAGAATCAGGAGATCTTACATTAGTTGTAACGTTAGACCTGGGTAAATGGCTGACAAAAAAGGATCAGATCATTAAAGGAAAATGACCACTATATTTTCTCAATTGGTAGGAGGACTATTCCTTACCTGTGGCTTGCTATCAAAGCATTCTTGCATTTGGTTTTGGTGATTTACAATTATTCAAGGCATTCTCACATTTGGCCTCGATGAATTACAATTTACAAGAAATTGCTTAAGGGAATAACTCAAGGTCTCCCTTTCGTTTTTCATTTTCAATTTTTTTCTTTTTTTTTATTCTTAATGTTATGACATTAACTTCAAGAGTTTTATATTTTCCTCTTCTTTCTTTTCTTCATTTTTTCCTTTTTGATTTTCTTTTCCTTTTCCTCTTCTTTTCATTTCTTTTATTTTCCGTTTTATTTTCTTTTCTATTTCTAGATTTATTCCATCTAACAAATCCAATATCCTATGAATAAAATTCATATAAAAGATTGGTAGAAATTTATCTTCCCTATTCTTAAAATATGAAATTGGCTTTTGCACAATTGTCATCTTCCTTAGAGGAAACCAAAATTACTTTGGGCTAGAAGGTCATTTTAATTGTGTAACAATAAAATAAACATGTATTCGGCATGCTTAAAATAAAGGCTTAATGGGTTGACAAGTGATTATGAACTTAGGGTAGGAAAAGTCATTTAGAGGGCTATACGAAGAATGGCTGCCTGAATCATTTTTCAGATTTTGTCTCATGCCCGGAATTCTTAGTAGGATAATAAGAAAGGTTCTAGTGTTCTTAGCGTGTTTTACTCAATTCCCTCATTTGCAAACAAGTTTTCTTTATTTTTAAAACTAGCCTGAGATGCTTAAAGTTTAGAAATTGCATGGTATAACGAGGGCTTTTATGTAATTCAACAGAAAGAGATAAAAGCATGAATATCTCTTATTCAGCTCATACTTGAATGAAGAATAAATTTCTAAAATTGAGATCAAACTCATTCACAATTAAGAATTACTCGGATGAAGTATGATTTCAAATTGAAAAAACATTAACAAGAAGAAATTATGTCGAAGCTTTGGACATAGCTTGGCAGAATAAATTGAACTTAAGGTATAATTATTTTAATTAAGAATACTCCCTGTATTTGGGAAAAAAGATAGTAGCGGTCATCGTGAATGTGTCAAGGAAGCATTGCTCCTCAAATCTATAATTAAAAGAAAGTTATGTCAAAACCTTGGGCATAACTTAGCAAGATAAACTAAGATACTTCCTAAAATTAGAAAAATAACAACGTCGTGGTCACCTCAAATGCACCAGGGAGGTGATGATATTTAGATCTGAAATTAAAATTAAAAAAAATTATGTCAGAATCTTGGACATATAGATTAAGCTAAAAATACTTCTTGAAATTGAAAAAATAACGGCACTGCGATGGCCATTGTATTGATGCAAGAAATCCTTAAGTCTCCATATTGTTGCATAGGAATGCCCAAGAAAATTAAAACAAAGGTAGCTGAGCATGCTTTTCACTTTACTTGCAAGGTTATGTATATGGTAACACCTGCAAAATGTGCAATGTGTACAATAATGCATGCAAGCATGCAAGAGTGTATGCATGAAATGCATGTCCTACACCATTGGTGGTTAGAAAACTCCATCTCAGATGCAGTATGGCAGATGATCCACATGCATCTTCCTTAGGACTCCTAGTTTTTAGGGGAGCTTCTTCTAGCTATCTCTTTTAATTTTTCTGTTTTGCCTTTTGTCTGAGTTCTCTTATTATTTTTAGGGACCAATCCATCACTGTTATGCTTCTAGCAAAAGAACATCCATTCCTCACAAACTATGATGTATTCATTCATTGAGTGTTATACCATACTGAGCTTGTAATCCTGTACTTTTACTCAGAAGTTGTGTCCCTACCTGAAGAGTTTGTGGTCACTAAAGATACATTTTCTGCCCTCGGATCACTAGCTTGCATCTCAGGCTATGTGTAAAACTCTGTAAGGGAAACGATTTGAACTTCCATCAACCACTACAAGAAATTACACTTTTTGTGATGTAAAAAATTATCATAAAAAGATTCATTTTCATCACTAAAATAATAATGTCATGAATTTTCATCGTCACAAAATTCATCATGATATCTGCATAACAAAAATTTTTGTGACAATTTATTTATTTATCATTGTAAGTATCATTTTTGTGACAAAAATAATTATCGTTACATTAATTTCTTACTTTTAATGCCAAAAATAGTGTCATAAATAAAATTTAATGTTGTCATATAATATTATTTATCGTTACAAAAAATTGATATTTTTATGACAAATTTGAAATTTGTCACTAGAGTAAATATTTTCAGTGACGAAAATATATTTGTAACCAGAGCCATTAAATATTAACTACATAATTATTGTCACAAATAAAGGTAATTTTCGTCATATAATAATTTATATTGCCACTAAATTTACTACTTTAAATGACAATAAATGATTTCATCATTAATTTAATATATATATAAATTGTTATAATACTGATATGTATTGTGACATAAATATGAATTAAAATAGTTGTCATAAAAATATAATTTTAGTGACAACTTCTTATTGTCATTTAATACTACTTTTTAATGACAACATTAATGTCGTATTTGTGTAAATTATATCATCATTTATAAATTAATAAGTCAACAAAATGTGACAAATATAATTGTCACATATACATTGCATTAAAAATGAACATTCTAAATTATACGATATGTAATCCAATATCTTTTAAAACGTTTAGTAAGGCAAATTGTAAAGTACTTGTTCAAACAAAATGTTAATTAAATAAAATACTACTACCTAATGCAAAAATTAAAATATTCTAATCTAGAAATAAAAAACTTTATTGAAACTTCAAAATGTGCATCCTGTTCCTAGAAAAAAAAATCATATATCAGATAAAAAAACAAATTTCATGACAACGAAAAAAATATATAGCAAATACTAGAGAAGTCATATTAAACTGCAAAATTCATGAATGAAAAGGATGAGATGTAGCAAATACATGTTTTAATTTTTATTACATGAAATTATTTGTGTAAGCAGAAATTATACACTTGAGATGAGATGTACATACATCAGACATCTATGCACACAAAACATGCATATATTTATCATTTATTGTTATTACTATTATTTTTGTCATTCTATTAAAAATTCATGCAAGTGCATGCAACATAGATAAACATATGCAAAAGTAAGGAAAATCCTTTTGACCTTATCACTCCCACACAAGAGGTCATGCGATCTCTTTTCTAGGTGAGATTAGCTCATGGATTAGTAGGAAACCCAATAAACACATATGATGCACAATGAAAAATTGGCAGCGTAACCTCTATTTATTTAAAGTGCATGTGTATAGATTTTAGCCATTATGTATTTAAACATTCCTAATAAACTAAAACGCACCCATCGAGATATGAAATTTTTTAATGAGCAAACATCTAGATTTATGAGGATTTATTCAATACATAAGTGATGGAATATGACATGGTATGATGGTGATGATAAAACAGCGAAAAAACAAAAAAATTTATCATACATACCATACAATTCCAAAGCAAGAAACGAAACATGCAATTTTAAGGTTGTAAAACTTACAACTTTAGATGCACTTCAATATTTAGTTTTGGTGATGACCAGCAATCAAGAGTGATTTATCAGCCTTTGATCTTCTTTGCCAATGCCAAAAGAACAGCCTTTACGCCACTCTTCTCTATGTTCACACACACAATTGCAAAGACGGCTTAAAATCGAGATTGCTAGCTCTCTGTTTAAGTATCATGTAATGGCAATTGATTGAAGGTACAAAATTTGATTTTGCACTTCTCTAAGGTTGCTATTACTACCCAAGATCACAAGAGAATGAGGAACAATCCTTTCTCCTTGTGAAAAATTGGCCAAAATAAAAATTGTGAGAGAGAGTTACTATTCACGCCACACACAAAATTAGCTTTTTTTTTTGCTTTTCTCTCTCATCCAATATATATATATATTATCTTATTTATTAAGTGATAAATCTCAAATATACTACCTTAGGATAATTAATATTAGCTAAAGATAATTAATATTTGCCTTTATCACTTAATTAAAATAAGTAATATTTATTGATAAAAACTCTTTTAATTTATCGAAGATAAAAACAAAAGACATATTAATCAAATTAACCACTTAATTAAATAGGAATATACAAGACATATTAATCAAATAAACTACTTAATTAATATAAAGGGTATGCCGAAATTCCTTGATTTCTCTCTAGGAATTTCGGCCAATAGTATTCCTATTTAAGTGATTTATTTGATCATAATTCTTTTAGGCTTTAAAACTCAATTAATTAAATTAATACAAGACATTTAATTAATTGAAATTAAACCTTGTGGGCTGAATTTCTCTCTCTCATAGGCCAAGGTCCAATAGCAATCTAATAATCCATTACACACATTAATTTGACTTTAATTAAAAGCCCAAATTAATGCCCAATACTTAATTTAAATATTTTAAGCCCAATGCTTTATGTGCGATCCTATAGGTCCATTTAATGTTGGCAATGAATTAATAAATTAATTCAAAAGCTATAAATATTCTCTAGCAAGATATTATAGCATTCCAAATTAAATGAAAATGCATATGGCATTTTGTGACCTAATACAATTTTGCATAGTCCCTTACCCAAAAATATCAGAATTAATATAAGGCATGGAACTAGTCACCCTTTTATAAATTAATTCCTTTTTTGATATTCCAGTGACACTGAACTCTCAGATAAATAATGATTACTCATTATTTCATCTTGGTATGGCCATACACTTCTCAGTTCACTGATCAAGTGGCCGATGATATTTTCTCTCTTATTGAGAGGGGTAATCCCTTCACTTCTCCCATGCTCTCTAATATGAATCAATGTATACCCAAGCATACCCATACTTGTCACTCTGTTATGAGCACGTTAGGTGTATGTCAAAGTATACAGTAATACATAAAGAGTTTCATAGAGATTTTAGGTCTAAGAACTCCGATACAAAACTTGCATATGAGAAACACTTATGACTTGTACCATATAGTGTTCTCATGAGTGGATCGAATCCAGATACCATGTTCTAAACATGTATCTATGATCTCTAATTGACACTCTTGTCCTTATGATCCGTAAGACAGAACTCAACTTATCAGAGAGAGCATACTAGTCTTAATTCATTTGTTATTTCCATAACAATGACTGACTAGGGATATTTAGAATGAAGTCTCATTTGTTTCCAGGTCTTACAACCATGTGCCTCACACATGATAACTTAAACTTAAACAACATTCTTGGATAGTTCTATCAATTGATATGCACAGGAATACAATAGATAAAACAAATGCGTCATTTATTAACTAAAGTGTTTTATTATAATGTATTAGGGCTAGGGCTTATACTAACAATCTCCCACTAGCACTAGTCCCAATTGGGCATAGCCCTAAGACCGAACGCTCTTAAATGAGCTTCGTGCAGATTTGGACGCAACTGTTTCGTCAAAGGATTTGCTACATTGTCTTCACTTGCTATCTTGCTAACATTGACGTCCCCACGATCAATGATTTCTCTGATCAGGTGGTACCTCCTGAGTATGTGTTTGGATTTCTGTGTGACCGGGGCTCCTTGGCCTGTACGATGGCCCTGTTGTAGTCACAAAAAATTTCTAATGGATCTAGGATGCTTGGGACCACTCCTAATCCAGAAATGAAATTTTTAATCCAAATAGCCTCTTTTGCAGCCTCACTTGCTGCAATATACTCAGATTCTGTAGTTGAGTCGGCAACGGTCTCTTACTTTGAGCTTTTCCATCTGACAGCACCACCATTCAAAACAAAAACAAACCCAGATTGCGATCTAGAATCCTGAGTGCTGGTCTGAAAAGCAGCATCGGCATAACCTTGTATGATGAGCTCTTCTTCACCACCATACACTAAGAAGTGATCCTTAGTCCTTCGCAGGTACTTCAGAATCCCTTTTACAGCAGACCAGTACTTCTCACTAAGGTCTTGCTGAAACGTACTGGTTATACTCAGTGCATGAGCAACATCCAACCTAGTACATAGCATAGCATACATGATAGATTCAATAGCAGATGCATATGGGATTCTACTCATGTTGTCCCTTTCCTCTTTGGTTTTAGGGCACTATTCTTTAGTCAAAGGAACTCCCAAAGCCAAAGGTATGTACCCTTTCTTTGAGTCTCCCATACTAAAATGCTTTAATACTTTGTCTATGTACTTTTCTTGACTTAGTCCCAAAAGCCGATTCGATCTATCTCTATAGATTCGAATACCAAGTATTGTCTCGGCTTCACCTAAGTCTTTCACTGAGAAACATTTTTCCAACCATTGCTTAACCTTTTGCAATGTTGGAATGTCATTCCCAATGAGAAAGTTGTCGTCCACATATAAGACCAGAAATACTACTATGCTCCCACTAACCTTCTTGTACACACAAGGCTCATCTTCGTTCTTGATGAAGTTAAATTCTTTGACTGCCTCATCAAAACGAAGGTTCCAACTTTGGGATGCTTGCTTTAATCCATAAATGGATTTTTGAAGCTTGCAAACCTTCTTAGGATGCTTGGGATTGACAAAACCCTCAGGCTGTGTCATATACACATCCTCAAGTAAATTTCCATCGAGGAAAACAGTTTTGACATCCATTTGCCATATCTCATAATCATGATATGCAGCTATGGCAAGCAAGATCCTAATGGACTTGAGCATGACTACAGGCGAAAAGGTCTCGTCATAGTCTACACCATGAGTTTGTCGAAAACCTTTTGCTACTAGTCTACCTTTGTAGGTCTTATCAGCTTTGAGTTTGAATAGCCACTTGCATTCAATTACCTTCGCACCTTCCGGTGGATCAACCAAGGTCCAAACCTAGTTATCGTACATTGATTGCATCTCGAATTTCATGGCTTCAAGCCAATTTTCCGATTCTAGGCTTTCAATAGCTTCTCGGGAGGTAGTAAGATCCTCACGATCTACTAACTCAATAGTGTCACTGTCAGTGATTAGAAATCCATATCTCTCAATCTCCTGACGTACCCTATCGGACCTTCTAGGTACTTGTGTAATGGGTTCTTGTTCCACAACTGGTTGTGAACTTGATCCCACTTCCAACTCATCCTCTATAGGAGCTTGTGGCATTTGAATTTCTCCAAGTTCTACTTTACTCCCACTGTCTTTCTTGAGAAGGAACTCCTTTTCCAAGAAAACAGCCTTGCGAGCAACAAATACTTTGTTCTCGGCTTGTGAGTAAAAGTAGTATCCTTTTTTTCTTTGGGATAACCCACAAACAAGCAGACAGTGGATTTGGACTCTAGTTTGTCAGATGTTAATTCTATAACATGTGCTTCACAGCCCTAAATCCTGAGAAATGACATATTGGGTTCTTTCCCAGTCCATACCTCGTATGGTGTCTTCTAACTGCTTTAGTTAGAGTACGGTTTAATAGAAACGCAGCAGTTTCTAATGCATAACCCCAAAAAGAGATAGGAAGATTAGCTTGACTCATCATAGATCGAACCATGTCCAACAGAGTTCGATTTCTCCTTTCGGACACACCATTCCATTACGGTGTTCCAGGAGGAGTGAGCTGTGAAATAATACCACACTCTTTTAAATGATTGTCAAACTCTTGGCTTAAGTATTCGCCACCTCGATCTGATCGAATGGCTTTTATACTTTTGCCAAGTTGGTTTTCTACATCATTCTTAAACTCTTTGAATTTCTCAAAAGTTTCAGACTTGTACTTCATTAGATAGACATAGCCATATCTACTGAAGTCATCTGTGAACGTCACGAAGTAGCTAAAATCACCTCTAGCTTGTATGCTTAATGGACCACATACATCGGTATGTATTAGTTCCAATAAGTTATTAGTCCTCTCACCTTTCTTGTTAAAAGGACTTTTTGTCATTTTTTCATGCAAACATGGCTCGCATGTATCATAAGACTCTAAGTCAAATGACCTAAGCACTCCAGTTTTGTGGATTCTTGAAATGCATTTTTCGTTTGCATGTCCTAAACGACAATGCCAAAAGTAAGTAGGGTTCAATTCGTTTGATTTAACCCTCTTCGTATTAATGTTGTATACAGACTCTTTGTTTTGCAAATCAAGGATATAAAGGCCATTTTTCACTATGGCATTGCCATAAGAAATGCCTTGGCGACGAATATGAGCATTGTCATTTTTAATAACAAAATCAAATTCATCATTATCCAAACATGAAACTGAAATAATATTTTTGCTCATAGCAGGCACATAATAACAATTATTCAAAACTATACAAAGTTCGGAAGGTAAAGTGAGGTGATAGTCGCCTATCTCCATGGCAGCAACTCGTGCTCCATTCCCCACACAGAGGTTTACTTCATTCTTCCCAAGTAACCGCCTATTTCTTAGCCCCTGTACATTTGAACAAATGTGAGAACCACAACCGGTATCCAATACCCAAGTGGTAGAAATAGAAAGGTTAATCTCAATAACAAAAATACCAGAACTGGACGCCTTGGCTCCATCCTTTTTTTGTTCTTCCTTGAAGAGAGCATAATTCTTCCTCCAATGCCCTATATTGTTGCAATTGAAGCAAGTGCTCTCACTCTCTTTGAGCTTCTGCGCCTTGGGCTTGGATTGGGCCTGAGGTGCACTCCCACTTGACTTGAACCGAGCCAGGTCATTCTTGGGTTTTGCCTTTCCCTTTTCTTTTCCCTTAGTGGGTCCCTTTTTAATGCCCCCTTGAACCATCAATACGGGATTGGTCTTTCGAATGTTCTCTTCAGCATTCTTAAGCATCCCATGAAGCTTAGTGACTGACTTGGTCATTGCATGCATGTTATAATTCATTACAAATGGATCATAATCATCAGTCAATGATCCTAAGATCAAGTCAGTGGCCAATTCCTTTGGCACTTGTACCTCAAGCTTCTCAAGAGTATCACCTTTCATCTTGAGTACATGGGTACTAACAAGAGTACCCGCAGCCATCTTACAAGAAATCAAGGCCTTTGTTGTCACGAACCTCTCGTGACGAGCTTGCTCTTGGAACATCTCCTTGAGGTGCACCATGATCGCATAAGCCTCTTGGTCCATAAATTGCTTTTGTAAGTCAGGCACCATAGTGGCTAGCATCAAACAGGTCACATCATTGGAGTCATTTTTCTTGGTCTCAAAAGTTTCCTTTTGAACCATATAAGCGTTCCTAGCAGGTTCTTCAGGTAATGGTGCATCCAAAACATACGACTTTTTCTCTTGCTTAAGAACTATTCTTAAGTTTCGAGACCAGTCTATGAAATTGGTGCCATTCAATTTGTCCTTTTCAAGGACCGATCACAATGAAAAATTGTTATTTGAAGATGCCATTTTCAATCTACAATAATAAAATTTGGCAAGATTAAATGAGGTTTTATTATAATCCAACAAACCGAATTAATATCCCCTTAAATAATTCGCGTTAGTGATTTAATGTGGGCCAAGATCCACTTTTCACAACAACTTATTAGTCAAGCTGAGCTTGTACACCTAACAAGTTAAGTTACTTAGGTAGGAAAACTCCAATCATGTCTCGTACATGACTCTTGGATCAAATGGGCTAACATCTTAAGATGTTATAGCACAAACCCATTTATTAGTTGCCTAGGTCCGGGCATCCCTTTCCATGTTAAGTCCAACCTACATTCACAACCCATGCCTCACAAAGATAACCAGGCGCATCTAGGACTCCTAGTCTGCGTGACCAATGATCGATGCCTTGACATGTTTCGAATTAGGAAGGTAACTTTGTGACTTACTATTTTAGGGATTCATTTTATTACAGCTTATATGGCATACGCTTTGTCATCCATACATAGCATGCATATATATATATATATAATTTTCATAAAGTAAAGCGTGACAAACATGGGCCCAAAAACCTATAACTAAGATTCTATACTATTACATAAGAATCTTCGAGTTGGGCTTCTCCACTCTGGTGGGCTTCGTCTTGATTTACAAAGTCTTCAAGTATATTCTATTCTAAGAAATAAATGAAACTTTTACAATAAAATATAATGGCTTGCAGGCCATAATTAATTACAAAACTCAGGGCCCATGAATGCACCATGCATATCCATTCATCACACCAAACAAGCAAATAAATATACATAACATTCATGGATCAAACAAAGTCGAATTTTAATTAATTTAGCCAAGCCCATTAATGAAATTGTTTACTTGAACCTTTAAGAGATGACCCCATGATGGGCCTGGGCCTAAGCCCAATGGACTAAATCCTCTTATTGAATAAGTTTTCTTAAAAGCCCAAAATACAAACTAGTTAGATTTGTGCTATAAATCAACTCTAGTATAATTTTCAATTTTGTCATTTTTAATTTTATGTCATACAGCCCATAAACATTAAAAATACATATAATATGTACCAACATGAATTAAAACACAAAATCATGAAGAACATATATATGATACACGGCATGCATATAAAAACAAACAAACAATAAAAACTAGTTGTTTAATGCTTATGTAATGCCATAAAATGCACAAACATTTAAATCAATTTTATGAGTCATTTAATCATTTAAATAAGGTCATAAACATTGAGTTAATGTTCTGTACCATTTTGATCTAAATTTTTTTTTATACCATTTTAATCAAACCAAAACAAAAATTGTTGATTAAACATGTAACAAACACAAACTAGTCATAGTTTTAAGCGATTTAAAAATTAATTAATTAAATTGTCATGGACCAGAATTAAAACCAAATTTAAAATATGTCCAGACCTGATAATTAATCTTTAAAAATAACTTACAAACATTCCAAAATCATTTTACATTTAATTTTGAAAACTAGTTGTTAAACTAGCAATTTTCATGCCAATTAGCACCTAGTTTCGTTATTAACATGTACCATCAGGTATAAATAATTAAATCCGGCCATTACCAGCCCTAATAACATCTTAGGACAGTATATTAACATGTCATATTAATTATAATACCTAACTAATCAATTAAAATCATTCTTACACCAAAACAATGCAAAAAAACTCAAAACAGAAAATTTCAGCATTGCATGTATTTATAAAAATGATTTTTGATTAAATAATTCATGCATCTAAAGCACTAAAATAAGCATTTTTAGTCTTTGATACCACTGATGGAATATGACATGGTATGATGGTGATGATAATACAGCGGAAAAAAAAATTTATCATACATACCATACAATTCCAAAGCAAGAAACGAAACATGCAATTTTAGGGTTGTAAAACTTATAACTTTAGATGCACTTCAATATTTAGTTTTGGTGATGACCAGCAATCAAGAGTGATTTATCAACCTTTGATCTTCTTTGCCAATGCCAAAAGAACAGCCTTTATGCCACTATTCTCTATGTTCACACACACAATTGCAAAGACGGCTTAAAATCGAGATTGCTAGCTCTTTGTTTAAGTATCGTGTAATGGCAATTGATTGAAGGTACAAAATTTGATTTTGCACTTCTCTAAGGTTGCTATTACTACCCAAGATCACAAGAGAATGAGAAACAATCCTTTCTCCTTGTGAAAAATTGGCCAAAATAAAAATTGTGAGAGAGCGTTACTATTCACGAGTTACTATTCACGCCACACACAAAATTAGTTTTTGTTTTTGCTTTTCTCTCTCATCCAATATATATATATTATCTTATTTATTAAGTGATAAATCTCAAATATACTACCTTAGGATAATTAATATTAGCTAAAGATAATTAATATTTGCCTTTATCACTTAATTAAAATAAGTAATATTTATTAATAAAAACTCTTTTAATTTATCGAAGATAAAAACAAGACATATTAATCAAATTAACCACTTAATTAAATAGGAATATACAAGACATATTAATCAAATAAACTACTTAATTAATATAAAGGGTATGCCGAAATTCCTTGATTTCTCTCTAGGAATTTCGGTCAATAGTATTCCTATTTAAGTGATTTATTTGATCATAATTCTTTTAGGCTTTAAAACTCAATTAATTAAATTAATACAAGACATTTAATTAATTGAAATTAAACCTTGTGGGCTGAATTTCTCTCTCTCATAGGCCAAGGTCCAATAGCAATCTAATAATCCATTACACACATTAATTTGACTTTAATTAAAAGCCCAAATTAATGCCCAATACTTAATTTAAATACTTTAAGCCCAATGCTTTATGTGCGATCTTATAGGTCCATTTAATGTTGGCAATAAATTAATAAATTAATTCAAAGGCTATAAATATTCTCTAGCAAGATATTATAGCATTCCAAATTAAATGAAAATGCATATGTCATTTTGTGACCTAATGCAATTTTGCATAGTCCCTTACCCAAAAATACCAGAATTAATATAAGGCATGAAACTAGTCACCCTTATATAAATTAATTCCTTTCTTGATATTCCAGTGACACTGAACTCTCAGATAAATAATGATTACTCATTATTTCATTTTGGTATGGCCATACACTTCTCAGTTCACTGATCAAGTGGCCGATGATATTTTCTCTGTTATTGAGAGGGGTAATCCCTTCACTTCTCCCATGCTCTCTAATATGAATTAATGTATACCCAAGCATACCCATACTTGTCACTCTGTTACGAGCACGTTATGTGTATGTCAAAGTATACAGTAATACATAAAGAGTTTTATAGAGATTTTAGGTCTAAGAACTCCGATACAAAACTTGCATATGAGAAACACTTATGACTTGTACCATGTAGTGTTCTCATGAGTGGATCGAATCCAGATACCATGTTCTAAACATGTATCTATGATCTCTAATTGACACTCTTGTCCTTATGATCCGTAAGACAGAACTCAACTTATCAGAGAGAGCAAACTAGTCTTAATTCATTTGTTATTCCCATAACAATGACTGACTAGGGATATTTAGAATGAAGTCTCATTTGTTTCAAGGTCTTACAACCATTTGCCTCACACATGATAACTTAAACTGAAACAACATTCTTGGATAGTTCTATCAATTGATATGCACAGGAATACAATAGATAAAATAAATGCCTCATTTATTAACTAAAGTATTTTATTACAATGTATTGGGGCTAGGGCTTATACTAACAATAAGGGCCCACTTTGCAAGCAATGTGTTATGGCATATTCCTTCTAGTGAAAGTCTCTATGTCATTACATGGGCTTTCCATATGGTAATATAGCTTTAGGGCTACCCAAACATGGTCCCTGCTAATGGATCCAGCTCATCAAGAGCATCATAATTGATCGAATCACCATTTCATATATCAAAAGGTACGAGGCTTGGGCTGGTAGTCCTCCTTAACACTTTCTTACATTGAGTGAACGTAGAATCGTACTTTGGGAATACACCGGGGCTAAAAGAGAGATATCTAACTTAATTCTAAGGCCCTAACATGAATGCAATACAATTTATTTCAAAAAGAGATAAAATAACTTAATCTTTAAACTTATTTATATTAAATTAACCAAAGATACTTTTAGAGAAAAATCTTATGGTCCCCAGCGGAGTTGCCACTATGATATACACAAAATCTCGTAGGCATCTGACTTACCTTTGAAAGCCTATTTTTAAGGCTCAAGATCAGATAAAGGTTCATTTAACCCATGAAGGTCAGTCGTTTCACAATGGGTAGGGATTCAACCCAATTCATAATGCCTCGGTCCTCAAAAAGGTATGAGATAACATCTTAGGGTACCCACATTCCATTGTTGGTGATCAACCTATGAGAGCATCTGCTAGGCACCACAAGGCAGGTATCATGGAGTTGCCACCCAATAAAATATCGAAAAATAAGTTCTAACCTTATAAGGCCAAAACCAGAGATAGCTCGGGACCTCACTCCTATTTATACCTTTGGTTGATGTTATATAAATGAATTTTAGTGATTAATTTATTTCATCTTTTTTCTCACATGAGTAATTATGCTAGAAAGATAAAGGTGCACTCAAGCACATAAAAAGTTGTAAAGCAAGAAGTAGAAAGCATTAAAGAATTTAAGATCAAATGTAAAAATAAAATCATACATAAATCAGAGAATTAATTGAGTTTATTTAGATGAGGACATTTGATGTAGATATTCCTAAGAGATTGGATAATTATAAGGATCCATTGAAGTTTTTAGAGGGACTTATCACAAAGAGCAAAGCCAAAAGGATCAGAGAGAAATTGCTAGCATTTATGCAAGCTTTCATAGAGAAAAAGGCTCTATGTCGCAAATGGGATAGCCTTTACGAGCATGACAGTACGTGGATTGATAATGTTGACTTTGGAATTATAGAGAGCCAGCTTGGAAGAGTTAATCAAGGCTTGATGATGGTTCATATGTTGGGAATTAAAGTGGACCATGAAGATAAGCCTTGAGCATGTGCATTGCATGTGCAATGTTTTAAATTTGGGCTATTTATGAGCTGGGCTTTGTTTTAAGTTAAGCAAGACTTAATTAAGTTAATAATATTTAGTTTTGGGTTTATTGTTTGGGCCTTATAGGTAGCCCATCCATTTGGTCTTTAAGTTGATTTAAGTTTTCCTAGTTTAGGGAGGATTAAAGGTTAAATTAACCTAGTCCATTATCCAAATGACTCAAGGTTAATTATTTGACTATAAATACTTTTGTAAATTTGTATTTTAGGGAGCTAATAATTATTAGACTTTGATTACTTTGAATTGAATTGATTCTTTGGAATTGCTTGTTAAGGTGAGTGCTCTTACTTTGATGTTATTTTAAGAATGAGGGTTATTCAAGTTTTATTCGTGTAGTTCTATTTTTCATCTTATTTTTACTTTAGGTTTTAATCTCCTTCGAAATTAAGGTTTAAAGTGTTTATCTTTTAGATTGCATACTAATTTTATGAACAATTGAATCAATAAAGGGTTTTAGGATTCTTAGATCCTAAGGTTCTATGTTATTTGGTATTAAAGACTAAAGTTGTTGTTCGAAAATTATCAGTTTAATTTTTTTGTTATATTCATAGTTAAATTGGATATTACCTAATAAAAAAATATAGGTACTATTCATCAAGGTACTATTCATGTACTATTAAAAAAATAAAAAATCATTGCTGTCAATATAGTCAAAATTTTCATACTTATCGACATTTAGTTGAAAGAAAATTGAAAAAATTTGCAATCCAATGAAAAGCTTTTGGGTTTCTTTAAAGCAAAATTAGGTAGAGCTAGTATGGGTCGGGATAGAGAATTTAGGACTCTAGTTTGGTTTTCTTCCTTACGAGGAGCCAAATCTATGATACTTAGTTCCAGATTTATCTTTCCTGCATTCTTAGTTATCTTTATTGTTTAATTGCTTATCTTTGCTTCCATAAATATTGTTTAAGTGATAAATTTGTTTCATATTGCTCACTGGCACATAAAAATTGATTATACACGTTGTTTTCATCTTGTGTGTAACATTCTGAAAGGTTTTTCTTGAAATTTTTATAACTTTTTGTGTTTGTCGCACTTGCGGCAACCATCGTGCTCATGACAAAAGGTAACTTTGCCTTTAAAATTTTATGAAAACTTTATTTTCTCTGTTTTATTAAATTTCCTTATTTTCTTTACTTAAGTTTTGTTTGAGTACTTCTTGATTCTGAAGAATAACTCTATAGTGGGAATAAGAGTGGAAAAAGCCAAGAGTGTGTGAGGATATCAAAGAGGGTAAAAGCCAATATTGAGTGAAACACGAGAGAATAGTGACATTACTTTAGTGTAAACACATAAGGGAGTGTTTGTGATGTATTATATAATACTTTTTACAGATTTTTACAATGACTGAAGAGACTAACAAGAAAGGAATAACTATTGAAGAGGTAGCATATTCGGTACAAGCAATGTATGAAACATTTCAGAGATTTATAGGTAGCGTGAATGATAGGTTAGAACGGTTGGAAGTGAGCACAACAAGTAATTCCAGAAGGATGGCCAGGGGGGTCGATGGATTAATGATAATGTAGGTATTAAGCTTGATGATTTGGAAGAAGAAGAAAAAGTTTGTTCAGTGAAGGGATGAGGAAGAAGGGAAGATTTGAGGACCCAATCATGATCCTAATTGGATTATGGTAAATTTATTAGGATTAAGGTTTAATGAGGCAAAAATTAGATTATTTTGCATTAATAAAGTTAAGTAATAAGAGTGGTATCTTGGTAATTATGCACATGAGTATTGGAGTGTAGCTAAAATATTAAGGAAGGATGTAATTGAATTAAATAAAAAGTTTGGGGTTAAATGTTAAGAAAATAAGTTTTAAGGGTTAAAATGTATAAGGGCATTATGGCATTTTCCTTAGGCAGATATTTACCCCACTCACCTATTTAGGGTTTATGGAGATGTGAGTATTTGCATTTTGAGGGATCTTTCTCTATGGTTGTGGGATGAAGAAGAGGAAATCTAGGGTTTTGGTGTTTTAGCATGAAGGTAATGTCTCCCTCCCATGTTTGATTTATGATCTTAGGGTTGTAGAAATAGATGATAAGTTATGCTTGTTGTCTCTATGTATAAGGAAATGAAGGAGAGAGAGAGCTAGATCAATCGATGTTGAAAGAGTTCAAGCTTGAATAATAGGTACGAGATTTGTCTTTGAGTGGTTACTGTATATGTTTTCCCTCTCTTGTTGTATGTGTTTTCTTTGTGAGATTAAGGGTTCAATCTAGTAAGTTTTGATGATTATAACATGATTAATAACTTAAATGATCATTTAAGTAAGTGGGAAGATGAGATTTGTGATTTAATTTCATGTCTGCATAATCGGGAAATCTAGGTTTTGAACCCTTGCTGTCGAGTCCCTATGCATGGTCGTACGGCCTGTCCCTTCTTTTTCTGTACGGCCACGCATGCCTTTGTTCCCCTTAGCTTTCTTTTTGAGTGGCTGAGCATGATGCTTTGCTTTCCCCTTGAGTGGCCACGTGAATTGCCTTGAGTTTTCTTGAGTGGCCACGTGAATTGCCTTGAGCTACATTGAACGGCCGCGCATTTCCTATTTCTCCCATGCACGGCCATGCATGGGAAGTCTTTCTCCCATGCATGGCCACGCATGGGGATGCCTCTTTCCCATCCACGACAGCGCTTTTCCTCTTTTTTTCCTTTGGTTGGCCATGTAGATCTTTCCCTTTTCTTTTGCACGGCCACTTGGCCTTCCTTTTCATGTAATGCACCGCCACTTGTACACTACATTTTATTGGTTCTCCTTCACCCAAGCTGTAAACCATTCATAAACCAGGAAACCATTATTGTATGGTATATAATTAAGGTGAATTGGCTAGTAATAAGTAAGACTGAGGATAAATGGTTATTAAGTGAAGGTTAATATGTTACTTGATTAGAGTAAAAGATTATAAAAGTCTCCTTCTCTCTAATGCTAAAGTTTATAAATATACAATTATAAAGCCATGAATATAACATGAATTATTATAGAAATTAAAAGACATAAATGCTATTATAATAGGAAGAAGATTGAATTAAGCTGTAAGTTACCCAAAGTCACCTGTGAGGTGTATAAAGCATGATCACTTAATTGAGGAACCTCTCTCTCTCTCTCTCTCTTTATATATATATATATATATATATATATATATATATATATATATATATATATATATATATATATATATATATATATATATATATATATATATATATATATATATATATATATATATATATATATATATATATATATATATATATATATATAGTGTGAAGTTTAATGTAACTAAACACATTGAGTTAAGTAATGATGGTTTACTTGAACTCTAAATTAGAGGGACTTGCGCATGGCAATGTTAATATGAATTATGTTGTTAAAAGGTATGCTTAGGCCTAAATAGCATAGAACTAAAGAGAGAATGAGGTAACTTAGTAACTTAAATAATATGCTATTTGATAATAGTGAATTATATGATGTTTTTAGTGTGTTTTTAGGTATTTAATTAAGTTAATTTCGGGTTAATTAGGTTTAATTTGAGTTTAATTTATTAGTTTTGTGTTTTTAGGGTTAATTCTGTGTTTTGGTGTTTTTTCAGGGTTAATTTGCATGGAAAAGGGATTAAAGTGTAAAAAGTGCAAAGTTTTGGGCCAAAAGTACAAATTTGAGAAATTTGGTCGAGAAAACGAAGCTTCAGTCCCGAGCCTTGACACGTGACCATGTGAAGGCATTGAAGAAATTGAGACGTGGCCATGTGAAGAGAAATTGAAGAAGAACAAGTGAAGAAGCCGTGGCCACGTGATGAATTGCACAAAGAAGATCCATGGCCACGTGAAGATCAAATGAAGAAATGAAAAGAAGGATGTGAGCACGTGTGAGGGAAGGCATAACCCACACGTGGCCACGTGTGAAAGAAGTTTAAAGGAGCCGTGGTCATGTGTAGAATTATACAAGTGGAACCGTGGCCATGTGATTCCAGAATTCCTATTTGCGAAGTTTTGTCGAGCTTTCTGTTTTGGCAGACTTTCCTGTTTTGAGCAGCTAGATTACTTCTAATTCAATTATAAGAGTTTAGGAAGTAATTTAGATCTTCTTTGGCCTATAAATAGCAAGCTAAAACACAGAAGAGTGGTGAATCCTGGAGATAAAACCTTAGAATTTAGCTTTACTTCTTTAGTTTGTTTTTACGTTTTTTTTTTAGTTTTCATTGTTTTTCTTCAAACCTTGTTTTAATCTTTAATGATGTTTAGGAAGTAGTTTTTCTTCTTTTTCTAATGGATTCTCGAAATCTTATATTTTCATTGTTATGACTTTGTTTTGAGCTTAATTTCAATATCGGTTGATTATTTCTTGGTTTTAAGCATATTCTTATCTTTGATTGTGTTGAGATTGATTGTTGGTTTATTGAATAAATAACTAAAGATTGGTTTTGACATAGTTAATGATTTTCATGTTCTTGGGTTAATTCTTTAATATTTATGCATGATTATTATCCGAAATATGAAATAATTATGTGTTAATTTTATTGGTTAATACTAAGAGAGGAAGAACTAAGAATAGGTGAAAGTTAAATCTCTTGAGAAAGGCTTTAATAGACATCTAGGAGGATTAATTCAGACTTTTATGCCAAGTATTGAATTGTTCTGAATAAGGGAATTTAATGCTTGGAATGATAATCTTGAATAAAGTTATCTGGTTTTATTTATCTGAATTCTTCATAATCATTGGTGTTATTATTTGAATTTAAGTCATTACAATGAAAGTTAAGGTGAATAGTTTCTTTAGCAAGAGAAATCCAGTTATTGTTTTGTTTTTAATTCATGTTTTAGCTTTTGCTTTGTTTAATTGTTTATTTTGTTTAATTTTTGCTTTTGAATCAAAAACATTTGGGAAACAATCTCGAATTAATTTAATTCATACATAGATATTATTCTTAGCAATCCATGTTCCCTTGGGTACGATATTTGGGGTCTTAATCTATATTTCCCTACATTACTAGCCGATCTAGTACACTTGCTAGACACCGGTTAGGTTTTTGGCGCCGTTGCCGGGGAACAGCAGTGTTGTTTGTTTAATATCTTTGGTTGAGTTAGTCTGAGATTTTTATTATTATTTTGTTTTAATTTGGTGATTGTTCTTTGCAGGAAAAATTCGAAACATCATTCAAGATGATGCAAGAGGAGGTCCAAGATTACGAAGTGTTTCTTTTAAAACAACTAATGAATAATCTACTAAGACAAAGAGAGGAGATAGAATGATTGCGTGCACAATCACAAAATCCTTATTCATCACCATCCATTGCTGAAGATTCTTATTCTCTTTTGACTTTGAGATTACAATTGGAAGAATTGAGAAGAGAGAATCAACAACTTCGATACTTAAAAGAGGCCTGTAACTCCGAGAATCAACGTCTTCATAACCTGCTTATATGTAAGAACGAGCGATTTTGGGCTGAAAAAGAGATGTGGGAGGCTACATCAAGGGCTCAAGAGGAAAAGTTTAGAATTCAAGAAGAAAAGATAAGGGCTCAAGAGAAGACAATTAGAAGTCAGAAAAATTTATTAAGGGATAAAGAGCATGGAATTGAAAAGTTGGAATCTAAGCTAGAACTTTTGAGCACTCAAGTTGATGGTGGTAAGGAAAAGGAACCAAATCATTCATTCATGGAGGATAAGGAACAAGAGGAACAATTCATATTGGAGGATAAGTCATGTGTTTATTTAAAGGATGTTGGATCTCTAGTAGAGAATTTATCACCAGAGGAGCAAGAAGGAATGGATTCTCAAGTGGAGATACCAAATTCAATCTGCTTGGAGGATTTATTTAGGCTAGAAGAGCCGGTGGAGTTCGTGATAAATGAGCCAAAAGAGGAGTCATATTTTATTGAAGATATGGAGTTTTCAGCTTTGATAAATTATGACAAGTTTCTTCTATTTATGGGAGAAAATGAGGAGCAAAGTCCGGAGAGACCTATGTTTGGATCACAAGCTCGACCGCCCAAGAGTAAAATGAGTCGAGCTGGGACTCAATAAACCAGAACTTCTTCTCTAACTCTTCTCTTTAAATTGTCATCTATTTTTTTTTATGTTTTGCATGTTATTTGTTTTGCTATTGTTTTTCTTTTTTAGTTTAAGGTTTAATGCATGTTTGTTAGTTGTTTGTGTCTTTTAATTCATGAGTTTAAGATATGGGTTTGAACAAAAAGCTACTTCTAATGATTTTTATGCTTCATGATTAAATTTGAATTTGAAGAGCTTTTAAAGGAATTAAAGAGCTAATATGATTTTTGAGGTAAGAAAAATTGAACTTGTCATAGATTTATGAGTTGGTTAGATGTGAGTTTGATTTTAAGCTTCATGAATTTGGCATATGTTGAGTTAAGAGTGGACTACAATTGAAATTTAATTAATTAATGTGCATATTGTTGGCATAAGTCAATTGGAGCTTAAAGAAAAAAAGAAAAGGCATAATTAAGTGATTAAATAAGTATGAGGAATGTTTTATTCATATGGTGAATGCAATTTAATCTAGTGCTTTGATATGCAGAGAAAATAAAGCTCAAAAGAAGGAGGAAGGGGTGAACACGTGACCATGTGTGAAGAACAACACAACCACACGTGGCCACGTGACAGCCTATTGCTTGCCTTTTTGCTCCCATGCGTGCCCACGTGGTTTTATTCACTAGCATATGCGTGGCCACGTGAAAGCCTCCTGCTTGCAACATAAAAATCACGTGGCCATGTGAAGGTAAGCTTAAAACCACCCATGGCCAAGTGTGAAGCATGCCCCCATTTCAAATGCCCATGGTTTTGTTTTCTTTCTTCCCTCACACTTGCATTTTCTGTGCTCTTATCACTCTCCTCACTCATACATCACCCACTACACCTTCACACACTCACATACTCACTCACTTGATCAATCCACCAACATGCACACACCAACCTAAGCTTTACATGGCCACGCACACTTTATGCACAAGCAAAAACACAGACATCCTCACTCATTCACACTCACATACTCACTTACGCACACACCTCAAAGTTGAACTTCATGTTTTTATTATTTCTAACCTCATTAATTTAGGTAGCATTGCATTTACTCTTAGCTACTTATTATTTGACATTGAACTTCATTGTTGGCTTCATATAGGTTGAGTTAGTATTTGAATTGGCTTATTTTCTTTTGTGCTTACCATGACCAATTGAAATATTTCTCTTCCTTTTATTTAAGCCTAACCATCACCAAATTATATTTCACTTGAGATTATGCATTGTTCACCTTGTCACATATGGACATTAAGCACTTAAGTAAGTTTGGCCTAATTGCATTTCTTTACTTAGTTACCATGCATATTAAGTCTTGTTTATGGCACTTTATTGGTTTAAAAGGTATGTTTGCTTGTTAACGCAATTCTATTGATCTCATGCCTTCTTTTGACTTGATCATGGTTCTAGGTGTGGTGAGTTTAAGCTTACATTATTTCTTGGTCACTAACTTATTTCTCAAAAGTGATAAAGTGTGCTGAAATTTTTCATACTTTGCTGAGGACAGCAAGCTTCTAAAGAGGGGGATAGAGCTCAGCTGAGCTAAAAATTGAAAGTCCAACTAAGGGAGTTTTTCTTACCTTGCTCATTTTCTTACTCATGAATTTTTGTTTTTGTTGTTTAGTTTTGTTTTTAGTTTGCATGACTAGTTTTGTTTTTAGTTTGCATGTTTAGTTTTTTAGTTTTGCATGTTAGTTTAGTTTATTCATTTATCATTTATTGTGCATTTAGCTTAATTCGCCCTAGTTATTCTCAAAAATTGAACTTTGAACTTGAATTTAGAATGTGCAATATGTAAAATTCTTGTTTAGCATTAGAACAAGCATGTTGTTTAATGAATTTTTAGCTAGTTTAACATTCAATTTGATCTATATTTTTTAGTTTCTACATTTTTGATACATTTTTGAGCACTTAAAGACCAGTTTTTATACTTAAAGAAAAACAATGCATTGAAATAGTTAAGTGATGAATTTTAGAACACTAGAACCTTCCTCATCATCCTTCAAAGCATAAAAATAACTCAAAACAACTTGGAAAGTGATCTAGGCAATGTTCTCTTGTTAAGCCATATCTTAACTTATTTCCTACCTTATATGCATATTTATCCTTTGTTAGCCAATTTTGAGCCTAATGAGGTATGCTTAATGCGTGCCATATTTATTTTTTTCTTGTTACACTCATTTATTTTACCATATAGCCTAAAAAGATTTTAGCTTCCCTTCTAGAATTGGCCACTCTAGGATTGGATGGATTAATGGGAATTGAGTATCTTGATGAGTGTAGATAATTTTGAATTTTATTATAAAGGCTATTGTGGAAGTCAAGTGAATAGTGAATTGTGATTTTGTGATTACCCATGTTATTATTGTATTGCCAACATCAAAGCTAGTATTGTATTTCATTTAGGTCCAATTTACAGAACATTTCTCAAAAGTTCCGCGGACAATTTTATTTGATCATAATTAATTAAACTCTTTAATTAATTATTATCATATTCTCCTCTCTACCTTTATAATAATATCAAATATTATTATCCTTGTCATTTTACCATTTTACCCTTTTCTCTATATGTGTGTGACCTATTGGGTTCCTGTCCATGTTGGCAGTATAATATGTAATTGTGAGTTCTATTCAAAACTCACATGATTTAAACTCCTTTAAATCATTTTATCAATCTCTATTGATATTTTGATACATCATTATACAAGTCATGATTGGCCTCTAGCTAGGCATCATGACTACCCAAATGTCAGGAAAGTTATGTGGTTTGACTGTACCCTTCCATAGAAACAGTTACCGTGCAATTACTCCTTTCACCACTCTTATCTCAATTAGATTCTGAGTATGGATTTCTGTCAACTCATATAAATCTAATTATGTATGTTCTATTAATTTAACCATTGTTCCTAAAATGCCCTTCATGGATCTCCATCCATCTCGGCATATTACTCTGGCCAGAGATTCTCTGAACAAGGCAATTATAGAATCATGCGAGATAACTTCCCTTGTTAAATCTGGGATGGTGAATCCTTTGTCAATCACTCAACTATCTTCAAGTAGGTCATGATATACCCAATCTCCTAACTATGTTCACTCCCAGTTGGAAGTAATCAGTTATGGAGTCAAAGTATACCACTTGCTACTTAAGATAACTTTGGTGATCTCAAGTCTAAGGATACTTGCACAACCGCTATGAAGAGATTCCTCACTGACATAGATTTAATATCCATATGAGGATTCTCTTTGCAGGTCTCCAATGAACTTGTTCCTCTAACAAGCATCCACATGTTAGCTTTGATTATCATCCATAATCACAATTATGAGAACCATTGCTTGAACCATTCAAGAAGCATAACATGTGCTAGTCTGTCCGAATTAACAATGTCCTATCTTGTTAATTCTATGACTAGGGATATTTAGATATTAACACATTTGCATGCGATAGACATCTCACATCATGAACACCTTCATGATTGCCTTTGCACTGTGTTTATAATATCTAGGACTTCATTTATTAATTTAAGATTTACAAACTCATGTATTCAAACACAGCATTAATAAATGAATGATGCCTTTTATTAAGAATATAAATTTCATACATATGAAAAACATCCCTATTACATGGGCTCTAGGGCATACTCTCTAACAGTGTAGCTAAAATATTAAGGAATGATGCAATTGAATTAAATAAGAAGTTTAGGGTTAAATGTTAAGAAAATAAGTTTTAAGGGTTAAAAATGTATAAGGGCATTATGGGATTTTCTTTGGCAGAATTTACCCCACTCACTGATTTAGGGTTTATGGAGATATGAGTATTGGCATTTTAAGGGATCTCTCTCTGTGTTGTGGGATGAAGATGAGGAAATCTAGGGTTTTGGTATTTAGCATGAAGGTAATATCTCCCTCCCATAGATCTCTTCTTCCATGTTTGATTTATGATCTTAGGGTTGTAGAAAGAGATGATAAGTTATGCTTGTTGTCTCTATGTATAAGGTAATGAAGGAGAGAGAGAGCTAGATCAATGGATGTTGAAAGAGTTCAATCTTGAATAACAGGGAGGATGTTTCTTTGAGTAGTTATTGTATATGTTTTCCCTCTCTTGTTGTATGTGTTTTCTTTGTGAGATTAATGGTTCAATCTAGTAAGTTTTGATGATTATAACATGATTAATAACTTAAATCATCATTTAAGTAAGTGGGAAGGTGAGATTTGTGATTTAATTTCATGTCTGCATAATCGGGAAATCTAGGTTTTGAACCCTTCCTGCCGAGTCCCTGTGCGTGGCCTTGTAGCCTATCCCTTCTTTTTCTGCACGCCGTGCATGCCTTTGTTCCCCTTAGCTTTCTCTTTGAGTGGCATTGCATGATGCTTTGCTTTCCCCATGAGTGGCCAAGTGAATTGCCTTGAGTTTTCTTGAGTGGCCATGTGAATTGCCTTGAGTTTCCTTGAGTGGCCACATGAATTGCCTTGAGTTTCCTTGAGTGGCCACATGAATTGCCTTGAGTTTTCTTGAGTGGCCACATGATTTTCCTTGAGCTACCTTGAATGGCATCACATTCCAATTTCTCCCATGCACGGCCATGCATGGGGATGCCTCTCTCATATCCACGACAACGCTTTTCCTCTTCTTTACCCTTGCTTGGCCGTGTAGATCTTTCCCTTTTCTCTTTCACGGCCACTTGGCCTTCCTTTTCGTAATGCACCACCATATGTACACTACATTTTATTGGTTCTCCTTCACCCAAGTTGTAAACCATTCATAAACCTGGAAACCATTATTATATGGTATATAATTGAGGTGAATTGACTAGTAATAAGTAAGACTGAGGATAAATGGTTATTAAGTGAAGGTTAATATGTTACTTGATTAGAGTAATAGAATATACAAGTCTCCTTCTCTCTAATGCTAAAGTTTATAAAGATACAATTATAAAGGCATGAATATAACTTGAATTATTATAGAAATTAAAAGACATAAATGCTATTATAATAGGAAGACGATTGAATTAAGCTATAAGTTACCCAAAGTCACCTGTGAGGTGTATAAAGCATGATCACTTAATTGAGGAACCTATATATATATATAGAGTGTGAAGTTTAGGGTAACTAAACACATTGAGTTAAGTAATGATGGTTCACTTGAACTCTAAATTAGAGGGACTTGCGTATGGCTATTTTAATATGAATTATGTTGTTAAAAGGTATGCTTAGGCCTAAAGAGCATAGAACTAAAGAGAGTATGAGGCAACTTAGTAACTTAAATAATATGCTATTCAATGTGTCTTATAAAATTAGCATAAGGTATGCACTAGGTCAAGGAATGGTTCTGTCTAAAATAGTATGATATAACCTAGTGATAATAAGAGAATAGTTGCAAGGGTACCTATCCAAGTTAAAAGAAATGGGACATTACCTTTTATGTTAAAATATGAACCCATAGAAGCTTGGTTATACTCAAGGTCATAAGAAGAATTAACGATTAGCAATAATATGTAATAACGTGCTTACCTGTTTGCTCATGCCTATAAAATATTACGCTTAGCATAAGAGCATTCGTAGTGTGTTAACGACTAAGATGAAATAAGCTCACATAACTTACCAGAGTATAAAACACAAGTAAGAGGATTTAATATATATATAAATGATTATGTTAAAGTATATAACTTGTTGTTTATAATCTGATAGACCATTGAGGTGAATTAATGGACTAAATATAAACAAGTGTTGACCTTTAAATTGCAAGAGAACCTACACGTATTACTACAATATGGATTATAAATGCATGAGTATTGCTTTAAATAATTAAGTTTTGATGTGAGTTATGATAATATAGGAAAGCTGCTCACGGCAAATGGTAACAAGGTACATCATTGAGGATTATCAATGAGTTATGTAATTCAATGTTTAATAATTGATGCTACCATGATATGATGAGTAGTTTGACTCATTATGTGATCAGACATGAGTACCTATGTACTGCTATGATTCAAGTTGCCTTTATATGCACACACATATATATGGACATGCATATAATACTATGAAGATTTTTAGTTGTAAGAAATATACTTCCATAATTGCCTCATTGGCTTCATGCATAATATCAAGTATGATGAAATGAATGATACCGATGCGACTATGTGATGACATAACTTGCATCTATGTGTAATGGAGCCTAAAGCTCAACATTGATGTACAATAAGTATGATATGCATTCTTTTGAATTATGGATGGAAGCCAAACGATGAATTAAGTAACAAAGAATATGATAAATCAAAGATGTTCTTAAAGGGTTAAGCCTGCAGGTCCGAGTTCAGTTGTGGATTAGATAGGCATACCTAGAGGGATACATTCACAACAGCCATAGTTGTCCCCATTTGGGTCTTGTTCCTTAATGGAACCATTGTTCGACCCCGTTTGGGTCCATAGTTTGTTCCTTACTGGACCCATTTTTTGACCCCGTTTGGTTCCATTATTTGATATCTTCGAATATCCATGGTTTGATACCTTCGGGTATCTATTGTTCTAGTTATCCACCTTTTGAACTAGTACTTAGGCAGGCTATTAATGATGATAAAATATATGCAAAATAAAGTAAAACATGCATTAATTGCTCCACTTGTGTAATGTAAGCATGATGAATGACCTATTATTTGATTTTCTTAATTTCCTTTCAGCTATAAACTATTCTTATGAAATGAAATGTCATGTTTTGTAATGTATGATTGAGTTGATCACATTAATTGAGGGAGGTTCCCGTGTGAGAACTAGTGTGAGTTGATTCCATCGATGGGATTCCACGGAGAATATATGGACCCTAAAGTGTACAATATTGTACTAGAAGTTATATGGACTATAAAATATGCACTAAGTTTCATGTACTGTGTTTATGAAAAGCATGCAGGTGACATCGAGACTTTATCTTATAATCACGATAAGTAATGCTTGTTCTTTATGATCAAATGCAACTCCGCCAGTTTATTGATTTATATATAAATGTTTACACACATGTAGGAATAAGTGATATGAGCTTGAACAACTCATAAATATTGTGTTTTAATGTGTAGTTTTGTTTAGTATTTTGTTTATTATTTTGATATTTTATCTATATTTTGTTGTTTTTATTTATTTTGTGTGTTTGTGGTTGTTTTAGTTGTCTTGTAGGAGAAAGGAAATTATTTGAGGCTTAAACGAGTTAATTGGAAGAAGAAGGAGAGGAATGAGAGCTACAAGGGCATTATCGCGAGCGTGACAATGCAAGAGAGCTCGTGACAGTAAGCGGGGAAGAGAGCCAGGCTAGCAGAAGAAGTGTGTATTGTCGCAAGGGCGACAATGAAGGAAAGGATGCGACAGCTAGCAGAGCCAGCCAAAGCATGGGCGTGTCATATTGCGAGCGAGACAGGCGTCGCGAGCGTGATAGAAGATGGATGAGGAGTTTAATTTTTGGAGAGATGCATTGTTTCATCAACTATTGCAACTTTATTGAAGGGTCATATTTGAAGGGTTATATCTTTTAAAGAAGCATATATATATGAAGTGAACAGAATTTTTGTGGATGAATTTTGGATTTTGATATTGTGATCTGAAGAATAATAGTTTTTTTTTAGTATTTCTATTTTTAATTTTCATGACTTGAAGAAAGAGGCAAGCAAGGGAGAAGATATCTTTTGTGAAGGGAAAAGGGTTGAGAGATCACCCTCTTCTTGTTCTTACTTTTTATTTTCTTCCTTGTAATCTTCATATGAATATTATTTTGGCATTTGATTATATATGAACAAGTACTATTTTTCCATTTACTTAATTGATCTTTTAATGTATAATTTGCTATTAAAATTATATTAGTATCATTATAGGTTGAGGAAAATGACCTTAGATGGCAATTCCTTTTCTGAAAATCAACATAATGGTCATAAATAAGGGAGTTAGCGAGAGCAACGTCTTATTAAAAGTTAATAAAAAATTCATTATCAAAGCATAGTTAGAGAGATCACATGTGGAGATAATTGCTATAGGTTGGTAGTTAATCTTAAAATATATAATTAAAATCAACTAGTTCATTAACGAGAGTTGAGAATTAGCACTTTAATTGCATGTCTTAGGCAATCTAATTCATGTCGAGAGAGTGGATTGAAAATTTATTCCAACTTGGCTTACTAATAAGATTAAAACATATTAATTAAAATAATGGTATCAAGTGCATGATTATTTAATTTCATTATATTTATTGTCTTCTTTGATTATATTTAACTAGGATTTAATTTACACAATAAGGTAGTTTAGAATTAATTTCCACTTATAGACATCGTAAACAAGATTAAAATTGAGTAGTAATAATGGGTAATTTAAATCAACATTTGCTCGTGGGATCGATATCTGAAGTACTATAACCGGTACACCGTATACTTGCGGTATTTAAGCTTCTAAAAAAACATAAAGTTTTTGGCGCCGTTGCCCGGTACATGTTTGATTTAATTATTGCATTATGAATCTTGATTTAAGATTTTGGATTACGATATTATATTTATTTTTGTTGTTTGTTTTGTTTCGAAGTTTCAGGATTTGACAATTCATGCCATGTACACGAAGTTCTCAAGAAGAACTTGAGCCGTTGAATCTAGAGATAGAGAGATTTATTTCGAGTAACTGCAAGTCTAATAAGAAGAAGAATCGAAATAGAAGATTAACCATGGCTGATGAAGACAATCCATCGCGATTGATGGACTTTGCCATGCCGGCATTGAGTGGTGCTTAACAAGGGGTGGTAAGAACAACGACAAACGCAAACCGATTTGAGGTTAAACCATCACTTTTACAAATGATTCAAAATAGTATACAATTCTATGGTTTGGCAAATGAGGATCCCAATGCTCATTTGGCAAACTTCTTAGAAATCTGTAATACCTTTAAAATTAATGGGGTTTCAGCAGATGCAATTAAGCTTAGGCTTTTTCCTTTTACATTGAAGGACAAAGCAAAAGCTTGGTTGAATTCCCTTACTAGGGGTTCAATAACAACTTGGGACCAATTAGCCTAAGCCTTTTTATCAAAATATTTTCCCCTCGCAAAAACTACAAAAATTATAAAGGATATCACCACTTTTGTTTAATATGACACTGAATCTTTGTATGAAGCATGGGAGAGATTCAAAGAATTGCAGTGAAGTTGCCCACACCACAACCTACCAAGGGAGTTGCTGATGAAAATGTTCTATAATGGTGTGAATCCAACTACTAGAGGCACCATTGATGCTGTAGTTGGGGGATCTCTTATAAGGAAGACCACAGAGGCTGCATTCGAGTTATTGGAGGAAATGTCAATGAACAATTGTATGTGGCCAACTGAGAGAGTAAGAGACCCTAATTTTAATACCAATGCTAATACTAGGAGGGTCCATTCAATAGATTCTGTTGTGGCCTTGCAAGCCCAAGTAGCTGCATTAACACAAAAGATTAATAGTCTAGGAGTGGGAGGAAATCCACAAATCGAGTGCACTATTTGTGGTCAACTAGGTCATGGAAATGAGGGTTGTAGTTTGGGAATAGGTAGTACAAATGAGCAAGTGAGCTTTTTACAAAGGCAAAGATGAGGAAACCCCTATTCAAACACCTATAACCCCGGTTGGAGAAACCATCCGAATTTTTCTTGGGGGAATAGTAATAATCACAATAGAGGGGTAGGATTTTAACAAACTCAAGATAGGTTTGGAGCCTTGGAGCTGAAGGTAGATAGGTTTATTGAGGAGCTAAATTTAATGTTCACTTCACAAGAAGATAATCAAAAGAGGTTAGAAATAAATTTGATCAAATAACAAAGAATCAAGCCTCTTCAATTCATAATTTGGAAGTGCAATTAGGGTAAATAGCCAAGGCTTTACCTTTCCGCTTACAAGGAAACTTACCAAGCAATACAGAGGAAAATCCTCGCGACCGTTTAAAGGAAGTCTAGGATAGATTTCAGATTGTTTATATTTATATTTAAAGTTGACTTAGTGGTTATTTGCATGGTTAATTTCTATTTCTATTTTTATTTTATTTTATTTTATTTTATTTTTATTGTTTTATTTTCACATTTATTTAGAACACTTACAATTTTTTTTATCTTTATGTTACAGGTATTCATGTATGATTTATTTGTGTTTTCTATCCTTTACTGTTTACCATTTACAAAAAAAAAGTTTAAGTCATGAAGTATCATCCTTGTCGCGAGCGTGATAATTGTCGCGAGCACGACATGGATGTGTGGGACGGATCACAAGGCTCTATCGCGAGCGCGAAATTATCGCCTTCGCGATTGTTTCATCATGATAGTGGACTTAGGGTTCTGTCGCGAGTGCGACGGTATCGCCCTCACGACTGATGCATAGGGAGAATAGGCATTTAGCTTCTATCGCGAGTGCGACCAGCCTCGTAAGCTCGCTAGGTTCAAATATCGTGTCTTGTCGCGCGCGCGACGCTGTATTTTTCTGAGGTTTTTAGTTGCCTTTTCACCTTCCTTATAAATAGCTAAAACCCTAGTTTCAAACCTTCACCTTCCCACATTTAGCTGCTCTCTAGTTTTCTAAGTTTTTCTCTCAAGGTTTTTGGTTTTCTTCTCCTCTTATATTTCTCACTTGATTTTGTGGAGAGTATTTGCTAGATTCCATGTTGTTTCTTTTTCTTCTTCAATTTGTGCTATGATTTCAGCTTGGATTTCTCTATTTTCCATCATGGTACATACCAAGTCAATAGGACGCAAGGATAAGCAACCTGTTGTAGAGCGAAGGTCTCCGCCATCGCCGTCGGTTAAGTATCTTCAAGCCAGGTTTGAGTGTCCCTTTCCTATATACTCTGAAGATGAATGAAAGAAATTTAAATTTTTTGCTACCAAAACTTATCTGGGCATGTTACACTTAGACAATTAATTACTCAAAGATCTAGGTCTCACTGCACCATTTGATAAATTTGTCAAATATATGAAATGGGAAATATTTATTTGTTATGAATTTGCCTCTTAGGAAGGATTGGGCTGTGGAATTTTTTGTCACCTTGGCATATGTAGACAGTAAAAATACTCAATTTAAATTTAGACACTAGGGTGCTGAATTTATTTTTGGGTTTGAAGAAATGCATGCTTGGTTTGGTTTTCCTTTGAATGGAAAACGTTTTAATGCCAATTTGTTTAATCACCGGCCCATTTGGACTAAAATAACTGGCTTAAATGAATTCAATAACAAAAATGCCTCCAATCGACTTATTAAGGATAATGCATTATTTCTATTTCATAAATATTTATGTCATGCATTATTTGGGTGAGTCGAAAGCACTAAGGTTCAAACTAAGGATTTGTTTGTGCTTGATTTGTTGTTGTCGCATAAAACACCATGTTCTATTGATTTTATCTTTGATGGGTTATATCATGCGTCCATTGCTAAAACTAAAACGGTAGGAATGTGTCACATGGTAATCGGCATTATTTTAGGGTGTTTAGGTGACTTGGATAATTTTATTTTGGATGAAAATAAGCCTATTACTAAAATGGATATTCGTTATTTGCATAATTCATATGTTTTAGATAGAGGCACTTGGCCTCCATAGTTTCTTTCATGTTTTGCGTAGGAAACGGGTCCTCGTCGTGTAAAGGGCAAAGGGAAAGCACATGAATCATCAACTGCTACAGCATTTAGTGATTCAGAAGGTGATGATGATGAAGATGAAGATGTCCGTGCTAGTGATTCGGGTGTTGGACGCGATGATAGTGGTGAGCCAAGTGTTGGAGCTGAGCAAGGGGAAGTGCTGGATTGCAGCAAGTCATGTCTCGTTCGGATGGCATTGAAGCTGCAAATCAAAGCATGGCGGCACGGATGGATTCTCTTAAGGCGACTGTTCACAAAATGCATAAAAGTCATAAGAGCCTCAGCCGCAAGTTACTTTCCTTTTTCTGCCATCAGAACATTCCATTTACTCCTTCTCCACCAGGGTTCCCAAGTGGACCAGCTGAGTAATGTTCCTCTCTCCTATTTTTTCCTTTTTCTTATATTTTTGTGCTTGTTTGAGTTGTGTTTTTATTTATGTAGTATGTTTGTTTTTGTGGTGTCTTCCTTACACAATGAGGACATTGTGTCCTTTAAGTGTGGGGAAGCAAATTGCTAGTTTGTCTATAGGATTAGTTTTAAATTTTTATGTTTTGTTCTGTTATGTTATGGAGTTATTCTTTTTAAGTTACTTACTTTGTGGCATATGTAACAAATCTTTGCATAGTTAATTATTAGTCTATTAGATACATCTACTAACTTAGAATTAAGGATCTTTTGTTTTAATATGATTATGCTTTTATGGATAGGCATGTTTAGGTAAAGTACTTTGGTATACATTTCTTTTAAGCCAAGTTTCTTTAAGCATGTTCTTTAGATTAGTGAGTCTTGCATGATGTAGAGTTTTGCCATAGCCATGGTGAACTTTTGAGCCTTAACGATATTAATAATTTTTTTTTTGTTGAGGGAATTCCTCTTGTATTCCTTACTCTAGAACTTGTGTTAGATAATTTTTGAGATCACATTTAGTATATAATATGCATGAGAAATGATAAGGGCATTAGAAATAACCTCTTTTAGCTTGCTTAAACAACTACCCTTTTTGACTTTAGGTAGCCATTTTGAGCCTATAACCATTTTATTCATGAGCATATTTTTGTCCCTGCGCCAATTTCTAATGAATTAAACCTTTATTTTTGAACCCTTCTGTGGAAGAGGTAGTAATGCTTTGATGAGTAAGATAAAATATTGATATTTTATAATCATGAGTTATTTATGAATCATTTTTTATCCCTTGAGTTAAGGTCCACTAGTTCTTAAAAAAAAAAAGAAAAAGAAGAAAAACTACTACACTAGTTTGCATTAAAAAGAATGAAAACTAAAGTAAGAGAAGCAACTAGTTGAAGTTGAGCATGATGTAAAAGCTAGTGGGAATTAAAGAATGTTGTAAGGGGATATGTAAATTTCATTAGGAAAGATAGATATCATGCTTTAGTTTTTTCAATACGAAGTCTTACTTATTTTAGTAATTGCTATATTTTTCCACATAAATGAGCTACTTAACCAAAATTGTTCCTACCCTAACCTAAGCCAAGCTACAACCCTTTTAAGATCCTTTTGATTTTGTGCATTATTTTATGCTAGTGATGGAGATTTTTATTTAATACACGTTTATGGTATGTGGTGGTACAAGAGGAAATACAAGTTAAACACAATCCATTAAACACTTGAGTGATAAAAGGCAAAAATTATGAGAGAATAACTCTACATTTTGTAATACTTGCTAGGTTAGAGTACATGTTGTAAGAAATTATGAGCTTTATATATATGTACTTTACGTTCTCTTGTTTATCTTATTGGGGGTATATGAGTATTAAACCTTATAGATCCAAGATTTTGTTTTGGTATTTGTTGACATTGACTCAATAATGAATATGTTAAAGCAACCTTGCATGTGTTAACTTGTGAGAATCTCAAGAAGTATGAACTCCATATTCCATGTTTTATTTTTTATTTATTTGTTTGTTTGAGCTATGATCTTTTCTTGCATTTTGAAGTTTTGCTTGAGGACAAGCCAAAGTTCAAGTGTGGGGAATTGATATGAGCTTGAAAAGCTCATAAATATTGTGTTTTAATGTGTAGTTTTGTTTAGTATTTTGTTTATTATTTTGATATTTTATCTATATTTTGTTGCTTTTATTTGTTTTGTGTGTTTGTGGTTGTTTTAGTTGTCTTGTAGGAGAAAGGAAATTATTTGAGGCTTAAACGAGTTAATTGGAAGACGAAGGAGAGGAATGAGAGCTACAAGGGCATTGTCGCGAGCGCGACAATGCAAGAAAGCTTGCAATAGTAAGCGGGGAAGAGAGCCAGGCTAGCAGAAGAAGTGTGTATTGTCGCGAAGGCGACAATGAAGGAAAGGACGCGACAACTAGCAGAGCCAACCAAAGTATGGGCATGTCTTGTCGCGAGCGCAATAGGCATCGCGAGCGCGACAGAAGACGGATGAGGAGTTGAATTTTTGGAGAGATGCATTGTTTCATCAACTATTGCAACTTTATTGAAGGGTCATATTTAAAGGGTTATATCTTTTAAAGAAGAATATATATATATATATATATATATATATATATATATATATATATATATATATATATATATATATATATATATATATATATATATATATATATATATATATATATATGAAGTGAACAGAATTTTTATGGATGAATTTTGGATTTTGATATTGTGATATAAAGAACAATAGTTTTTTTTAGTATTTCTATTTTTAATTTTCATGACTTGAAGAAGGAGGCAAGAAAGGGAGAAGATATCTTTTGTGAAGGGAAAAGGTTGAGAGTACCCCTCTTCTTGTTCTTACTTTTTATTTTCTTCCTTGTAATCTTCATATGAATATTATTTTGGCATTTGATTATATATGAACAAGTACTATTTTTCCATTTACTTAATTGATCTTTGAATGTAGAATTTGCTATTAAAATAATATTAGTATCATTATAGGTTGAGGAAAATGACCTTAGATGGCAATTCCTTTTCTGAAAATCAACATAATGGTCATAAATAAGGGAGTTAGCGAGAGCAACGTCTTATTGAAAGTTAATAGGAAATTCATTATCAAAGCATAGTTAGAGAGATCACATGTGGAGATAATTGCTATAGGTTGGTAGTTAATCTTAAAATATGTAATTAAAATCAACTAGTTCATTAACGAGAGTTGAGAATTAGCACTTTAATTGCATGTCTTAGGCAATCTAATTCATGCCGAGAGAGTGGATTGAAAATTTATTCCAACTTGGCTTACTAATAAGATTAAAACATATTAATTAAATTAATGGTATCAAGTGCTTGATTATTTAATTTCATTATATTTATTTTCTACTTTGATTATATTTAACTAGGATTTAATTTACACAATAAGGTAGTTTAGAATTAATTTCCACTTATAGACATCGTAAACAAGATTAAAATTGAGTAGTAATAGTGGGTAATTTAAATCAACATTTGCTCGTGGGATCGATATCTGAAGTACTATAACCGGTACACCATATACTTACGGTATTTAAGCTTTTAGAAAAAGCATATCAATAAGGATAACATTCATTTAACCAAGTGCAATGCATGACATAGAATAATGATTGTAAGAGAATTAGGTTATCGTGCTAATATAACATGATGGATGTAAAGTTTATGAATATATTATAATGATTGTATGTCACATGTGAAGTAATTATGCCTAACAGGAATACTTTTAGATGCTATATAACTTAAGTACGCCCTTATACTATAACTTAATGTTGAATGCCTATCTTATGTGAACAATGTGATTTAATGCATTAAGTGGAAATCCTGTACCATGAATAACTATGATGTCCAAACTCATGAATAAAAGGATTATAAGATGCATGGTTTATACTAATGTAAGATAAGAAAAGAAAAAGGGTAAAACGATGGCAAAAGTGATGAATGGCTAATCTTTCAAGAAAAGAGACAAGCCACATAATGCATTAAATTATTGTAAACATGGTATTCATTAGTAAGGTTTGAATACTCCTTGATTTTCACTAGGATATAACCACTATGATAGACTCATATGTTTTTCTATGATATGGTGAAAGTTTTTGATATACTCTAATTATAAGGGATTATCCAAAGAGTTTTGTTTCCCTACTAAGCTTTATAGCTTAGCACAGGTGTGTTTATTTGTATAGGTTTCAAGATAAGCTCCAGAAGATTGGGTATGATGCAGTTGCCTTGAGGATTTTAGGATACTTGAAAGCCATTTATGTTATGGTTATTTATCCATAAGCTTGAATATTTTATTGAAGCATGTAATTATGGCCTGTCCTATAATTATTATTATTACTATTATGGTTACTGCCTAATCTCTGCTAGGTTTATGATGATGATTGATGATTATGCATAGTTAGTGGATTAGGGTGTTATAAAAGATGGAAGTGATAGCAACTTGAGTGCCATCAAGATGAATATTCCACCCTTTAGAGGTAAGAATAATGCTGAGGAATATTGTAAGGAACAAAAATAGGCCCTAGTAGAATTCAAGGGCAATTTTACGTTATTAAAGTATAATTAAACATTATTGGATGAATTATTATGTTTTTCTTGACCTTTCGACACTCTTTTGACTATATCTCGAGTTATAGAGCACAAAATTAGATGATTCAAATTGGGTTTGAAAATATACATCCATACTAAGATTTCATATGAAGAAACCAAGTTCAAAATATGTCTTTAACTAGGCTATATTTAAGCATAAATTCCAGAATAGTTTGCAGCCTAGTCACTAGGAACAGACCTTAGTATTTTGTAAATATCTTAAAATATACAAATTCTATGGCTTTTGTAATAAGTTTGATTTTTTAGAAACTAGAAACATATTGTACTAAGTTTGTAGAAGATAACATTTGCTAAAAATGGCTTTTGTAAGGTCAAAAATTACATACAAATCAAATTCAGAAAACTGCCTATGATAGAGGATACAATAGTCAAGTGATAATATAGTTTGAAGGCTAATTTAAAAGAGGATGAAAATTTAGGGGTCAATTTGTTAATATGAAACTTGAAGGGTAAATTATGAAAAAGGGATATAAAGGAGAGGTTGATTTAAGAAAAGAAAAAAATAAGTGGAACGTTGTGTGACATGCAAATAAATGAGAGAAATTTGTGTAACATGCAATTAGTTAGAGGATTAAAAGAGATATTTGTGTGGGACATGCTGATGTCATTTTTCCACTTAAGTCACCATGCAATGATTGTTTTTAGGAGAATATATAGTGGGTTGGTCGGCCACACCAAGGAAAAATATGATTTCTCCTTATATCTTCCTCATTTTTACTCATCTCTCATCTTTCTCTAAAAGTTCTACATTTTATCTCTATAATTTTCAAGAGGAAATCCTGCTGCATGCTATTTGAATTAGAAGTTTTTGAAGGAGATTTTTAAGGATTTAATGCAAGAGTACATGGATGTATGAAGAATTGGAAGGGATTGAGAGCAAAAAGGAATGAAATGGTGAAAAGATTGAAGGATTGATTTAAAGTTACGAAAACAGGTTTGGGAACTTAATCTTCTTGCATGTGTTTTTCCTTGAGAGAATTATGTGATTACATTGTGACATGGTTGCATTTTGACAAGTAACTTGAAGTAAAACATCAATCTTTTATGTTTAAATGGACATGCATGTAAGTTTTAAAATTCTGGGTTTGGGTTCACTTGACCTAGTTGCATTCTTTTGGTAATATTTTGAGTTATAGAAAAGATAATTAGATGATTCCAATTGGGTTTTAAAATAGACTTCCAGACAAAGATTTCATAAGAGAAATCACATTCTAATCCTGCTTCTAAATGGGTCATAACCTAGCTTGAAAATCGGATAAGTGTACAGTCCTATCCTCATGAACAGTCCTCAGTATTTGGACAATATCTTTCAATCTAGAAGTGATATTGAAATGATTATTAATGTTCTGAAAACTAGAAACATAGGATAACAAAATTTTAGAAGTAACCTAGCTTTAATTCTGCCTCTAAATAATTTCTATGATTTATTGAAATTTAGGTGAACTATAAATTTGGATTCTGGAATAGTTTATAGAAAAATTGAGATTTCTATGTGTAAAATGATCAAAATTGTATGAGGTTAATTCCTATGAAAAAGTGACTCCTAAATTCACATTTTATATGAAGGAAGTATGACTTAAAAATGTATGCAATCATGACAAATGTTGACTTGAAATTCGTAGGTACTGGATGTACTGTTAGGGAACAGACCTTAGTAAATTTGGCATAACTTTTGGTAGAATTGTCAAAATGCTACAAATTAAAATTATGGTAAAACTAGAGAGATGTAAGTATAACTTTTATGAAGACATATGGGTCTAATTACTTTTTCATTTTATGCTAAAAATGTTTATATGTTGAAATAAAAATTGTTCCGGTTCAATGAACAGCCTATAGTTTTTCTTAAATATCTCAAGCTATAGATAAGATATTAATGTGAATTTTGATACTTTGGAAACTAGACACATATGGGAATAAGATTGTAGAAGCTCATTTGGCCTAAAAAGTACGTTTTCTAAATCATAAGTGGCTCACAAGTTGGGTCCAGAATGCTGCCCTGTGCAGAATTTTAATGTGTCTTACATTATGGTTTTTCTTATATAGTTAAGTTAAATATGTGTCTATATGAATAAACAATGAATTGGATATGGCATGTGATATGATTATTAACAAAGGTCTATATATATATATATATATATATATATATATATATATATTCATATATGTACATAGGTAAAGATATATGATAAAGATATCAAATATTTATATGTGATCAAACTTATGTACATGGTTGTTATGTGCAATTATGCTTTCATGTACATATTTTTAATGATGGAGTAAATGTTTATTTGATGCATGCATGTATACTATGAAGTTAAGAAATGTTTAAATATGATAAATGAAGGTTTTTAATGTACGACTATCATATGATTACATGAATATAATATATATAAATGTATATATATGTAAACGTCTAAATGATTATACACGATTTTTATCGATCTCTTGAAGATTACTATGATAATTATAGTTTGAAATTTCAATTTTACTTGTATAAAGAAGTAATATGATTTGTAGAATATATGTGTATATATAAACATATATATATATATATATATATATATATATATATATATATATATATATATATATATATATATATATATATAGTATGATCTTACATTATTGGGTTCGAAAGATGTTTAGAGTAATGATTTAGAGAATATGTTTAAAGTGAAATGCATGAATATGTCTTTGCTTAATGTAAATGACATGATTAAGCATTTGTGATGTCACATGTTAGCATGCTAAAATATAGATCTATAGAGCAATAAGCTCAATTATAGAAATCTTATTAAATTATATAATTGCAATGTTATATGTGACTATGTGTACAAGTGTGTGCATTAAAGAAGGAGTATCTTGTCATGTGATTGTTACATGAGCAAATTGTATAAATTATTTTATGAATTATGCATATATGTTTATGCACTAGAGAAGATATATATTTGTACATGATTAAGCACAGGTGCAAACAGTATAATATAGGTACAATCTTGTTATACGAAATAGTTACATGATTGAATAAGATTACAATCACAGAATAGTAATACCAAATTGTGAGCATGTTCAAAGGTTTACATAAAGTTACACATATACATGTATATGATATCTTGCTCATAGTTATAAAGGAATATATATATAGATATCTATATGTATATGATGAATAGAGCAAAGTAAAGAATAACATTGCTCAATAGCCATACATGAGCACGTACATAATTATTTTATTCATAGTTATACAAGGGTATACATTTGCATATACGAATATGATTGAATAGAGTAAAAGTAAACTAAAGAAAGATAAAGTGAGAGATTATATTTGCCTGCTACTAGAGTTCAATTGTGGATAGATAGGCGCCTATAGGAAAAATTGCAACTGCCATAGTTTGGCCCAATTGGGTCTAAAGTATGTTTAATTCCGTTTGGATCATGAACAGCCCCGTTTGGGTTGTTAGGCGACCCCGTTTAGGTCTGCTTGACTAGTCTAAAGTATATTTTGGCCCCGTTTGGGTCTATAGATTCGATATCTTCAGATATCCCCCATTTTGATACCGAAGTGTATCGATAATTCCCATTATCCACTGATAGAACTAAGGCAGGCTAAACTATAAGTACAGTACATACATTAAAGTATAAAGTATTATGCAAGCATCATATAAAAGTTAAGGATATTGCTTGATTACATGTCTGACATGATTTGCTTGTATTATTTCATAAGTTTAAATAAATAGAGGTTACCAAGTAACACATGATATGTATGCTATTTATAGTTGGTTCCAAATGTTCGAAATTGCTTAAATGAGTTAAATGCATGAAGAATTCTCAATCAATATACAATACCAGCATGCTAAGTTAACTATTAAGTTTTTTAAATGTTTTTATTGTTTACTACGTGAGGCTGATAGATTTGTTAAGATTTTCTAATGCATTGATTACAAGTTAAATAAATGTATATGTATAAATTGTGCTGAGTGTGATTACTGATGAAGTAATGTTAATATCGAAATGTTTTAAAAGTTAAAAAAATATATATAAGGTAAAGATATAATAGTTTAATAAAATAGTAAGTATTCAAACGAATGAGAAATATGGCATTTTACACATGGATATATTATACAGAGGTCCAATGAATATAATTTATCTGAATACAGTACCATGCTTCTAAGATAGTTAAGTATATCAAAGTGATCACTAAAATCAAAATGTGGGAACTCATAAAGTATAGATGAAGTATATATAAATGTTTGTAAATAAGTGATAGAAAATGGCGTAGTTATTAAAATGTTTGGCAATTGATATTAATACATGAATAATATAGTCATCAATGTTTGACAACTAATAATTCAAAGTAATTGGTCAATAGTAACATATAGAAATTTAGAAAGTAAGCTTGATATTGGTTATAAGTATAGCAAAAGAGAATATAATTATGGGAGATTATTATGAATATTGTTTATAATGATTGGTTTATTTGCTTTAAGATGTATATATATATGGGTTTTCATCTTGATGACCTTTAAAAAGGGGTCGTCCACATGTTTTTGTTCCCCATTAAGCTTTTTAGCTTAGCACGTGTGTTTCATCCGTGTAGGTTGCAAGTAAGGATTTTTCCCTGGGATGATATCTACAGCAAGATGGCCAACACACGAGAGAGATTAAAAGTACAGTCTAATGTTAAGTGCAATTTGATTACAAGATTCTTATTTACTTTGACAAGGATGTGATGTACATATGATTCATAAAAGTAAATATTGTATTGCTTAAAGATACTCTTACGTATGCAGTAAAGTTTTTCGAGCATAAGAACATAGTTAGCATGCTTAATGAAATATGATATAGTACTTATAGCTATGTATGGAATAAGGGTTCTACAAATATCTCGAATGGGAAAGGAAAGTAGAAATGATCTTCAAGTTTCATAATTATTTTGAAGATAAGAAGGTTAGATTGACTGCTATTGAGTTCTCCGATTATGCATTAATTTAGTAGTCTGAGTTGAATAAAAATAGGAAAAGGAATGGAAAATTGCCAGTTGCCCGTGAAGAAGAGATGAAGAGGATAATGAAAAGAGGTTCATGCCTAGTTATTATTATAGAGAAACACATCAATAATTACAAAGGCTCACTCAAGGGACTAGATTTGTAGAGGAGTACCATAAGGAGATAGAGATGTTTATGATCATAGCCAACCTAATAGAGGAAAAAGAGTCAGTAATGGTTCAATTTTTGTGTGGATTAAATAAAGAAATAGCCAATGTAGTTGAATTACAACACTTTATTGACATGAAAGAACTGGTGAATATGGCTATAAAGGTGGAGAGATAATTGAAGTACAAAGGAAGTACCAGGTGTAACACTTCGAGTTCCACATCCTAATGGAATTCAAGAGGGAATAAGGGAGATAGCAAAGCTAATCAAAAGTTTGTTGATGTAAAAGAGAAAGTCAAAGACAACAAAAGTGGCGCACCTGAAACTAAAGGTATTTCTAATGCAACCCTTTCTAATACTAAGTATAAAGATAATAAGTGTTTTAGATGACTAAAAGTAGGGTATATTGCATCTCAATATCTTAATAAGAGGGTTATGCTAGTTATAGAGAATGGAGAGATTAAATCTTATCATGATAGTGATTCTGATTCTATGCCTAGTCTAGAAACTGTGTCTGGTGATGATATTGAATTTACTGAACATGGTGAATCATTGTTAGTTCGGCATGCTTTAAATTTACAATTTAAGCAAGAATCTGACGATGCTTAAAAAGAGAATATTTTTCATACTAGATGTAAGGTGTGTAGTTTGATTATTGATAGAGATAGTTGCACTAATGTTGCTAGTACTACACTAGTTAACAAATTAGGCTTAAAATGGATGAAACACCCTAGACCTTATAAGTTACAATGGTTGAATGATTGTGGGGAAGTGAGGGTCATAAAACATGTCATTGTTGCTTTTTCAATTGGAAAATATCATATTGAGGTGATTTGTGATGTGGTGCCAATGCATGATCGATATATTTTACTTGGGAGACCTTGGTAATTTGATAGGAAATCCATTCATGATGGGTATAAGAATAGGTATTCATTTAAGCTGATTGGACAAAATATCACTTTAGCTCCTTTAACACCCAAAGAAGTGCATAAGGAACAGTTAAAGCTTTAAAGGTCACTTAAGAAGGAAAAAGATAGTGAGGTTGAAAATACAAAAGAAAAAGAGAGAAAAGAACGAACAAGGTCCATTGGTGAGTGACTATGTAGGAGAGAAAAAAAAAAGAGATGCACAGAAGAGAAAAGTATGGAAGGAATGGGTTCTGTCGCGGGCACAACATCAATTGCGAGAATGACAAAAAGCTTAGAGAGAAAAAATGTTTTTTATGCAAAATAGAGGGACATTAAGAGAGCTATTGAGTCAATAAAGTTTCTCTTAATACTTCAATTCAAAGAGAACTTCTTAAATCTGGCTAACCTTAACCAAGATTTTCCTGGTGGTGTTGTTTCTTTATTGCAAAAATTCGAAGATGTCTTTCCCGAGAAGATTTCAAAAGGATTGCCACCTTTAAGAGAGATTGAGCATCAAATTGACTTCATTCTAGGAGTGACCTTTTAAAATAGAATAGTCTATAGAAATAACCCTAAGGAAATGAAGGAACTTCAAAGGCAAGTTGATGAGCTTTTGGAAATAGGACAAATAAGAGAGTCTTAGTTTGTGTGTGGTTCCCGTACTACTTATACCAAAGAAGGATGGGATATGGAGAATGTGAATTGATTGTCATGCAATCAATAAAATCATGGTAAAGTATAAACATCATATCCATAAACTTGATGATATATTACATAAATTGCATGGTGCCTGCTATTTCACTAAAATTGATCTTAAGAGTGGATACTATCAAGTTAGGATGAAGTTAGGGGATGAATGGAAAACAACTTTTAAAATGAAGTATGGTTTGTATGAGTGGTTAGTTATACCTTTTGGACTAACTAATGCACCTAGTACTTTTGTACGATTAATGAACCATGTCTTGCATGAATTCCTTGGTAAATTTATTCTTTATTTTGATGATATACTCATTTATAGTAAATCCTTAGATGAGCATATATGATATATTAGAGCTATATTGAAAGTACTAAGGGATGAAAATTTGTAAGCAAATATGAGTAAATATACCTTTTACTGTGATAAGTTGAAATTTTTTTGATTTGTAGTATCAGCCAAGGGTATAGAAGCGGATGAGAAGAAGGTTAAAGCCATTCGAGAGTGGCCTATACTTAAGATAGTTAGTGAGGTTATGATTTTTCATGGAATTGCTATTTTTTATTGGAGGTTTGTGAAAGATTTTAGTACTATAGTTGCTCTATTGAATGAAATAGTTAAAAAGGATGTGCATTTTGAATAGAGTGAGAGTCAGGAAAATGCCTTTAGGATACTTAAGGAAAAGCTATGTACTGCTCCAATTTTAAGTTTGCCTAATTTTAATAAAGCTTTTGAAATTGAATGTGATGCTTTCGGGTTAGTTATTTGTGCTATTTTGATGTAGGATAAGAAACCCATCGTATACTTCAGTGAAAAGCTTAGTGGAGCTGAATTGAGGTATTCCACCTATAAAAAAGAATTCTATGCTTTGGTAAGAGCTTTGGAGGTTGGCAACATTACCTCTTGCCAAGAGAATTTGTGATCTACACCGATCATGAGTCACTGAAACATTTGAAGTCTCAAGGTAAGCTAAACAAAAGACAATCAAATTAGATGGAATTTATGAACATATTTCCATATGTAATCCATTAAAAAAAGGTAAAGAAAATGTGGTAATGGATGCACTTTCGAGAAGGTATTCCTTAATCTCTACTTTAAGTTCTAAGTTATTAAGATTCGAGTATATTAAGGATTTGTATGCTACTGATTCTGATTTTGGTGATGTGTTTGATGTATGCAAGCATGTTGCATTTTCAAAAATTTTATAGGCACGATGGATACTTGTTTAGAGAAGGAGAATTATGTGTACCTATATGTTTTTTGAGAGAATTATTGGTGCATAAAGCACATAATGGAGGTTTGATAGGACACTTCAATGTGTTTAAAACTTTAGATGTGTTGCATGAACATTTTTACTGGCTTCATATGTATAGAGATGTTAAAATAATTTGTGAAAAATGTATTGTATGTAGGCAAACCAAGTCTAAAGTTAAACCATATGGTTTATATACTCATTTGCCTATCCGAATGAACCTTGGATAGACATATCTATGGATTTTATGTTAGGTTTACCTTGGACAAAAAGGGGTAAAGGCAGTATTTTTGTTGCAGTTGATAGGTTTAATAAGATGGCGCATTTCATTCCTTGCCATAAAATTGATGATGCTACGAATATTGCTGATTTGTTCTTTAGGGATATTGTTTGTTTGCATGGTATACCTAGGATAATTGCATCAGATAGAGATGTAAAGTTCTTAAGTTACTTTTGGAAAGCTTTATGGGAAAAATTGGAAACTAAATTATTGTTTTCAATTACTTGTCATCCTCAAATGTGTGGACAAACTGAAGTAGTTAATCGAACTTTAGGAACTTTATTACATGTTGTTATTGGTAAGAACTTGAAAATGTGGGAAGAATGTTTACCATTGATTGGATTTGCATAATCAAACTATTCATTATTCAATAGGTTTTTCACCATTTAAGGTACTTTATGGTTTTAGTCTTTTAACTCCTTTGGATTTAACATCTTTATCTTTGCTTGAGATATCTAATTTAAATGGATAAAAAGGCTGAAATTGTTAGATCTATTAATGAGAAGACTCGAACAAAACTTATGCTGACCAAACCAATAAAAGGCATAGTAAGATTTTCTTTGAACCAGGTGATTGGATATGGGTACCTATGAGAAAAGAAAGGTCTTCAACTCAAAGAAAGTCTAAACTTGATGTGACAGAAGATGGACCTTTTTAAGTGTTGGAAAAGATCAATGACAATGCATACAAGATTGATCTACCAGGTGAGTATCAAGTTTTTGCTACTTTTATTATTTCTGATTTGTCTCTATTTGATATAGGTATAGATTTGAGGATGAATCTTTTTGAGGAAGGAAGGAATGATGTAGATATTCTTAAGAGATTAGATAATTATAAGGATCCATTAAGGTTTCCAGAGGGACCAATCATAAGGAGCAAGGAGGAAAGTCAAAAGGATCAGAGAGAAACTGCTAGCATTTATGCAAGCTTTCATAGAGAAAGAAGCTCTCTATCGCGAGCACAATAGTATTTGGATGGAAAATGTTGACTTTGGAGTTGTAGAGAGCTAGCTTGGAAGAGTTAATCAGGGCTTGATGATGATGCATATGTTCAAAATTAAAGTGGATCATAAAGATAAGCCTTGAGCATGTGTATTGTATGTGCAATGTTTTAAATTTGGGCTATTTATGAGTTAGGCTTTGTTTTAAGTTAAGTAAGACTTAATTAAGTTAATAATGTTTACTTTTGGGTTTATTTTTTGGGCCTTAAAGGTAGCCCATCCATTTTGTCTTTAAGTTGATTTAAGTTTTCTTAGTTTAGGGAGGATTAAAGGTTAAATTAACCTAGTCCATTATCCTAATGACTCTAGGTTAATTCTTTGCCTATAAATACTTTTGTAAAGTTGTATCTTAGGGAGTTAAGAATTATTAGACTTTGATTACTTTGAATTGAATTGATTCTTCGGAATTGCTTGTCAAGATGAGTGCTCTTATTTTGATGTTGTTTTAAGAATTAGGGTTATTCAAGTTTTACTTGTGTAGTTCTATTCTTCATCTTATTTCTACTTTAGGTTTTAATCTCCTTCGAAATTATGGTTTAAAGTGTTTTATCTTTCGAATGTATGTTAAGTTTATGAACAATTGAATTGATAAAGGATTTTAGGATTCTTAGATCCTAGGGTTCCATGTCAACGTTGGTCCTCGCATGTATGTTTACAAAATGTTAGACTTTCAAAGTGTATGCTGGATAAAAATAAGGGTGTTTGTCCATACGACTTTTGAAAGAGAATCACATTAATTTATTTTAATGTAAAAAATCATTTTGTATCGAAGAAATAAATTTTTAATTTACATATTATTTTATGGGTGAAAATCAGCACATTAATCTCTTTATTATAGAAAAAATCCCACTCAAACTTATCTAAAATCATTCAGTGAGTTTTTATATTAAAGCTTGAAAAATCATTTAATTACAATAAATGAAAAGGCATAAAAGAATAATGATATAAATAAAATGGCATACATAAATCACATTATTTATTGAATTGAGAATATTGGTTCCCTCATTAATATTTATAAAAACCTTTTTGTGTGATTTTTCAAATAAAAAGGTGGACATTGATCCATTTTATATGGAAAAACCCAATTAATTAAGTATAAAATATTTAATATAAATTTTCCTAATCATCGTGCAAAAAATATATTTTTACTAGCTATTACAACCAAATAAAAAGGCATTAAATAATAATACATGCCCCAATAATAAAATAAGGGATAAGGAAATAAAGTAAATCCTAGTCTATGATCCTTTGCATAGTCAATCTCGACTCAAAATGTGCGGTGTGTATATTAAAATATGGCACGAAAGAAATGATAGATAGCTAAGTACAATAATTAAATTAATAAATGAAAAGAATAATAATAGCAATAATGGTAATAATAATATCAATGCTAATATTGATAATGACAATTATAAATATTATCATAAAAATAAAAATAATATTAATAATAAGAGTATGATTGATTTAAATAAATTAAATATTGCACAAATATATAAATAGATTATTTGACAATAAAATTTCAAATATTAATTAGGCCAATAAAATATATACAAATAAAATAGCATTAAATAAGAAATTAGTAGGTAGACCTGGCAAAATTGATCCAAACCTATGGATCAATCCAAATTCATCCAAAAAATTTGACCCAAATTCAAACCCAACCCAATCTAAATGAATATTCATTGGGTCAACCCAAAATTGACCCATTTTATTTTTCAACCCAACCCAACCCAACCCAATATCCATTGGGTCAACTCAAAATTGACCTATTATATTTTTCAACCCATTGAATCATTATCCAATGAATTTGTCTAAAATTTATTCATAGTTCAAAACCCATTGGAAATTTTCTCACCTTGAATAACGTGCAAACACTAAAATTGCTGCTCCTGGGTAATCAAAAACTCATAAATTTTGAATAATGTTGTTTAATAAAAATTAATGCCTTGCTTCTCTAAAGCCAATTTTTGCTTTGTTTTTGAGCCACCTACTGGCACAGTGTTTTCTTTTTTGTGGTGTTTTCTTGACTTTCAAACTTTTTTTTTCTATTTGACCACTTTATCCCTTCAACTATTCCACTATTTAAGCTATATCCTCCCGTCCCTTCTTCTCTTTCATCTGCTATTTATTACGGTGAATATCACATACGAACCCTGATTCTTTTTTATTGAAAATTTTGTCCTTAACTTATTATTTATATTCTATTTTTAATTAAATATTAAATTAATTAATTAATTAATAAAAAATTTATACTAATTTATATTAAACCCATGGATCGATCCAAATGAATCTAACCCATTTGGATATTGATCCATTTATGATCCATATCTTTTGACCCATTTATGATCAAACACATTAATGACATATTCATTAATGACCCAATCCAAACCCGTCTAACCCGCCTATTTGGCACCTCTATTAGTAGGCAATATTATACATTGAAAATGGAAAGATAAATTAACATAATTAATTTATCTCAAATATCAATTGGTTAGGCTAAATAAGCAAATACAAATATAAAAAAATTAATATAAGAAAAACATTAGAAAAAATATGGAAAATACAATATTGATAAATTCACATAATCACATATAAATATAATATTAAAAATTAGATAAAAAATAAATTAACAAATATGTTAAAATAATTTAAAAAAATAAGCTAATACAATAAATTAATCAACAAAGAATTAACAAATTAATATAACAAAACTATTAATTAATAAATAAGCTAATGTAAATAAAATTAAAAGAATATTAACAAAATTAACAAATAACAATATAAAAAAGGTTACATTAACAAAATAAAAAAATTATAAAAACATATTATTAAATTAAAGCAAAACAACAAATAAATGAAATATTAGTGAGTTAAAATTATAAACTAATATATCATAAAGTAAAAGGAAAGACAAATGTGATGCAGACTTTGGAATGAAAGTGAAACAAAAGAATTCAATTTAGATACATTTGGGTCAAGGAACAGTGCCATAAAGGCATTAAAAGGCAAAAAGCGAGACAAAGGGAATGCGATTGGTGGTAGGGGTGTACAAAACCGACCTTACCCAAACAACCCGCATCGAACAAGGACTTCGGGTAGGGTTATTAGAGTTGTTAGGGTCGGGTAGGGTTAGAAATTTTGGGTTTGTTCGGGTTCGGGTCGAATCGGGTTAAACCCTCATTAAACCAAAAATCGAAAAATTTCCTTAAAAAATGCAGTGTTTTAATAATCGGACAAGTTTGGGTCGGGTTGACTTGACCTGAATTCCTTTTTAAATAATTTAAAATAAAAGGAAGAATAAATTTAAAAAAAAAATAAATTTGGGTTATTCAGGTGCGATCTAAAATTTTGCGGGTTATTCGGGTAGGGGTCCGAACTATTCGTAGGATAGGGTAGGGATATAGGGGAAAGTTCGGTTTTCGGTTTGGGTTCACCCGAACCCGCCCCGATGAACACCCCTAATTGGCGGGTGACGTGAAGCAGCACACGAGTGACGGGCAAGGGGCCAGGAGCAAGTCACGTCTTCACTGGCTGAGTTGGCCTCTGACTCGATTCGACTTAAGGCTATGAATCGACCCATAAAACATTTCTAGCTCCTGGAACGACACTGGCAGCCATAGGAATCCAAACAAACCACTAAAAATAAAATTTAAATCATTTTAATGCATAAAAAAACTAAAAACCAAAAAAAATACATGAAAAATATGATTTTAATTAGAAAAATGAAGATTAAAATAAAAAATATGAAAATTAAAATTTGAAGTCAAGGAAGAAAAAGATGAATAGTAACCTTTAAATTAACTATTTACTCCATTTTAAAATGATTTTAATTGTTTAAAATGAATTAATGAATGAAATAAGCTTGAAACTCAATTAATAACAAATTGAAAAAATTTAATTCAACAAATCAAAAATTAAAGAAATTAAGCAACTAAAAATGGAAAATAAATATTTACACTATAAATTCAATTCAAACACTGGATTTATTGGTTAGGGGCTGACTTTAATGACATACCTACTTTCCAATCTGGTGTCATATTGCTTTGCTATTTTCCTCGATGTTTGTTGGTTCATTCTGATGACTTGATGATTATGGATTACTAATTGTTTAATGTGGTAGACAGTGTGCATAAGGGGCAGAACCTATTCCCTTTGATTGTGGCAAAGACCATTATGGGCTTGGATGCTGTTCATAATAACCTTATCACCTATTTTACTGATTGTCCCTTGTTGTTATAGGTATGTCATTATTTTGAAGGTAGTGCACCTCTTATGGGTTTTCACAATAGCTTTTCTTATTAGAAAATGCATCCTTTTGGATTTTCACATATTTCCTTGCCTTTCTTTTACCTAAGATGAATCCAACTCACCACAATGGCTCTTTTTCCTCTTTTTGTTTTTCACAGATATGGCTGCATGAGAAGCTAAGGCTGTGGTCAGAGCCTCTACCTCGAGCTAGGGTGATGGATAGTTACCCCATGAGATATTTTATCCTCAAAACTATGCGGTGTGGGTTTGAGTCAATCCAAAAGGGAGCTGATTGGATGGTATAACTAACAGATGATGATATTGTGCTCAAGTGCGCTTGGCTACCCATCTCTTTTGTAGTTCAGGATACAGCCTCTGGATGTGTCCCTATGTGTTGATTATGCTGGGCTACCTTCTACATTACCACTTATTGTGCTCGTCAGTTTAGGGATAATAAAGACATCGTCAGGAACCCATTAGGTTTCCAAGTTAGCATACCTTCTATGCCTTTCCTATCAGAGTATTACTAGAGAATTTGGACTCAGCTCCCTGTGAGGACTACCATTCTTGAGATTGGCACCTGTGACTTCACCACCTCCACCTCGTACAAGTTATGGGTTACAAGCCTGGTAGTTGACAATAGGCTTTCTCATTTTAGGTATCTGGAGAGAGATGTGATACAAATAGACTAGATCAGATATTATCATGGATTATGTTTTTGCTTTTATTAGAACTTTTTACATTTCGAACATATGAAAAGAATATAAACTACTTTTGGATACATTAATAATAATTTGAATATGTGTATAGCATTTCTTTTTTATTTCAGTATACATGATCAGCATTTGACATTATCCCAATCGCACATTATTTAATCTTAAAAATGAAACTTTAAAATCACCGTAACTCCTATCATCATCAACCCTCTTAGGTTTTCTTAATTGATTATTTTCTCTCAGCCTTTAATTTTTGCCCAAAATGCCTTTTTTCGATTTTCACCCTAAAGAGGTACCCAATTTTTACAAGGCTGCCATTTTCAAATTTTTTACCTACGGGGCATATATTCTCTTCTTCTTCTTCTTCTTCTCTTTTTAAGTTTTAGCCATGAAACCTTTTCAATCTATCAATGTTTATTGGTTCTCTAAACTCATTGTGATCACTATCTGACAAAAGGGTAGCTCCTTTTGATAACAACTTTTTAAGCATAAAAGGTCCCTCCTAAGTGGGCCTAAACTTGCCTTGAATATCAAGAATTTCAGGCCTCACCTGTTTGAACTCTAGCTCTCCCTCCTTCATTGGATGCTTCTTAACCTTGTTACAAAATGAATGAGCTAGTCTCTTTTGATAAATTTTATTATGATAGTATGCCCATATCCTATCCCTTTCTAATAGGTTAAGCTACAACAACCTCTATCTAGCCCATTCCATTTCTGGTAGATCAGCTTTCAGAACCACTTTCAAGGACTGATGCTTAATTTCCATCAGCAGTACAACTTTTGTCCCATAAACCAAAGAAATTAGAGTAGCCCCTGTTGAAGTTCTGGATGTGGTCCTATGACCCTATAATGTGAAAGGTAAATTATCGGCACAGTCTTTGTACATTTGAACCATTTTAGACAAAATATTTTTAACATACTTATTAGCCTCCTTAACTGCTCTATTTGTCTATGGTCAATAAGGAGAAGACTTATGATGTTGGATCCTATATTTGATGAGCATTTGTTTAGTTTCATTGAAGAACTATAACCTAATATCTGATACTATATGATGAGGCAAATCATATTTGTATATCAAATTCCTCTCAATGAACTTAGCCATATCCCTTGCATCTATCTTCTTGAAGGATTCTTCTTCTACCCACTTGGTAAAGTAGTCGATAGTGTCTATACCCCACGCAGTGAATGACCATGGTGATGTAAGATTGCATAGTTCAGAAAGGGGCAAATATCTCAAGTCTGCATACTTTTGGCATAGTTGACATTCTCTGACAAACTTAGAATAATTAGTGTCCATTATGAGCCAAAAGAATCCTTGATGCATGATCTTTTATGCCAAAGCCAGTCCATTCAAATGAGCTCTACACACACCCGCATGCACGTCTTCCATAACCCTTTTTGCCTTCTTTTCATCTAAATACCTCAGTTGGATACCATTAGGTTATCTCTTATAAAGCACTCCACCTAAAGTAATGAATTGCATCGACAACTTATAGATCACCTTTTGGTCCTTTTCAGTAGCTTCTTAGGGGAATATAGATTTCTCCAAGTAGTTTTGAATGTCGTGGTAACAAGGTTTCCCATTATCCACCTCGAAATCCATAATCTACTCATATTCAAAACATAGCTTATCGAAACTTAAAATCAGTACAAGCTTCATACTTACTCCTCTTGAATTATCCCTTATTGACACCAAGGTGCTAAAGCATTTGCTAGTTGGTTTTCTTCTCTAGGCACAAGCCCAAAAGTACAAACCTCGAATTGGCTGCTCAAAGCTTTTAGACACTTTTGGTAGGGTAGTAATTGCTATTTCTTCACTAACCATTCACCCCTCACCTGATAGACTACTAAAGACGAGTCTTCGAATAATTCTACAGATTTCACCCCTATAGCTAACAAGGCTTCTAAACCAAAGATGTAAGCTTCATATTTGGCTTCGTTATTCATGGCTTTGTACATCAGTTTCTTAGCTAGTGACATTTTCTCACCCTTTAAGGTAACCAAGATTACTCCTACTCAAGCTCCTTATTGTTCACAACCCCTTCAAAGTATTATTTGTTGGGTTTCAACAAGGAAAAAATAAAACAAAAACGTAGCGGATATATGAAACCCACCAGGATCCATGCAATCCAATTGACTCAATGAAGAGAGGCAAATAGCTAAAATTATAATTAATGAAAATTCTAGTAGTGATAAAGAGTTACTGATTATTCAGAAAATGATTTAAATGCAATAAGTGAAAAATTTGAAACTAATAGCGTAGATAGTAATTCTAAATAAGAATCTTGTACCTGTATAGGATCATGTTAATGTAATAATATAAGTATGATAAGTGATTAAAAAGAAATTTTATTAGGCATCATTGATAAATTAGATGATCTGGAAATAAAAAGAATTATCTACTTGGATTAAAAGAAATAATAAGTACAAAAGAAAAAAGAGATTTTACATTTTATAATTTAGCTGAAGTATATGAAAAATTTTAAATTAAAAAAAGAATCAACTATTTAAGATCTTCAGGAATAAATTAAAATTTTGAAACAAAAAGTAAATATATTAGAAGGAAAAGTTCAGAATTTAAAAGAAGAACTTTTAAAGGTTAGTTTTAGTAATTCAGTAAAAGAAGATACAAAATTAAAAGAAATAGTATGCTCTAGTATTATCATTAAAGATACATAAGATGAATATATAAATAGTTTATCTCAAGTAAATTATCAAAAGTGGTATGTAAAATTAGATATAGTTGTTAATGATGATTTTCATTTAACTACATTAGCTTTAATAGATAGCGGAGCAAATCAAACTTTTATTCAAGAATGTTTAATCCAAACCAAATATTATGAAAAAACTTCAAAAAGATTAGTTACCAATAATAGATCTAAGTTAATAATTAATTATAAATTATCAAGAGTTAAGATTTGCAATAAGGGATATTGCTTTAAAACTCATTTAATTTTAGTCAAAAACTTAAATTCTAGAGTTATATTAGGAATACCCATTATTACAATGTTCTATCTTTTTCAGGTATGAGAAAATGGTATTCAAACAAAAATTCTACATAAAGAAATTCTTCTTGAATTTGCATTTCCCATAGTATCTAGATAAATTAGTAATGTAAGAAACAAATATTCAAGAAATCAATTTGTTAAATTTCTCATAAAAGAAATAGATGAAAAAGAATAAAATAACAACTGGATATTCCATAAATAAAAAAAATCATTGAAAATACTTTTTCAAAAGAAATTTGTGCACTAGTACCTAATGCTTTTTGGAATAGGAAGCATCATATAGTAAAATTACCTTGCATAAAGGACTTTGATGAGAATAAAATTCTAAAAAAATCTCAATCTATCAAAATGACACTAGATTTAGAAAAATTTTATCAAAAAGAAATACAAGATTTAAAGGATAAAGGATTAATAGGAGATTTTAAGTCCCCTTGGTCATGTTCAATATTTTATGTTATGAATACAACAGAAATAGAAAGAAGAACCCCTATATTTGTAATAAATTATAAAGTTGTGAATGCGGTTATACAATAGATAAGATACCATATACCATATAAAAAAGATTTATTAAAAAAGTTATACGATAAAAATATTTTTTCTAAATTTGATATGCAATGAGGATTTTTGCAAATACAAGTAGATGAAAAAGATAGGTATAAGACATGATTTAATATTCCATTATGACATTATGAATGGAATGTTATGCCATTTGGTTTAAAAAAATGCTCATTTAGAATTTCAAAATATTATAAATGATATATTAAGACCAGTATATGAATTTTCAATAGTATACATTGATGATGTATTAAATTTTTCAAATTCAATAAACCAACATTTCAAACATTTAAAAAGATTTTTTCACTTAATTCATCAGAATGGATTAGTAGTCTCCACACCAAAGATGCAACTTTTCCAAGCTAAAGTTAGATTCTTAGGACATGATATAGATCAAGGCACCATAAAAGTAATAAATAAAAGTTTAGAATTTATTAGTATATTTCCAAATGAAATAAAAGATAAAAAATAGTTGCAAAGATTTTTATGATGTTTAAATTATGTTCATAATTTTTTCAAAGATTTAGGAAAATTATGTAAGCCTTTCTATAATAGGTTAAAAAAGAAGCCTAAACCCTAGACATAAAAGCATACTAAGATAGTAAAAGAAATTAAAGAAAAAATTAATAGTTTGCCATGTTTAAATATTCCTCTTGCTGAAGAACTTTTAATAATTGAAATAAATGCTAGTGACATAGGTTATGGTGGTATGTTAAAACAAAAACTATAAGAAACAAACAAAGAAGAACTGGTAAGATTTTATTGAGGAAGCTGGAATCAAATTCAAAAGAACTATTCTACTATTAAAAAGGAATTCTTAACCATTGTTTTATGCATTATCAAGTTTGAAGATGATTTATACATGTAAATATTTTTACTAAGCATTGATTGTTTATCAGCAAAATATATTTTAGAAAAAGATGTAAAAAATTTAATTTCAAAATAGATTTTTGCAAGATGGCAAGCTTTACTTTATAACATTGATTTGGAGATCGAATTCATTAAGGGAGAAGATAATAGTTTACTCAATTTTCTTTCTCATGAATTCCTATAAGGCAAATGAATTCTAATAAGAAAGTTTTAACAAAAGCTACATTATCAATAGGAAATTCTTTATCAATAGAATCCTCCACATACACCTCATCTTATTAGAATTGTTACTCCTAGATTTAGACCTTTTTTTTCCACCATCTCCTTCATTCCTAATACCATAAACCTTTTCGCTTTTTACATCTCCTAGACCATATTCAAAAGCACTTGCTTCACCTTCTTATCCCTCTTATTCAATAATATATTCTCCTTCTCCTTCCACAATAAAAATTTATTCTCCTTATTTTTTAAATGGGAAAAAATTAGTTATTAAAGTTTTAGAGCCGTAAGAACTTAATTTCACAGAAACTCAAAGTTTTTACAAGTTAATTAAATATATTTTTCCTAATAGTTGGCATTTTCATGAGGAAGATCCAAATAAATCAAGAGCATTGTCATACCCTAATACCGACTTCCAATCAGTACATCTATCTTGCCTTCAGCAACCAAAACTCACAACAATCATTCATCAACATGTCATCATATACAGATATGGTGCATGCATACATCAATAGTTAAACTAGAAAGTCATGCAAACAGTTATAATGTGGCAATCATACATTAACCACCACAACAATGGAAGGGCAAGCAAACATGGTAATTTAAGTTAAGGTTACATTCCTCCATATTACTTTACCCCCAATGAAGCATGACAAAATACAAGACTAGTCAAAAGAAATATCCATAAAATATCCTACATCTAATAGTTTTAACTGACTCTTGTTGGCCAAACGATGTAGAATTAAGTCCCTAAACGACCACAAGTCAAACCTACACAGATGTAAAGCAACTGTGCTAAGCTATAAAGCTTAGTGGGGAGATAACATACAATAATAATAATAATATAATCGACCAATAGAGTTAAGCGAATGTAAATATCTTTACACAATATTTCAATAAGCACCTCAACATACTAGTATCATGAGGTTGTCTCAATCTGACAATATGGCCAAAAGAAACAAAGATAAAACATGGTAATCAATCATTCACAAGCTTGCATTATACAAATGAAGAAATTGATATATGTATTTCTTTTCTTTAACAATTCTTTTAAACTTAATAGCCTGCCTAAGTACTAGTTCAAAGGGGTGGATAACGGGAGCAATGGATACCCGAAGGTATCAAACAATAGATATCTCGAAGATATCAAACAATGGACCCAAGGGGCGGACTATGGTTCCATCAAAGGAACAATCAATGGACCCAAATGGGGTCAACTATGGCAGCTGCAACTATATCCCTTTAGGCATGCCTATCTAATCCACAACTGAACTAAGACCCGCAAGCTTAACCACTTAATTGAAAGAACATTTAATTCATCAAATTCCTTCTTATATAATGCAATATTTCTCAAGCCAAAATTCACATCCGAATTTACATTTCATACATATGTGATGGTACAAATATTTGTCACCTCAACTTATACTCATATATCGCATATTCATTTTCATTCAAAGACAATTCTCAAACCTACCTCGCATAAACATACATACTTTCATAGTAATCTCATTTATTACGATCACATATCGCAGTAAGTTATAATTAACACTACTTGATGAGCTTACCATGATCACTTTACCTTAATTGTTATGGCTTGAAAATAAAGCATAGCATAGAACAATCACATATTACCTCTAGTGATCATACCCACTAAATATGCCTATTAGGTCACATTAAAAGGGTTCATTATCACTATAAAGAGTGTTGGCTTAGCCGATAATAATGGGGAAGTGATTTGGGAGATAATTGGAACAAATGTGCAAAACGGAGAAATGAAGGGCAGTGGACTGGCATGTGGTCGTGTGCCTCACAAGCATTAAAGCTTACGTGGCCACGTGCTCCACAAGCTTTAAGGCTTGCATGGCTGTGTGCCTCACAAGAATTAAAGCTTGCATGGCCACGTGCTCTACAAGCTTTAAAGCTTGCATGACCACGGTTTCACAAGCTTCAAAGCTTACATGACCATGGTTTCACAAGCTTCAAAGCTTGCATGACCACAGTTTCATAAGCTTCAAAGCTTGCGTGACCACGTATTGCTAGGGTTCAAGGATCATAACGCTTTGATAAGAACATAATAACTTCGTAGGCTATAACATCTTACCAAAACTCATCTTAAACCAAATATCTTTCATTAATCATCTTTAACTTCCTCTAGAGAACCAAAGAACTCAGATAAGAAAATCTAGTTTCTATAAAACATCTACAGACAACAATGGAAACCATGATACTCCCATACCTGATCAGTGACGTTCTTACTCCTTTAAGATCCCCTTGCCCTTATCCTTACTTGACTCTCCTATAACAAGCCATAAAAGATACTAAGCTTTCCTTTTTGTACTCCTAAAATATTGCATTAACAGTAAAGATAGAAGGGAGAAGTTCTTCTTACCAAATCCTAGTTCCAAACCCAGTGAAAGAGAGAAGGAGAAAACGTAAAAAAGAGAATGTGATGGTCTTCCCCTTTTGACAGACAGTGATATCCTCACTGGAATCACATGGGGGTGACCATTAATTACTCTTTTAACCTTATTCTCTAAGTCTTTCACTTAGTAAGACCCCTCCATCTCATAATTTACGATTTAACCCCAAAAGAAACTTAAATCATAAATCTTATCCCAACATCTCTTTTATCATTCAATTAATCCCTTTGTCATGAATTTAACTAAAATTACCACATTACCCTATAAAAAGCTTTATCCTAGAGTGGCTATAACCATAAAATTTTTTAATTGTACATATAGCATCATACGATTAAACATATTCCCTGCTAGGGTCAAGATTAGGCCCTCACAAGAATATTATGAAGCCATATTAGTAGATTCTGGATCCATTGAAATAGAGCATCATTATGATATAAGAGATAAAGATAGAATTACTTATAGCAAAGTTAAAATTATTAATGTTATCACTCAATCGGAATGGGGTCATAAATTGTCTTTATTAAAGACATTATCAAGATACCCTCCTAAGTCGGCATATAGTTAATATGGTTATCAAAAAGCCAAGCACAAAGCATTTTACTTGAGAGATTTTTAGCATTCTTGGTTCTTTAATTTTCCACATAAATTTGGTGGCATTATTCCCAATTGGTTCATCAGATGGTTAGGTTATTTGGTTTTAATTATTAAAGCAACTCCATTTCAAATAAAAGAAGTTTTTGCAAAGTTCAAAATTATTATCGAATTGATGCTTCAGATAATCTTCTTAAATATCATGAACTTTTTAAGATTCCTTGGATAATGTTTTAGACTTATCATACTTCGATGTAATTTAACAAACATTCAGTCCTTTAAAAAGAATTTAGAATAAAATTGTGGGATACTGTTGATATTAGAAAAATAGATATTCAAGCAATTGTTAGTTATTTTACTCCTACGACATCATTATCAACTCCTCCAGCAGGTTTCATTTCAGATAAGGATCAAATTGTCAATTTATTATTAATAACATCATCTGAAGAAGAATATAATTCTATTATCAACGGAATTTTAGCAGAAAAGGCAACTTTATCAGGAAGCAACACTCCTCCCCCTGGTCATGTATTCGAAGAATCGTAAGATCCATATGCAAATATTGAGTTGTAAAATGTAAAATATAAATACAAATGTAAATGTAAAGAAAATGCAATGTAAATGCAAACGAAAAAAAAGAAGATGAAAAAAAAAGCCAACAATTGTAGGCTACTTCATATCTTTCGACATTCCATACTTTACAAAATAAAACTTTATTATAACTTTCAAATTTTCAAAGCTCATCATTTCAAAAAAAAAAATTCAAAAAGGTGAACAGTAAATTACATTTTCAAAAAAGGAATTTTCCCGACAACATTTACTATTCCAAATAGTAAAGTTATCATTCATCAACATTTTCAAAGCACTAATGAAGGCTCATCATAGCACCTTATCACCTTATTAAGGTCATCATTTCATTCAAAGAATGAAGCAGAAAGTTAATTTTCAACCATTCAAATCTTATCTTCATTAGTTGACCTTATCTTCAAGTATACTCCTATCTTTATTATTCGACCTTATCTTCAAGTATTTTTATACAAGAAGACATTCTTATCAGATGGAAGGTAGAGTTTCTTTCAAAGTTTCTTTTAGTGTTTCTTTCAGAGTTTTCTTTCACAACCTTGAAAAGCAAAAATATTTTCAAGTTTAAAATTAGAGAGAACAACAAAAAACCCATTGTAATTTCAACTTTCCTTTGTAATAAAACCTTAGATTTTTAGCTTATATTTTCAAAAGCTTGTACTTGTAATCCTTGTATTACTCCCTCTCTAACCTCATTCGAAACTCCTATTTGTATATTATCATTAGGTTATAATTAATCATGTATTTCATTTTAATTATGTCATGGTGTGTTGATAAATTTTTAAATGGTTTTATGTTCTATTGATTTTGATAATGATCAAGATATGATTTTATGAAAAAGAGATTTAATTAGTTTAAAAGATCATTTAATTGAGATGCATGAAAGTTTACATTTTTTTTTCATTCAAATGAATTTTGTAATTGCCAAGATTTTCATAAGAAAATAAATTTAATTGATATTTTGATTTATTTATTATAAGTGTTCTAGCTGAATGTTTTCCTAATTTGTAAAATATTTCAAATAATGAATAGATAACAAAAAAGACTAAAACTCTTAGAAGGATTTGAAAAGATTTGGAATGTTAAATAGAAAATTCATGAGTTTAATAATCAGATAGCTAGATTTAAAGTTTATCATCATAATTTACATAAAAATAATATGTATGATTGTAGAGATTTTCATCATAATATGAAATTAATAAATTTAATGTTAGAAGTTTTTTAAGACTTTAGTAGATATTTAAGAATGGATAGTATAAAATGTATCTATAAACATGCTTATGATCAAATAGATGCATTATATTTAGAAATAAAAATATTAAAACTTAAAAGAGAAAGTATAAAAAATGAAATAGTTGTTGATATAGAAGAATTAATGTCATTCACTACTTCAACACCATATGAATTAATTAAAGATTTTGATCATATGATAATGCGTAATGAATAATTAATAGATAGATACACTAGAATACTTAGAAGAATACCTTTAGGTTAATTATATGGAAAATATTAAAAGAAAATTTAAAAATATAGATAGGTTAATAAATGAGTTAAAAGAAGAAATAAAAATTCTTGTACCTAGATTGATAGAATTAGAAGAAAATATAATAAGGATAGAAAACTTAAATTTATCTCATTTTTTAGATTATTATACTATTGTGGAAAATATTAAATATATGATCAATAGAAATAAATATTTAATTAAAAAATTAAAAAATAATAAGAAATCTATTCCTATATGTTAAGATTATAATTTTCCTTATAGATACACAAGCTATAACAGTGTTATAAATTAATCCTGGAATAATCATCAACTCCTCTGGCAAGTTTCATTTCAGATAAAAATATAATTGTCAATTTGTTATCAATAACATCATTTGAAGAAGAATTTAATTCTATTATCAACCGAATTTGAGCAAAAAGGATAACTTCATCAGGAAGCAACACTCCTCACCCTTGTCATGTATTCGAAGACTCATAAGACCCATATGCAAATATTGAGTTGTAAAATGTAAATGTAAAGAAAATACAAATGTAAATGCAAACATAAAAAAAAATATATATATATATATATATATATATATATATATATCAACAACTGTAGGCTACTTAATATCTCCCGACACTCCCTACTTTACAAAACAAAACTTTATCATAACTTTTAAAATTTTAAAGCTCATCATTTAAAAAAAAGCTTTCAAAAAGGTGAATAATAAATTATATTTTCAAAAAAGGCATTTTTTCGACAATATTCACTATTTTAAAAAGTAAAGTTATCTTTCATCAACATTTTCAAAGCACTGACAAAGGCTCATCATAGCACCTTATCACCTTATCAAGATTATCATTTCATTCAAAGAATGAAGCAAATAGTTAATTTTCAATAGTTTAAATCTTATATTCACCAGCTAACCTTATCTTCAAATATAATCTTATCTTCATCAGCCGACCTTATCTTTAAGTTTTTTTTATATAAGAACACATTCTCATCAGATGGAAGGCAATGTTTCTTTCAAAGTTTTCTTTCATAACCTTGAAGAGCAAAAATATTTTCAAGTTCAAAAATAGAGAGAAGAATAAAAAATCCCTTGTAATATCAACTTCCTTTTGTAATAAGACCTTAGATTTGTAGATTATATTTTCAAAAGCTTATACTTGTCATCCTTGTACTAATCTCTCTTTAACCTCAACCGAAACTCCTACTTATATATTATCATCAAGTTATAATTCATAAGGTATCTTCTTTTAAATATGCATTGGTTTACAGATAAATTTTTGAATTGTTTATGTGCTATTGATTTTTATAACGATAAGGATATGTTTTTATTAAAGAAAGAATTATTTAGTTTAAAGGATCATTTAATTAAAGAAGTTGAAGATTTTCATTTAACTGAATTTTGTAATTGTCAAGATTTTCACAAGAAAATAAATTTAATTGATATTTTAATTGATTTTATTCCAAGTATTCTAGTAGAACATTTTCCTAATTTATAAAATATTTCAAACAATGGATAAAAAATAAAAACAACTAAAACTCTTAGAAGGATATGAAAAGATTTGGAATGTTAAATAGAGAATTCACGAGTTTAATAATCAGATAGCTAGATTATACGTTTATCTTATAGTTTATCATCATAATTAACATGAAAATAATATGTGTGATTGTAGAGATTTTCATCATAATACAAAATTAATAAATTTGATGTTAGATTTTTTTAAAGCTTTAGAAGATATTTAAAAATGGATAGTATAAAACGTAGCTTTAAACATGCTAATAATCAAATAAATGTATTATATTTAGAAATAAAAATATTAAAAATTAAAAGAGAAAATATAATAAATGAAGTAGTTATTATAGAAGATTTAATGCCATTCCCTGCTTTGGGATGGTGTGAATTAATTAAAGATTATGATAATATGATAATGCGTAATGAATATTTAATAGATAGATATAATATAATACTTAATAAAATAACTTTAGGCTGATAATATGGAAAATATTAAAAGAAAATTTAAAGATATAGATAGGTTAATAATCGAGTAAAAAGAAAGAATAAAAAAGCTTGAACCTAGATTAATAGAATTATAAGAAAATATAATAAGGATAGAAAATTTAAATTTATCTCCTTTTTCAAATTATTATTATACTATTATAGAAAATATTAAATATATGATAAATAGAAATAAATATTTAATTAGAAAATAATAAGAAATCTATTCCTATATGTTAAGATTATAATTTTATTTATAGACATATAAGCTATAACTCCATCATAAATTAATCCTAGAATAGAGATTGACCTGATATATATATATATATATATATATATATATATATATATATATATATATATATATATATATATATATATATATATATATATATATATATATATATATTATGTTCTAATAATATTGAAAATTGTTTATTAGTATTAATTTGTCTAGGTTCACATACTTCTTTTAATTTCTAATTTTCTGATCTAGTAATCTCATCCCTTCTAAGTCATTTTGGAATTTGAATATTAGATTGGGCTCTGATACCAAAAAAGCATGATCTGATCATTATTTTAGGGTTAATTATGTTAAGTTTGGACAGAATTATAGCTTATATATATTTATATATTTAACATATATGTATTGATTTTTTATTATTTTTTAATCTCCTAATTAAATGTTTATTTCTATTGATCATATATTTAATATTTTCTATAATAGTATAATAATATGAAAAACGTGGTAAATTTAAACTTTCTGTTTTTATTTTATTTTCTTCTAATTCTATTAATCTAGGTTCAAGAATTTTTATTTCTTTTTTTGAACTCATTTACTAACCTGTCTATATTTTTAAATTTCTTATTAATATTTTCCATATTATTAACCAAAATGTATCAATTTTAATATATTTTCTAACCTTTTTATTTGATAATTTATATTATATATTTGTTGATTATAATATAATACTAAAGCATATCTATCAAGAAATTGATACATTTTGGTTATTAATTCTTTTCTAGAATTTATTTCTTTCATTTCTAATTATAATCTTCTTATTTCATTACGTAATTTTTAAATTTCTCATTAAAATTATCCATAAGTATTTATAATTTATCAAAAAACTTCTGTCATTAAATTAACTAATAGTATATTCAATTGGAAATCTCTAGAATCTCATATATTAATTTAATGAAATAGATAATGATAAACTATAAGACGAATTTTTAATTTACAAATATGATTCCTAGATACTTTATCTTTTAACATTATAAATCTATTGTTAACGTTTTAAGAGTTTTTATCTTTTTTGTTCTTTATCCATTATTTGAAATATTCCATAAATCTGGAAAATGATCTGCAGGAATACTAGGAACAAAGTCAATTAAAATATCAATTAAATTTATTTTCTTATGAAAATCTTGACAATTACAAAATTAATTTAAATGAATGTAAACTTTCATGCATTTCAATTAAATGATTTTTTAAAATAATTAATTCTCTTTTTAATAAAAATATATCTTTATCATTATCAAAATCAATAGTACGTAAACCATTCAAAAATTTATCTTTACACCAAGATATATCTAAAAGAAAATACCTGATGAACTATAATCTAATGATAATATACAAGTAGAGGTTTCTAATGAGGTTATAGGAGTACATGTACAAGCTCTTGAAAATATAGGTTGCAAATCTAAGGTTTTATTACTAAGGGAAGTTGATATTATAAGAGATTTTTTGTTCTTCTCTCTAAATTTGAAATTGAAATATTTTTTCTCTTAAAGGATGCAAAGGAAAATTCTATCTCTCATCTGATGAGAATGTCTTCTTATATAAAAATACTTGAAGATAAGGTTAGCTAAAGAAGTTAAGATTTGAACTGTAGAAAATTGACTATCTACTTTGTTCTTTGAATGAAATGATGATCTTGATAAGGTGATATAATGATCTTTGTTGGGAGAATATCTTTTGAAAATACTTTTTAAAAGACTTTTACTATTCATCTTTTTGAAATCTTGTAGCTTGAGTTTTAAAAATTTGTTTTGTAATTATAACTTACTTTTTTAAATAGTAACCTTTGTCAGATAAAAGATAAGTTTGGTTGAAAATGAAAAAAGGTAAGTATTATCTTTTTAAAATGGGAAAGGTAGAAATTTTAAAGCTTTGAAAGCTTTGTTGGGTGAATTGAATTGTTAGAGATTACTATTAAAGTCTTTGAAGACTTTATAACTTTTGCTGATTTTTTTGTTTTTTTTCTTTTTCTTTTTTGACATTTACATTTACATTTGAATTTACTTTACATGTACATTTGCATTTACACTCACACCTTTTTTTACATTTATATTTTATAGCTCAATATTAGCATATGGGTCTTGAGAATCTTCTATTGCTCGATTGGGATAAGGTATATTACTTCCTGATGAATTTACCATTTTTGATGAAATTCGATTAGTGATAGAATTAAATTCTTCTTCTAAAGATGCTGATGATAATAAATCAATAATTTGATTTTTTCTAAAAGAAAACATGTTGGAGGAGTTGATGATAATGTTTTAGGAGTTAAAATAATGAATGACCGCTTGAATATCTGCCTTTTTAATATCAAAAGTATCCCACCATTTTATTTGAAATTCTCTGTAAAGGACTGGAAGTTGGTTAACCTGCTTCAACATATTATAAGTCTAAAAAATTATCCAAGGAACTTTAAAAATTGTATAACAGTTAAGAAGATTATTGGGGGCCATCCGGTTGATTAAAAATCCTAAACTTTGCAAAAGCTTATTTTATTAGAAGTGGAACTATTTTGATAACTAAACCCATATAACTAAACCATCTAATGAACCAATTAGGTAGAATGCCACCAAATTTAAGAGAAAAATAAAAAAAATCAAGAATGTTGAAAATTTCTTAAGTAAAAATCTCTATACTAGGCTTCTTGATAATCATAGTAACTATATGTTGACATAGGACGGTATCTTAATAAAGTCTTTAATAAATATGGTCTTTGACCCCATTCCAATTAAGTGATAACATTGATAATTTTAACGTTGCTATAAGTAATTCTATCTTTATCTCTTGAATCATAATGATGCTCTATTTCTACGGATCTAGAATCTACTAATATGGCTTCATAATATTCTCTTGATTTATTCGGATCTTCCTTATAAAAATGCCAACCATTAGGAAAAATATAATCAATTAACCTATAAAAGCTTTGTGTTTCTACCAAATTAAGTTCTTCTAGCTCTAAAACTTTAATAAATAAAATTTTCTCATTTAAAAAATAAGGAGAAGAAATTTTTGTTATCAAAGGAGAAGGAGAGTATACAGTGCGAGAAGAGGGAGAAGAAGGTGAAACAAGTTCTATTTAATATGGTCTAAGAGGTATAAAAGGTGGAAAAGATGGTGGGAAAAAGGGTCTAAATCGAGGAGTAACAATTTTAACAAGAGGTGTAAGTGGAGGATTCTGTTGATAATTTCCTGATGATAATGAATTTCTTGTTGATAATGTAGCTTTTGTCAAAACTTTCTTATTAGAATTCATTTGCCCTGTAAGAATTCACAAGAAAGAAAATCAGGTAAACTATTATTTTTGCCCTTGATGAATTCGATCTTGAAATCAAAGTTACTAAGTAAAGCTTGCCTTCTTGAAAATATTTGTTTTGAAATTAAATTTTTGACATTCTTTTCTAAAACATATTTTGCTGATAAACAATCAATGCATAGTAAAAACCTTTTAATGTATAAATCATGTTCAAAATTTTTAATGCATAAAATAATGCTTAAGATTTCCTTTTTGATAGTTGAATAGTTCTTTTGAGTTTGATTCTAGCTTCCTGAATAAAATCTTACTAGTTTTTTTTTTGTTTTTTCTTTTCGTTTTTGTTTTAAAATACCACCATAACCTATGTCACTAGTGTCTATTTCAATTATTAAAAAGTCTTCAGGATGAAGAATATTTAAACATGATAAAATTTTAATTTTTTCTTTAATTTCTTTTACTATTTTAGTATGCTTTTCTGTCCAGGATTCAGGTTTCTTTTTTAGCCTATTATATAAAGGCTTATATAATTTTCCTAAATCTTTGAAAAAATAATTAACATAATTTAAACATCCTAAAAATATTTGTAACTATTTTTTATTTTTGATTTCATTTGAAAATTTACTAGCAAATTCTAAACTTTCTTTTATTAGTTTTATGGTGCCTTGATCTATATCATGTCCTAAAAATCTAATTTTAGTTTGAAAAAGTTACATCTTTGGGGGCGGAAACTACTAATCCATTTTGATGAATTAAGTGAAAAAATATTTTCAAATGTTTGATATGTTGGCTTATTGAGTTTGAAAAATTAATACATCATCAATGTATACTATTGAAAATTCATGTATTGATCTTATTATATCATTCATAATATTTTAAAATTCTGAAAGAGCATTTTTTTAACCAAATGGCATAACATTCCATTCATAATGTTCAAATGGAACACTAAATCCTATCTTATAATTATCTTCTTTATCTATTTGTATTTGCCCAAATCCTGATTTCATATCAAATTTAGAAAAAATATTTGTATCGTATAACTCTTTTAATAAATATCTTTTTATGGTATATGATATCTTATCCATTGTAAAACTGCATTTAAAGGTTTATAATTTATTATTAATCTAGGGCTTCCTCTTTCCATTTCTACTACATTCATAACATAAAATGTTGAACATGACTAAGGGGACTTATAATTTCTTAGTAAGCATTTATCCTTTAAATCTTGTATTTTTTTGAAAAAAATTTTCTAAATCTTGTGTCATTTTGATAGTTTGAGATTTTTTTTGAGTTTTCTTTTCATCAAAGTCTTCTATGTAAGGTAATTTTACTACATACTGCTTCCTATTCCAAAAAGCATTAGGTATTGGTGTACAAATTTCTTTTGAAAAGATATTTACAAATTATTTTATTTTTTCTTTTATTTATAGACTATTTAATTGTTCTTTTATTCTTTTTCCTTCTACTTCTTTTGTGAGAAATTTGATTAGTTTTTGTTTATTTTATAACAAATTGATTTCTTGAATATTTTTCTTACCTGACTAATTTCTCTAGATACTATAGGAAATGCAAATTCAAAAAAAATTTCTTTGTCTAGAGTTTTTGTCTTAATGCCATTATCACATACCTGAAGAGGATATAACATTATAATAAATGATGTTCCTAATATAACTCTAGAATTTATCTTTTTAACCAAAACTAAATGAGTTTTGAAACAATATCTTTTATTGAAAATTTTAACTTTTGAAAATTTATAATTAATTATTAATTAGATCCATTAGTGGTACCTAATCTTTTATAAGTTTTTTCATAATATTTGGTTGGGATTAAACCTTCCTGAATATGGGAAAGGTAAAGTTTATCTAACATTAAAGCTTTGAAAGTTTTGTTGGGAGAATTCATAAAGTTAACTTTAAGATATAAGACTTTTGACTTTTTGTATTTTTCACTTTTTTTATGTTTGCATTTGCATTTACATTACATTTGCATTTGCATTTGCATATACATTTTATATTTCAATATTTGCATAAGGGTCTTGAGAATCTTCAAATGGATGAGGAGGAGGAGGATTATTTTCTTACTAATTAGCACTCTCAGCTGAAATTTGATTGATAATTGAATTAAATTCTACTTCTGATGATGCTGATGATAATAAATTGATAATTTAATTTTTATCAATGAGGAAACCTATTTAGGGAGTAGATGATGAAGCTGTAGACATTTTATGTTCAAAATAATTGATAATTGCTTGAATATCTACCTTCTTAAAATCAAAACTATCGCATCATTTTACTCTAAACTCTCCATAAAGAGTTAGTAATTGATTAGCTTGTTTGGAAACATATATGTTCATGAAATAATTAATGGAACCTTAAACATGGCATAATATTCTAAAGATTGTCAAGAGCACTTTGCTAGAAATAAGTTGTAAACTTGATAAAAGGTTATCTAATTTGAAATGGAGCTGCTTCAATTATTAATCCAAAAAAACTAAACCACCCGATGAACCAATTTGGGAGAATGCCATAGAATTTATGCAAAAAGCAAAAAAACCACGAATGTTGCAAATATCTCAAGTAAAATGCTCTATACTAGGCTTTTTGATAATTGTAGTAGCTATATACAAATTTTGGGGATAGCCCTAAAAGCCTAGCATTGGTTAGCCCTTAAAAAGCCTAGATGGTAATTAAGTTGGTGGTCTCGTTTGGTTGGATGGTCCCGTGATTCGCACAAGTTTCATTCTTAACTTCTCTTTGAGTTTATCTTAATAAAAATATTTAGATTGATAATTAAATAGAATATTTACTATTAAAGATTCTAGATCTGATTCAACTAGCAGAGATAATGTTAGAGAGTTAGATGAAATAAATTTTGTAGAAGTAAAAATAGAAAAGGAAGAAAATGATTTGTTTGATTGGACTATACCTAAACAAGATATTTGAACAATATATTCAGTAAGTACTTTCAAATTCTTTCATGATTATTCTATTAAACAAATAGAATAGATAATAGTTATTAATCAAGAACATGAAACTATTCAATTGTTATAAAAAAAAGCAATAAATGAAAATAAGAAGAGAAAATATAGATTTTTGCATATGGGATCAGTATAGATAGTAATAAAACCTTTATTCATATTAGGATTAGATACTTTTATTTTAATATGTTTAAGAGATGCTAGACATGTTAATTTTTCTAACTCTTTACTTGCAATGGCTGAAACTAATTTAGCAAATAGACCAATATATTTTAATTTTTTTTAAGATTTACGATTAGATTATATGATTCGAATATATTGGATACTTTAAATTTAAATGTTAAAGCAAAGAACTTAAATTCTAAGGAAAATGTAAAAGCAATAGCTATAATATATAGGATATATTATAAAGTAAGGTCTCACTACAAGAAAATCTGGAAATAGCAACAAAAAAGTAGCAACGAAAATGATTCCGTTGCTAAATTAGCAACGAAAAATATTTTCCGTTGCTAAAATTGGTTCAACTTTGTAGATTTAGCAACGGAAAATTTTTGGTTATCTTCCATTGCTAAAAGTAGAGGGAATTTTTGGCGCCAATATTTAGCAACGAAAATTAGCAACGGAATCACTATTCCGTTGCTAATTAAGGCGCCAATAGATGGCGAAAAAAATCGGAATGAAAAATAGCAACGGAATTTAAATTTCGTTGCTATTTTAGCAACCGAAATATATTACCATTGCTATTTAGCAACCGAAATAATTTCGGTTGCTATTTGGCAACGAAATTTATTTTAGGTTGCTAAAATAGCAATCGAAATATATTTTCGTTGCTATTTAGCAACCGAAATAGAATTTCGTTGCTAAATAGAAACCGAATTTATTTTCGGTTGCTAAAATAGCAACGGAATTTAAATTCCGTTGGTAAATTGATATTATTTTTTACTTGAAATAGAAGTTGAGTTGAAATAAATTTTTCATAGAGAACTTTCAAGTAATGACCGGAGCTGATAAATCTTCCTCGAACAAAATGAATCCAGCTAGACCATAGGAGAGGAAATTCGTGGCAAAATTGGTTACTGTAGCTTGCAGAGATGAAAGAGCTTTAAGGCTATTAACGTAGCATCCCCACATTATCAGGTTAAATAACACAACCATACCATATCTAACAAACTGCAAATAACAAGAAAATGGAATATCCATTGATCAACAAAGTTACAGTATAAGCTGTTTAGAATAATTAATTAAGTACATAGAAAAGTTCAAAAATGTACTAGTCTTTGAAAATTTAGTAATAAATAATGAAAACAATGCTTGTGGGTTTTGAAAAAGGTTTAGCAAATTTGGGTGAAAATGCAAACAATAATTCAAACACGGTTTCATAAAGACAACAAGAGAAAAGAAAAATATATTCACTTGAATATGAAATCAGCTTTTAGGTTTGATTTAATTTATTATTTCCAATTTTCAATATTTCTCCATTCATTATTAGCCATCTCCATGGATACGTTGCTATTTCTACTAAAGTAGGATTTGTTGACTCCCAGTCCCAGGACTTATTTAGAATATAAATATTGGATCTATAAATTTAATATTTTTTGTTCAATTTAGATTATCACAATTATTTGATTGACTCCATTGGATTTATTGGAAGATATCATTGCGTGTCTTTTGACCCCATTTATTATTATTATTATTATTATTATTATTATTATTATTTATCTTCCTTACCTAAATTCAATGTAGATAAATTGAATTTAATATTACAGGGTATAAAAGTTAAAGAATTTATTGGGTAATAACCCATAAATTAATTCCCTTGTGCAATACAAATTAAGCAACTGACTGTGTTAGAATAGATTTGGGTTTTTGGACAAAAGGTGTAAAAATCCGTATCCCTCTCACAAAAGAAACACAACTCGTCCACGCTGGCAATCCTTTCACCATAAAATTAACCAATCAGAGACTCACCATATGGATCGAGGACCATTTCAAAAATCTGCAGTTGAAATGTCTCTAGCGAGAACAAGGCCTTTGCTCTTTCTGAAGTTGAGATGGCTCGTACCAAGCAAACTGCTCGTAAATCAACTGGCGAGGAAGCAGCTCGCCACAAAGGTTTGTTTCATCTTCCTCTAGTATGTTTTGTAATGTACAATTTTAAGGGGAATACGATATGATTCTCTTATAAAATTGATTTTACATGTTCTTCTCTTTCTCGTTCTAAATCTAGGGTTTCAGATTAGTTTTTACTTTGTTTCATTTTGAGTTTGTTATATTAATATGTGTTAAATAATTCGTTACCGCCTTGGAACTGTGGCTCTCCGGTATGTAATTGCCATGTCATTAGTTCTTGTCCTATAATCAACTCTTTTAGTCCTATAACTGATGCTATCTTCTTTTTGTTTGATGAATTTACCAGTGAAATTAGAAAGTATCAAAAGAGCATTGAGCTTTTGATTAGCAAATTGCCATTCCAGTGTCTTGTTCGTGAAATAGCTCAAGATTTTAAGGTATTATTTTATCTATATGTAAGCTGCAAAATGAATCATAATTTGGGAATTTCTGTTGCTAATGTTTTAATCGTTTCTATTAATCTTGGCAGACAGATTTAAGGTTCCAGAGCCATACGGTGCTTGCGCTTTAGGAGGCCGCGGAGGCTTATTTAGTTGGGCTGTTTGAGGATACTAATCTCTGCGCCATTAATGCTAAGAGGGTAACAATTATGCCTAAGGACATTCAGCTAGCCAGGCGTATCCGTGGTGAACGCGCTTAGGAGTTTTTTTAACATGTGTGTAATTTTAGGTTAAGGATACTTTATTCTCTGCATATTATAGAATTGTTCATTTGGATTTAGGGATGTTCATAGTGCAGCTTATATTTTTATTGTAATCGGCAGGAGTTTGATAAGGAAATGATGGATATTATATTTCTTGTAACCCCTTGAATTTGCCTCCTTTGGTTTTACATTGTTTTTCTTTTTCATATTTAACTTTTTGTGTGTTTGGTTTTTTCTACAAATTTTAGAAGTTCTTTTAATTTCATCGAAAAATTATTGTGACAATTTTTGAGGTGGAATTGCGGCTTTAGCGAATTTGATTAATTAAGATTGCCCTATCTTACTCATTGACAACACCTTTAAATTTATATTGTTTTTTATTAACAATTTCTATTTTTAGCAATAGATTGGCAACGGAGAGAACCGTCATTAATTTTTTTACTTACTGGTGAATTTAGCAACGAAAAATGAATTTAGTTGCTAAAATAGCAATGAAATATATTTTTTCGTTGCTAAATTTAGCAACGGAAGCTTATATTCCGTTGCTAAATTTGACCAAGTCACCGAATCTTTCGGCATTGAATTTAGCAACGGAATTCAATTTTTGTTGCTATATTAGCAACAAAATTCAATATCCGTTGCTATATTTAGCAACGGAATAAAATTTCCGTTGCTAAAAATAGCAACCGCCGAATTACCAACCGAAATTTCCGTTGCAATTTTTGATTAGCAACGGAAAATTGACTTTTTCTGTTGCTAATTTCCATTGCTAAATTGCAATTTTCTTGTAGTATCTACAACCATAGATCCTAAAACTAGGAAATCTTTAAAAGAAAGGAAAAATTATTATTTAAAGCAAATAAAGCTCATTCTAATATTTAAATTCCAAAATGACTTAAATGGGATGAGATAACTACATCAGGAATTCGGTACTTAAAAAAAGTATATGAACCTAGATCAATTAATATTAATAATCAATTTTCAAGAATATTTAAACGTAAAGATATATCTATCCAAATAGATTTTTCCTTAGATAATAATCAATTGAGTAGTTCTTCAATTTATTTAAATAATGGGCCTTCAATACCTAGATCATTATCTGCAAAAACTTTAGAACTTAAAGGAGTAGATTTCAATATAAGTATTCAAAGGCCATTATATACAGAAGAAAAAGAAAGTGAATATTTTTTAGCCTAACTAGAACTCAAATGGAAGTTTTTTTCTTAAATTAATCAGTAATTTAAAATGATGACTTTTTAGATAAATAAAAAAATTTTAAGAAATGATTTAAAGGCGGAATATAATAAGCAAAAAGATAAATGGTATTGTAATAACTTTTCTCAAGCAAAATTAAGTAATTTCAGAAGTTTATGGTATAAAGAAATAAAAGATAAACAAATTAATATTCCTTTATTTTTATGGTTTTAAAATTATTGTTATCATAGTAGAATAGATTATCCATTGCAAAAAGAAATTAATGTATCTTCAAAAATAGGAAAACAATGGAACACTTTAGAAGGAAAATTAGTAGTATCTTTGATTCCTCCGTTAGAGTGAATTCAAGTAAAAAATAAAAAGAAAACTTATTATGTAGAACCATTTAAGGAAATAAAAGCAGAAAGTGAAGAGGTAGGAAAATATTTACAACATTTAATATTACAAAACACATTTTCAAATCAAATATTAGATATTATAGCTAATCAATTAAATAGAGTATAAGAAATAGTACAAACACCCAAGTCACAAACTAAAATAGGTCAAACATAGAAACCATTAGCAGAAAATCCACCTATTAAATTAGAAACACCATTGTTTAAACCTTTTGAAATTTTACTAGGAACAATTATCACTTTAAAAGATGAAGACCATATATTAAGAAAAATAAAAGAAAAATTAGCTAAGCTAAGTATTAAGGATAAATAGATTATCACTATAGATGAAAAAGCTATGTCGGAAATAGAGACTACATCTAAAATACAAAACATAGAAAAAAAATTTAAGTCAAATAATGAGGATGAATTTTCAATTAAAAATTGTATTTTAATACTTATACACATGGACAAAAAACTTATAACTATTATCCTAGACCTACACCTCCAGACACTCAATATGAAGAAATAAAATATCAATTAGAATAGGATGCTAGATCCTTATATGAATGGAATATAGATCATCTGTAAGAATATCAAATATTAAATTTATTATAAGAAATGACCATGGTAGCTAGTGCTTATAAATCAAAAGGAAATAATGAAACTGCAATAGCTTAAATGTTAAAATCAGGATTTACTAGACAATTAAAAGGAAGGTGGTATCATTATGTAACTAATATAGATTGGAATTTTATATTAACTGCACAAAAAAGGATTGTTAAAATAGAAAATAATATTCAAATAAAAATAGAACAAGATGACATAATAAATATCTTAATATTTGCTATTACTAAAACTTTATAGGCGATCCTCGTTTATATTAAGAAAGAAGTTTAGAAATTCTTCAAAACTTAAATTACCCTAAATTACAAGACTTTAGATGGTACAAAAAATTATTTTTAACTAAAGTAATGACTAGATATTATTGTAATAATACTTATTAGAAATAAAGATTTTTAGCAGGATTACCTAAGTTATTTGCAGAAATAGTGAGGAGTATATTAAAAAGAGATAATAATGGGACAATACCTTATAATCAATTAACTTATGGATAACTAATAAATATTTTTAATATAGAAGGATTATCAATTTGTACTGATTTCTAACTAAAAGCAAAATTAAAAAGAGATAGTATAGTATGAAGAAAAAAAAAGTAGGTTCTTTTTATGAACAATATGGTTATCAACAGATTAGAGCTCTATCAGCCACTAAAAGGAAAATTAAACAAAAAAATATTCCTAGGAAAAGAAATTATAAACCTAAACAACAATATAAGCCGGAAAAACCTACTAAGAGAAAATCAAAATATAAAAAATTTAAACCTAAGGCTGGTAGAAAAGACATTGTAATTTCTTATAAGTGTGGAAGGCAAGGACATTATTCAAGAGACTATAGGGTAATTTGGATGTTTCAAAAGAATTAAAAAGGGAAATAGCTAAAATTATAATTAATGAAAATCTAGTAGTGATGAAGAAATTACTAATTATTCAAAAAATGATTTAAATGCAATAAGTGAGGAATCTAAAACTAATAGTGTATATAGTAATCTTGAATTAGAATCTTGTAGTTGTATAGGATCATGTAAATGTAATAATATAAATATGATAAGTACTAGAAAATAAATTTTATTAGAAATAGTAGATAAAATAAATGATCCAAAAATAAAAAAGAATTATTTACTTAGATTAAATGAAATAATAAGTATAAAAGAAAAAAGAGATTTTACATATTATAATTTAGCTGAAGTATATAAAAAATTTGAAATTGAAATAGAATCAACTATACAAGGTCTTTAAGAAGAAATTAAAGTTTTAAAACAAGAAGAAAATGTATTTAAAGGAAAAGTTTAGAATTTAGAAGAAGAATGTTTAAAAATTTGTCTTAATAATTCCGTAAAAGAAGATAAAAAATTAAAAGGAATAGTATCTTCCAGTATTATCATTAAAGATACAGAAGACGAATATATAAATAGTTAATCTCATGTAAATTATTAGAAGTGGTATGTAAAATTAGACATAGTTATTAACGATTATTTTCATTTAACTACCTTAGCTTTAATAGATAGCAGAGAAGATCAAAGTATTAAAAAAGGTTTAATCCCAACCAAATATTATGAAAAAACTTCTGAAAGATTAAGTACCACTAGTGGATCCAAGTTAATAATCAATTATAAATTATTAAAAGTAAATATTAGCAATAAAGGATATTGCTTTAAAACTCATTTAGTCTTAGTAAAAAATTTAAATTCTAAAGTTATATTAGGAACATCTTTTATTACTATATTTTATCCTTTTTAGTATGTGACAATGGAATTAAAACAACAATATTAGATCAAGAAATTCTTTTTGAGTTTGCATTTCCTGTAATAACTAGAGAAATTAATTAAGTAAATGGAAATATACAAGAATTCAATTTGTTAAAAAATAAACAAAAACATATAAATTTTTTGATTAAGGAAAAAGAAGGAAAGAGGATAAAAGAACAATTAAAAAGTCCAAAAATAAAAGAAAAGTTAAAGAAGTTGAGAATACATTTGCAAAAAAAGCTTGTGCACTAGTTCTTAATGCTTTTTGGAATAGGAAACAACATGTAATTAAACTACCTTACATAAACAATTTTAATGAAAAGAAAATTCCTATAAAATCACAAGCTATCAAGATGACACCATATTTAGAAAAATTTTGTCGAAAAGAAATATAAGATTTAAAAGAAAAAGGATTAATAAGAGATTCAAAATCCCCTTGGTCATATTCAACATTTTATATTATGGATGTAGCTAAAATAGAAGGAGGCATACCTAGGTTACTAATCAATTATAAACCATTAAATATAGTTTTACAATGGATAAGATACCGTATACCATGCAAAAGAGATTTATTAAAAAAGTTATATGATGCATAAATTTTTTCTAAATTTGATATGAAACCAGAATTTTGGTAGATACAAGTAGATGAAGATGATAGATATAAAAAATGATTTAATGTTCCTTTTGGACATTATGAATGGAATGTTATGGCTTTTGGATTAAAAAATGCTCATTCATAATTTCAAATCATTATAAACAACATATTAAGACCAATACATGAATTTTCATTAGTATATATTGATGATGTTTTTATTTTATATAATTCAATTAGTCAACATATAAAACATTTGAAAATATTTTTCATTTGAATTCATCAAAATGGATTAGTCATCTCTACATTGAAAATGCAACTTTTTAGAAGTAAAGTTAGATTTTTAGGACATGATATAGATCAAGGAACTATAAGACCAATTACTAGGAGTTTTGAATTTATTAATAAATTTAAAGATGAAATAAAAAATAAAAACTAGTTACAAAGATTTTTAGGATGTTTAAATTATGTACATGATTTTTTCAAGGAATTATGAAAATTACGTAAACTTTTTACAATAGATTAAAAAATAAACCCGAGCCATGGATAGAGAAACATACTAGTATAGTTAAAGAAATTAATGAAAAAATTAAAAGTTTACCATGTTTAAATACACCGCATCCCAAAGCCTTTTTGATAATAGAAACTGATGCTAGTGATATAGGCTCTGGAGGTATTTGAAAACAAATATGAAAAGAAACATATAAAGAAGAGTTAGTAAGATTTTATTCTGGAAGTTGGAATTCAACACAAAAGAATTACTTTACCATTAAAAAATAAAATTTAAGCATTTTTTATGCATTAAAAAATTTGAAGATGATTTATACATGAATAAGTTTTTATTATGAATTGATTGTTTACCTGCAAAATATATTTTAGAAAAAAATGTTAAAAATTTAATTTCTAAACAGATTTTTGTAAGATGAGAAGCTTAATTAAGTAACTTCAATTTTGACATCAACTTCATTAAAGGAAAAGACAATATCTTACCTACTTTTTCTTTTTTCATGATTTCTTATAGGGCAAATGAGTTCTAATAAGAAATTTTTAACAAAAGTCACATTATCATCAGAAAATTCTCAGTAGAATCCTCCACTTATACCTCCTCTTATTAGGAGTATATCTAGACCTTTATTCCCTCCGTCATCTTCTTTCCCTCCATTCCAAAGTCCTCTAACCTTTTCTCTTTTTGCACCTCCTCGACAATATTCATCAGCTTGAACCTCTCCTTTATCTCCCACTTCTCTTATTGTACATTTACCTTTTACTAAAATTTTTTCTCCTTATCATTTGAATCATAAAAGGTTATTTATTAAAATTTTATAACCAGAAGAAATTAATATATCCAATAGTCAAAGTTTTTATAGATTTAATGATTATATTTTCCCTAATAGCTGGCATTTTCTTGAAGAAGACCAGAATTAAACAAGAGAGCACTATAAAAATATATTAGTAGATACTGAATTAGTAGAAATAGAATGTAACTATGATGAGCAAGAAAAAAATAGTATCACATAAAGTAAAGTTAAGATTATCCATATTATTACTCAATCAGAATGGGGACACAGGCCGTATCTTTTAAAGACATTATCATGATATCCTCCAAAATTGATATATAGTTGCTATGATTATTAAAAAGCTCTGTATAGAGCATTTTACTTAAGGGATTTTCAACAATTGTTGTTCTTTTACTTTTCGCATAAATTCGGTGGTGTTCCCCCAAATTGGTTCATCAGGTAGTTTAGTTATTTTGAATTAATAATTGAAGCAACTCCATTTCAAATTAGAGAAGCTTTTGTCAAATTTATAACTTATTACTAGCCAGGCGCTTCTAATAATCTTATAAAATATTGCACCATGTTCAAGGTTCCATGGATTGTTTCATGGACATATCATGTTTCCAAACAAGTTAATTAATTACCTATTCTTTATAGAGAGTTTAGAGTAAAATGGTGGGATAGTTTTGACATCAAAAAGGTCGATATTCAAGCCATTATCAATTATTTTTAATATATAACATTTATAGCTTTATCATCAACTCCCTCAATAGGTTTCATTGCTAATAAAAATCAAATTGTAAATTTAATACCATCAGCATCTTTAGAAGAACAACTCAATTCAATTCTTAAGTGAATTTCAGCTCAGAGAGCTAATTCGTTAGAAAGTAGTACTCCTCATCTTCTTTGAGAATTTGAAGATTCTCAATACCCTTATTCAAATGTTGAAATATAAAATGTAAATGAAAATGCACATGCAAATGTATTTTCAAATTATTTGTTAAATGCACCATATAGAAATAACTTTGTAACAAAAAATGAATTTCGCTGCAAATATTAAAATAGTTGATGGGAAAATAAATATTGCGATAAATGAGCAAGAACAAAATCTTGTTGTTGCTAATATTACGCACCAAAATTTTGGAGTAAAAAATTACGACGACAAAAGTAGATTTATTGAGAACATTATTTTTGCTGATTAATGATAACATTTTTGTGGCTAAATTTTTGACAACGATGTTTTTGCTAATTTAGCAAAATATAATATTTTGTTCATATAGCACTATTAGTGACAACATTGTTGTAGCAAATTTTTGTTGCCAATTAGCGAGAATAGTATTCTAGCTAGTTAGTGACAACAATATTGTCGCTAATATAGCAAAATATACTATTCCATTCATATAGATATATTGGCGACAATATTGTTGAAGATAATTAGCGACAACAATGATGTCCTTAATTTAGCAAAATATACTATTATGATCATATAGCTATATTGACGACAATATTATTGTAGCTAATTAGCAAGAAGATTGTTGTAGCTAATTGGTGACAACAATGTTATCACTAATGTTACAAAATACACCATTCCATTCATATGGATCTATTAGCGATAACGTTATTGTAGCTAACTAACGAGAACATAGTTGTAGCTAATTGACGACAACAATTTTGTCGTTAATGTAGTAAATATACTATTCCATTCATATAGATCTATTGGTGACACATTATTGTCGCTAATTAGCGAGAACACTGTTGTAGCTAATTGGCGACAACAATGTTGTCGCTAATGTTGCAAAATATACTATTCCATTCATATAGATCTATTGGCGACAACATTATTGCCTCTAATTAGCAAGAACATCATTGTAGCTAATATTGTTGTTGCCAATTTAGCAAAGTATACAATTCTGTTTATATAGTTGCATTGGCAACAACATTGTTGTAGCTAATTAGCGAGAACGTCATTGTAACTAATTGGCAATTATAATGTTGTCGATAATGGTGCAAAATATACTATTCCATTCATATGGATCAATTGGTGACAAAATTGTTATAGCTAATTAGCAAGAATATCATTGTAGCTAATTGGTGACATCAATGTTTTCGCAAATGTAGTAAAATATAATATTCCATTCATACAGATCTATTGGCGACAACATTGTTGTTGCTAATTAGCAAGAACACCATTATAGTGTTGTCGCTAATTTAGCAAAATATACTATTCCATTCATATAGATCTATTTGTGATAACATTGTTATAGCTAATCGACGACAAATTTATTGTAGCAAATTGGCAACAACATTGTTATAGCTAAACTGGAGGAATTTTTTTAATTAATTCCAATAATTACTCATAGTTAGAATATTTCATTGCTATTCAACTTGTCTTTTGATCTATGCATTATTATAATTGTAAAATATTTTTCATTTTTTCCAAAAAAATTAAATTATCCTCTAACAAATTTTTTTTGGAGTACTAAAATACTTAATCCCATAAAATTTATTTTAGATAAAAAAATGCCTCTAGTGGTGGTTCCGTGATGACATGCAGTCAATTGACTAATAAGAAAAATATTGACATATCAAAGAGTAAAAATGAAGCTGGAGCAGTGATACTTTTTATATATAATCTAAAGAATAAAATAAAAATTATATCTTATTCAATTGAGAACATTGTTGTATACTTAAATGAATTGTTATGTTAATGATTTCAATTTAAATAAAATCAAAGAATATAGAGATTTAATTGAAAGAAACAAATTATTAGATGTCTAATTTTAACAAAAAGCAGTTTGCAAGGTAAATTATTAAAAGAATAGTGTGTATATTAGAGGTTAAAATATATTTGTCTCTATAATTGATAAGGTTGAACACCAAACCTGAAATAAAGACAAAAGGTTTGTCGATTTGGATTCAATTCAATTGCATAGATTATTTTTACTGCCGTGGTCTATTAATAATTTTAATGCATTTAATTACTATATTTTTCCTTTAAATCAAATAATTAAATTAGATTTGGTGATTAGATGAGTCAAGCTTAACTAATTTATCATTTATTATTCATATAGTTATAAACTTATAGTATAAAAATAATAATTGGTTTTCAAGACTTACATCTATATGTTATTAATGGCAATTTAGGACTAAAAGTGATATAAAAATTAATATTATTCAATATTAATGTGGGATACAATAATATAAAAAATAGAAACTACTTAAAATCAAACATGCTGTAAGCAACTAAGTACCATTATTAAAATTTTTAGACAAACATTCTTGAAATCATTATATAAATTTTCTAACAAAAACATCTTTAATGGTAGTGATTAATTTTCTTTAGGTTTCAATTTGTCCTCATGTGGAGTAAAAATGATTTATAACTAATTTTACATTTGATAATTGCAAAATATGTTATATATATATATATATATATATATATATATATATATATATATATATATATATATATATATATAATGTGAGAATTAGGCCTATTATGGTACATTGATATCTAGAATTTTGTTACAAGTTTTTGACAAAACAGAAGTGAAATAAATGTGGCATAAGAGACACGATTTTGTCAAGTAAGGTAAAAATGTTGTGTTTTGTTTTGTTCCCCCTCATTTCATCAATCTTTCACTTTTAATTCTCATTTTTCCCTAAACCTATTTTTTTCTCTCTGCTCTTCGCTGCCGCTTCCTAGTAGTTGACTATGCCGTCCCTCTTATCGTCAGAGCTCTTGATTGACTGCACGATTGTGACTTTAATTGGTGAAAGGTTCTGATTTCACATGTTTATTTCTTAATTTCAATTTTATTTTTTCTATTTTTTCCTTTAAGTCTGAATTTTCTTCTTGTGATTCTTCATTTTTTATTTCATTTCTTTAAAGTGATTTTTTGCTAATTGTTGAGATTTGCTTATTTGAGGTTTTGACATAATAGAAGTTGGAATTGTTATTGTAATATCCTCTATTATTCGTAGTTCTTATCTCAAGATCCACACTTGCCATTCTCTTTTAATTTCAAAATTGAATTGAAAAAAAATTTATGAAGCTTCTAAGAATTACAACATGGGTTTTGCATGTGTGTTGTTTGTGTGTTAAGCATTAGTGGGTTTTGATAGTGCTACCCGCCATCTCATGCCATTAGTAAGGGTGAAGACTTTTTTGTTGCTTCTTTAATAGTTTGGTTCATTTAGTTTGAAATAGGCTATATAATGAGCAAAGTATAAGAAAATGAAGAAGATATTGTGAAATGAAAGAAAAAATGATGGATTTGTAATATATAAGGTGCTTATCATTCAAAGTTAAAAATTTGGTAATTATTCAAATGAAAAATGAATATGTAAAAATATAAAATAAATAAATGAATGAAGAAGTTGAATAAGATGAGGAATCATAATTGATCTTATTAAGCGATGACTCTAGTATCGATGAAGAGAATGATTATCATTCTGTTGGGAATAGTGAATAATTTTGTATGTGTTAATATAGTGGGAAATGATTGCATTCTCTTATCACTAACATAAATATATATCTTATTTTTTTGTAGATATGTCAGAATGGAAGCACGTGTGAGTAGCAGTGGTTCATAAAGTTAATACATGATATAATCCTTTCACCATTGCACTTGCAAAGAAAATAGGAGAGAGACAATGATCGGTACAATAACTTTCATCTTGTGCAACTCCATAACCTCCAATGGTGCAACCATCGATAGCAAATAGAAATGCATCTCCTCCACCTTTGACTCCAATTGAAGAATCAAATCCATCGGTCGAGATGGCACCTTAAATGCCTTCAGCAACAAAATCTATACATGATAGTGGAGATTCACAACACTTTGCTAATGAAGGTTACGATGATGGAACCTTTAATATAGAAGCAATTATCCTTGATGAATTTGGAAAGATAAGAGTCACTATTCGAGATGGAAAGTGAGAATTAAAAAATTTAACAATTTTATTATTGATAATTAAGGGAAATTGAGACATACTCCATGTTTTATAACAAACCATTTCTTATTGATATTAATTTTTCTTTCCTATTAACAATATTGATGTATTTATCTTTTTTTTATCCTATTCAGATTTTTTGAGCCAAGCAACAAGTGTGCTCATAAGATGCGTAGGATTTTTGAGGAAAGGCTAGAAGAAGGGGGATTACATTGGTTAACTATTAGCCAAGAGACCAAAGTTTTATATTTTGAAGAGTTTAAGGTAAATCACTATATTTTTAAATTAAATAGCTACACATAGTTGCACTACTTATTTCTTTCATTTCTTATAATTAAGCTTATAATTGTTCAATATGGATGTAGAAATTTTTCTCTTGGGACCCATTCCAAGATCAATTGATCAAGTTTGTTTGGAAGAAGAAGGTAGCCATTAGATGTGCTGATTTTATCTCTAAGATGAAAAATAGAAACTCTTATCCAAATTATATGCTAGAGTCTATTTGGGCTTCATGGAAAGAGATGTGGGACAATCCAGATATTGTCAAGATATCAAAATGAAATTCAAAAAATAGACGTTGTGGTGATGAAGAGACAACTCCCTTATCATGTCATGTTGGATGTTCTATCTCGCTCATTGTGTATATAAAGCATTTGGCAAGTGGATTTACTTTCTTAATAATGATCAATGAGTTGATGTGCAAGTTGAGTCTTATGATGCAGACTTTGCTTGATTGATGATTAGATGAGTTGTTTTAGGGCCTTAAAGTGGCCAAATTGGTTATTATAAATGAATTGATCTTTATAGAAGTATAAATATGAATTTTTTTCAGGTTTGACAAATTGGATATGTCTTGATTCTAGGGAAAATGCTACCAATTTTCGATAATACTTGAGTCTATTTTTTGAATTTTTCTTCTTTTACTCTATTTTAGGCTAAAAAGAATTAATGACATCCCACTGCTTATGAAGTCTTTTTGTACACCCATATAAAGAAAAATGATGGACAATCTTTTGTTAATAATAGATGCACGATGATATATGTAAGTGTTAATTGATTAATTGTAAATGTCAATGTACATATAATTGTAATTACATATTATAAGAACTGATTGAGCTTAATTTCAATTTTTAATATGGATTTTTAGGATAGAATCATACAACTTAGGTTGGATAGATCTCAAAGTAAAAGGTAAAAATGTTGATTAGAATCAGATATACTTAGATGCAGTGGGGGTGTATAGAGAGGACAGGTGTATGGACTTGGAGCTACAACAAGTCAATACTATGCATAGGCTAGCACATCCCATTCTCATTTTGCTTTTGAAGCACACAATACAAAAGAAATTGAGTAGAGGTTTGAGCAATGTCTATCCACCATAAGGACTGAGCTTCAAGTTCAAATTCATGCTGAGCTTGAACAAGAGATAGATCAGCATGTGGAGCAGCAGGTGGAGTAGCGGGTCGGACAAATCCAACAGTAGTAATAAGTCAGTAGGATCTAGTAGCAGATAGATATGTAGTAGCAACTTTTCCCGCAGCATATTGAGGAGCATATGCATCTATTGAAATCTCGTATTGACTGAACTGATTGCAAAATTACTTCACTGCATTTAAACATTGAGCCATATATGCTATTTTTCCCATACATTTTATAGTTATAAGTATATATAAAGACATTTTGTATATCATTTTTTATTGTAATATATACATGTATTATTTTGGATATGCAATTAATTTAGATATACACTTGTAAATAACATTTTTTCAGTAATATATATTTATATTAAATGTTGAGAAATCTATAAATATAAATTTGTCATTTGTAGTTTATTATTTAAATAATTAAATCTCCATATTAATTTAATAAATTAAAAATAATTTCAATTTAGTCAGGGATTAGCATGTCTGGACAGTAGCTATTTAGCTACAATTTAGCTATAATATAACTCTAGCTAACTTTGCGAGAGTACATTAGCGATAGATACTTTGATGCTGAAATTGCATTAGCGATAAAATATTTGATGGAAAATAAGAGGAAATGTATCGTATGGCGATGAATGTATTATAATCGCAAAATTTAGTGATAACATTGTCGCAACAAACTTGCGATGAAAATATTGTCATCATAAAATTAGCATGAACAATGTCGTAGCAAAATTGCAACAAAAATTATGTTGTTGCAAACTTTTGTGTGAACATTGTCTAAGCTATTTGGCGATGAACATATTGTCATCGCAAAATTTAGCTAGAACATTGTCGTAGCAAAACAAATATTTAGCAATAACGCTTAGTTCTCGCTAAAATTTAGCGACAACTTGTTGTCATGGCTAAATTTTGCTACAATGACTTTTGTTTCAAAATGATGGTCGTCCCAAAGGTTTCGCTAAACCGATTTAGTGATGAAAAAACATCAATTAGCGATGACTTTTGTAGTCGCTATTTTGCATTTTTTTCTTGTAATACGAGAGCAACTTGAAGATTTGAGAGAAAAAAAAATAAGCCATTGTAATTTCTACTTCTGTTTGTAATAAAACCTTAGATTTATAACTTATATTTTCAAAAGCTGGTATACGTACTCCTATAACCTCTTTCGAAACTCCTACTTGTAAATTATCATCAGATTATATTACATCAGGTATTTCATTTTAATTATATCTTGCTGTATATAAAAATTTTTAAATGGTTTATGTTTTATTGATTTTGATAATGATAACGATATGTTTTTATGAAAATGAGAATTAATTATTTTAAAAGATCATTTAATTGAGATGTATGAAAGACTTCATTGTTTTCATTCAAATGAATTTTGTAATTGCAAAGATTTTCATAAGAAAATAAATTTAATTGACATTTTAATTGATTTTGTTCCAAATGTTCCAGCAAATAATTTTCCAAATTTATAGAATATTTCAAATAATGGATAGAGAATAAAAAAGACAAACTTTTAAAAGAATCTGAAAAAAATTGGAATGTTAGGCAAAAAATTTGTGAATTTAATGATCAGATATCTAAATTAAAATGTTTATCTTATAGTTTATCATCATATTTTACATGAAAATAATATTTTTGATTGTGTAGATTTTAATTAGAGCATAAAGTTTGTAAATTTAATGTTAAAATTCTTCAAAGTAATATCAAATCCTTAAAAAAATGGATAGAATAAAAATATATATAGTTGAATTACAAGTAAGAATAAATAATATATTAGAATATATTTTTTTATTGAAAAAACAATTAAGAAGAGAAAATAAAAATAAAAGATTTGTAGAAATTTATGATTTAACTCCAAATTAAAATTTATATAAATGAACAAAAAGTTTAGAATACATGATAAAGGTTAAATAGTTCTAGAATAATTATGTTACGAAAAAAAAAAGAGATAGGATACCTTTAGGTTAATAATATGGAAAATATTAAAAGAAAAATCAAAGATATAGATCATTTAATAGATCAATTAAAATTCGAGTTAAAATTACTTGAACCTAGATTAGTTGAATTAGAATAAAATATTATAGCAATAGAAAATTTAAATTTACCACCATTTTCAGATTGTTATATTATAGTAGAAAATATTAAATATATGATTAATAGAAGTAAATATTTAATCAAAAGATTAGAAAATAAAAAGAAATGTATACCTATATGCTAAAAATATAATACTTCTTTTATACATAAGCTATAACTATATCAAACATTAATCCCATAATAAAAGTAGATCTGATCTCGAGTTTTCGGTATCAGAGCCCGAAGAGGCATATGAGCTTAACCTTATTGTATTTTGAGCTCGAGTTTCTTTGGAAATTTAATACAAGTGAGACTATAATAACATTATTTGAAATATATACTTTATTAGAAATTTATAATAGCGAAATTGAATTAGATTAAATCTTTATTAGAAAAATATTATATTAATGATATCCAAATCAGTATATTTAGTTAAGGTAAATTTAAAAAGAATTTTGAGACTATGCTTAGAGCAATGAAACGTTGGTAAGCCCTGAATGCCTAGAGTTGGTTAGCCATTGGAAAGCTGAGATGGCGAGTTAGTGGTCCCCGTTTGGCTGGGTGGTCCCGTGTTATATACAGACACTTGTATATATATACAACTGCATTTATTTATTTCTATTTTAGAAATTTTTGGTATTTAATTTTCTTAATAAATAAATATATCAGTCGCTTATATATACACATATGCATATATATACACGTATATTTATTTATTCTTACTATTCATTAATTTATTTACATTGATTTTTTATACTATATATTATATTATATTATATTATATTATATTATATTATATTATATTATATTATATTATATTATATTATATTATATTATATTATATTATATTATATTATATTATATTATATTACTCTCTCTCTCTCTCTCTCTATATATATTTGGAATACATACATACATACAAATATACATACGTACATATATATATATGCGCACACATACATGTGCACGCGTGCACACACACACATATGCCCATACACACACACACACACATATATAGATGCTATCTTATACCTTTTTGAGACCCGATACTTGGTCAATTAGGTTGAATCCCTATTTATTATGAAGCGATCGTCCTTCACGAGTTAAATGAACCTTCATCAATTTTTGGGTTCTAAAAGCAAAATTTTGAGAACAAATCAAATACTAATTAAGGGTTTAGTGCTCATCACCTTTATAATGCAAGAGTTTCATGAATATAGTAACATGATAAAAGGTAGTAATATATAGTTGATTATGAGATAGTATAACTAGATTTTTATTTATATTCTATATACATATATGTGCTTACTGATCCTGATATGACCTGAATCTAAAGAGTGAAAGGATATGAAAAGAAAGTGATGCCTACGTATAGTATTTGGATGTGGATGGATAGGTATGCCTTTAGGGTGATATTGCAGCTGTTACAGTCTTGGCCCCGTTTGGGTCCTATAGTTCGTCTCGAATTGAGACCTATGATCTTGACCACATTTGGGTCCAACATATTTGATACCATTAGGTATCATAAAGTTTTGATACCTTTAGGTATCGAAAACACCCGTTATCTATGCCAGTAAAACTTAAGCAGGCATTTACATTGAAATGTGAGTCAAAAGGGAAAAGTTATATGACAGAATATAAGATTACCATGTGAAAGTTAACAAACATCTATGATTCAATATATGTACTTACATGTGAATTTTTGTTATTATTATGAAAAGTGATAATATATGGTTCGTATAAATGATTTCTTTTATTAGTTCCTGGTATGGTGCATATGAATAGAGTTTATTATATTACATGCTTATTTTACTTGCATGTTTTGTGTTAACCGCTGTGAGTAGTTATTTTTATTGCACTCTTCCCTAGTGAGCATTTTAGCTTTGTACAGGTATTTATCTATATAGTTTCTTTATTAGGATTACTCAGGGATAAAGCTTAATAGAGGATGGTCTACACAAAAGCTAGGACTATAGTGTCTCATGTGCTACTTATTTTATTTTTATGAATTGTAAATGTATATTTATGAGGAACTTCATGATTGTAAATGTAATAGTATACAACTTGTAATGTTTAACAAAATAATTATTCTGATATGTAAAGACAAACATAAATGATAGTGATACTTAAAGTCCTATAACATGTAACTAAGTGATAATCAATATATATATATATATATATATATATATATATATATATATATATATATATATATATATATATATATATGATGAATGAATGAATGTTGGATGCATATAGATATGCTGAATGCCTATGATGGACATGAAGGATAGGTTTTGGACCTTTTTTTAGTAAAGGCATTATTGGTAATGTCTAGTTCATATCTAGGATGTGCAAGTAGTTTAGGATCGATCAATGCTATAAACTAAGTTTGTAGGTTATGATCAGGGCTAGATGAATTGATATTAGCCATGAGATTATGGTGAACAAACTTTGACTAGCCACTTAGTCAATGAATTAGATCTATGCAGGGAGTATTTTCACTAGGTTGCTATTACACTTGAGGTTAGACGAGATGACCTTTTGCTAGCCACCAGATAAGGAAGCTTTCGTAGAAATTTTTATAGCTAGGACTATAAGGATAGTTTATATGGTCCTCAGATGTTCGAGAGTATAGCCTTCTCATAATACCAAAGATCTAGATAGCTTATAGGCTACCTGTAATCCCAATAGCACCAACAAAGGAGTAGGAGGAGTAGCCACCTATAACACCTTAGTCACAATTAGATTAGCTGCCATCTTCTCTATATGAGTTGCAAAATATGGATATAGATATGAATCTAGGGTTAGATTTAGATAAGGTATTTGGCGGGTTACCTCAGGCACCAGCACAGCCTACATCTCTTGATCAATGATAACCTTCACCTTTAAGCACAATGTAGAGCTATATGCCATATCAAGACCTAGGGGCCTTCACAAATAGAGCATCAGCAGCAATGCCACTAACTTCAACTCTTTCAAATCCTATATCTAATAAGCCATCTTAAAGGTTGGTGATGGGGGATTTATTTGAACCCTTAGTCTCACTAGACTGCGTATAGGATGAGTAGGGTATCGTTCCAAAGGGAACGGGGTAAATTTTGTATTGATATAACAACAAGTAAATGGATAGGTAATGATTTTAATTGGAATCATGCAATTAATGTAAATACTAAACTACTTAAAATATATTAAGTTAATTTTGGATAATAGATTACTTAAAAGATAGGATGAACATACATTATAACCAAATAAACAATTTCATCTTTGAATCATTTAACAAATATATGAATGATATGATTGGAGAATTTAGCCAAGATTCTTTAAAGCAATTCTCATTGTCAATAAAGATGTTCTTACTTAGAGTCTATAAGCATTCTCATGTCATTATAGAGATAAATAAAAACTATGAAGTTCAATGCTAATTCTTTAACCCCTTAAAGTGAATTCCTTATCTCTAAGTGAATTCAATGCTTCAAGTAAATTTATTTGACTTTCCATCAAAGAATTCCAACTCTCATTGTGAATTAAATGACTAACATGCTAATTATGGTGATCAAGCATAATGAGCAAATTAAAGCACTCAAATAAATCTAAATCATACTTCATACATAAAGAGAATAAACATTCAATAGACAAAGATAAATAGATGAATAACAACTTAAATTAAATAGTTACAATGTACCAAAAGAACTTAGCCACAGAAAAAATTACAATAAAGATGAAATAAGAGAAAAGAAAACATCACTCCATAGGGTTTACTTTCTATTTTGACCTTCTGATAAATCTCTTATTCCTTTGGCTTTGTTCTTTGGTCATCCTTTAAACACTAAGTAAAGGAAATGTCCAAAACAAACTAAAAAACGTTCTTAAGAAAATAGTAAAATAATTCTTTAATTTTTTTCCATCCTTTCCTCTAGAGTTTTTCTCCCATATATATAGAGCTTGACTCTACAGATATGTCCTTTAAGAAATTACAAAAGGTTGCTCTGAGAGGACATGATGTATGGCTGAAAGATTGGGTATAAAAGATACAACTTTTGAGGAACAGGTGTATTGTCCGACTCGTGAGCCTCCTCACGAGTCGTGATCCCTTCTTCTATTCTTCTAGACTCGTGAGCCTGATGCCGACTAGTGAAGCTTTTCACGACTCGTGATCTTGTTGCCGAGTCATGAGCCCTTCTTCTCTGCTTTACTCGTGAGCTGCCTTCCGTCTCGTGATCTCTTGTCCGAGTCGTGATCCCTTTCACGACTCGTGATCTTCTTCTTCCAAACTTCACCAGATTCTTCATTTTCTTCACACTTCACCAACTTTTTCGTAAAAACAAACATAAACACATAAATTGGACATAAACATATAAAAATATATATAATATTACATACTTAACTACATAAATAAGAGAAAAGCACATACTAAAAGGTAGACATTTTACATGATATCAAATTCCCCCACACTTAAACCTTTCTTGTCCCCAAGCAAGAGAAAAGTGAGAAAATTTAATCTCAAGTTAAACTAAGTAAGTTAAATTATAAAGCATTGCTCAATTTTCACTTAAAATAAGATTGAAATGAAATTAAATACCTTAACACTCACAATATTAGTACATCAAGACTTAAAACATATATTCTAAATTACCAAGTCACCTAAGTTTACTAAACCCAACATCAAGATAATAAAGTCTCAAGACTAACCATGCTCAAGGAAGAAAATTGATCATAAAACTTAAGAATTTAAAACTAAAGTTGCCTTTTTGGACAATTAAAAAGCACACATACCTTTAAACCCATCTCATGGCATTTTTAGACTATATTTTTCATTCTTTTTCTTATTTCTTCTCTTTCTTTTTTTTAAACATGGGTATACTTTTAGACTTTATCCCATGAATAGCAAGAGAATGTAGTAGTGGGTGCGTTTTATGCTCAATCCCATACTTTATTGAACTTTTTGGATATGCATCTTGCTTTTTTTATTTTATTTCTTATTTTTCTTATTTGCACTAGTCCTCATCCATTATTGAAAAGCCAAAAGGTAAGTATTATGGCTATAGTTTCCATGAGACAACTAAAATCCAAAAATCTTAAACTAAATGAGCAATTCCTAACCTTAAAGCATAGTTAATGAAGAGACTAAACAACCTAAAATATTGAAAGAAGTAAAAAGAGATAACTTCAAAACACAACACATGCCAAAAAATCTTGAAAAACTAATCAAGTGAGTATAGAAGGTAAATGATTCTTCATAAAAACCTATATTACATACAATATGAGCAATACTTATAATAAACTTACTAAAAAGGTTAGTCTAAATAAAGAAAAAGACAAACATAAACAAACAACACACATACTTAACATGCTCCCCCACACTTAGAATAAACATTGTCCTCAATGTGGAGAAATAGAACAAACACACAAACATATAAAAAGAAAAACACAAAACAAACAAAAACATAGAGGAAAGAATACTCCCCTCAAATTCATGGTGAAGGTGGAGGCGAAATTAACACATAGCCCGCTTGGGCAATGAAAGTGTCCATCTTATGCTCAATGCGGCATTGACTATGAACCATTTGACTTGTTACTTGCTTTAAGGCAGTTAGTTGATTTTGTATGGCGGACTGGTTTTGCATCAATTGGTTGAACATGGATTGGGTGAGATTTGAAGAAGATCTAGCAGGTGGTGTGAAAACAGGTGAATGACTAGGTGTATCCTCCATAGGATCATCACTTGGCCCTTGCTCCGTTGGCCTTGACTCTTCCGAAGTACTTTCCACAGCAACCACTTGTGGAGTAGAAGTGCTTGGAAGTTCCTTCCAACAAGAACGATAGATAGGTGGTATGTATTGAAATGAATGATTAGTCACTTCTCCTCTTACAAACAAATATTTTGAAAAACATAAACATGGAAGTGCAGTGGCATAAGTCCTTAAATCAATATCAATCCCCCTAACAATAGCGACAATGACATGACCATGTGTGACAGGAGACTCCGGACGACCAACACAATTCAACAATTGTTTAAAAATCCAATAAGACCAACAAATAGAATTATGATTATAAACACACCACATCAAGAACAGTTCATTACTAGAAACTCTATTAAACTCAGGCTTCTTGAAAACAATAGAGGCAAGAATCTTATGCAAAATCCAGTATTTCAAGTCTGAAATAAACATTGATTTAGCCTCCCTAGCCTTATAAGGTGTAGTTAAACCAGTAAGAAAGTTCCAAAAATCATTAGGCCAATAACTCTTAGGAGGAGTACATAAACCATTATGTTTAAAGCCAAAAATGCGATGCATCATGAAATAAGTAAGTGTATGATCAACACCATTCAAGCAAAAGTCTACAAGCCTAGGATTATCAACATTCTCTTTGAAATTGGTGTAAAATTCCAAAACTAAATCAGTGTAGAATTGCTCATGCATATTAACAAAACGCAAGAGTCCACATTGAGATAACATCTCATTTACTTCATCAAGAACACCTACTTGTTCAAGCAAAGAGTTGGGAAAATACTTACATTGAGTGATTGCTCTATCTTTAAGAACAAGGAATCTGTTACCTTCATGGATTGAGGAAAGAGGGAATGATGCACCAAAATCTGTCTACAAACTCTGAAGTTGGGTGTCATCTCGTCCTTGCTGACCCCTTGAGGTTGAAACGTTTTTTGTTCTCACCATTGTTGTTAAAGAGAAATGAAACAGGGAAAGAAATGTGTAACTTGAATGTAAAGAAAAGATATGTGAAGATGATGTTGCAGAGTAAGGAAAACAAGGAGACAAATGTGAATATAAGTAGTGATAGTGAAAGAGAAAGAAGTGCACGAGAAGAATAAAAGAAAAGGAAAGTGAAAAATGAAAAGAAACTAATTGCAGTATTTATAGAAGAATGAGGGGAAAAAGGAAAAGAAACGTCATTTAAAAACCCTAAATTAAAGCTATAACCGTTCCCCCTCAATAAATTTAAGTTAATTAAGGGTAGTTAAAGGGTAGTTAATTCATATAAAAATCGCTAAGACACCTAATCAAAAGAAATAAAAGTGAAATAAAGAAATAAAAATGAATTAAAAATAAAAACAAGAAAGTAAAAATCACGACTCGGTATGCTTAGAATAGTAGATCACGAGTTGGCACCATCATCACGACTCGTGAAGAAAAAGGCAATTGTAGCACAGGATAAGTAGTTCACGAGTCGGCATAATCCTCACGACTCGTGAAGAAAAATAGAGAGACAAGAATTGTACATGGTCACGAGTCGGTGTACTGCTCACGACTCTTAAGCCTTTCTCTTCTGCATGACACGTGATCCTCTTCACGACACGTGATTCTGCTCACGACTGAATGAAGAAAGCCAAAATCTGATGGGGGATTTATTTGAACCCTTAGTCTCACTAGACTACATATAGGATGAGTAGGGTATCATTCCAAAGGGAACAGGGTAAATTTTGTATTGATATAACAACAAGTAAATGGATAGGTAATGATTTTAATTGGAATCATGCAATTGATGTAAATACTAAACTACTTAAAATATATTAAGTTAATTTTGGATAATAGATTACTTAAAAGATAGGATGAACATACATTATAACCAAATAAACCATTTCATCTTTGAATCATTTAACAAATATATGAATGATATGATTGGAGAATTTAGCCAAGATTCTTTAAAGCAATTCTCATTGTCAATAAAGATGTTCTTACTTAGAGTCCATAAGCACTCTCATGTCATTATAGAGATAAATAAAAACTATGAAGTTCAATGCTAATTCTTTAACCCCTCAAAATGAATTCCTTATCTCTAAGTGAATTCAATGCTTCAAGTAAATTTATTTGACTTTCCATCAAAGAATTCCAACTCTCATTGTGAATTAAATGACTAACATGCTAATTATGGTGATCAAGCATAATAAGCAAATTAAAGCACTCAAATAAATCTAAATCATACTTCATACATAAAGAGAATAAACATTCAATAGACAAAGATAAATAGATGAATAACAACTTAAATTAAATAGTTACAATGTACCAAAAGAACTTAGTCACAAACAAAATTACAATAAAGATTAAATAAGAGAAAAGAAAACATCACTCCATAGGGTTTACTTTCTATTTTGACCTTCTGATAAATCTCTTATTCCTTTGGCTTTGTTCTTTGGTCATCCTTTAAACACTAAGTAAAAGAAATGTCCAAAACAAACTAAAAAACGTTCTTAAGAAAACAGTAAAAGAATTCTTTAATTTTTTTCCATCCTTTCCTCTAGAGTTTTTCTCCCATATATATAGAGCTTGACTCTACAGATATGTCCCTTAAGAAATCACGAAAGGTTGCTCTAAGAGGACATGATGTATGGCTGAAAGATTGGGTGCAAAAGATATAACTTTTGAGGAATAGGTGCATTGTTTGACTCGTGAGCCTCCTCACGAGTCGTGATCCCTTCTTCTATTCTTTTGGACTCGTGAGCTTGATGCCGACTAGTGAAGCTTTTCACGACTCATGATCTTGTTGCCGAGTCGTGAGCCCTTCTTCTCTGCTTTACTCGTGAGCTGCCTTCCGTCTCGTGATCTCTTGTCCGAGTCGTGATCCCTTTCACGACTCGTGATCTTCTTCTTCGAAACTTCACCAGATTCTTTATTTTCTTCACACTTCACCAACTTTTTCCTAAAAACAAACATAAACACATAAATTGGACATAAACATATAAAAATACATATAATATTACATACTTAACTACATAAATAAGAGAAAAACACATACTAAAAGGTATACATTTTACATGATATCAGTTGGCCATTATAGAGACATTTATGTAGGCATTACATCAAATTATTTAGCAATAATAATAGCACCTATAGCAGTTGTAGGTGATATAGGCTATTATCTAGGCCATGTATGGGTAGCATCAATAGGATATGGACAGGATGTTGCTAGTGCTTGTAGTGACTGGGTGGAGGTTTGATGATATGTTGCAGGTGACACGTGCCTTTATCACTAGCATAAGCCAATAAACTGAGAGGATATAGGGAGTTATTCCTACAATATTAGAGGTAGTGACACAGTCGTAAAAGGCATTAGAGGCCCATATTAGAAGGATGATATATGACCTTAGTGGCCACATGGACCAGCATACATCGACAATCATAGGCTTGCGGTCAGACATCAGTATATTAATAGGGTGATTGGATAGATCTTACGACCACTTACCGAGCATCTGATAGGGTTTTAGTTTAAGGCACCACTTCCATCACCTAAGCCACCAATGGTATGACATGGGCACTAAAATAATAAAAGCAAATTAAATAGCAAATAAAATAAGTTAATGGCATCATGATATTCAAAAATCAAATAATCGCATTAAGCATATATGTTCATGGCATAGTTTTAAATGGAAAGAATTAGCCTAGAATATTACACTCAATATATCTGTAACACTAGAATATTACGCTTCGAATTTCAAGTCGAAAATTTCCACATTTTGAAATAAAAAAAACATGTTTTTAGTGTGAAGAAAGTAATTTCAGAGGTCTATTATTTCTCAAGAACAAAGAATTAGATTTCTCTCTCCCAAGAATGGTTGCCTTTTTTTTTCAATTAAAAAGTTGTCCTCTTTGAAAAATCTTAGATTTTTATATAAATTATGGACGAGAAGAGTTTGAAGATCCTTTTAATTCTAATTCCTAAAAAATTTGCATCTAACCTAATAATAATCCATCCTGGATCTAATCATTAATAATATACTCCTAATCTAAATCACCAGCTATTGGAAAACATAGAAATTGTTGGAAAATCCTCATAGATGAATAGACGGGAACTCATGGTAACTTTTCAAAGTCCCAAAAATACCCTTTGAATCTAGCCTAGTGGCCTATGGATATAACTTGGTGACTGATGATCGTCTATCATTTAGTCATGGATAGGCCATCTACTAGGAGATGGCCTAGAAAAAATGGCCACGGATAGCCATCCATCTATGAAAGATTATTATCTATCATAGAAATAGACAAAAATCCTAGGTTTTTTAAACTTTTTCCAAAACTCTAGAAAATGCATGGTTAAAACCCACAGAAACATTTTAGAAAATTATGGAAACCAAAGACAAAATTGAACAATTACACTTCTAGTAAAAAATATGAATAGTTTTTCCTCATCAGGTAACTCTAATTTGGGTAGCCTTAGGACATGATCCCTACAATTACCCCCAATTTTGGGGAACTTATGCATTACTACCTAAGTGACCAAAAATTCAAAGTAAAGAGTTAGAGACATTTACCTGAGGTGGCTATGGTATCTATATTGGTGGGTTAAAGATACGTACCGAAGGCAGAGAATCTTTTGATTTGATGTGACTGAAGACACATACTATCATATGAGCCAGTGAATCTCTTGTTGGATAGTTATCATCAGTTAACTGATGTTTAAAACTTTTTTGTTAAAGTGACATTTACTATTAATCGTTGATTTTTTAAACCTTTCTTGCTAAAGTGATATTCACCATCAATTTGTTGATTTTTAACCTTTTTTACTGAAGTGATATTTGCCATTAATCTGTTGATGTTTTAATCCTTTTGGCTGAAGGGATACTTGCCATCAATGTTTTGATCTTTTAACCATTTTGGTTGATTGTTGATGGGTGCAATTCATGCCATCTTGTTGGCAAACATTATAGTTGAGGGGGTAATTATGGTTAGCTTGTTGACATTTTAACCTTTTTTTTGAAGTTGGTTGTTATCGCTAGCTTGTTGATGTTTTAACCTTTTGGAATGGTTTTTACTATCAACTTGTTGACATGTAAACCCTATTGGAATGATATTTTACCGTTAGTTTGTCGATGTTTTAACCTTTATGGTGATTAGGTAGTTACCATTAGCTTGCTGATGTTTTAACCTTTTGTTGGAGTGGTTGTTACCATTTTTCTTATCAATGTTTAAACCTTTTATTTTAATATTGGTTAACATTCAGCTTATTGATGTTTTAAGCTTTTATTGGAGTGGTTATTACCATTCGAATTTTTGATATTTTAACCCTTTTGTTGACTATCTTATTAGGACTAATAATCAGCATGCTGAATCAGGATGAATTGATTAGTTGATGCCATCTATCAACATGTCTAACCTTGGATTATTTGAGTGGTCAATGCCATCTGTCTGTATAAAGATTGCTTGCAATTATTTTGTTGATGCCCTCTTTTGGCATGACTAACCTTGGATGAGTGATTTGATGCCATCTTTTGGCATGTCATATCATTTGAATGTCTAATTTAATGCCATCAATTGGTAAAAAAATTAGAGCTGACTTAGGGATGATGCCATCTTTGGTATGTCGAACTAAAATAAGTTGACATATTCAATGCTAGATGTCGACATAAACATCGCTTGAAATTGTGTAGGATACCTCTTGAGATGACTTAGTCTCATACAAGAAAGAATTTTACATTAGTATGTTGTTACAATTAGGAGGTGTACGAACTTATTTCTATTTCCCAAAGGCAATGTGTTGCCATTGTAGTCTTTTTAACTTGACCTAACTATCCTAGCTTTTTTAAACATTCTTATGAAAGGAGGCTTGTTGGCTAGGCCCCTATTGTGGCATAATGACTGAAGGAGTTTGGTATGCCCATCTTTACTTAAAAAGCCTGTTCACATTTTTCCTATAAAATTATAGGTGCAGAATTATATGTAAAGGATTATATTGCATAAGATGTGTGCAAAAAATGAAATATGCGAGGCCCTAACTTTTACCCTAGTAGCAAATGCATGATTAAGTGATATCATAATTGATTAATGTTTAATTTAACAAGTGAAATTTAGACAAGGGTCATAAAAAAGGTACATTGATAAATTTATGCTATATTTTTTATGAGAATTATAAAACATGTTATTACTAAGGGTTCAATTAAAAGGGGAAGATAAATTTGGGTTCAATTTTGAAAGAAATAAAGAGTGTGGAAGATTTTAAGAGAGAAAAAAGTATGAGGGAGTTAAGTACAATTTTCTTTTGCATGTAGGAGAAAGAAGACCATCTATTGGTTCTTAGGGAGGTATGGTCAGCATCTTCAAAGGGAAAACATTATATTTTCATTTTTCTTTTATCTCTTTTACATTAGGCATTCTTCTCTCTCATTACCTCTCTCAAAATTCTGCTTCATATTGTTGTTAGAAGGGTTTAAGTTAGATATTTTAAAGGTAATGTATCCCTCTTGATCTCCATAATCTTCTTCTTATAGTGGAAAGAATTTTGTGAGGAGAATTTTAGGTTATTCATGAATGCATGTTCTATGTAGAAGAAGAAGGAAATAAGAAGAACAAAGTAAAAGAGGTTCTGAAAGAGTAAAGGTGGCATATTGTAGATTTCAACCAAGGTGAGGTAGTTATGAATAAGTTTTGCTTTGCATAAGTGTTTACATGAATGAATTCATGCTAAATGCATTGTATTATTGGCTGAATTGATGGAGAGGATGATTTAGATCATGGAATTAATGGTGGAAGAAATAAAAGAAAGTTAATTTAAAAAATTGTGTTAGTTTACAAGAAAGTGGTTTATTTTTTAAAGTAAATTTTGAGTTATACAATCTAAATTAGGTATTTATAGTTGTTAATTACACCAAATACAAGGACCTATATTTTTGTAGAATAAACCTAAGTTTGATTCTTTCTCTGAGTATTTTTAATTTAGACTCAAAGTTAGATGTGATCTATTGCCTAGTTACAGCGAGCAGGTTGTAGTATTTTAAACATAATTCATGGTAGAGAGGTTCAAATTCCATGAGAAAAAAATTATTGATAAACTAAACACATTGGACCAAAATTTTCACGAAAAAATGTTAGTCTAATTCAATACCTATTTTATTTGATGAATTTTCAAAGTTGTAATAAAGCTAATTTTGGAATTGTCAACTATTGCCCAATTTCAATGAACATGTTATAGGATTTTGGATATAACTCATGGTAGAGAGGTCTAAATGCTATGAGAAATTTTTTTTTGGATAAACTAGACTTATAGGAGCACAATGTTCCTAAGTAAATATTAGTCTAATCATGTACCTATTTTATTCTACGAATTTTCAAAGCAGTAACACAAAATAAATTTGGAAAAAAATGTAATCTTCAATAGCTAATAATGAATGGGTCATAACTCATATTATATCTATCCAAATTGAATGGTATTTAAAACTTGGGAAACAAGAGACATAAATCATTATTTGTCTAGAGGATCAATTGGGTAAGTTTAGCTATTTGGTATGACGAAATAAAGATGCAAAATGGAGATCAAAATCTACCTGCACTATTTGAACATAATTAAAATTCTTTGTCCATTTTGTGCCTATACTATTTTTCTCTTAAACTGATTCTTTGATGCTAAAATATTGCTATGAGTATTTATATGATTTTAGAGCAATTTGATAATGAAAATGAGGATGTTACATGTTTATAATTATATGGAAGAATAATATAATAGTACTTTGATTTATACTTGACTAAGAGTTTGAGATGTTAGGAAGGAAAGTCAAAGACATTAAGTGTAGCACCCTTATCCTATAATCTATACATATCACTTTATCCATCTCATTACACATGTTTTACTGTGCAACATAAACATATACCAACTATATAGAGAACTGATATTCATACTTAATCCATAAGAGTGTTAAACTATTAAGACTTTACAATATACATTAGAGTCTCTTTACAAAATATAACAATTGATTAACATCTTACAAAATAGCTGTACTTTTACAAGATTTCCAACACAACATAAAACCCTTAAAATAAAAAAAGGAACCAAAAAGAAGACTATATACTTTATAATCTTTAAAGACTTGTATTGGCCAACCTGCTACAGATATCAGTCCTGCGAGAAAATCCTAGCCTTGCAACCTACACGGATGAAACACTCGTGCTAAGCTATAAAGCTTAGTGGGGAACTAAATCATGATAAACGACCACTCACAGTGATCGTCAACAAGCACACAACATGCCTCAAATATAACAATGATTTATTTCAAGAAATGAAAGAAATTGAACATTTACATTCACCTATAGAAATCATAAAGTTCAATAGTAAGAATTTTTATAGACGTTTCAATCATCATATATGATCATACAAGTTCTAACTTCCTTTGGACTTAAATTGAACTATTTATAATATGATTATTTTATTAATCAATGCTTAATCATGAAAGTATAGTTATCTATTATTAATTCCATAAACAATCTTCACAAGTGTTGAAATTATCTTACTTCTATTGTTGTATCTCTAAGATATACACAAATTAGAATTATATAACAAATCAACACTTTCAATTACCATGAGATTATAATATTACCACAGGCTTACTTTATATTCCATAAGTTATACATGTTATAACATATTAGATGTATCATAAAATAAGCCTATCAACTGAACATAACACTTGTATATCATTAACATAAATAACAAATATATATTAAATAATGTGTACATACAATAATATGAACACCGATATAATCATAGGAAAACATAGATATAATCATAGGAAAAATATTTCAAAAACAATGGGTGTTATAACATAACTCTTATAACCCTTAATATAAGTTTCTTCATAAATAATATGTTGTCATACATATAAAAATAAAGGACATATATATATCATCAATTTAACAATTAACATGTATTTATGATACTAGCAGCATAGATACATATATTATTGGGCATTCTTTTAGATGTGGGTTATATGTGCAACAAAATGAATTTCATATGTAGAATAGTATGAAGTCAATTAAGAATTTGCAAGCCTTATTAAAATTTTCTTAACCTTTGACAATAAAGCCTGCACTATTCTAAGGAGGTGGATTTCGAGTTATACGGTAGTACCCGAAGGTAAAAAACTGTTGATTATAATGGTGGCACCCGAAGGTACAAATAAGATACCCGAAGGTATTAAACGGTGATCCCCTGTAGGGATAAAATTATATGATAAATCGGTGGACCCAAACGGGGTCAAACAAATAACATGGACCCAAACAGGGTCAATCAAATAATGTGGACCCAAGTAGGGTCAATCAAATAACATGGACCGGTCAAGCGAACCCAAGTGGGGTCGGCTACAACCCAAACGGGGTTGTTAAAATCAACTCTAACTTTTAAACCTAAATAGGGTCACTCTAACTTTTAATTTCAAGTGGACCTAAAAAGGTCAAAACTGTTCAGAAAAAGCTGTCAGGTACCCTTATAGGCATGCCTATCTATCCACTTCCTAGACTCAACGTAGGCAGTAAAATCCCTTTGATTTATCTTTCTAATCACATACATACGTTTATGTATATATGTACAACTATATGCGAAATTTCATATACATGTTCATGTATAGACTTTATGAGAACATGATATCACAAACATGTACCAGTATAAATAAGTCGTACTCTTGATCAATTCAAATGCATGTAGTTCATTCATATGTATGTGATCACGGTACCTATCATCATGTTATCTTAAATTCCAATATTCATTTATTATATACATATATATCAATATTTTCCATTGCTTCAAGATATACAGTAAAGTTTAGAATCATATATTGAGTATGCATATCTTTTTACACATTTTTCTATCATACTCGTATATTACATTCATAGAAATCATAGTTATATGGAGATAAATGTACACATGTATGTTATCATTATATAATTGTGTATTTATACAATTCACTATAAAAACATGCTTTATATCATTATTCTTAAACATATTTTACATGACAAGCACAATCAATCAGTATAATTATTTCAAGTAAAATTAATCATCCATATTTACATTTCGAGGTTGATGTCTAATACTATAGTGTATTAGTAAATCAAATAAATCGATATTAATTAGCTATATTCCTAACCATATAATTGTTTGGGCATATATATATATATATACTATTTAATTTCATCATCTTAATTATGTTCATTTGTGATGGTATCAGCATTTATATTTTCAATGTTTTAAACATGCATATACATGCACATTCAATTTGAGGTAATATAAATTATATGCATCCATATGAACAATTATGTATGTCCATATATACAACTTTCAACATTCATATTTATTCATATTTTTCTTCTTCAATTGTTGAATTCTATATACATTTTATGGCATCAAATTTCATTTATAATATTTTCACATTTCATTATCAATTTCATAGTTGAATAATTGTATAAAAATATACACTATCATTTGATTAAATATATATATAAGCATAATTTCACATAACCATCCACGTACATATTTTTGACCATACATGTATATACATAACATTTCAATCAAATAGTTTTCATGCTACTTGTAAATTAGTGTATTTTGATGTATACATAGATTTAACATAATAGCATTTAACACTAAATATTGAAAATTCTGCATTTAGAATTCTTCACAGTGGCAGAGTTTCAAATACAACTTGTATGCCATTTTTGACCTGTAAAATGTCATTTTTAGCAAAATTGTTCTTCTACAAACATAACCCCATATGATTTCCATTTTTAGAACATAAAAAATAATTTCAATAGCACTTCCAAAACTCAAGATATTTACACTTTAATAAATACTGTTCCTATTGATAGTATTGTGTATAGGTCCGGGATTAAGCTAAAATTAGACAAGGTTAAGGACATTATTAGGTTTTTTTTTCTGCATGCAAAGTATAGGCTTAGAAGTATAGTTTTCACAAAATCAAACCTAATAGCATTTCGTTCACTATACAAAGAGATATATCATCTTTTCTACAATCTATTCCAGAACCGAGAATAACAGCTCACTACAATTTCAATAAATCATATAAATTATTTAGAGGCAGATTTATGGCTAGGTTTCTTCTACAAAGTTGTTTACATTTCTATCAAGTTTACATAGAATCAAATATCACTTAATTATGGCTTAAATACAAGGATATATGGTTAAAACATTGGTAACTATTCAAAACTACCTATACACTCAAATAGTTCATTTGTATGAATTTTGTGAGTTCCTTAACAACAGAATCAAGCCATGACTCCTTCTAATTAATTGTAGATAATTGAATCTAGTTTACCTGGATTTTTGAATCATCTAAATCTGAGGTCTACAACTCTAGGTATGGACAAACTAAGTAGCTTGGTTCACAAAAACCACACCCAGTTTTTCCTCAACATTTAAAAACACAATTTTTCCTATTTAAATCTCTCATTAACCCTAAATAAAACTAATAAATTACCATTAAAATTAAGTAATCCAAGCATAAACATTTATATCCACACACATGCATGAAGAATAAGTTCCAAAACCTGAACATGCCACTCAAATCTTCTTCAAAATTCTCTTTTTTCTCTTACTATCTTCTTCTTTCAAGATCTTAACTTTCTCCTTCTTTTCCTTTCACTACAATTTCATCCATTTACACAACTTCCAGAATTTAAATCAATCCACAATTAACCAAAACAAGAAGATGAAGAAGAAGAAGAATTGTCACATTAAGTTAATTACCTTATAGTTATACACTAACTTGTTCTTTAAAAATCCACATGTAAGAATTTCTTCAAAGATTTCTTAGAGAGATTCATCAAATAATGAAAGATTGAGAAGAAAGGAAATTCTATAACTCCCTCAAGAAAATTCCGTCCCCTACCTTCCTTCTTCTTACATTTCTCTTTCATTCCACTAGTAAATGGCTATTTATAATAGCTAGGGAAATTTCCCTTTTTGGTCCCTTAAAAAGTTGCATGGTCCACTAATTTCTTTCTATCTTTTGCATGTTTTACATTGACCCCTCCACTTCTTGCATGTTATAAATTAACCTACTCATTTATTCCTTCTCTTAATTCAATCTCTCAAATCCTTCTTTTATCCACATTTGACCCTTAAGATGTCCTATTTACAAATTGAACCCTAAACTAATACTTTATGCTTCAATTACATCCTTGAACATTATTAAACCAATATAAATAAATTAATTATGACCTTATAAAATTTATATCATATAATTTACACATTTATCACATAATTAATGATAACTTAATAACATTTTTGCCCTAATTAATATCTTAACTCTTAATAATTCATCCAATAATGCTCAATTAGACTCTAATAACATGTAATTGCCCTTGAATTCTACTAGGTCTTATTTTGGGTCCTTACATTAAGATTATTTAACAATTAATAGTTAGCATATAACATAGTATAAATACATGGATTTTTGATAATGCTAAATGATATAATCATGCATGAAAATTAACATATATGTTATATGGCAAACATATAGACAAGTATGTTATTTAATGTTCATTTGAAATAACATGAATGTACCTACATGCTTATGCCTATATACTATCACATGAAAGTATAAGGCTGTCGTATTATATAGTTACATTTACTTGTTATGATTTCTGAGATTGAATATACAAGTGTACATACTAGAAATTGTTTGTTTTAGCATATGGTTGTTTATGTGCAACATTATACCATAAAGGCACAAACATGATAATTAAAATGTTTATGAATACAGTTAATGCCTGCAAATAAAGTTCAATTATAGATAGATAGGCATGCCTATAGGGATATAGTTATAACTGCTATAGTTTAACCCCTTTTGGGTCTATAGTTGTCCCTTTTTAGGATAATAGTATAACCCCATTTGGGTCCATTGATTCAATATCTCCACATATCTATAGTATTTAATATCTATAGTAATACATATGTTCAATACCTGCGAGTATCTATAGTTCCTATTTTTCACTTTCAGAACATAGGCAGGCTAATTACAGTACATTTATAAAAAGTATAAATGCTCAGATGTTACCATAGCACCATATGATTACTTTATGTTGTTATAAATGAAAATTTCTATTTTATTTCTTGGATTATGTACTTTGTTATATTGTTAATATTATTGAATTATATGTTATAAATGTTATGCACGATGATTGTTTAATGATGATCACTGTGAGTGGCCATCCATCATGATTTATTCCCCATTGAGCTTTATAGCTTAGCATAGGATTTTTATCCATGTAGGTTTTGTAGTTAAGACTTTTATGTAGGAACATATCGCTGCATTAAGAAAGGACAACATAAGTTTGAGAAGGAATTTGATTTAGGAAGTCCCTATTTAAATATTTTGTATAACTTTGTATTGAATGTAATATGTAGCACTCTTATCCTATAATCTGTACATATCACTTTATCCAACTCATTACACATGAGTTACTGTGTAACATAAACATATAATCAAACTTAATATATATAAGAGTGCTACACTTCTAAAAGAAACTATTCAATGAACGATAAAGTCTCTTTTACACATTACAACAACTGTTTAACACATTTTTTTTTTACATACAATATCTCTAATACCACAAAATCTTTACTATATACAAAGAGCCCAAATACAAGTCTATAATTGTCTCTCTCTTTGACTTGAGTTGGCCATCCATCTGCAGATTCACCCCAACAACCTACACGGATGAAACACCCGTGCTAAGCTACAAAGCTTAGTGGGGAACTAAAAATATGACAAACGACCACTCACAGTGATCGTCAACAAGCACACACCATGTCTCAAATACAACAATGATTTATCACAATGAATAAAATTTAACATTCATATCAACTTATGAAATTCATAAAAATTCAATGGTAACATTTACATTTATGCTACATTTACCATGTATAATAATGTAAGCCTCAATGTCCTATGACTTTAAATTCAACTAATAATCATGTGAATAACCTTTGAATTAATACTAAACCATACTAGCATAATTATCCATTATCTTTTTATCTATACTCGTATGTCTATGATATAAACCCATTAGAATTTAAAATGGCAAAACAACACTTCCAAATGCCATGAGATCTTTATAATATTATAAGGTTACTTTATATAGCATAAGTTACAAAAACAAGCCTATCAATTAAACATAACAATTATACAACATTGCCAGATTATTCTTATATACCCAGGTTATAGGTCTTAGTTATGCATACATCACACCGTAAATAACAAACACAATTTCATTAAATGTGTACATATAAACAATGTGAAAATATAAATATATTCAGAAGAAAACTATTTCAAAAACACTGGTTGTTACTGACTAACTCTTATAATCTTTAATATGAAATATGCTTATGCAATTATAAAATTGTTGCATCCATTAAATATTATAATACTCTTTAACCTAATAAAAAATCCTTCATATATCATGAATTGACATACATCTAGAAAAAGACTTATGATCACAAAAGACCCACATATGTATACCATCAATTTATCCAAGGTAACTTTGGTGTACAGCCTGCATTATTCTAAAGAGGTGGATAACGGGTTATACGGTGGTACCCGAAGGTACTAGGTCACCCGAAGGCACCAAAGAGATAATAGGTCACCCGAAGGCACCAAAGAGATACCCGGAGGTATAAATTGATTGATTATAACGGTGGCACCTGAAGGTACAAGTCTGTTTAGTCACCCAAACGGGGTTGACTACAATCCAAACGGGGTTGAAACTATCGCAGCTGCAAGGTACCCTTATAGGCATGCCTATCTATCCACTTCCTAGACTCAACGCAGGCAATAAAATCAATTTACTTTATCTTTCATTTAATCATCCATATTCTTATATGCACATGTATACTCTTGTGTAACTGTAAACAATATATTCATATAAACAATCATGTGTAACTTTCTGTAAATCTATGAGCATATTCGCTGTTGGGTATTACAATTTAATACTTGTAATCTTATTCAATCATGTAACTATTCCGCATGTCAAGACTATACTTATATAATGCCATTTGTACCCATACATATTTATGTAAATATATTTATAGTCTCATATCACATTGCCATTATATGCTTTAATAAGATTTCTATAATTTAGTCTGTAGCACTGTAGATTTGTATTTTTGCATGTTAACATGTAATAGCACATATGCCTAATCATGTAATTTCAATTAAGTAAAGACATATTCATATATTTCACTTTAACATATTCTTTGAATCATTACTCTAAAATAGTTTTCAAGCTTCGAACCCAACCATGTAAGATCATACATATCTATATATATGCACACATATATTCTACTAGTCATATTACTTCTTTTCTTTATAGGTAGAGTTAATATTTCAAACCATAAGTATCATACGAACAGTCATGGGTAGCATTTTTAATATTGACTATCATGTATGTATTCATTCCCACATTTGATCTCTATTGCAGGCAACACTATGTTCATGTTCATTTCATACTTCAAAGCTGTACTTATAGTATACCATTTGGACATGCATATAATCTCATCTATTAAGTGACATTCAATCATTTTCTATCTCATAGGGCAATTACATGCTCATGCACTCATAAATATAATCATAGATTGTACATACCTGTAGTACATTCGCATCTAGTAAGCTTGTTCTTGTAAACATGATTATCAATATGTATACCTCAATCACTCATCAATCATATGCTATACATATATCAATATGTTACCATATGTCACACACATTTAACTTTCATCATGAACTTATACTTGAACATATGATCTTTAAATAACACATCATGTCACAATCATATTATCATACACATATATGATTAATAATAATTTCATAATTATTCATGGTACTATAACTTAACTATCAATCCACAATTTCCATGATGCATAGGTATACATTCATAGACAATTTTCAATGTAAATGATACAAATCATGCAAATCTATATATATATATCCTTTGATACCAATCTATATACACATGAGTTTAGAGCTCTCGTATACTTGCATTCAAGGCCTATTTTGTTCAGTTATATGTGTATCACATGGGGGTAGCCAAATATACTGATAAAGGGGAATAAAAAGCAAAGTTATGGGCAGAAATCATGGTGTCGCGCTCGCAGCAAGTGTCGCGCTCGCGACAGTATGTCTGGCCCTACGACTTTTACACCTTGTTCCCAGAATCCTGCAAACTGCTTAATAACTTAATCTTGTACTTCATTTTCGATATAGTAAAAGGCCTTTTTAGAAAAAGTTGTCTTCTACAAAGTTATAGATATACATTTCTAGTTTCTATAAAATCACAAATATTTGCAATATCATTTCTAGAACTCGAGATATCTTGAAATTACTAAAGACTGTTCATGAGCACAAGACTGCACACTTATCTGATTTTCAAGCTAGGTTATGACCCATTGAGTGACATAATTTGAGTGTGATTTCTTCTTATGAAATATTTGTCTATAAGTCTAATTTAACACCCAATTGGAATCATCTAATTATCTATTCTCAAACTCAAAATATCACCAAATGAATACAGCTAGGTCCAGTGAACCCAAACCCAAAATTTTCAAACTCACATGCATGTTCTTTTAAACATCAAAGATTGATGTTTTATTTCAAGTTACTCATGAAATATACTTTCATACATTATATTATAACTTTTATATATTAACATCAATTTAAAATAAACTATAATCAAGCTTTTAACAATCTATTTATCCTAGCTATATCAAATAACACATGCAAAGTAAAAATCTTACAATTACATCTCCCTAAACCATTTCACCAACTAAAAATGCATCTCTCCCATATATAAGTACACAAATCCAGCAACAATAGTCTCTTGCAACAAGAGTAATATTCCCAAACATCACACTATATCCATATTTCAATACAAATAATACATGCAAGAAGAGAAAGATGTTCCCAAACCTGTTTTGAAATTCCAACTCTCTTCAAAATCTCCTTTCACTCTTCTTAATTGCTTAAACCCTTGAAAGCATCTTTAAATCCAGACTTCCTTCTTTGCATAAGATAGAAATATGAAGATGTTCTTGGAGTGAAAGGGGCCGGATCTTATGGTAGAGAAGGAGAAATTTCAATCTTTTTATGAGAGAGAGAGAGCAAGGTCTTTAAGAGAAAGAGAGAGAAATGAGTAATTTGTGTTCAATTTATTATTTTCTTCATCAAAGAGACGTCCCTCTCTCCTTCAACTCATCATTTTTGCTCTCTTATTTGCATTAATTCAAATTTTATAATGCAATGAAAATTCTCCTTTTGATCCTTCAAAGTTTTGCATGTCACACTAAAGACATACAACTTTTTGCATGCTATAAAGTGACCCCTCCACTAACTCTTTTTCTTAAATCAACCATTCTATTTAATCCATTTTATGAATTGACCTCTTAATATATGATTTTATCCACATTTGACCCTTAAAATTCCATATTTATAAATTGACCCCTAAATTAAAACTTCATGCTAAACATACTCACTTTCTACTGCTCACTATCCGATTTTTGCATAATATTTTTCACATGGAAAACGACATTTTTCAAGAAAATGTTATTCTTAACAATTGATACTTAAGATCTTAGCTATATGATATAAAAATTTCAAGTCATTTTGATGTATATCCCAGGAGTTATAACATAAGAAACACCTACTGCTCCAATGACCCGCCAAATGAAAAAGGGCTACTATTTTGGGCATTTTTGAAGACCTTAGAGGCAAAATTTAATTATTGTTATTTCTATAACATTTGTAGAAAAAGAAGTCCAGGTTCTATCCCAACTAAAATAATCAAATTTAGAGTTCAAAAACTCAACTTATGATTAAAATAGTCATTGGGGGTCAATCCGAATTTCTGGACAGCACTTTCACATTAATGCCTAATATCTTAATTCAAGTCAATATACTTATAAAATCCATAATCAACACAAGTATTAATGCATGCAAGAAATAATAGTTCCCAAACAATATCTTAACTATATTTTTGCTCTAATTAAACATACTATGCTATAATGTCATTTGACTATGGTATACTCTATCTCTTAAAACCATGAATCCATTAGATCATAAGTACTACTAATTTATCCCCTAATGCTCAATTTGACTTTAATGACATATGTTTGCCTTTGAATTCCACTAAGGCCTCTTTAGGGTCCTTACATAATATGTATGTAATGATGGAAGGTTGAGTTGTAATAGGCCCACTTTTGTAATAAAATAATATATGTATGCAAGTATGATCTAGAGTAACTTACATAGTGCATGATACATATATGGATGTATGTGAATGAGTTATGTAATGTGTATGTGAAACACCTTAAGTATATTGCCTTTATCAAATACCATGCCATACGTTTCAATTATATCATATTAGGATGTTAACCCAATTAACCAACATTAGTCATTAAAATGATTCATTAATTTAATCATCATGCATATCAATTAGACGCAACTCTAATTGTTTTTATTTTTGTGAGCAATATAAGTGTCTATTACATATTCACATTAATTTATTTCATATACTCAATAGCCCATCACACACATATATATATAATAATCATGTTAGGTATATTTATACTAGTTTTCATATTAATACTCACACATAGCATCATGCAATTCAATTGGCATATGATCAATCTACCTCCTAAGTGCATGCACATACAACTCATTTTCATAGTTAGTTTAGTATAACCTTATCCTTGCATATGTTATATAGCTTACACATACACACACAAACACACACACACACACACACACACACACATATATATATATTAATTAACTTATACAAAGTTAACCAAAAGTCCCTACATCAACTTCTACGAACTGGTGTTGGCCTATCCTGATGCAGAGTACGTTCTTGAGAGAAAGCTTTGACTACAAAAGAACCTACACGGATAAAATAACCCATGCTAAGCTATAAAACTTAGTAGGGAGTATTAAACATGGAAGACAACCACTCATAGTGATTGTCAAAATGTTATATATCATACATCAATTGAAACATTAAACAAAACATGGTAAAGATGGGTATATGATAAGGTATAAAATTTTAAACATCATAATCATACATTTACCTCAGCATCCATAATTATCATCACTACATAAATGATATGTATATTGATATATATATATATATATATATATATATATATATATATATATATATCAATATATATATATATACACACACATGCATTGGAAACCATGGTTAAACAATCTATTCCATATAACATATGTAAGAGTTATACATTATACTATAATTAATTGTGATGTATTTATACTCCAATTTGGCCTGCTTAAGTTTTAAAGGTGGATAACGGGAACGGTGGATACCCGAGAGTATCAAAACGATGGATATCCGAGGATATCGAAATTATAGACCCAAACGGGGTTGATTGTATAGTGGACTGGTCATGTGAACTCAAAAAGGGTTAACCAATAACCCAAACGGGGCTGTTCATGATCCAGTATGATCAATTGTACTTTAGACCTAAATAGGTTAACTGTAGTAGCTGCAATATCCCTATAAACACCTATCTATCCATAATTGAACTCTAATTGCAGGCAATACTCTATTTAATTCTCTCTTTTCATATATCATGCGTGCACTTATATTATTCAATTTGCACACGTATAATCATAGGATAGATATATTATTGCTATGGCATAATTATGTATGCAAGTTCATTTAATGATGCAATTACTTTTTAACATACTATCATTAGATATCTCATATTAGCATAATCATGCTATGTCAATCAAGTAATGTATCATACCTATTCAAGTGCTCATTATTAAACATACCTCATTCTTAAAACTTTACAATATAGCACATTTTATGTATGTGATCATGTAAAAAGATACATAATCCCTAGTGAATATATAAACAAGTATTCATATAGTCATATAACGATATGAGTATCGAAAATTGAACATGTATCATCGTAATTATGTACTTTAACATGTTATCATTCAAGCACCACACATGAACATGGTTATACTAAAGTATTTCTTATTTCATAGTATAAGTACATGTTCAAATAAAATTTTACTCTATCATTAGAGTACAAACATGTAAGAATAATTGCATATAACAAGCATGTACATATGTTTAATCATGTATAAATATTTTATATCATTAACATTACTCTTTACTTATGTATATACAAGATTATATATGTAGACCTTTATCAAAAATCATATTACATGCCATATATAATTCAATGTGTTTTCATATAGGCACATATTTAACATAACCACATTTAAACCTTAATAGAAAATACATTAAAAATTCTGCCTACAAAATTTTGCACAGGGCAGCATTCTGGATCTAACTTGTGTGCCATTTGTGATTTGAAAAATGTCATTTTTAGGCCACATAACCTCTATAAATTTATTCTTCTATATGTCCAATTTCCAAAACATCAAAATTCATCTTAATATTATATCTGTAACTCGATATATTTGAGAAAAATGACATACTATACATACTACCAAAATAGTTTTTTTTCTCCAATTAGAAAATTCATAAAATAAAATGGACAAAAAATTAGACCAAATTTCCTTCATCAAAGTTATGCTTCAATGTATCTAGTTTATCCATAACTTTACAGAATATAATTTTGACTTTTCTACCAAAACTTATGCCTAAAATACCAAAATCTGTTCCTCAACAGTGAAAATAGTTTCTACGAATTTCAAGTTAAAATTTGACATGCTTGGAAATAAAATTAGGCAACACTTTCTTCATTTGAAATGTATGCTTAGAATTGTTTTTTTGTATAGAAATAAACCTCATAGAAATCCAAATTTTGTACACATAAATACATAATAATATCTACAAGCTGTTCCAGAACCAAAATCAACAGCTCACATGATTTTCAATTTCATATTTGAATAAATTAAAGGAAAATTTAGTGCTAGGTCCCTTCTACAAATTTGTAGACATATTTCTCATGTAACCTTAAAAATTTAAATGGCCTCAACTAGAGTTTTTTTAACTCAATTGATGCTAAAATTACAGCCATTAATTCATAAGGTTTCCATGTCTTCACTTGTTGGAACACTACCTAAAATTATTTCTCTTTTCAATTAATCTTATCAAACATTTTAATCATCATTTCAACTTTAATTACCTACATGCAACTATGGAAAACTCTAATTTCCATACCTTAGCCAAATTCCCTTTAGCTCTTCAATCCTTTGCAAGACCTTTTCCTTTATTCCTTCTACCTTTATCTTCTTCTTCTACAATTAATTTCATTCTTCAATTAATCATTTCCAACATCTTACTTAATCAACACCTAACAAAATAAGAAGAAGAAGAAGAAAAAGAAGATATGAACCAAATTAAAATTTGTTACCTTAGTGATTTACACTTAATTGCTCTTGAATAATTAACATGAAAAAGGTTTTCTTCAAAATTTCATAAATAGATTGAAAGGGTTTAGGAAAAGTGAAAGGGAAAGAAAGAGCAAAAATCTGTATTTTCCCACTATGAAATGCTATCCCTCTCTATCCACTCTCATAATTTCTCTTTCCTTCCACAAATTCAACTTATATATATAATAAGGAAAATTCTCTAGTTGGTCCTTCAAAATTATTGCATGCTACAAAAGATTCCCACCTAGTTTTGCATGTTACACCTTAAACCCTTCAATTTTTTATTCTCATAAATCAACCACTCATTTCCTTACTTTATTTCATAATTAACCCTTTAATATATATATATTAGCAAATTGACTGACAAAAATAAACTTCATGCTTCAATTACACCACAAATATTATTAAACCAAAATAATTTCTCATGCAATTAATATAATAAAAATAATTTATTGCTTGTCCCCTAACTCATACATGAAATTGATGGGATATCACATGGCATAAAAATAATGATCACGCAGCGGAAAAATTAAAACTTTTAATCACTCATGCCATGCAATATATAATATAGAATCGAAACATGCAATTTTAGGGTTTTGAATAAAACTTACATCCTTGAATGCACTTCAAAACTTGATATTTTCAATGAATAGCATATAAGATGAACTTATATCCCTCTGATCTTGATCCCCAATGCCAAAGGTGTTTCCTTTACGCCACACCACTCTATGCTCACACACACACTTTCAAAGATGGCTTAAAACTAGAGTGCTAGCTCTAATCTTTGTGTATTCGGCAATGGGTATTAATTAAAGATACAAGATCTAATCTTGTTCTTTCTGGGGTTCACAAATTGCTGCCCAAAATCCAAGAGAAGAAGAAAGAGTTCTTTTCCCTTGAATGTGGCGGCAATGAGAGAGAGAAACCTAACTTGGCAAAATAAATTTAATTAATTTATATCACATGTTTAGGAAAACATGTGGATGCTGAAATCCCCTATGTTTAGGTAGTATTTTCAGCCTCTATTATCCCTAATTAGGTGATTTAAATTAATTCAAATTCCTTTAGTATTTTAAATTCAAATTAATTTAAAATGGCATAAGATATTTAATCAAAATGCATCACTTATTTAGGGTTTATTACTTGCCGAATTCAACTAGGAATCCTAGCTTGAATTTTGGCCACAATATCTCCCTTTTAAGTGTTGTTAATTGATTCAAATATTATTTAGGATTTAAGATCAATTACCTTAACTATTTAAAGATAATTAATGAATTGATTTTATCCTAGTCATGCCAATTTTCCCTCTCTCATGGACCAAGGTCCATTTAGCAATTTTAATACCCATTATCCACATTAATTTGACTTTAAATAAAAGCCCAAATTAATGTCCAATACTTTATTTTAAATATCTTAAGTCCAATGCTTTGTGTGCGATCCTATAGGTCCATTTAATATTGTCAATGAATTAATAAATAATTCAAAGGCTATATATATTCTCTAGCAAGATATTATAGCATTTCAAATTAAATGAAAATGCAAATGGCATTTAGTGACCGAATGTAATTTTGCAAAGTCCCTTACCCATAAATATCAGAATTAATATAAGGCATGGAACTAGTCATCCTTATATATACTAATTCCTTTCTTGATATTCAAGTGACACTGAACTCTTAGATAAATAATGATTACTCATTATTTCATCTCAGTATGGCCATACACTTCTCAGTTTGCTGATCAAGTGGCCAATGATATTTTCTCTCTTATCGAGAGGGGTAATCCTTTTACTTCTCTCATGCTTTCTAACATGAATCAGTGCATACCCAAGCATACCCATACTTGCCACCCTGTTATGAGTACGTTAGGTGTATGTCAAAGTACACAGTAATACATAAAGAGTTTCATAGAGATTTTAGGTCTAAGAACTCCGATGCAAAACTTGCAATTGAGAAACACTTATGACTTATACCAAGTAGTGTTCTCGTGAGTGGATCGACTCTAGATACTATGTTCTAAACATGTATCTATGATCTTTGATTGACACTCTAGTCCTTATGATCCGTAAGACAGAACTCAACTTATCAGAGAAAGCATACTAGTCTTAATTCATTTGTTATTCCTATAACAATGACTGACTAGGGATATTTATAATGAAGTCTCAATTGTTTCAAGGTCTTACAACTATGTGCCTCACACATGATAACTTAAACTGAAACAACATTCTTGGATAGTTCTATCATCTAATATGTACAGGAATACAATAGATAAAACAAATGCCTTATTTATTAACATGAATATTTTATAACAATGTATTGGGGCTAGGGATTACACTAATAGAAATACATATTTTTAATTTAATTTTAATCACATATATTTCCATAAAATCATGCATTTTCAACTAGGGCCATGTTAGGGGCCTCACAACATGATAGTGTCTAATAGGAAAGCATGTGAATAGTATTATAATATTTTTATTAAAAAATTATGATAATCAGAGTATTAGCATTAGAATATAATAAAGCATGCTTAATGAGATATGATAAAAAGAACTTAGCTAGGTTATAGGATAAGGGTGTTATAGAATGTATGCAAAGGATTATAAACATGAAGTGAATGTAAAAGGATTATGTATAATGGAATGCATGGGCCATGCAAATTATGGGGAGACCTATTCATCCAAATGAGTCAGGGGTGAGCAAAAGGCTAAGCATGACTCACTTGTTGTTTTATGCCTATTGCTAAATTTGTGTTGACTGCATTGCAATTTTGTATGACAACCCTTTATTGCTCTAAGTCATATTTTTGAAGGTAGTGTGCCCTTACATGTTTTCACACTAGCTTTTCTCAATGAGAAATATGTCATGTTAAGGATTTTAACATGAACCTGCACCTAAATTTTACCTAAAATGGGCCCTACCCAATCAAGTGCTTTTTATTAATTTTTTACATAAGATATATTGCTTGTTTCTAGGTTTTTACCCTATCCATTAGCCTAATTTTTTTTCTTAGAGAGCTAGTTACAATTTTCATCTCTAATAGACTTCATTCTTTCTTTTGTTATTTTTTTCATGTGTCCTTATATGAAATATATGTTTCTCTTTACTGGTTAATCATACGCTTATGCTTAACTTATGCATGCTTTACGACAATAATCATAACCAAACTTGTAATGCAAAAAAATCAATTCCATTTAATCTTAAGAAATGACACTTTGTGTGCATCTGACTCTTGTTATCAATAATCCATCTCTGGTTTTCATGATTGAACCTTTTCTCTCAATCCTTAATTTTGGCTTAAGGTACCTTTTTTTGTTTTGGCCCTTGTGACATGCCCAATTTTAGCAAGGATGCCTTTTTCCATTTTCAACCTATAGGTATTTTTTTATTTTGCGTTTTTTATTTATTTTTTAACCCTCTTCAATTTTTTGGCATAATAGTTTTGCACTACAGGGTACATTACCCTTTCACCATGTCATCCATAGCCTGCTTGGTCAGTTGCTGGTAAAATGGTAGACTAAAAAAGATGATGGACTAAACAAATTCATCAGTATTCTCATTGTAATCCCTTTTGTTTACATCATTGAGAAAGCCTAGCCTTGTGACGCTATTATGTGAATTGCTTTAATTGATATAGCAAAGAGAAGGAATGCAAATTTCATCGAGCCACCATGGATAACTTCTTTTCCTTGAGCATATAAAAGTTGCCTTAGAGTTTTGTTATGAACTATTCTTTATCTTGTACTAGGGAAATCCTCCTCGTCATAATCCAAATGAACATTGACTACTATAATGTCATTCTTGTTCTGGCTTTAGCAGTATTCCATCCTGACCTTATGGTACTATAGGCTTTCCAAGGTAATAAATAGTAAAGATTAAATAAATGCTTTTAGGAATATATCAATTGGTAAGACAACATTTATCCAAATGTTAGGAATCGTCCTGGAAAACCAATAACCTACTATGATTGCTTTTTGAACATGATATAGGACTTTTCTTGCATGCTTAGGATTATACAAGGGTAACAATCTCACAACTTAGACCTAACAGCAAAGACATGTCAAGTTCATAGTGAGTGAACTTCGTAGTTTGCTTCCCATCAGCTCCAGCAAAAAAGGCAACTAACCCCCATGTTGTGGTGTGATCTTATGTTTTTTATCACTTTCATAATTTTTCTTCTTTTTCTTTTTCTTTACTTTTTTACTTTTATCTCCCAAGTGTACCTCACTTTAGGAGTCATAATGACCACAATCAAGTTCTTTTCCTTGAAATTGAATAAAGACTTGTGTTTCTTGAATCAATGCCTCAGAAATGCCATGATTATTGCCATGCATGATGCAAGTAAACAAGACATTTCAAATATAAGAAAAATTCATATTATTAACATGATCTAAGAAAAATGTGCATTATTTAATGACATTTATTACATTATAAAAAGCAAGGTCCCATCTATCCTTGGATGATGCCCTCATGGTTGGTCAAGTTATGGTGTTGCATCTTCATGTCTTATCAGGATCAAAGATTTTCTTGCTATCAATAAGGTCACGGATTCGATCCTTCAAAGTCCAACATTTATCCAGTAAGTTCTTGGTGTGCTAATGAAAGGCATAATATTGGTCAGCTTAATGGTGTGGCAGTCCTTTGCCACTAATGAATTTTGCTAAAAGTGGCTGTAACTTCCCCTTCTTCATTAGCTTCTCCAAAATAAAGGACAATGACCTACTAAGGTTATAGTAGTGCATCTTAAATACTTTAGTAATGGATACTTGTGCTGCCTTTCTAGTTTTCACTAAATTCCTTTGACCATTTACTCTCTTTGCTAGGTATTTACCCTTAACCTTAATAGCAATGTCTTTGAGAGAGTCAGTATATCTCTTAACTAGGGGCTTGGATTCCATATTAAGAGCCTTATCTGGTCAGTAATATCAAGCTGCCTTTTTATTTTCATAACTTGATTTCTCCATCAAGTTAAGTACTTATGGAAATACTCATCGTATTTCTACTAATGTAGTTGTAGATTTTTCTATGTGACCTTTTTCTTACTATAATGATACCGCTTTATGAACTATTCAGACAATAAATCCTAGTATTCCTTCATCTACCTATCTAGTTTATAGTACCAATCTATGGCTAGCCCTTCCAAGCTAGGACAAAAGTACTTTACCTTCTATTTCTTTATCAACATTGTTCCTTTCATAATCTATGTGTACCACATTTTATGTGTAGGAGGGTCTGATGTACCATCAAACTTTGGTAGGTTACACTTCTTGAACTTTTAGGGTAACAAGTTTTCACCATCTAGATCTCGATCTTCTGGATCAATGCCTTTTCTAGCTAATAATAGGTAGGCCATTGCCTTTATTTTTTCCTTCATCTTCTTTAAACTCACATCCTTAACTCAAAGACCCTTATTCTTCGCTTCAACCACTTGTTCATCTTCTTCCTTTTCTTTTTCTATAAAGTCTTCCTCAGGAGCAGGCATCCTATTTATTTTTATTCTAATGGTGGGACTTGAGGTAACATAGTTGTTGTCGAGGAGCTGCACTTGATAATGATTGGCTTTATTTATTCCAGGATAGGAGTTGCAGGCTAAAGTTCAGTAGGTGGTACAACCAATCCCATAATCACAACCAATATTATCTCTTAAAACTCTATAAACCTCATATTTAGGTCCTTTGAGGTGATACCATGAACTTGATGTTGAGATGCATCAACCATTTATAACTCTATGAAAGATTTCAAACTATTAGATCCCTTAAATCACATGGATAAATAGTCTATTGTGGCATGTAAAATTCAAATGTTAAGATGATGGATGATACACATATGATGCATGAGTGTGAGTATGTTATAGAGATGATATATATGCATATAAATGATATACATATGATGTATGAATCAATCATTAGAATAATGAATGATGATGCATGTTAATGATATGCATATGATGTGTTATGCATAAATGTGGTGTATATATGATGCATAGGGGTGATACACGTGAACAATACATATATGATCTATGATTCATGAATATGCAAATAATATACATGTGATGCATGCGTTAGGTGACAAACACAACAACATATAAGTATAACGATAGCCTTCTAACATTATTGCTCTTACACAGGAGGTAGAGCAATCGCTTTCCTAGGTGGGCTTAGCCTATATGTCAACCCAAGATTTGATGGATGCATCTGGTACACAATAAAAAATCGATAGCATAAGCTCTTAGTTAAAGTGCAGGCATTTGGGTTTTTTCCATTATGTATTTAAAAAATTCAAATAAATTGGGTTGGGCCCATCGGGGTATGGTAGCCTTTGATGAGTACCACCTAAGTTAGGTGAATTTTTTTAATACATGATGGCCCACATAGCAAGCAAAAGGATTATGGTTATACAATCTAAGGAAAATAACTATTGTCACTATATAGGCTTGTAGTCCTATGGTGAAACTTTAGGAATACACAAACATTATCCTTATAAATAGGTCTAGCTCTTGACAAATATAATGCAAATGGGTCACCATTTTATACACCAATCCATACTAAACTAGGGCTAGTGGTTCTTCCTTAACACCTCTCTATGGTGAGTGAGCGAAGGGCATCCTTCAGGATTACACTGAGGCTAAAATAAGGATGCCTTGCATAGTTTTAAAGCTCTAATATGAATGCAAAAATGCAATTTTGAAGAGTGGTATGATTGATATTAAAAACTAAATTATAATAACTTAACCGAGATACTTTAAGAGTAAGCTCTCTTAAGTCCCCAATAGAGTTGCCAATGTGACATGCGTCGAACCCCACCTAATTCAGGTGGCTTTTGGAGGCTTGCTTTTAAGGACCAAGAATGGATGAGTTTCATAAAATTCATAGATTGACCACTTCACAATGGGAAAATGATTCGGCCAAATTCTATTCTTGATGGTGAACCTATGATGGTGCCTTAGCGGGCCTAAGGGGTAGATAACCTAGAGTTTTGACTTAATAAAATGTTGGGAAAGTGATTCTACATTTGATGAATAGAATAGAGATGGTGGTCGGGACATCACTCTTACCTATACCTCGATTAAACTTTTTTTATAATTAATTTTTTAATATTAATCAACCATATCCCTTTGCACACAATGCATAAGTAACAAATAAATAAACGAACACATCAATCACATAAGAAAGCGGTAAATAAACAAATGAAATGAAATAAAATAAATTAATAAATTACATAAGTAAATAATCCAATAAAAAAGTAAAGTATTATACACAAATTAGGGCATCTACTTAAGTTGTGAACATTGGTTCCTTTAATTATGTTTACAAAAGAGGTGATGAGTCCTCATTGATTTTTAAAAAGCATGGGATGAGTGATCCCAATTTTGATAAAAATAGAACTATTTTTTATTATGTGATTTTTGGTAAAAAATTGGACATTAGTCATATAGTTGCATCAACATTCATTCATTCATATCATAGTTGTTGCATAATCATGCAAACATAATATAGTGACTCTCATTGATCTATCTCATCATACTTAGTATATGCATGAAGCCAATAAGCCTATATGAAAGTATGGTACTTGCTATTATAAGTCTTCATAAGATTATATGCATGTCCACACACACACACACACACACACACACACACACATATATATATATACATATATATGTATGTATGTGTACATATAAATGCAACTTGAATCATAGCAATACATTCTTTTTGTTTACTCATACTTATTCACATACTAAGTCAAACTACTTATCCTAGCTTAGTTACATCAACAATAAGATATTGTACTTGCATAATTCATTAATAGTTCTCAATGACGTACCTTGTTGCTATTTACCATGAATAGCTTTCATACAATATCATAGATATTCCTATCAATACATAATTACTTGAACAACATTTAAATATCTATGATTAATCTAATAAGATGAATAAGTTATTTTCATTCTAAGGTCAACACTTGTTCTTATTTAACTCCTTAGTTCCCTTTTATAGTTTATTAGATATGGATGATAGGTTATATACCCGAACGTGATCATATATGTAATAATTCATCATACTTGTACTCGGGCATGTGTTTTACATAATCAGATTTAAGGCATGAGCAAACAGGCAAGCATGTTCCATTACATCAGGCTAATCACTACTCTTCTTTACAACTTGAAGCATAACCAAACTTTTATAGTCTCATCACTAAGTATAAAATGTAATGTACCATCTCTTTTAACTTATTCATGTACATTACAACTATCTTCATATTATTACCAAGCTTTATCATAGTATTTACATACCATTACAAAGACACATCAATGCGTAGCACTTAGGCAACATAAATTACTTTGATAGGTTATATACCTTATACCAACTTATATGACACTTTAAATAGCATATAATATTTTTAGGTTGCTATGTTGCCTCTTACTTTTCTTAGTTTTGTGCCCGATAAGCACTACAACACCTTCTGCCAAAACTATTTATATTCATCCTGCCCTATGTAAGTCCTTCTAACTCAGCTTTCACGTGAACCCCATACCTTACCTCAGTAAGTTTTTATTATTCTAAAACTTTTCACTCTTTCTATATGCATAAAAGTATACAAAGGAATTCTCCAATTAGGTGACCATACCATATACAACATATTGGTGGCTCTAGGTAACTTACAACTTAGTTCAATCTACTCCCTCTTATAAAGACATTTATGTCATTCAAATTCCAATAACACCTTTTATTGTAGTCATAACTTTCTAACCATATCTTACTAAACATTAGCATTAGGGAAGGCTTCATAATCCATTAATCCCTTAATGATCAGATAACATACTAACCACCCCCTTCAATAACAATTATTAACAACATTACTCTCTGCTAGCCTCATTTACCTCGATTAAGTGGCTTTTTTAATAAGTTTATAGACTTTAATATAATACAAAGCTCATGGTTATGGGCGATTTATTATTTAAGAGAATGTGTACAATAAGTGCATGTGGCCGTATACTGGAAGAAGAACAAGGCACTTGGCCCATGCAATGAGAAACAGAAGAGGTTTGAGTGGCTATGCGAAGGAAAGAAGGGAGCCTTATGTGCGATTGTACAAGAAAATTCAATGAGCCCTGCAAGGCCACGCAGAGAAATTTAAGGGAGCATGCGTGGCCATTCAAGGGACATAAAAGGAGGATACACGGTTGTTCAAAGGAAACATAAAGTATTTATGTAGCCGTTCAAGGAAAAAAGAGCTATGCACGACTGTGTATGGGAAAGAGAAACACCACATGTGGCTGTGTAAGGGAATTCGGCAGGTATGGTTCAAAAATGCTGGTCAAGAACTTAAATCCCAGATCTCAGCCTAATGACTTATAATAAGGCTCATTAGACCCTTAAATCTTTCCCAGACTTATCTAAATTGTTAGATTAACTTTTAACTTTATCAAAGAGAGAGGACACACAAGAAAAAAGAGAGGAAAAATTCCTGTACAAAACTTATAAATAGTACAATAAACCCAATTCCAGTACCTGTAATTAAAGCTTTAACTCCTCCTTCAAACCACTAATCCTGCTCTTTATATTGTTGATTTCTTCTTCATCCCCTTTTAGATGCTAACTCGAAACCCTAAGCTTCTAGTTTCTTCAATCATTAAATAGAGAGAGAGAGAGATAGGGAGAGAGATCTTCTTTGCCACTTTTTTTCTTGATCTCCACCTTCCCTATGAAACTTAAAATGAGTGAGTGGGGTAAATATCTCACATGTATAAAGAGAAAAAATGCCCGAATCATAAAAGGATTAAAAGACTTTAAACGACTAATAAAAAAATGTTTTGGATCCCCAAAAATTATTCAGATTGCACAAAAATATTCGAAATAATCCAAATAAATTTTTGAAAGTGAAAAATGACTTTTGGACAACTTTAAAAAGTTAGGTTTTCAAATCGATAATTTTGGCTTTAAGCTCTGAAATGTTTCAAAAGTTACTCAAATTGACCGAAACTTTTAAACACACCTTAATTAATTTTTTTACATATTTTTGCACTAATTTTAGAGATGATTTAACAATTAAAATTTATAGCCAATGTGATGGTGACAAGTGGCTTAATATTGACCACATATTAATTAAGTGCTCAAAGCTAGTTTGACCCTCTAATTTGAAAGAGGTATAAAAGGGCTAGATATTGCTTGAATGAGGCATATTTTTCTAGGGAAACCTGCCCCTTCCTTTCTTTCCCTTAATCATATTTTCTTCCTCAACCATATTTTACAATAGCCAAAGATTTTTTCAAGCTTTCTCCTACACCTTTTCTCATCTAAATTTCATATAAAATACCATATTCATCCCTTTTTTAAACCCTATAACATGTTCTAGTGGAGTTTTAAGTAAAGAAATTTAAAGAATTTCAAGTTGGAGAAATTTGACAAGTGAAGACAAAGAAAGAGTTAGAAAAGAGTAATACAAAAAAAAGTAAGGAAAAGGATAATTAAGGAGTTTCAAACATATTTAAGGTTAGTGGATACAAACTAAACCTAATTTCATTGAGTTTCCTTTGAATATTGTATAAATTTACATTATGTAACAATAGAAAATCTAGAAATAATTTGAGATTAATTGATGAATTAGTGAAATAACATGAAATAAATGATAATTAGTATGAAATCAAAACAATATACCTTGAATACATAGGTGACCAAATTGTATATTATGGTATACAAGTTAGTATTATGATGTTAAATTAAATAAATTGCATGATTAAATTCAAATTAATGGTATATAATTGAAATTGGGTATTAATTAATGGAATCAATTACATTTAATACATATAAACAAGAGTAAATGATGAAATAACTAATATGAACCAATTATGTAACTTAGGATTTTGACATGTAAAGTGTGTCTAAATTCAACTTGATGGTAAATAAGTGAAATTAAATGTCAAATAATGAAATTGGTGAAGTTAAATACGTCAAAATATGATTAAATATAGGAAGACTAAATTTGGACCTATTATATGAGTATATAAAGTTAGGGTTGTGAATGGATTTAAATCGAATGAATGTTAAAATTATGTAATCTATGCTTGGAAAACATGTTTAAATTGGCTTATGCAAATTAAATAAATTTTTATATAAGAGAACATATTATAAGCATTCGAAACATGTTTATGATGCGTTATTTGCTAATTATGATGAATTAATAGTAGATATGCATGATTTAAGCCTTAAAAAACATGATGGGAATAACTTATGACATGAAGATTAATATGTACGATTATGTACATATGGTGGCCGAATTGTATTTGTTGGTAAAAAGGTGTGATTATAATGGTTTAATGAATGATAAGTGATGAGAAATGGTAAATCGATGGAAATGATGCATATTGTATGAAGTTCATTTGTTACATAATGTGAATGTATTAGAAAGTGTGAGACCAATACATACTTTTATCTTGAAATTGTGAAAATAGTTTTCCCCTTAGTGTCTAAAGGCAAAACCAAGAGTATAGGATATAACTAGCAAGCTATAAAGACATATACTATGGTAGAATGATGAGTTGGATTAGGATTGTCGATATCCACCAATCTACATATTTGTGATGTGCATGTTAGAATGTCACTTAAGGCATTGATCACTTAATGTGATCCCTCAATATATTTTGGAGTCATTGATCACTATATGTGGTCACTCTAGCTTAGTTTAAACCATTAAAGTCCTCATCTAGTGTATCTAGTTTGAGGATTTCGTTTCCACTAGAAACTACTAGGGGAAAAACTAATACTAAAATGATGAAAATTTAGGAAATTGGTAAATATCAAATAAAGGTAGGAGATATGGAATAAATTGGAAAGAATGTAATAAAAATGTGAATTCAAGGGTAAATTGGTAAATGTACAATGTAAATCATAAACTGAAGGCTAAACTGAGATTACGGACTAAACTAAATAAGTAAAAAAAGTCGCAAAAATAGGGATTAAATTGTAATTTTGGTAAAGGAAGTAAATTTAAGGACTAAAGCCAAAGATAATGTAACTTATGTATTTAAAATATATAAGAATGATGAGTTTTGCTTAAAAAGAGGAACATGGGGGAAAATTTTAATTATAACAAAAGATAGAAGTTAGGAACATTATGTGTAAAAATTGTCCTAATTTAAAAGGAAAGAATTCACCTAGAATATTACCATTAGGATCTCAATAACACTGGAATAATACATTCATAATTTTGAGCCTAAGATTTTAACTTTTTGAAATTAAAAAAAAAGTGTTTTTAGTGTGAAAAATAAAATGTCAGAGGTTTACTCTTTCTCGAGAATAGAAAATTAGATTTTTCTCTCTCAAGAATGTCTACCTCTTTCCTTAATTTAGAATGTTTTCCTTCATGAAAAACACAATAGATTTTGGTTTAAAATATGTGGAATAAGAGTTTGAAGATCCTTCCAACTCTAATTCGCTGAAAATCTACCTTTAACCTCCTAAAAATTCACTTAGGATCTTATCATTATAAAATTTATCCGAATCCAAAACCTTAGCTACTATAAAATCCTTACAGATGTTAAAGACAACCAGCACTCAAGGCAAGTTTTAAAAATCCAAAAATACCCTTTGAAATCTTGCATAGTGACCTATGGCTGTGAATCAATGATCAATGACTGTTTATCATCGAGTCATGAATAAGCCAAGATGGCTGACACATATCATCTACTGGGAGACAACCAAAAAGAAAACGGCCATAAACGGCTGCTTATCCATAACAGATAGGTGTCTATAACATAAATGGATAAAAATTCATGGTTTTTCAAACTTTTTTCAAAACTCTAGGAAATAAGTGGTTAAAACCCATAAAAATGTTTTAGTAAATTATGCAAACCAAATATGAAAATTAAAATTTTCACTTCCCATTTGAAATATGAACATTTCTTCCTTAACGGATAATTTGATCCGGGCTTCCTCGAGACATGGTGTCTACAACATGCTGACAAATGGCATCAACTAATCATCTAATCTTTTCTAATTTTGGATATCAACAAGCTAGTGCTATTCAAATATAATCAACTTATCCTAATTCTACATGCTGATAAGCTAGTGCATATCAGACTTTAATAAATTGTTAACACATCGACATGCAAATAGTAACTGCCTAATGAGAGATTCACTACATCAGCCACGAGATCCTAAGATAGCCAATATTAATGTTACCCAATAAGGAAAAAATAATAATATTTTAGACAAAAAGAGCAAACTCTAAATTTTTCCCTTGAGTTTCACAATTCTCTAAAATGTTTTTATGGGATTTGAAGTTGCTTTCCCTAGAAAATGAAAATGATATTTAAATCATAAAGTTTGGACTTTTCTTAAGATAAACGGCGATCTATCATGAATGGATGGCCATCTATGGCTACTTTGTAGATGTCCATCTCCTTACAGATGGCCTAATTAGGCCATCCCTAGCCTATCCGTGGTTCAATAATAGATGACCGTCTTTCATGAGTCATGGCCATAGGTTGTTAGGTCAAGATTTCAAAGGAATTTTTCCATTTTCAAATATCTTTTTAAGTGCTAGCAATCTTTCAATGACAAATACCAGTCGGTGGGGAGCAATTCACACATTTTCCAGTATCTAGAATTCGGAAAAAATCCTAGTTTTATTAGATCAATTTCTGGATTTATTTCAGGGGGATTTGATTGAAAATTTCTAGGGAATTGTAATTTGAATTAATTTAAATTCATTCCTTCTATATAAAAGGTTAAAAACCCTAGGGTTTATGGAGGGCTAATCACATTATTCAATATGAACTTTGGCATTGAGGTAGCCATATTCTTGAGGTAGAAAATAAATTTCTATTATGCAGAACAAAACTCCCTTGCATTATTTCTTTCCACCAAAAATGTTTTTATTCATTTCATCATGAAAAACACTTGAGCTTGAAACTTGGAGTGCAATTTCAAAGCTTAAAATAATTTCTTCTAAAGGTAATATTTTGGTTTTTTCGGCTCTAGTTGTCACATCATGAAAGCATGTATTTGATTTGATTTAATTTTACTAATATATCAAGTGCAATGATTATATGATTCAATGTCACTTAATTTTTTTAGATGCCATGATTCATAATTTTTATGATGCAATAAAAATATATTTTTGAATTTCAACATTAATAATTGTTTATCTTCATTAATTAAAATTCTATATTTTATGTTTTGGCTTGACTTTATCTTGTTTTCAGTCTTTATAATAAGTTCTGGCATATTTTAAGAGGTAGAAATATGCATATTTGAATCACAATTAGAATTTATTTCTTTCCTATACAAGCTGGTCTCGCTGTTCTTTTCCATGTGTAGGAGACAGGAAGAGAACCTGACAGACCCCGTCATAAATCTTTCTTTCCATCCTATCCTTTAGATTCCGTTGGTTTTCTGTCTATATTTCCTGGCCATCTTTGGCCTCTACTTGGCCCTTTTATTGTGTTATTGTGTTTATTTGTCATTCTAGGTTAATTTGTATGCTTATTTATATTTTTAGATGTTATTTATAAATTGTGCTTGTGTATTTTTCTATTGTGTTTGTTTAATTTTTATTCCATAATCCATATTTATTTTATTTTGCCTTATTATTTGCTCTTATTTATCACATACTAATTATTTTACTCTTTGTGTGTTTGTGAGAAAATTAATTTTACTTTCATGGGACCTTTAGAGATTTTGAGGTTAATAGGCCTTCAGGGAATTCCCTTTTATAATTCTTTTTATTATTTATATACTTCATTTATTTCTTTTTTATTTAATTTATTTATTGCTTTATTGGATTTATTTTAGGGATTTGTAATCGTTAGTAATAAATGATTTTTCATACACACTAATCATAAAAAAATAACTTAAAATGATTTTTACTAATTAATTAGAGTTTTTCGTAATAAAATGGACCAATGTCCAAATTTTCATCCAAAAATTGACTTGATAAAAGAAGGGTTCTTGTTTTCATGAAAATTGGGATTACTCATCCCAGGTTTTCTAAAATTTCCAAAGACTCCTCGCCTTTGTAAAATATGTATAAGGGAACTTATGTTCCAAACTTGATAAATGCTCCATTTTATGTATGATATTTTCTTTTCTTTGAACAATTTTATTAATGTAATATTTTATTATTTTATTACTTTTCTTACACGCTTGATATGTGTAATTTATTTATTATTGCAAGTTGTGTGATAAGGGAGATAGAGAGTTCATCTTAAAAACTCAATTATAAAAACCATTATCCGGGGTATAAGTAAGAGTGAAGTTTTGAACCATTTATCTCTTTCCCAATATTCTATTGGGTGGTAACTCCATGGTACCTGATATGAGCTTGAAAAGCTCATAAATATTGTGTTTTAATGTGTAGTTTTATTTAGTATTGTGTTTTATTTTTGTATTTTATCTATATTTTGTTGCTTTTATGTGTGTGGTTATTTTATTTATTATGTAAGAGGAGGGAATGAATTTAAGCTTAAAGAAGTCAATTAAAAGAAGGAGAGGAATGAGAGTTGCAATGGCTGTGTCGCGAGCGCGACAAAGGAGGAGAGCTCGTGAGAGCATAAAGGAGAAAGAGCCAAGACAGCAGCCCGAAGCATGTAATGTCGCGAGGGCGATAATGAAGGAGAGCTCGAGACAGCCAGCAGAGCCAGTCAAGCACGAGCGTGTCTTGTCGCGAGTGCGACAAGTGTCGGGAGGTCGCGACAAAGGACGGATGAGAAGTTGAATTTCTGAAGTGATGCAATTTTTTATGAATAATGGAAACTTTTGTGAAAGGTTATCTTTGAATAGCCATATGTTTTAGAGAGGCATATATATGCCATGTGAACAAATTTTTAGAGGGAAAAAAAATTCTGGATTTTGATTTTGTGGTCTTGAGAACAATATTTATTTTTTTAGTTTTTTACTTTATCTTTTCATGACTTGAAGAGGAGACAAAAGCAAGGCAGAAGACATCTTGTGTGAAGGGAAAAAGGGTTGAGAGATCCCCTTCTCCTTGTTCTTATGTTTTATTTTTCTTCCTTGTAATCTTTTTAAAATGAATATTATGTTGGCATTTGATTATATATGAACAAATTTCTATTTCCATTTATAATATTGATATTTGATTGTAGTATTTGCTATTAAAACCTTATTAGTATCATTATAAGTTAAGAAAGACGACCTTAGATGTGCAATTTCTTTTCTGAAAATCAATATAATGGTCATAAATAAGGGAGTTAGCGAGAGCAACATCTTATTGAAAGTTAATAGGAAATTCATTATCAAAGCATAGTTTGAGAGATCACATGTGGAGATAATTGCTATAGGTTAGTAGATAATCTTAAAATGTGTTATTAAAATTAACTGGTTCATTAACGAGAGTTGAGAATTAGTACTTTAATTGCATGTTTTAGGCAATCTAATTCATGTCGAGAGAGTGGATTAGAAATTTATTCCAACTTGGCTTACTAATGAGATTAAAAATTATAATTAAAATAATGGTATCAAATGCATGATTATTTAATTTCATAATATTTATTGTCTTCTTTGATTATACTTATCTAGGATTTGATTAATTTATGCAATAGAGTAGTTAGAATTAATTTCCACTCATAAACATCGTAAACAAGATTAAAATTAAGTAGTAATGGTGGGTAATTAAAATCAACAATTCCTCATGGGATCGATATCTGAAGTACTATAATCGGTACACCATATACTTGCAGTATTAAGCTTCTAGAAAAAGCATATGAAGTTTTTAGCGCCGTTGTGGGGGAGTTTGATTGATTTAATTTATTATATTATAAACCTTGATTTAAGATTTTGGATTACGATATTTAATTTGATTTTGTTTGTTGTGAATTTTCAAGATTTGACAGTTCATGCCGCGTACAAGGAGTTCGCAAGAAGAACTTAAATCGTTAAATATGGAGATAGAGAGATTCCTATTCAGTAACCGTAAGTCAAATAAAAAGAAGAATCGGAATAGGAGAACTACTATGGCTGAAGAAGACAATCCACCGTGATTAATGGACTTTACCATGCCAGTATTGAGTGGTGCTCAACAAGGTGTGGTAAGACCCATGGTAAACGCAAACCAATTTGAAATAAAACCATCGCTTTTACAAATGATTCAAAACAGTATACAATTCTATGGTTTGGTAAATGAGGATCCAAATGCTCATTTGGAAAATTTCATAGAAATTTTTGATACTTTTAAGATTAATGGAATTTCGGCGGATGCAATCAAGCTTAGGCTTTTTCCTTTTACATTGAAGGAAAAAGCAAAAGCTTGGTTGAATTCCCTTACTAGGGGTTCTATCACAACTTGGGACCAATTAGCCTAAGCCTTTTTATCAAAATATTTTCCCCTAGCAAAAGCTACCAAAATTATAAAGGATATTACCACTTTTGCTCAACATGACGCTGAATCTTTGTATGAGGCATAGGAAAGGTTCAAAGAATTGCAGCAAAGTTGCCCACACCACAATTTTCCAAGGGAGTTACTGATGTAAACATTCTATAACGGTGTAAATCCAATAACTCGAGGCACCATTGATGCTGTAGCTAGGGGATCTCTTATGAGGAAGACCACGGATGATGCATTCGAGTTATTGGAGGAAATGTCAATGAATAACTGCATGTGGCCAACCGAGAGAGCTAGGGAGAAAAATTTCTCCAATGTGAGGGGAGTTCATGCGTTAGATTTGGTAGTAGCTTTGTAGGCTCAAGTGGAGCAATTGACTCAAAAAATTAATAGCCTAGGTATGGGTAGTAATCCATCTAGTGGGTGTGGTATATGTGGACAATTGGGCCATAAAAGTGAAGGGTGTAATTTGGGTATGGCAAGTACCGAGGAACAAGTTAGTTTCATCCAAGGACAAGGAAGGGGAAACCCATATTCAAACACTTATAACCTCGATTGGAGAAACCACCCGAATTTTTCTTGGGTCAATAGTAGTAACCAAAATAGGGTTGTGGGGTTTCAACAACCTCAAGATAGGTTTGGTGCCTTGGAAGTAAAGATGGATGGATTTTAAGAGGGCATAAATATGAAGTTTAATGCTCAAGAGGAGTCCCAAAAGAGGATGGAAAATAAGTTTGATCAAATAACCAAGAATCAAGCTTCATCCATTCATAATTTGGAAGTTCAATTGGGGCAAATTGCCAAGGCTCTTCCGTCGCGAGTACAAGGGAATTTACCAAGCAATACGGAGGACAAGCCAAGAGAGCATTTAAAGGCCATAAATTTGAGGTCAAGAAAGTCTTATCATAATGAATTTTTTACCACTAACAAGTTTTGTAGTCTGCAGGAACATAAAGAGCAAGATGAGTTTTGTGTCGCGAGCGCGACAGGAGAAGGAGCTACTACCATCGTGAGTGAGAAGGCTGTCACGAGCGTGCCAGTTATAGTGGAAAAGCCTTTTGTCGCGAGCAAGACACCTGTCGCGAGCGCGACGAATGGGGTTGCACAAGGAAAAATTTTAAAGGTTTTTCAACCACGACCACAATTTCCACAACGATTGAAGTAAGATTCCTCACTGATCCAGTCAGAATAGTTGTTGCCAACCAGTTTGTTATCCAAGATTGATCGTATATTAATGTTTGATGTGCTCATGATGATGACCTAGATATGAAAAAGAAAAGATATGAGAGTATGTTCATATATATGTATGCATTAAGAAGGTCTTTAATTAATCCATTTACTCCCACTATTTTATTGCGAATTAATAGCCCTCACTATATAATTCGAGAAAACCCGATGGTTTTCTTAGTGGGCCAATATCCAATCCTTGATATGTAATTTGACCTTGACTGTGGTCAACAAGCCAAATTCCATACCCTTGAAAGGTAGGTATCTCTATACCAATTGTGTCTCTATACAACTATTGGATCATTAGGTTATCAACTCTTGATGCATGCATATCATATATGCATTCCCTAATCCTGCCTCTAGAACCATTAGCCTTGACTGTGGTCAACAAACTAATGGGCTAGCTAAGATGACCCATTTAATTAGATTTGAACATATTCGATATAATGTGAGCTTGACTGTGGTCAACAACCCACACTATAAAGAACTCTGGTTCTCCTCAAATTAATGGAAGGCTTATATACCTTAGTATTTGTTTGAGGTTTTTGGTTAATTAAGTCTCATCATACATGGTTGGCATACATTGGTATGCATCCTATATCTATCACATAAATATAAGCATATAAATATGGTATAGTTATGGACTTCACTACATTGATTTCCCCGAGCCAAGAGGGAAATCAAAAGGTCACACCTAGGTAGTATGCATGATTCAAACAAGAAAATAATTACATTATCTTCAAGCTTGTTGGATCTCCATCCGGCCCATCTTGCTCCTTGATATTGGTCTCCATCTCTATTTATAATTCTAATCTAAGTAATCTAATTACATATTACAATTTAAAATGAAATACAAACCAAAAACAGGTGGCCGGGACATGAAAGTCCTCATTGGGCCAAAACATGCATTATGCTCAATCACATTGGGCTTTGTCCATAACTAACCATCATGCTAATCATACACCTTCATATGCCTCCCTAATGCATAAAGAAATGGATTACTAACTTTGTTTCAACCTTTGAAACTATATTTTGAGTTGTTTTAATGATGTGATCAAATTAGGAAACTTTTTCCATTTTGGAAATTTTCATTTTAGGAAACCTTTTTGTATGCATGTGTTCTTGTCTTAATAATCAATCCAATTGATTATTAATTAATTATAAATTGATTACTTAATTAATTAATCATATTAAATAATTAAAAGAATCAAATTTGGGCTTAAAACAAATGTAGGCCGAAACCCACAGAAGAAAAACCCTAACTGTGTTCACACACAAACTAGTTTTGTGTCTTTTGGACCATTTGGGCCTTTTGGAATGAGCCAATCCCACTCCAGCCCTTAAAACCCATTAATAAACTTAATTAATGTTTATGATGTTTAATTTAAATAAGCTCCTTGGGCCCACCAAGTCATTCACTAATTTAAACCAAGTCCGTAAACATAATTAAGCCCATTAAGTGGTTTTAATAAATTAAAATTAATCAAATTAATTTAAGGCCCATTTTAATTAATCCAATTAATTAAAAACACTTTAATATATCATATATATCAGATTTAGAAGATCAAAAGTCGTTCTAATCAAGAACACATCAAGAACACACGAAGAACACCAATTTATATAACTTTTTGACTAAACTAGTTTTCATGCAAAACTTGTTCGATTTTAATTTCGTTCGATCCTACGGCTTAATATCACATATTAAACATATAAAATATCATCTAAATGATTTTTAAATGGATCCATAAGAAATTAAATTAGAACATCCCCTACATCACCTAGGGTTTCATGCCAAACCCTAATAGGTTTCACGCCAAACCCTAATCAAAATCATTCAAAAATTTCGTTTTTGTTTCCACCAAATTTATTTCATCACACATACAACCAGAAATCAATATTTCTCATTCATGAACAATCAAATCTAATATTTTAAAGTTCATGAAATAAATAACTCAAAACAAAATAAAACTTATTCTGCAGAAAAATATAGAATTGTATATCCATGGCAAAACCGTGGCTCTGATACCATGTTGGAATTTAACGGTTACATGCATCACATACATGAGCAGAATTTTAAAATTTTTTAACCATTAGATCTGATCTTGCCATGAATACACAATATAACTATATAATAATAAGAAAAATCACCTTTGATTTTTGTTGAATAGTTGATTTTACTTCGCACCGGGTTGTCGCAAACCACAGTGTCCAAAATCGAACACCTCTAATGAGTAATCCACACTAGAGATGAGTAAATTGAACAAAAAAATTGGTGTTTAACTAGGGCTGGCCGAAATTCCCAAGAGCTAGCTTAGGATTTGGCGCAAAAGGGAGAGAGAGATTAAGAGAAAAGACTTTCTTTTTGTTTTAATCACTTAACCCTAATTCCTCATTAGTTGGCCTTTTATAGTTAGGTTAAAATTCCAACTACTTAATGAGATTGGGCTCTTTAAAATTGCTGGAGAATTATTAATTGGGCCTTTGGAATTAATTATAATCATTTGGGCTTAATTAAATCCAATTTAAACCTTTTCATAAAAGACTATGCACAAAACCAACAAACTAGGCCCTTTGTGCAACTAATTGGATTTAAATACCCAAATGGATTCCAAATCAAACCAAATTAAATATGTGATTTCCATAACACTTATTTAACATATATAAATTAATGTAGTCCAAGAAAAAGCCCTCTAAGCCCTTCTGTATGGAGTTGGCGTGTGGCCCTCTTCTGGAGGGCTTCCTCCAACTTCTTCATTCCTTTGGCCCTTTATAATTTCTCCAATACACCTATTAATTATTATATCAGTCCTATAACACTTATAGTAGTCTTATAACACTTATAAGATAATAATAATTAATCATAAAATACATTATTTCAATTAGGTCCAATTTTGCAGAACATTTCTCAAAAGTTCCGCGGACAATTTTATTTGATCATAATTAATTAAACTCTTTAATTAATTATTATCTTATTCACTTCTCTACCTTCATAATAATATCAAATATTATTATCCTTGTTATTTTACCATTTTACCCTTTTCTCTATATGTGTGTGACCTATTGGGTTCCTGTCCATGTTGGCAGTATAATATGTAATTGTGAGTTCTATTCAAAACTCACATGATTTAAACTCCTTTAAATCATTTTATCAATCTCTATTGATATTTTGATACATCATTATACAAGTCATGATTGGCCTCTAGCTAGGCATCATGACTACCCAAATGTCAGGAAAGTCATGTGGTTTGACTGTGCCCTTCCATAGAAACAGTTACCGTGCAATTACTCCTTTCACCACTCTTATCTCAATTAGATTCTGAGTATGGATTTCTGTCAACTCATATAAATCTAATTATGTATGTTCTATTAATTTAACCATTGTTCCTAAAATGCCCTTCATGGATCTCCATCCATCTCGGCATATTACTCTGGCCAGAGATTCACTGAACAAGGTAATTATAGAATCATGTGAGATAACTTCCCTTGTTAAATCTGGGATGGTGAATCCTTTGTCAATCACTCAACTATCTTCAAGTAGGTCATGATATACCCAATCTCCTAACTATGTTCACTCCCAGTTGGAAGTAATCAGTTATGGAGTCAAAGTATACCACTTGCTACTTAAGATAACTTTGGTGATCTCAAGTCTAAGGATACTTGCACAACTGCTATGAAGAGATTCCTCACTGACATAGATTTAATATCCATATGAGGATTCTCTTTACAGGTCTCCAATGAACTTGTTCCTCTAACAAGCATCCACATGTTAGCTTTGATTAACATTCATAATCACAATTATGAGAATCATTGCTTGAACCATTCAAGAAACATAACATGTGCTAGTCTGTCCGAATTAACAATGTCCTATCTTGTTAATTCTATGACTAGGGATATTTAGATATTAACACATTTGCATGCAATAGACATCTCACATCATGAACACCTTCATGATTGCCTTTGCACTGTGTTTATAATATCTAGGACTTCATTTATTAATTTAAGATTTACAAACTCATGTATTCAAACACAGCATTAATAAATGAATGACGCCTTTTATTAAGAATATAAATTTTATACATATGAAAAACATCCCTATTACATGGGCTCTAGGGCATACTCTCTAACAATTTGTGCATTATATGAATACCAATCATGTGCATTACCTATATGCATCATATATATAGCATGCTCACCCTCATGCATCATATGTATATCATGCACATGCATTTTATATATCCCTAACATGCATCATGCATCATATTTATATAATTCACATGCTTAATCATCATGCATCATTCTAACCATTAGATTTTTTAGGCATCATAGATTATTCAGCCAAGTAGTTTGGGTAAACCCTTTAAGGATAGTTTAGAAGCTATACCAGAAGTAGAGATGGCTAAATAAACACAACAAACACAACAAGAATTAGGAAGGGTAATAAAGGAGTTAGAAAGGAGAATGGCGATGAAAGGAAGGCTGGCTTCTACCTTGATGCCTCCCACTACCCAACGAAAACCTAATGACTTGGATAGGACATTGGATAGAAGATTCCAGGAGTTCAAGCATGGGATATTGGCCATAGTTGGGGGCTTGTTTACACCACCTTTCAAACTTTAGCTGTAGCTCCTGTCTCTAAACAAATAGAGCCTAACACTATTGGTGTTACCTCTTTGGAAGCTGTTGTAGTGCCTCGAGCTCTACCTACATAATAAAGAAGAGATAAAATTACTGTTCTTAAAGAGGACTAAATAAAAGATAAGGAGGAGGATGAGATAATAGTGGTGATGAGAGACAAAGGTCCTTGGGTCAAGGATGCTGCATTTAGGAAGATGGAGGAGCAAATAGAGGCGATGGTTGGCCTATTATTGGCTGGTAAAGGGATCAACACAGAGGGTATGGATTTAGATGGAGAAAAGCTGTAACATATAAAGTTTAAGATACCTGACAACATGTTAAACCCTTTTACAGATGTGATGTAGTATACTTTTGTTATAAAGGGAATATGCTGATAAGTAGGCATATGATAAAGTACTTTTGCTTAAGTTTAGTAGGGCCAACTATTGATTGATATGATGGGTTTATTGATGGACTAATGAGGATTAGGACCTATTAACTGAATAAATCATAAAGTAGTATGACTGCTTTATGATCAAGATCTTTCAACATGACTATTATTTGGGTATTGCAGTCAGCCAATCAAAGGTTTAAAAAGATAGAAAAACTGATAGGTGTAGAGGCTTAATGGAAGTTGTTATACCAAATGGGAAAAGAAACAAAAAAAACAAAAGAGAAAAAAACAAAAAACAAAAAGCAAAAAAAAAAAAATTATTTACCTGAACCTTAGGTAGCATTAAGAATAAAAAAAGATATCTTACTCTTGCAATTTTGCTAAATCCTAAAAAACATAGACACTGATCACAGTGTAAGACTAATGCACATAAAAAGAGGTAAGGTTTAGAAGGTTGTCTTAACTTTTAATGATTAGGGAAAGAACTATGTTATTGTATCTTAAAGACACATTTTAAGTGAAAGGGTGATTAAGGTTTCTTTTTGCAATTCCAAGAAAACTTTCCTTCTATAAGATAGGGATAGTTCTTAAGGTTGTAATAAACCCACATGCCCTTCCTTCACATCAAACTCTAGGTGAACTCTTAGGCTTTCTCCATTTTATTAGTTAAAGCAATCATACAGTAGCTTTACAGGGTTGGACTCTCCCAATAAAAGGGGGTTATAATGGGTATACAAGTGAAATGGTCCATTTCATCATCTTTTTGAGTCTAACATTCTACTAGAAACTAATCTAATAGGCAGTGTTAGATGGCTAGAAGATTAGAGGCCACTGTTACCATGTTTACAAGTTTGTGGATGACCTAGTGCCAAGCTATTATGCCAATATACTAAAATGGTTCCATAGGAAAGATAAAAAAGAAAGAAAAATAAAAAAGAAGAAAAGAAGAAAAGAAGCCCTTTGGGTTAAAAATTGAAAAAAAACGGTCCCCGATAGGGGGAAATTTGAGAAAGGTGCCCTAGAAAAAAATTAGGGATTGATTGAAAATGTCCAATTATGAAATCCCAAGAAGTCCAATTGTGTTTATTATTGTTGCCATATAGTGCACGTAGATAAGAACACATGCATAAGTTAAGCATATGATTGACTTGTCTTGAAAGAAAAAAGGGCCACTAGAGATGAAAATAATGATTGGCTCTCTAAGCAAAAGTTAGGCCAAAGGGCATGGTGAAAACCTTGAAATAGATAATTTGTAGTACTTATAAAAGAGAGAGAATAAAAGCTATTGGATTGGGTCAGGTCCATTCCAGGAAAAAGTTAGGCATAAGGTTATGTGTAAATCTGTAACGGGATGCATTTCTCACCAGGAAAATCTAGTGTGAAAAACCAAAAGGGTACATTACCTTTGAATAATAACTATAAGCACCTAGAGAAATTAAGAGGCTATTGGTAGAAAAATATCTAGAAGGCTTGCACTATGACAAATAGTTCACCATTAGAGGCCTAGTATAGGATCTCTAGGGGTAAAAAGGCGAGCATATTCTTCTAGTAGGTGACATGACTTACCCATATTAGTAGAAGCTTCATAACCATTCTCTGGGTGGCTAAGCAAACAATGAATTGATCTCTTCAAAAAGCCTTAAGGCATAAGGTATAAACATAGCTAACACTTTCCTATGTTTCTCTAGGGGGTATCAAATAGATCTCTAAAAAGACGACTGCAAAAGAACAATAACCATGTTGCATTCTCAACAAGCCCTTAAACCACCTAGGGTTAAGTTTATGCCTTTTTTTTTAGTCTATGCATTTTTTCATGCATTCATATACATCATTCCCTACACTCATGTTGCGTGTGCACAAAATCCTTATATGTCTACATCAAATATAATTTTTGTATTACATATAGCCCCACATACATGCAACTGCAAATATTTTATATATATAATTTCATACACACAACTCACACACACACAGTGTTTGTGTACACCTATTGCTACACAAAAAAGGAGAGAATTCCACCATTGAATGGGGCGTCAGAAGTTTCTTTGCTAGAGTTGCTAAGAATTAAACTATGAAGTACACTCATTCGATATGAGTTAATAAGAAGCAAGCTATAAAGTACACCCACAATGAACATGACATGTCTTTCCTATTGAAGCATAGGATTGCTCCATTTCTGTAGTTAGGTCCACACCAAAAGAATTCTAAATCAAAGAAAAGCATTTTCAAAATCTTTCTATAGATGAAAACACATTTTCGCACAAATTGTGATACAAAATCTTCCTACAGATGAAAACCCACTTCCCTATAAAATGTAATCCAAAATCTTCCTACAGATGAAAACCAATTTTCCTGCAAATGATATTAAAAAATCTTTCTATATTTCCCATAGATGGAAACCCATTTCCCATAGATTGTAACCTAAAATCTTCCTATAGGTGAGAGATTAAAATCTTCCTATAAATGAAACTAAACCTTACCATAGATGATAGACTAATCTTCCTATGGATAACAACTAGACTTTTTGATGAGTCACTTGACAAGGCTTTCTTACAAGTCACAACACAATTTTCAAACAAGTAACAAAGCTAATGAAATAATCAACCAGAGGTTCACTGCCTCAGATGTTATGTGTCTTTAAGAAATTCATTGCCTTAGATGGTATATGTCTTTAATTACATCAAATTACCAAGAGATTTGTTGCCTCACTTGCATTTTTTCCTTTTACTCTAAATTTTAATTCACATAGGCACCAGTGCACTAAGTTCCCAAAAACTTAAGGGCAACAATAGACATTGGGTCCTAAGGCAGCCTAGATCAGAGTTATTAGATGAAGAAACCTTATTTTTATTACAAATGAAGAACAAAAACTCAAAATCCCATCCTTAATTTCTATAAATGTTTTAAAGGTTTTTATCATGCTTGGTCTTTTTGTGCTTTTTTTATTGAAAAATAGGTTTTAGTGGAAAAAATTAACTTTTCTCTTAATAGATGCTTGTTTGTCATGATAGACTCCCATTAACCTGTCTACGGTGACAACCATCTTGCCTCTCCATCAAGTGAATACCAAATTTACTTTCCATATTTTTGCATCGAGAAATGTGGAATTTTTTGGATGATTTTCATATAAAATCTAATATGATCTCTAGGGATCATATCAAGGTTTTGAATCCTAAAAAAATGAGAGTTTTAGTTAGACCCAATAACTCCCCCAAATAAATATAAAAACCTTAAGGTTTTTTGGAGATTATTCTTTATCTTTTTCTTGTTGCTAACAATTCATCTTTTCATTTTCGAGGGATTTATTGGATCTTGAGAGTAAAAAACTAATTTTTATCTATTGAGAATAAAAAGTCTCATTTACATCTTTTTATAACAATAAGACATTTTTATTATTTTTCAACCATGGACATCAATCAGAGACTAACTTAGAGCACAGTTTCTAACCTTCTAAAAAAGTAATTAAGGGTAATATTTTTGGTTGTTATTCTACTTTTTTTAATAATAAATTAATTGCCATGTAGACACATTAATTCAATATTTGAAAGTATTGTCTATTTGTTTTTCTTTTCATGCCTTGATTATGTTAATTAAATGTTATTTCAATATTTTGCCATGATTGTATGAATGTGGTTAAAATATGTAGAATGGTATATTTTAGGAGTTTTCACCATTGATGCGTAATTAGTTTTCTTGATTAAAATTCTATATTTTATGATTAATTAATTATTTAGCATGTTTTTATTGTGTATTTGATTCTCATAGTTTGATTTAGCATGATTAGGACATAGATTGTGCATCTTAAAGTTAGGAATAATTTTTATTTGATTTTTGCATGTTTTTCTGCATTTTTGTTTATTTATCATATGATAGAGGGAGGAAAGCCCCATAGATGCCTGCTGGTCATAACATTTGTAAGCATGTCCTAATAATATCTTTCTAGTGCTTTTGTTTAATAACATTTGTAAGCATATGACTTAGACTATAGAATGTAGCCCTTGGTATATAAACATAACACAAAGCTAATCATGAAGAGTTCATGATAGGAGATACCTATTGTAAACAAATTTGCTAATGCCTAAATTATCCCTAGTCATAGTATTAATGAGATATGACATTGTTAAAATGGATAGACTAGCATCAATTATACTTCTTGAATAATTCAAACACTAGTTCTCATTACCTGTGATAATTGAGATGATCAAAGTTAACATATGGATGCTTATTAGTAGAGCAAGTATATTGGGGAACTATCATGAGAAACTTCACATGGTTACTTAAATTATATTAAGGAAGTAGTTCATCATATCAGTTGTGCAATCATCCTCGGACTTGAGATTTTGACATGGGTTGAACCTTATAGGCATTTAGTTTGTTCTCAAAAACGTACTTTTAGTGCTCGAGACAAAATCAAAGTTTATTTGACTCATCAAGGCTTATTGCTTTGCAATAGCCATGACTAACGAGTAGGTATAATAAGGAGGAAAATGATTTATAGTCGTATTATCCTCTGATTACTCCTCATCGGACTGTGAGATACGTCACTATCTATGAATCCCTAAATCTCCGTTTACCTCTTCTAATAAGAACTATCTATACCCAGTAGGTGTACGCCTTATCATGCACACGTCTAATGCCATCTCAAAACTCATGACCACACAACCCGTAGCTTGAGATCCCATCTTTGGCTTAGGAACCTTAAATGCTATCAACAATAGAGTAACTATCCTACCGATGACCATTAACATACTTGATGATTGGGCTATCCTACTAATATTTTGTAAGATGTTATGACTAATGTTAAGGCACTATCCTATGGTTATTCTCCATAAGCTCTAAATATCCATAATGTTGCGAGACGCTGGATTGCCTGATCATCCCATGTAAGAGCATGAAAATACCAATTGTAGGTATCTCAGAACCTGTAAAGTTAGCATAGAGGCCTTCACTATCAAAAGGTTATAAAGAGTGTCTAGCCTAATAATGGCAGACCATTGATTTGGTCTAGTTGTTTTTCTAGTGATGGTGATGCCCTTGCCCATAGGTAAATAGAAAATATTAGCTACCTATGCTAATGGCATGCTGAATGGAATATGAAAAACTCGAAATGTTATGATGCTTACCTCAGTATCAGGGAACTAGTGTCCTTGGTAGTGAAAAGTGGCTAAGAGCTACCAAACAACCATGAGATAGATGGCAAAAGCAAGAACATAGAAACCCAGCTAGCCAACTCATCCAAGAAAATCATGTACCTTCTACTAGATCCCTATGGTCACAAGGAAATACGGCTCTTAAAGTTGCTAGGCTGGATATGTACGTGAAACATAGCTTGATATCTGTTAGCTTGCTCTTGTGTCATCTAATCGTGTGCCTAAACATCGAGCTATGCTTGTGGTTAATTGTGACAAGGCATTTACAAAAATATAACTCTTATTAGTCCTTTAGATACAGAATCCATCTCAAATAATCATTTTACTTATGGTATTCTGAATTGAGAAGTGATTCCAATTAGAATGCCAAAGATTAAATTATAAGAGAAGTAACCATAACAATTTGATAAAACTGATTTTAGATAATAGTGGGATTGCCATATATTGTAAATGCCAAAAAAAATTGGCAAAATAATATAATATATATTCTATAAAAATTAACAAGATTAAATAGAACAAAACTTAGCCAAACTAGAGCAAGTGGATAGTTTAAAACTTCTTAGGGGCATTAGAATGAAAAATTGAAACTAAGAAAACTTAGCAGCATTAATTCATTGTTTCTTAACAAAATCCAAAGCAACATGCATCTATACTAAAATTTAAAATTATACTTAATTTCAACATAACAATACCAAGTTATATGCGAATTAGCGTAAAAAATAGACAATATTTTGGACAAAAATTGGGCTACAAAATGGCTAAGAGTTAGAGGCTTCTTGCAAGCAAACTTGCATAAATAGTACCTACAATTACTCACAAACAATTCTATATGCAATTGGTAAACTTAAAATATAATTCAAGTGTACTCTACCTATTTATTAACTTAGTAAACATGTATAATAGTACTATTGACTTATAAACCAAATACATAGTAAATGTTTTACATCCTATCATTTAATATATATTAATCACTTTACTATGAACTTTTATTTAGCAAATTACCCCATTTCCTTTTAACTATACATGCATTATTAATTCAAATATAGTTGCTTGAGCCATTGATGCGTTCATAATTTTTTTCCTCAATAGATTTCCGTTAAGCCAAAAAAAAAAGAAAAAAATCATTTGTTTAATTAGGCATGTAAACTTACTGGGCTATTCATACATTCATTTGAAATCTATAAGCATCCAAAATAATTATTCATAATAACTATACCTACCAAAATTCTTAACTACAAATCTACTCATAAGAGATTTTTAATTAATTTTAGCTTTTCTGCCTGTGGTTTTTTTCATTCCTCTTGCTCTGATTTTTCTTTCCATTTTATTACCCCTACTATTTTTCTTTTATTTTTTTCATTTTCACTTTCATTCTATTTTTACTTATACCTTTATTATTTTCCCTATTTCCCATTCTTTTATTGCTTAATTATTGTAACTAATAAGGATTAATAATTATCAGCTAATTAACGAGAAATAAATCATTAGTATAAAATGATCAAACTAAGCCAAAATAAACAACATTAAAACAACCCAACATAAGCAAAACTAACTTTAAATCAAATAAATAACTAAAAATATAATGCAAAGAGCAGATAATAAATCATAGAACATGAAAAGTAAGTAAAAAATTAATAAAATACTAACATTATGCCTTTATTGAAAAATCAAATTTTATGATACAAAACTTGACAAAATCAGTATTTGGTGGTGTCTGTCTTGATTTTGAATCCAATGATGAAAGTGGTGTGCAAATCAGAGCTCGGATGATAGAGATATGGTAAAAAATACAATCTTGGAGTTTGTGAGTCATATCCAGGAGAACGGAAAGAAAATAAAAATAGAAGGGAGGAGAAGATGACGCATTTAAAAAATTTTAAATGAGGCATGGCTCAAAAGTGTGACTCACTTAGCAAGTCACGGTCTCAGGGCATGACTCACAAGCGAAACGACATAGTATTAATTAAAAGAGACGAGTCATAGCCTTAGGGCATGACTCAGCAAACGAGTTACGGTGTTAGGGTATGACTCAACAAAAATGATCAAGAAGGCAATTGACAGTCATGAGTGGCATTTAATATTATTAATTCTTCATTAAATACCAATTAAACAACTTTTAATTTGAACTTAATTAATTCTCATACCGTACACAAAATTATTTTATATTTACCCATATATTTACTCATTATTATTTTTATTATTTCCACTTACATTTTATTATCTTAATTACCAGTATATATATTATGTTTACTCCTAAAATCATATGATGTCCTTGATCCTCTATGCAATTTTTGTGGAATTTCCCTGTAAAACTTGAGAAATTTGCAAAGTAAGCTAAAAGAATTCATGTACCATTGAAAATGCATCATCTAAGTAGATTAGAGGTGAATCAAGGCCTAAGGGCGTGACTTAAATGAGTCAAGGGAGTGACTCACCCTTGGCCTATAAATACCCTTCCAATCTTCCCATTTGGCATACAAGGCTTCCTTAAGTGGTATTCTTTTACAAGGTAAGTGCTCTTTTCCTTTTTCTCTTCTTTTACAAGTTATTAACCATTAATTTTATTATTATTATTATTATTATTATTATTATTATTATTATTATTATTATTATTATTATTATTATTATTATATGCATCCATCAAGAGTTGATGGGCTAATGATTTAATATTGCATAAAGATGTAATTAGTATTTGATACCTACATTTCAAGTTAGGGTTTGGCTTGTTGAGCAAACTCACGATGAAATTCCTAACTAAGGATTGGATATTGACCACTAAGAAAACCATAAAGTTTTCTTAGATCAATAATGAAGGCTATTAGTTCGCAATAAATAGTTGCAGTAAAATATAATAACAAAAGGCCTTATTAATGCATTCATATACATGGACATATTCTAACATGCTTAATTCTTCACATATAGGTTATAACATCATAAACACTTCACAAATCAACCTTTGCTCAATTTTGGATAATAGGTTGGTACGGACCAATTACTTAGACTTGATCAGGCAAGTAAGAATTATTCTTAAAATTGGAAAGATCCACCACCACTTCCATCTAATGATGCCAATGATGAGATCAAGGGCATTTATCAAAAGTATATAAAGGATAGTGAGGTAGTAGCATATGTGATGCCAGGTACTATATCTCCTAAGTTGCAGTAGCAGTATGAGAAGATAGATGTGAGGGCTATAATGTTGCATTTGGAGGAGCTTTATGCTTCTCAAGCTAAAATTGAGCAATATGAGATTTCTCGAGCTCTTTTTAGTTGCAAGATTGTGAGGGCACTTCTAATGTTGCCCATGCATTAGAGACATATGGGTATATTGAGCATATTTATAGGCTATGTTATGTTATGGATAACGATCTATATATAGACTTGATCTATTCATTGGCACCCAGTTTTACACCTTTTGTGCTAAACTTTAATATGAATAAGATCATGGTTACTAGTCCAGATCTTATTAACATGCTAAAAACTACTAATAGATCTCTTTAAAAAGGTCCAAAATCAGTCATAGTTGTCTTTTTTGCTCCCTTTAAAATGAAAAAAGGCAATAAGTAAAAGAAAAAGGCAATTAAGGCTCATGATGGAATATCTAAGAAGGTGGCTGCCAAAAAGGATAAAGTCTCCAAAAGGATATACTTCTACTATTGTAAGGTGGGCCATTGGAACCAAAACTACAAGGTCTATCTAGAGTCTCTTATGGAGAAAAAGCAAGCCGAAGCTTTTAATCCATGTATTCATGTTATCAAATAAATACATATTCTATTCCTTCAGGGAAATATTAGGTATTCGATACTGAATGTGGATCTCACATGTATAATAATCTGTATAGCCTTAAGAGTAATAGATGGGTCCACAAAGGAGAGATAGATCTATAGTTAGCAACTTATCATAAGGCTCTTACACAAGCAATTGGGATCTATCAGTTGTCTTTATTAAGTAGGCTGATTTTGTAGCTCTATAATTGTTACTATGTTCCAGCATTAGCTAGAACAATATTTTTATTTCATATCTTTTGGAATATGGTTTTTATATATCTTTGTATAGGAATAAATGTTGTTATATTTTTAAGAATAATTTATTATATTATTCAGGTTCTAAGAAACTTAACTTAAAAACTTTTTAATTATGGTATTTTCATTTAGGTCACATAAATGAGAATCACATGACAAAGTTATACAAATCTAGTGAATTGGGTTCTTTTGACTATAAGTCATTTAAAATGTGTAAACCTTGTTTTTTTGGGTAAAATGACTAAAGCACCCTTCAGTGGTAAAGGTGCACAAGCTAGAGAAACATTAAAACATATACATTTAGATGTATGTGGTCCAATGTCCACACATGGTAGAGAAGGTTATCTATAATTTATAACCTTTATAGATGACTATTATAGATATGGTTATATTTATCTTATAAAGTTGAAACCCAAAGCCTTTGAAAAGTTCAAAGAATTGAGAAATAAAGTAGAGAAACAACTTGGCAAAAGTATTAAGATAGTGAGATTGGATCGACTTGAAGAATACTTGAGCCAAAAGTTTTAGAGTTATCATAGAGATAATGGAATATTATCTCAAAGGTCTCTTTTATATACACCATAACATAATGGTGTATCTCAAAGGAGAAATTGAACACTATTATATATGGTTTAATTAATGATGAGTCTTGTAAATTTTCCCAAATCCTTTTAGGCATATAAAAAGGAAATAAATATCTATACTCTCTTGTCTGAAGGTATAGGATCATTTTACTTATCTTAAAAACACAAAGTTAGAAAAGTTATAAGTTAAGTCTGACATGTAAGGCCCCTAACATGACCCTAATTTAAATTGCATTTTTGAATGGGATTTTAAGTGATTAAGTTTAAATTAAATGAAAATTTTGTATAAGTAATGGTCAAGGGGGTAAATTATCATGTTATTATGCAAATTGCATGAAAATAAAATTTAAGAGTATGGTTTAATATTTATTGAGGGTGCAATTGAAGTAAAAAGGTATTAATTTGGGGTAAAATTATAATTTCGGAAACTTAAGGGTCAAAGGTGGATAGAAGAATATATTTAAAGGTCAATTTGAGAGAAGGAATAAATTGATATGTTAATGTATGAAATGAATTAAAAGGATGGGTTAAAATTTAACATACAAAGATTAGCTAGGTTATTTTGTGGATTGCAAAAGGTTTAAGGACTAAAAAGGGAATTATCCCTTGCTATTATAAAAAGCCAACTTTGAAGAGAGAGAAGAGAGAGTGGGACGAAATTTCCTTCAAGAAAACGCATAAATGTTCTTCTTTCTCTCTCTTTTATGATTCAAAGTTGATTTCTTAAGTAATCTTGAAGAGGAAATTGTGCATGTTGGTTAATCAAGAGTTTAAGGCATTAAACTAAGGTAATTAATCTATTAATGAACCCTTCATCATCTTCTTCTTCTCATTTTGACTTAGGAGAATGTTAATTAAGAGCTGGAAATTTGAAAGACGATGATATCTATGAAGGAGAAGAGGAAGGAAGAAAAAGCAAAGGAAAGGATATTGCAAGAGGTTGAAGACATAGGGATTTTCAGCCAAGGTATGGGAATTAGGGCTGTTCATATTGCATGTGGAATTAATTGCTGGAATTTGTTATAATTGAAAGAAATTTAAGATTTGCATTTTGCTGGATTTTATCGAAGTGAGGTTGAAGAACAGATTGTGTCTTTGCCGAGTCGTGAACTATTGTCTGACTCTTGAAGCTCTTCACGAGTCCTGCATCTTCTTCCTCTGGGTCACTCGTGAATGTTGGTCTCTAACGTGAATACCTTCACGAGTCGTGAATTTTAGTCCGACTCATGAGCCTCTTCACGAGTCGTGATATGTAAATTTCTTCTCCAATCGTGAACCCCTTCACGAGACTTGAATTTTTTTCTTCTTGTTTCACTCGTGAATCTCTTCACGAGTCGAATGCTTCTTCACGACTTATTGACCTATCTGGATTGTTTTACTCAAAAGATGAGCTATTGAACAGAAAATTGAGTGATTCTTTTTGCATTGAAAAATAGAATTCTATACCTATATTTCATATGAATAAATATAAACTTAAATCTGCCTCTAAGTGCATGGAATTTAAGGTTGAATCCAAACTAGTTCCCTAGACTGCTCATAGAAATAGAATTTACAATAATGGGTATAACTTTTTGTAGAGATGTTGAAATGTTACAAAATAAAATTATGGTAAAATTAGAGACATGAAAGTCTAACTTTGATGAAGAAATGTTGGTCTAAATCCTTCTAAATTTTACGTTATGAATTTTCTAAGTGACAGTCCACACTATTTTGGTTTTAAAAATAGCCTATAGTATTTCTCGAATAACTCGAGCTATAGGTCAGATATTAAGATGAATCTTGATGCTATGGAAACTAGAAATATAGAGGGATAAGATTGTAAAAGATCATTTTGACTAAAAATGAAAAATTCCATTTCAAATGTGGCTCACAAGTCGAGTCCAGAATGCTGCCCTGTACAGATTTTTTGCTACATTTGATATTATGATTTTTAATTAATTGAGACAAATAGTTGTTTATGTAATAGTAAAATAAATTGGATAGGGCATGTAATATGACTATCAATGAAGGATTTATATGCATACATATACATTCGTTTGTGTATATGAATAAAGATTAGTGATGAAATATCTTACCTATACATGTAATTAGACTTGTACATGATTGTCATATGCCAAATTGATGTATACATATGTAATCCTATGACATGAAAGAGCACATGATCCGAATGATGATAAAGGCATATATATTGGTAAACATGCTTATAGAAATAAGCCTACTATATGCGAATGTACCTACAGGTATGTACATTTATGATTATGTATATGAGTGTATGAGCATGTAATTGCCCTATGAGATAGAATATGTTGTAGCATGACTATGAACATGTGAGATACTGAATGAGAACATGATCAAGTATATGATATGATGATTATATGCCATGCCTATTTGTCATGATGCAAATTTATAGTCACACAAATTGGATGAGCTAATTGTATAACTTGGCATATGAAATGTGCATATATCTTTTTATGCACCAGAGAACTCATAGTTTTACAAGACTCTATATATATACAAATAGTATACTCTGAATACAATCTTAATATGTGAATTGAACATGAATATAGTTATGCCTACAATAGAGTTTCAGATATGGATAGATATGCACCTATAGGGAAATTGCAATTGCCATAGTCTGGCCCAATTGGGTTTAAAGTATGTTTGATCCCATTTGGATCATTGATAGCGATCCCGTTTGGGTCTTCTTGACCGATCTACAGTATAATTTGGCCCCGTTTGGGTCTATAGATCTGATATCTTCGAATATTCTTCATTTTGATACCAATGTGTATCGATAGTTCCCATTATCCACTGATAAAGCTAAGGCAGGGTAAACTTTATTTATAGTAATGGACATAATTAATCAGTTAAAGTTTATCTTATTAAAGATCGTTATTGTGAATTATATTGTTGGTTTGTCCATAAAAATTTTGTTTCATTGAATATGTTCACATGGAAAATTACCATCTATATGGATTATGAAAATGAAATATTTGTTACTCTTTTGGGTACAATGTTTATGTACATAGGGTATGCTTTAAGATTTAAAGTATTTGTTATTATTGTCATGTTATGTTGTACATGTTATTTATAGTATCTATTGTATATGTATATTTTGATGACCGTTGTGAGTGGTCATCCATCTATAGATATTCCCCACTAAGCTTTATAGCTTAGCACGGGTTATTTATCCGTGCAGGTATTGTTAACAAGATTTTTGCTGAGGGACGATCTCTACATCAAGATGGGCCAACTACCGGCTGTTAACCTTGATGTTGGATATTTTTGTATTACTATTAACATATGTTTTGCTTTATGGTCAGTTATCTTATAAAATGTAGATAACCTATGATAAGTGTTGTAACTCACTAGTAGTAAAGCTAAGAAAGAGTATGTGTGCATGTGATATACATAAAGTAATATTCATGTAGTATATTATGCATGATACTAAGTATGAAATGCAATACCGGAATAGTCTTTTAGCACGTACATAGGTATATGAAACCGTATGACATGATTAATGGTAAAATAATGGTTAAGCGAATATGTTGTATAAGCATGATTAATAGTATTTAAATTATCAGATAAATAGGGTATTTGCATAGGGGGTGCTACAATTTGTGGTATCAAAGTCTAGGTTTAGCCTTTTCTGGGTAAAAATGAACCTAGGATTCTATAATATGATATAGTGTTTTGTTGGCCTGATGCAGAAGTCCCAATTTTCTTATAGATTGAAGATTGAGAGCTCTAGAGATGCTTTTAAGGAATCGACTGAAAGTAATAGGCCGGTTAGAACAAATCCTTCCAATCTTGGATCTTCATCCTCCAATCCAAATGAGGTCCCTGCAGCCATCCCTGCAGAAGCATTGTTAAAGATATCACAGGATATGGCTCAAATTCTTCACAGGATGACAGCACCTAAAGCTCCAATATCTGAAATTGGGAAGCATGGTGCTGAAGAGTTTTTAGGCACTAATTTGGAATAGTCTGAGAAAGCTGAATTTTGGTTGGAAATTCTAGAGAGAATTTTTTATGAAATTCATTGTCCAGTGGGTCATAAGGCATCTTGTGCTGTGTCCTTATTACAGGGAGCAACTTATGATTGGTGGAAGTTAGTGTTGAAGCAACCCTAGTTACTAGATCCCCTTACATGGGAATTTTTTCGCAGCTGAATTCAAGAAAAAGTATGTTACTGAAGCATATAAGCAAGAGAAGTTAAAGCAATTTCTTAACTTGAAGCTGAGAGTTATGTCTGTGGCTGAGTATGAGAAAGAATTCAGTCACCTGTGTAAATATGTTCCTGATGAGATGTTAACTGATGCTTTTAAATGTAGACAATTTGAAGATGGGTTAAATGATCTTATCAGGAAAATTTAATTGGATCTACATCTTTACAGGTGGTTAACTTCACTCAACTGGTTACAGCAGCCTTGCGAGTTGAAAAGAATGAAATTGCAAAAAGGGAGAGAGAACAGAGAAGGAGTGGGTCTAAGGGTGGATCTTTCACTGGAAATAGAGTTAGAGGAGCTCAAGAAAATCAGCCAACTGAGTCTGGCTATAATTCTGCAAAAGGGTATAGGAGACAAGAATCTTCTACAGTGTCTAAGCAGGAAAGGGAAGCTTCAAGGAAATAAAGTGGGGGGAAACCTCCAGTGTGTCCACATTGTACTAGGCAACATTGGGGTAGTTGCAGGAAATTGACTGGGGCGTGTTTCAAGTGTGGTGGTACCGATCACTTCATGGCAAACTATCCTTCGAAGAGGGAACAGGGTGTTGGACAGCAGGGTAGTAGAGGAACTTTTAATGCACCATCTTCGGGTAGAGGCAGAAGAAGAGGATATGGGGGATCGAGTTATTAGGGATCCCAGTCCAGGAAAATTTCTAAATCGGTTGACAGGCCCACAACTTTAGTTGTTCCTATTCGGGCTTATGCAATGAAAGTTAGAGAGGATCAGAGTGCTCTAGAAGTCATAGCTGGTATTTTCTCTCTCATTAATTCTGACATGCATGCACTAATTGATCCTGGTTACACTCATTCTTATGTTTGCACTGGAGATATGGGTAGAAATGAGTCTACTGTACATGAACTGGAATATGATATATGTGTAACCAACCCTTTGGGTCACAGTTTTGTTGTTAATAGAGTGTATAAACAGTGTCCTATTGTAATTCAAGGGAAAGAATTCCTTGCTGATCTTATTGAGTTACCATTCTAGGAGTTTGATATTATACTTGGTATGGATTGGCTGTGTAGACATCATGCAGTGATTAATTGTGAAGCTAAAACTGTAACTCTTATTGGTGTTGATGGTAAAGAAACTATAGTTCAGGGCATTCGATATATACCCATAGCTAATGTAATAATAGCTATGCAAGCTAAGTGATTTATGAGAAAAGGGTGTGAAGCTTTCTTAGCACTTGTGCTCGATTCAAGAAAAGAGAATGTGAATCTCCAAGAGATTCCAGTGGTGAAAGAATTTCCTGATGTGTTCCCTGAAGACTTACCTAGTCTTCCACCTGAAAGGGATGTTGAGTTGTTGATAGAAATTCTACTTGGTACAGCTCCTATTTTGAAGGCACCCTACAGGATGGCTCTTTTGGAATTGAAGGAACTAAAGGTTCAACTATAGGAGTTGCTTGACAAAGGCTTCATTAGGCCTAGTGCATCACCTTGGGGTGCACCGGCTTTATTTGTGAAGAAAAAAGATGGGTCTATGAGGATGTGCATAGATTACAGATAGTTAAATAGGGTAACAGTGAAAAATAAACACCCATTACCTAGAATTGAAGATTTATTTGATTAGTTGAAGGGTACTGGAGTGTTTTCCAAGATTGATTTGCGATCGGGTTAAGGATGTGGATGTTTCCAAAACTGCCTTTAGAACCCGATATGGGCATTATGATTTTCTGCTGATGCCATTTGGGTTAAAAAATGCACCGGCTGCATTTATAGATCTTATGAATCATGTATTTAGACCTTACTTGGATCAATTTGTTGTTGTGTTCATAGATGACATTTTGGTGTATTCGAGAAATGAAGCGGAACATGCTGAGCATTTGAGAATTGTTTTACAGACTCTGAGGGAGAATAAGTTATATGCTAAGCTGAGCAAATGTGATTTTTGGCTTAAGGAAATTTCTTTCCTTTGTCATGTAGTATCTTTTGAAGGCATTAGAGTGGATCAAGCAAAAATAGAGGCTATAGTGAATTGGAAGCCGCCTCGAAATGTGATAGAAGTGAAGTTTTCTAGGCTTAGTAGGTTATTACCATCGTTTTGTGAAAGGCTTTTCAGTTATAGCTGCACCACTCACTAAACTATTAAGAAAGGGTATAAAGTTTGAGTGGACTGACCGGTGTTAGGCAGGCTTTGATCAGTTGAAGAAATTTTTGACAGAGGCTCTAGTTTTGACACAACCAGTTACAGAAAAGGAGTATGCTATGTATAGTGATGCTTCTAGAGTTGGCTTCGGTTGTGTGTTAATGCAAGATGGTAAAGTAGTTGCCTATGCATCTAGACCGTTGAAGCCGCATAAGCAAAACTATCCAACTCATGACCAAGAGTTAGCAGTAGTAGTGTTTGCCTTAAAAATTTGGCAACATTATTTGTATGGGGAAAAGTGCAGAATCTATACAAATCACAAGTGTCTCAAATATTTGCTCACTCAAAAGGAACTTAACTTGAGGCAGCGAAGATGGTTAGAACTGTTTAAAGATTATGATTGTATAGTGGATTACCATCCAGGCAAAGCTAATGTTGTAGCTGATGCCTTGAGCCGTAAAATAATGGCTGATATGATTGCACATCACTGTAGATGGAAACTTGCATATGATGGTGCTTTAATAACACAGTTGAAGGCTAGACCTTGTTTGAAGCAAACAGTGATCGATGCTCAGAAACATAATGAAAGGTTACAACAGATTTCTAAGTCTTCACATGAAGGGACCCAGTCTGAGTATTCAGTGAAAGAGGATGGGGGTGTGTATTATCAAAATAGATTATATGTTCTTGATGACAAAGAATTAAAAAGAATAGTATTGAATGAGGCTCACAATACAATATTTACTATGCACCTTGGTGGGAATAAGATGTATCAGGATTTGAAACAAAGTTATTGGTGGCCTGGCATGAAGAAAGATGTGGTAGCATATGTCTCCAAATGTTTGACTTGTCAGCAGGTGAAAGTAGAGCACCAGTTACCCTCTGGTTTGTTGAACCCCATCCCAATTCCACAGTGGAAATGGGAGGATATTACTATGGATTTTGTAATAGGATTGCCCCTTACACAGAAAAAGCATGATGTAGTTTGGATTATAGTTGATAAGCTGACTAAATAAGCTCATTTCATACCAGTTCGGATGGATTACCCTATGGATAAATTGGCGAAACTTTATGTAAATGAGATTGTTAGACTACATGGCATTCCGGTGTCAATAATCTCTGATCGAGATCCGAGTTTCACATCGAGATTCTGGCAGAGTTTGCAACAAGCACTAGGAACTCAACTCCGTTACAGTACAACATTCCACCCTCAGACGGATGGGCAATCTAAATGGGTTATCCAAATTCTAGAAGATATGATGAGAGGATGTACTTTGGAATTTGCAAGAAGTTGGGATAGATATTTAGCTTTAATGAAGTTCGCCTACAACAGTAGTTATCAAAGGAGCATCGAGATGGCACCTTATGAGGCCTTGTTTGGCCGGAAATGTAGAACTCCTATTTACTAGACTGAATTGTCAGAGCGTAGAGTTATTGGTCCAGATTTTGTTAAAGATACAGAAGAAAAGGTACAAGTTATCAAGCAGAGATTGAAGGAAGCTAATGATAGACAAAAGTCATATGCTGATTTAAAAATAAAAGATATTGAATATCAAGTGGGTGACAAAGTGTTTTTGAAAGTGTCCCCTTGGAGAAAAGTATTGAGATTTGGGAAAAAGAGTAAATTGAGTCCGAGGTTTATTGGCCCATATGAGATTCTTCAAAGAGTTGGGCCAGTGGCATATAGGTTGGCTCTGCCTATGGAACTAGCAAAACTCCATGATGTATTTCATGTTTCTATACATCATAGGTATCATTCAGATGAATCTCATGTAATACCAGTTCAAGATGTGCAAGTATAGCCGGATTTCACTTATGATGAAGAGCCTATAGCAATTCTGGCTAGAGAAGTTAGATAGCTAAGGAATAAGCAAATTCCAGTTGTTAAAGTGCTCTGGCAACATCACGATTTACAAGAAGTTACTTGGGAGCTAGAAACAACTATGAAGGAACAACATCCTCACTTATTCAAAAAAGGTATGAATTTCGAGGACGAAATTCTTAAAAGAGGAGAGAATTGTAAGGCCCCTCACATGACCATAATTTAAATTGCATTTTTGAATGGGATTTTTAAGTGATTAAGATTAAATTAAATGAGAATTTTGTATAAGTAATGGTCAAGGGGGTAAATTATCATGTTATTATGCAAATTGCATGAAAATAAAATTTAAGAGTATGATTTAATATTAATTGAGGGTGCAATTAAAGTAAAAAGGTATTAATTTGGGGTAAATTTATAATTTTGAAAACTTAAGGGTCAAAGGTGGATAAAAGCAAATATTTAAAGGTCAATTTGAGAGAAGGAAAAAATTGATAGGTTAATGTATGAAAGGAATTAAAAGGATGGGTTAAAGTTTAACATGCAAAGATTAGCTAGGTTATTTTGTGGCATGCAATGGCTCACAAGTCGAGTCCAGAATGCTGCTATGTACAGATTTTTTGCTACACTTGATGTCATGATTTTTAATTAATTGAGATAAATAGTTGTTTATGTGATAGTAAAATAAATTGGATAGTGCATGTAATATGACTATCAATGAAGGATTTATATGCATACATATACATTCGTTTGTGTATATGAATAAAGATTAGTGATGAAATATCTAACCTATACATGTAATTAGACTTATACATGACTGTCATATGCCAAATTGTTGTATACATATGTAATCCTATGACATGAAAGTGCACATGATCCGAATGATGATAAAGGCATATATATTGGTAAACATGCTTATAGGAATAAGCCTACTATATGCGAATGTACCTACAGGTATGTACATTTACGATTATATATATGAGTGTATGAGCATGTAATTGCCCTATGAGATAGAAGATGTTATAGCATGACTATGAACATGTGAGATACTTAATGAGAACATGATCAAGTATATGATATGATGATTATATGTCATGCCTATTTGTCATGATGCAAATTTATAGTCACACAAATTGGATGAGCTAATTGTATAACTTGGCATATGAAATGTGCATATATCTGTTTATGCACCAGAGAACTCATAGTTTTACAAGACTCTATATATGTACAAATAGTATACTCTGAATATAGTCTTAATATGTGAATTGAACATGAATATAGTTCTGCCTACAATAGAGTTTTAGATGTGGATAGATAGGCGCCTATAGGGAAATTGCAGCTGCCATAGTTTGGCCCAATTAGGTCTAAAGTATGTTTGATCTCATTTGGATCATGAACAACCCCGTTTGGGTTGATAGGCGACCCTGTTTGGGTCTGCTTGATCGGTCTACAGTATAATTTGGCCCCGTTTGGGTCTATAGATCTGATATCTTCGAATATTCTTCATTTTGATACCAATGTGTATCGATTGTTCCCGTTATCCACTGATAAAGCTAAGGCAGGCTAAACTTTATTTATAGTAATAGTCATAATTAATCAGTTAAAGTTTATCTTACTAAATATCGTTATTGTGAATTATATTGTTGGTTTGTCCATAGAAAATTTGTTTCATTGAATATGTTCACATGGAAAATTGCCATCTATATGGATTATGAAAATGAAATATTTGTTACTTTCTTGGGTACAATGTTTATGTACATGGGGTATGCTTTAAGCTTTAAAGTAATTTTTATTATTGTCATGTTATGTTATACATATTATTTATAGTATATATTGTATATGTATATTTGATGACCGTTGTGAGTGGTCATCCATCTGTAGATATTTCCCACTAAGCTTTATAGCTTAGCATGGGTTATTTATCCGTGCAGGTACTATTAACAAGATTTTTGCCGAGGGACGATCTCTACATCAAGAAGGGCCAACTACCGACTGTTAACCTTGATGTAGGATATTTTTGTATTACTATTAACATATGTTTTGCTTTATGGTCAGTTATCTTATAAAATGTATATAACATATGAGAAATGTTATAACTCACTAGTAGTAAAGCTAAGAAAGAGTATATGTGCATGTGATATACATAAAGTAATATTCATATAGTATAGTATGCATGATACTAAGTATGAAATGCAATACCGGAAAAGACTTGTAGCATGTACATAGATATATGAAACCGTATGACATGATTAATGGTAAAATAATGGTTAAGCGAATATGTTGTATAAGCATAATTAATAGTATTTAAATTATCAAATAAATAGGGTATTTGCATAGGGGGTGCTACATGAAAAATGCTTATTTATATGTTATCTAAAGGAATCACTTGGATATTACTTCTATCATGTCTTGGAATAAAAAGTGTTTATTTCAAGGCATGATATATTTTTAGAGAGAGTGAGTTTCTCTAAAGAGAATATAGTAAGAGTAAAGTTTAACTTGAAAAAGTTTAAGATCCATAAATAAAAGTTAATCATCTTGTTAACCCTAAGATTGTAACATATAAAGATGAGATAGCAGTTAAACCTACTAGTGTTTAAGCTCCTAAAAGGTCCATAAGAGTTTGTTCAGTCCAAGTTTGTTCAGTCCTAGAAAGATATGGATTTCTTATAGATGAGCACAAAAATGTAATTGTTATTGAGGACAATGAGCTTACTTGCTATGAAATGGTTTTAAATAGTTCAGAATTTAATTTAAGGCTTAAGGTAATGAAATTCGAAATTGACTCTATATATGAGAATAAAGTATGGATTTTTGTTGATCCACTTGAAGGGTTAAAACCTATAAGGTGCAAATGGTTTTGAAGGAGAAGACCGGTATGAAAGGTAATGTGGCAAACTATAAAGCTTTCCTCATAGCTAAAGGATATGATCAAAGAGAAGGAAGTGAATATAACTTTTGTTAATGAAAATCTAACCAAGGATGTGTATATGACATAACTGGAGAGGTTTACATCCAAAGATGGGGAATGTAACACCCTAATCCATAAGACATACATAATCATTAATACCATTATAAACCTAGCAAAGATCAGGCATAAATAATAATAATAATAATAATAATAATAATAATAATAATAATAATAATAATAATACATGCCACATTATAATCAAATAAAACTCCGAAATAAGGAGGCATAACATAAAGGGCCTTCAATACATTATGAAAACCTTAAGGACAACTACAACCTGCTAGATCTTCTCCTCAAAGTAGGTCGAATCACTATAACTATCAATCCCAAATGAAGCTTATCCTGAAACCTACATGGATAAACAAACCATGCTAAGCTATAAAGCTTAGTGGGGAAACAAAAACTATATAGGCAAACCCTTAATAAATAATATCAAATCAGTACAACCTTCATAATTAAGGAAAAACATACGAGTTTGTAATATTAATCATTACCATGAGCATTCCGGAGCAGTCTTTAACCTTAACAATAAGTATTATTCTTACAATAATCTAGAGCATTACGTGAAATTGTCCAGTTCCTAAAGACTTTTCAAATTACTTTTATAATTAAATCTCTTATTTGATAAACTAGTATAAATCATGCACCATATAATCCTTTCTTTCATAAATCCAAACATCGTTATCACTGATAGTACTGTTGGAAATTATCGGTTACATGTAGCACCCTTATCCTATAATCTGTACATATCACTTTATTTAGTATTAATTAAGCATGCTTATCATAACATTACATCTGTTATTCTACTAAATTGATATCTAAAAGTTAACTATTATAAGCTTTACTTACAGGTGCGTCTCATTATCAGCAAATATTACATATACAAAACATCTATAGTAATTACAAAATTTCCAACATAATTAAAGTTTCCATAACTACAAAATATAAGGACCAAAAGAAGACTCTATTATCAATCTTTTAAGACTTGTGTTGGCCAACCTGTTGTAGATATCAGTCCTGCGAGAAAGTCCTAGCCCTGTAACCTACACAGATGAAACACCCGTGCTAAGCTATAAAGCTTAGTGGGGAACTAAAATTATGATAAACGACCACTCACAGTGATCGTCAACAAGCACACAACATGCCTAAAATATAACAATGATTTATTTCAAGAAATTATACATTTACATTCACTCATAGAAATCATAAAGTTCAACGGTAAGAATTTATATTGACGTTTCAATCACCATATATGATTACACAAGCTCCAACATCCTTTGGACTTAAGTTCAAACTATTGATAAAATTATTATTTTATTACTCAATGCATAATCATAAAAGTATAGTTATCTATTATTAATTTGATAAACAATCTTCACAAGTATTGAAATTATCTTACTTCTATTCTTGTATGTCTAGGATATAAACATATTAGAATTATACAACAAATCAACACATCCAATTATCATGAGATTATAAAATTACTACAAGCTTACTTTATGTTCCATAGTTCCTTCAACAATCATGTATTGGCATACATATAGAAATAAGGTTTATGATCACAAAGGCATATATATATATCATCAATTTAATCAAAGCATTAATATAACGCAAATTCATCATTAAACAATTAGCATGCATTTTTGATACTAGTAGTATTACTTACATATATTTACTATTGGGCATTCCTATAAATGCAGGTTTTGTATGCAATAAAAGGAATTTCACATGCAGAATAATATGAAGTCAATTAAGAATTTGCATGCCTTATTAAACTTTTCTTAACCTTTGACAATAAAGTCTGCACTATTCTTAAGAGGTGGATAACGGATTATACGGTAGTACCCGAAGGTACAAAACTATTGATTATAACGGTGGCACCTGAAGGTACAAATAAGATACCCGAAGGTATTAAACGATGATCCCTTGTAAGGATAGATAGGCATGCCTATAAGGGTAATTATGAACAATGTACTCATACACATGTTCATATGTAACTTTCTGTAAATCTGTGAACATGTTCATTGTTGGGTATTACTATTTTGTACTTGTAATCCCTTCAAATCAAGTAGCTCTTTTACATATGTAATATGATGATACATAACATCATGCTCTATTGAGTTTCTTAAATCAATGATGTGTATGATTATGTTCACAACATTTTAACCCATATGCGTATGTATATGTATGACTATAAATATACAATCACTTATAATTATACAAATGAGTATAAATATTCAATATGCACATATATGTAAATATATGTTCATATAAGATGATAAGGAATCTTTGATAATATACACATGAATACGAGTATAATCAGCACAATACAATTATCTGTGAATGAACATATGTCACTGTCTTTATATACTCTTTGCATAGTGGCATATGAGCGCAACATATAAGTATATACATGTAAGCATAATTTCATGTAATAAATCATGTACATAAGTTTGAATTTATGTGATTATACCTATCTTTATTGTCAATCATATTACATGTTATTTATAATTCAATGTGTAATCATATATACACATATTTAACATAACTATATTTAAACCAAATATAGAAAACAAATAAAATTCTTCCTACACAAATCTGCACAGGGGCAGCTTTCTGGATCAAAATTAGGTGCCCTTTTTGGTCTAGTAAATGTTATTTTTAGGCCATGTGGCCTTCTACAATTTCATTCCCCTATATGTCTTGTTTCTAAAACATCAAAATTTGTCACAATATCTCATCTATAATTCAAGATATTCAAGAAAAACCATTGGCTGTTCATAAATTCAGAAACAATTATTGTAACCACTTGTAAAATTTTTAGAATAAAATGGGGAGTGAATAAGCCTAACTTTCATTCGAAAAAATCCTGATAATAGGTGTCTAGTTTATCTATAATTTTACAGCATAGCTTTTTGACTCCCCTACTAAGATTTATGTCCAAAATACCACAATCTGTTCCTTAACAGTATATCCAGTTTTTCAAGAATTTCAAGAGAACATTAGGAACTCATACAAACATAATTAAACAAAGTTCTGCTCATAAAAAATGTTCATTTATAAGTCTATTTTGCATAGGATTCAACGTCATATAATTCTGAGCAATACACACAAAATACATCATTTTTACTTCAGCCTGTTCCGAAACCGAAATTAACAGCTCACTACAATTTCAAGTGAAAATTTGAATAGCTTACAAGCATATTTAGCCTTTGGTATCTCCTACAAAGTTATAGGTATGTTTCTCATGTAAAATATGAAATTGGAATTAACTCAATTGAGGTTTTATAACCCAAATTATGCTGTAATTATAGCAACTAGTTCATGATACTTACATATTTCTCTTTATTAAAGATTCCTAAAATTTATTCTCATTACATTTGTTCAACATATCCTACAAAAATATTCATGTTACTTCTCTAATTATTTACATGAAAGTATGAGAATACTAATCCCCTTTGTGTCTATTTTCCAAAACATCAAAAATTACCTTTATATCACATTTATAACACAAGATATTGAAGAAAACTATAAGCTGTTCATAACACCAAAACAGTTTTTGTCACCAATAAAAAATTCATAAAATAAAATGTGCACAGAATTAGACCGACTTCCCTTCATCAAAGTTGTGCTCCTATGTATTTAGTTTACCCATAATTTTATATCATAATGTTTCGACTTTTCTACTGATAATTATGCCAAAAATACTAAGATATGTTCTTCGACAGTGAACAACTGTTCCTACGAGATTCAAGCTAATTTTAAGAGGAGTTAGAGGCCGATTTAGAAATGATTTTCTTCTACAAAAATATACACTAATGTCTTAAAAAAACATACCAACTTGAATCATTCAATTTCCTTTTCTAGAACTCAAGTTATTAACAAACTAATACAGCTAGGTCAAATGAACTTAACCCAGAATTTTTATAACAGAATTGCATGTAGTTATTTTTTTCAAACTTTATAATAATTATTTTCCAGCAATAGAAATTTAGATTATTTTATGTATCCTCACATTCTAACACCCTTAGAATGAATTTTAACTTGTTCATAGAACTAAATCTCATAAATCTTAATTATATATATACACATGCAAAGCAAAAAATCTAAATTTAATTGCTACAATTGTAACCTCATCACAAAACACATCTAATACAATTATAATCCACATTTTCACATTTCAAACCCACATGCAGCAATGAAGAAGTTCCCAAACCTGAAATTTACTCCTTCTACAAATATCTTCTCTTTGTTCTTCACATTACTACTTCTAGCCTTGATCTTTGATAATCATCCATGCATGTAACTTAAAATGAGAGGATTTTACTCAAGTTTAATGGCTGAATTTGCAAGAGAGAATGATAAAATCTGTATTTTTCCACTATCTTTGACTTATATAGTGCTAAGGAAAATATCTCTTTTAGTCCTTAAACCTTTTGCATGTCACAATTTAACCTAGCTAATCTTTGCATGTTAAACATTAACCCCTCCTTTTAATTCCTTTCATACATTGACCTATCAATTTATTCCTTCTCTTAAATTGACCTCTCAATTTATACTTTTATTCACAAATTGCCCCTAAAATGTCATAATTATAAATTTACCCCAAATTAATACTTTTTACTTCAATTACACCCTTAAATATTATTAAACCAACAATAATAATTTAATTATGACCTTATAAAATTTATACCATATAATTTACACATTTATCACATAATTAATGATAACTTAATAACATTTTTGCCCCAATCAATATCTTAACTCTTAATAATTCATCCAATAATACTCACTTAGACTTTAATAACATGTAATTGCCTTTGAATTCTACTAGGGCCTATTTTGGGTCCTTACATTACATGCTTCTCATACATAAGCGGAATTTAAAATTTTTAACCAATAAATCTGATCTTGCCATGAATTTACAATATACATATTAATGGGAATAAGAAAAATTACCTTTGATTTTTGTTAAACAGTTGATTTTCCTTCTCATCGGGTTGTTGCAAACCACAGTGTCCAAAGTTGAACACCTCCAATGAGTAATCCACACTAGAGAAGGATTAAATGAACCAACAATAGAGGAAACAAGGGGCTGGTAGAAATACCCTTGATGCTAGCAAGGGGAAAGTGGCGGCTAGGGCTTTGAGAATGAGAGAAATTCTTTTCTCTTAATTGTTCACCTTGTTACCCTAAAACCCTATCACTTGGATTTTTATAGTTAGGTTAAAAATTCAACTTTATAATAGGATTGGGCTCTTTAAAATTGCTGGAGAAATATTAAATGGGCTTTTAGAATTATTAATAATTTATTTGGGCTCAATTAAATCATATTTAAGTCCTTTCAAAAAAAACTATGCACAAAACCCACAAACTAGGCCCTTTGTGCATATACTTGTATTTAATCACCCAAATGAATTCCAAATCCATCAAAATTAAATATGTAGGCTCCATAACACTAAGGAAATATATTTAATTTATTTTGGTCCAAGAATTAGGCCTCTAAGGCCTTCTGTTTGTAGTTGGCATGAAACCCTTCCTTTGGAGGGTTTTTACGCCAAACTCAATTTTTTGGGCCTCTATTATTTTCTCCAATGGATCTATTAATTATTATATAAGCTCTATAACACTTATAGTCCAATTAATAATTAATTATGAAATACATTATTTCAATTAGGTCCATTTTACAGAACATTTTTAAAAAGTTTTGCGAACAATTTTACTTGATCATAATTAATTAAACTCTTTAATTAATTATTCTCTTATTCACTTCTCCATTCCCATAATAATAATATCAAATATTATTATTGTAGCACCCTAATTCCATACATATCTATAAATACTATATCATATTTCATTAAGCATGCTACCCATGTCTTATGCTCGAAAAACCTTACTGCATACTTAAGAGTATTTTTAAGCAATACAATATTTATATTTATGAATCATCTATACATCACATCCTTGTCAAAGTAAATAAGAATCTTGTAATCAAATTGCACTTAACATTAGACTATACTTTCAATCTCTCTCTTGTGTTGGCCATCCCGCTGTAGATATCATCCTCAAAAAAAAAAATCCTTAACTGCAACCTACACGGATGAAACACCCGTGCTAAGCTATAAAACTTAGTGGGGAATAAAAACATGAGGACAACCTCTTTTAAAGGTCGTCAAAATGCAAATACATACAATTATACCCTTAAAGTCTAACACATCAAGTTTACTTTGGATTCCCGTATGTTATTCTTATCTAATCACTTGACTTACCAATCTTTCTTGATTATTTATCAGATTACTCATGTGTTGACTTATTATCTTACTTACATCTCAAATCTAAATCATATACAGTTCACCAGTTACAAGTTTATAAGTGACTTATCGTTACATATAAGATATTGCATATCATTTCCCAATGGAAACAATTAAATGAGTAATTATAAGAAAAATCATACAAGACCATGTAACAATTAAAAGACATCACTAACATACAAGCTTATACATATCTCTTACATTTCGATATCCAAATAAATCAAATCCATAATTTATGGGTTCATAGTTCATTAATTATTACCGTATAGTGAGTCATACCTACCACTTATCTCATTTACTCAAAACTCAATAATTATCATGTATTGGTGGTGATATACCTTTACATATCAACACTTTAGCAAAACAACACATTTTATAAGTACAATTTCATGTATCATGCATTCCGAAATGTACAATTTAGCATCCACAAATTTTTATTTTCAAATATTAATCTACATACATAAATATAAGTATATGCATTAGAAAAACTCATAAACATATGCCTTACTATATTGAAGTAGACTATGATGCAACTATACTATAGCTTAGCCTGCTTAAGTTTTCAAAGTTGATAACGGGATCGGTGGATACCCGAGGGTATCAAACGGTGGATATCCGAAGATATCAAAACTATGGACCCAATCAGGGCCAACTGTACGGTGGACCGGTCAAGGACCCAAACAAGGTCATGGAACAACCCAAATGGCTGTGCAAGATCCAGCAGGATCAACTATACTATGGACCTAAAAAGGTCGACTGTAGCAGCTGCAATTCCCTATAGGCGCCTATCTATCCACAATTGAACTCTAAAAGCAGGCAAATATATCTCTTTACTTTATTTTTCAAATGTTGATTTACTTTGTTCAATCATATACATATGTGTATGTCAAAACCCATGTATAATGATGTCCAAGGTAATCGTATCCATGTTCATGTAATACTTTTTTTAAACATGTGATCATACACATTATTGAGTATTGCTATTTTCTACTTGAAATTAGTTTAAGGAATGATCCATTTTCAATCATGCATTTATATACATAGTAGTATAAATCTATTCATGGCTATGAGCAGGATAATCATAATCATATACATGTGCATAAATAATTTTCTATAACACTATATCATGCTCATGATTAAACATCTTTGTTCCATGCTTTACTTTTTCGTCATTGTATACGTCTAGGTATCTTACATACATACGTGTATATATATATATACATATATATATAACATATCATGTCATGCACACCTTGGGTTTAATACCTTACAATACTTGAAACTTGCTTTACAACATGTAACTCTCTCACATACCATCTTATATGACATTCAAGTATTTATACATGAATATACCTAATTACTCTCTCATGCTTAAGCATAACAATTCATATTCATAAAATATGTAAGCATGTACATGTTATCTCAACTAAATAATAAGTATAATATTTCATACATTTGTTATATGATATGTTTTATTTAACTATGCAATACCATCATATATTCTTAAACACATGTTGTTTATATAAATTTCATTTATCATGCTTGTACTAATATTATACAATTTTGTACATGTATGTGATCATAAAAAAAAGAAATACCCAATTTCTAGTGCATAAGCATGTAAACACATCTTATAGCACAATCCACATGTTTTTTTTTCTTTTCTCATGTAAATAATCAATTAAAAGTTATACCTTTATTAGTGTACATACATGTATACACCATCTCATCAAATATAAACAACTGCAATCATGCTCTTTGCTCAATTATCGATAATTAACGTACTTCCATCTAACAATGCTTTATCCATTATTTTCTTTTCATACAGCAATACTTTCTATTTTATTGTCATTGTAATTTTACTTTTGGCATGAGCATAGAGGCATAACATATAATCCTTATATAGCGTTATATTCATATTATTTCAAGTAGGTAAATAATAACTTACCTAAACATTGCAATCACCATACACATTCTTCATCACATAATCATGCCTAATAATTTACATTTATATATTATTATATAGTTTATACATTTATTTCCCTTTATGCGCTGCTATAGTACAAAAATACTCAAAAGATGTTTAAAATGGTTCTTGGCAAACTCAAATAACAATTCTGCATAGAGACAGAATTTCAAGTTCATTTTGAAACCTATTTATGTCATATCTAAAGACATTTATGGTCGAAATTATCTTTTAAAATCATGATTCATTATGTTTCTGGTTTCAGGAACATTAAAAATAACATCAATATCATTTTTACTTTTTAAAATATTACAAAAACATTGAGAACTGTTCCTGAAAATAATACTGTCAACAGTACCGAATTTAGGTTACTTTTTGACATATTTAGAGACACAACCAAATCATGATTTCTCCATACAAATTGTAGAAATTTAAGTCTAATTTCATTATAATTTTGAATCATAGCATTTTGACCTCTACAAAATTAATTATGCACAAACTACTGCAAACTGTCCCCTGAAAAAGTGCTGTCAATAGTTCCAAATTCGAGTCACTTTTTGACATATTTAGAAACGGAATCAAATTATTATTTCTTCACAAAAGTTGTAGATAAATAAGTCTAATTTCATCATAATTTTGAATCATCTCATTTCAACCTCTATAACAAGAGATACACTCAAATTACTACAGTCCATTCTCGTTTCCTAGGCAGCACTTTACTGCACCCAATTCAGTTTTTATCACCAATTAATAAATTCATATAATAAAATAGGTACAGAATTTAAACAACCTTCCTTCATGAAGATGATGCTCCTATGAGTCTATTTTAACCAGAATTTTATTTCAATGGATTTCGACTTCTCAACAAATATTTATAGCAAAAATACTGTAACATGTTCTTAACAACTAGGTAGCAGCTCAGTCCGAATTTTAAATTAATTTTAGGAGCACTTAGAAGCAGAATTAAATATAGGTTTCTTCTACAAGATTTTAGGTCCAAATCCTAAGAGTAATTACCAACTGATTTTACTCAAATCAGAGTTTTAAAATTCAAGATATCCACAAAATTCCGAAACTGGTTCATAGAAACTTAACTCAGAATTTCAAATTCATTAACTTTTCTTCTTTCAAAGGCTACTGTTTTGGGCATTTTTGAGGACCTTAGAGGCAAAATTTCATTATTGTTATTTATATAACATTTGTAGGCACAGAAGTCCCGGTTCTAACCCAACTAGTAACATCAAATTCGGAGTTCAAAAACTCAACTTATGATCAAATTAGTCATTGGAGGACAATCCGAATTTCTGGACAGCACTTTCACATTAATGTCTAATATTCTAATTCAAGTCAATATACTTATAAAATCCATAATCAACACAATATTATTGCATGCAAGAAATAATAGTTCCCAAACCTTAGCCAAAACAACAAAATCTCTACTCCTTCAAAACTTCTTTGTCCTTATTCTTCTTACCACAATCTTCCTCTACATCAAGGCACACATTTTTGTATTAAAATCCAGAATTTTTCTTTCCATCAAGGTATACTATTTTTTTTCCATTGAAAAAGAAGGAGAAGGAGATGAGAATGTTTAATTTCTTCTTACCTTAGCAATTGAGTTCAAAGATTATCTCATAACATAACACATGCATCCAACTCTTGAAAATAAAATTAAGGTAGAAGGTTTGATCTTTACAAAGAATAGAACAAAGATGAAAGGAATTCTTTGAGAGGAAGTTGCCGACCAAGCTACCAAACCCACAAGGAAATGTCTTTCTTTCCTCTCTCCCACTAACTTCTTGTCTTTTATACTAACAAGGAAAAATTTCCTCTTTAGTCCCTTGAAAATTTGCATGTCATAACAATGACACACACCTTTTTGCATGTTATCAAGTGACCCCTCCACTAACTCTTTTTCTTAAATCAACCTTTCCATTTAATCCTTCTCTTAAATTGACCTCTCAATTATTCATTTATTCACATTTTCCCCTAAAGATGCCGAATTTACAAATTGACCCCTAAACTAATACTGTATACTTCAATTACAACCTTAATAATTATTATACCAACATAATAATTTAATTATGACCTTATAAAATTTATACTATATAATTTACATATTTATCACATAATTATTGATAAATTAATAATATTTTGCCCAAATCAATATCTTAACCCTTAATAATTCATCCAATAATACTCAATTAGACTTTAATAATATGTAATTGCCCTTGAATTCTACTAGGGCCTATTTTGGGTCCTTACAATTATCCTTGTCATTTTACCATTTTGTCCTTTTCTCTATATGTATGTGACCTATTGGGTTCCTGTCCATATTGGTAGCATAATATGTTATTGAGAGTTCTATTCAAAACTCACATAATTTAAACTTCTTTAAATCATTTTATCAATCCCTATTGATATTTATCATACACTATTATACAAGTCATGAGTGGCCTCTAGCTAGGCATCATGACTACCAAAATGTCAAGAAAGTCAAGTGGTTTGACTATACCCTTCCATAGAAACAGTTACTGTGCAATTACTCCTTTCACCACTCTTATCTCAATTAGATTCTGAGTATGGATTTCTGTCAACTCATATAAATCTAATTACTTATGTTCTATTAATTTAACCATTGTTCCCAAAATGCCCTTCATGGATCTCTATCTATCTTGGAATATTACTCTGGCCAGAGATTCTTTAAATAAGGCAATTATAGAATTATGAGAGATAACTTCCCTTAATAAATCTAGGATGGTGAATCCTTTGTCAATCACTCAACTATCTTTAAGTAGGTCATGATATAATCAATCTCCTAACTATGTTCACTCCCAGTTCGAAGTAATCAGTTATGGAGTCAAAATATACCACTTGTTACTTAAGATAACTTTGGTAATCTCAAGTCTAAGGATACTTGCACAACTACTATGAAGAGATTTCTCACTGACATAGATTTAATATCCATGTGAGGATTCTCTTTGTAGGTCTCCAATGAACTTGTTCTTCTAACAAGCATCCACGTGTTAGCTTTGATTAGCTTCCATAATCACAAGTACAAGAACCACTACTTGAACCATTCAAGAAGCATAACATGTACTAGTCTGTCTGAATTAACAATGTCCTATCTTGTTAATTCTATGACTAAGGATATTTAGATATTAACACATTTGCATGCAATAGACATCTCATATCATGAATACATTCATGATTACCTTTGCACTGTGTTTATAATATATAGGACTTCATTTATTAATTTAAGATTTACAAACTCATGTATTTAAACATAGCATTAATAAATGAATGATTCCTTTTATTAAGAATATGAGTTCATACATATGAAATACATCCCTATTACATGGGCTCTAGGACATAATCTCTAACAATCTCCCACTTGTATTAAAGCCAATTACTCATATGTCTCAGACCCATCCTATTTATATGGTGATCGTGCTTAATCTGGGAAAGTACTTTAGTGAGGGGATCCGCCACATTATCATCTATGGGGACCCTTTCTATTTTCACATCATTTCAGCTAATATTTTCCTTATGAGATGGTAGCATCTGAGGACATGCTTGGATCATTGATGAGACCATGGTTCCTTTGCTTACACAATGGCTCCATTATTGTCACAATATAAAGGAATCGGATCAACAATGTTAGGCACCACTCTTAGTTCAGATATGAACTTTTTGATCCAAAATGCTTCTTTGGCTGCTTCCGAAGCAGCAATGTACTCAGCTTCTTCTGTGGAATCAGCAGTTATTTCTTGTTTGCAACTCTTCTAACTAACTGCCCCTCCTCCCATTATGAACACAAAACTAGACCGTGATTTACAATCATCTTTATCAAATTGGAAGCTAGCATCTATATACCCATTTACTTCCAAAATGCCCTCTCCATATACCAAAAATATATCCTTAGTCCTTCTCAAGTACTTAAGGATATTCTTGATAGCTGTCTAATGTTCTTCTCCAAAATTGGATTGGAATCTGCTTGTGACACTCAAAGCAAAAGCTACATCTGGACGTGTACGTAACATAGCATACATGATAGAACCAATTGCAGATGCATATGGTATTCTATTTATGCTCTCTCTATTCTCTAGTGTCTGTGGACACATAGACTTAAAAAGGTGTTTCCTATGCACCATGGGTATAAAACCTTTCTTAGAGAGATCCATATTGAACCTCTTCAATACTTTATCTATATATGTACTTTGAGAAAGACCTAGCAACCTATTGGATTTATGTCTATAGATCCTTATTCCCAGAATATAGGATGCTTCTCTAAGGTCTTTCATGGAGAATTGCTTGGATAACCATATTTTAACATATTAGAGAAGAGAAATGTCATTTCCCAAGATCAATATGTCATCCACATATAGAACTAGGAAGACAATTGGACTCCCACTAACCCTTTTATATACACAAGGTTTATCTTTATTATGTGAGAAACCAAACCCTTTGATTGTCTCATGGAATTGTATGTTCCAACTCCTAGAGGCTTGCTTTAATCCATAAATGGATCTTTGAAGCTTAAATACTTTTTCGCCATTTCCTTATCTGAACCCTTCTGGTTGTGTCATATACACATCCTCAGTCAAATTTCCATTTAGGAAAGTTGTCTTCACATCTATTTGCCAAATCATATAATCATAATGAGCTGCAATGGCTAAAAGTATTCTTATAGACTTAAGCATCGCTATAGGAAAAAATGTTTCATCGTAGTCAATACCTTCTTTTTGACGATAGCCTTTTGCTACTAAGCAAGCTTTATAGGTAACTATATTACCTTCCATGTCGGTTTTCATTTTGAAGACCCATTTGCACCCTATAGGTTTTATCCCTTCAGGTGGTTGTGTTAAAGTCCATACTTTATTCTCATACATGGAGTCCATTTCAGACTGCATAGCCTTGAGCTATAAATCACATTCTGAATTGTTTAAAACTTCTTGATAGCTTGTAGGCTCATTATCCTTTCCTACAGTTATGCCTCTATCTGAATCAATGTGAAATCCATATCTCACATGGATAGAATGCATCCTAATAGATATTTTAGGATTTTATGTATAATTAGGTTCAACTGTAATCTCATCATTACGAAATTTAATCTCGGGTTCAATCGGTTGATCTACTTTTATTTGTGGGTCTTGAACTTCAACAAGTTCAATTTTACTCCCACTGTCTTCTCGTAGGAGAAATTCTCTTTCCAAGAAGATAGCATGCCTTGAAACAAATACCTTTTGTTCTAAGGGATGGTAGAAATAATATCCACCTCGATTTGATCTAAGTGTTTTAGCCTGAGAAGAATAAAGCTCCTCTAGATGCAAAATGATGGTTCTAGCATCCATCATCTCATGTTTGTTGGAATTTAATGGTTACATGCATCACATACATGAGCAGAATTTTAAAATTTTTTTAACCATAAGATCTGATCTTGCCATGAATACACAATATAACTATATGAGAATAAGAAAAATCACCTTTGATTTTTGTTGAATAGTTGATTTTACTTCGCATCGGGTTGTCGCAAACCACAGTGTCCAAAATCGAACACCTCTAATGAGTAATCCACACTAGAGAGGGGTAAATTGAACCAACAAATTGGTGTTCAACTAGGGCTGGCCGAAATCCAATAGGCTAGCAATGGAAGTGGCTCAAAAAGGGAGAGAGAAATAAGAGAAAAAGACTTTCCTTTTGTTTTAATCACTTAACCCTAATTCTCATTAGTTGGCCTTTTATAGTTAGGTTAAAATTCCAACTCCTTAATGAGATTGGGCTCTTTAAAATTGCTGGAGAATTATTAATTGGGCTTCTGGAATTAATTATAATCATTTGGGCTTAATTAAATCCAAATTAAATCTTTTCATAAAAGACCATGCACAAAATCCACAAACTAGGCCCTTTGTGCATCTAATTGGATTTAAATACCCAAATGGATTCCAAATCCAACCAAATTAAATATGTGAGTTCCATAACACTTATGTAACATATATAAATTAATTTGGTCCAAGAAAAAGCCCTCTAAGCCCTTCTGTATGGAGTTGGCGTGTAGCCCTCTTCTGGAGGGCTTCCTCCAACTTCTTCATTCCTTTGGCCCTTTATAATTTCTCCAATGGTCCTATTAATTATTATATCAGTCCTATAACACTTATAGTAGTCTTATAACACTTATAAGACAATAATATTTAATCATGAAATACATTATTTCATTTAGGTCCAATTTACAGAACATTTCTCAAAAGTTTCGCGGACAATTTTATTTGATCATAATTAATTAAACTCTTTAATTAATTATTATCATATTCTCCTCTCTACCTTTATAATAATATCAAATATTATTACCCTTGTCATTTTACCATTTTACCCTTTTCTCTATATGTGTGTGACCTATTCGGTTCCTGTCCATGTTGGCAGTATAATATGTAATTGTGAGTTCTATTCAAAACTCACATGATTTAAACTCCTTTAAATCATTTTATCAATCTCTATTGATATTTTGATACATCATTATACAAGTTATGATTGGCCTCTAGCTAGGCATCATGACTACCCAAATGTCAGGAAAGTCATGTGGTTTGACTGTACCCTTCCATAGAAACAGTTACCGTGCAATTACTCCTTTCACCACTCTTATCTCAATTAGATTCTGAGTATGGATTTCTATCAACTCATATAAATCTAATTATGTATGTTCTATTAATTTAACCATTGTTCCTAAAATGCCCTTCATGGATCTCCATCCATCTCGGCATATTACTCTGGCCAGAGATTCACTGAACAAGGTAATTATAGAATCATGTGAGATAACTTCCCTTGTTAAATCTGGGATGGTGAATCCTTTGTCAATCACTCAACTATCTTCAAGTAGGTCATGATATACCCAATCTCCTAACTATGTTCACTCTCAGTTGGAAGTAATCAGTTATGGAGTCAAAGTATACCACTTGCTACTTAAGATAACTTTGGTGATCTCAAGTCCAAGGATACTTGCACAACTGCTATGAAGAGATTCCTCACTGACATAGATTTAATATCCATATGAGGATTCTCTTTGCAGGTCTCCAATGAACTTGTTCCTCTAACAAGCATCCACATGTTAGCTTTGATTATCATCCATAATCACAATTATGAGAACCATTGCTTGAACCATTCAAGAAGCATAACATGTGCTAGTCTGTCCGAATTAACAATGTCCTATCTTGTTAATTCTATGACTAGGGATATTTAGATATTAACATATTTGCATGCAATAGACATCTCACATCATGAACACCTTCATGATTGCCTTTGCACTGTGTTTATAATATCTAGGACTTCATTTATTAATTTAAGATTTACAAACTCATGTATTCAAACACAGCATTAATAAATGAATGATGCCTTTTATTAAGAATATAAATTTCATACATATGAAAAACATCCCTATTACATGGGCTCTAGGGCATACTCTCTAATAATGTTGCTTCTAAAGCTCTAAGGATATAGCACCCAGCATCAGACATGCTGCTGCTTCACTATCCTTCATGTATTTTCGATAAGTGCCCTTGATCTCATCAACGGCATCATCTGATGGAAGTGGTGGTGGATCTTTATCTAAGACATAATGGATCTTTTCAGCTTTGAGAACAATTATCACTTGCTTGATTCAATCAGAATAGTTGCTACCAACCAGCTTGTTATCCAAGATTGATCGTATATTACACTACAAGAAAATGGACTTTTAGCGACCAAAATTTAATGAAGGGTTAAAAATTCAGTCGTTAATATACACTAACAGCGAAGGAAATCATTTCGATCATTAAATATCAAATTTTTAACCAAGGGATTAAATTCGGTGGTTAAAAATTAAAAATTTTGATGGGCAATATTAAAAAAACAACAAAATTTATTTTGGCTCCAATTTAATAATTTACTTATGGAAAAAAATAAAGCTTTTATACCCGTGACTCTTATTTTCATCTTTATCTCTATTAACCCTTAATTTAATTCTTCATCATCATCATCTCATTTGTTTCTTTATTCTCTCAAATTCTCTCTCCTTCTTTCTAAATCTTGTTCTTTTTCTTTTAATTTCAAATTGAAAAAAAATTTATCATTTCTTACTTCGTTTCAATTCTTCCAAACCCTAACTCCTTGTTCGGTTGCTTAAATTAGGAGAACAATTGATTGGAGTTCCAGTGGAGATAAGCACTCTAGTGACAAAACCACACGCTTCTACTGCAGATTTGCTCATATGGATTAAAAATCCACTTGTTGATTCCCCTACCATCGGCTCTGCTCCTCGCTTTGATGTCCGTTATCACCAGGTACTTCTATTTCTTCCATTTTGATTTCTTGTAAATTGATTTGGATTTGTTCCTAAATCTGGTTCTTTAGGTCTAGATCTGATTTGGGTTTTAGGTATTTATGCCTGAATCTTGTTTTTTAGGTCTAGATCACTTTCTTCCTTTTTATGCTATTGGATTTCTGCTTCTGAAGATAATGCTCTTGGCAATTAATAAATAATGCTTGCCATTCATTCCAAAACCTTAATCTGTTATTAGTGGCTTACCCTATTCCTTTAACTTAGATCAAACATAGGGCAACCAATCTCTTTTGACTTTGTGAAGCCACTTGACTAAACCCACTGCATAGCTTTCAGACTTGAGATGTATCATTCCCCCCTAAAGGATTTTTTATCAGATTTTGGATTTCAGAGCCGGTCAAAATGGCTAGTGCGTTAAAGATTGCAACCTTGATTTCGCGTGAAGAATAGTCTTTAGTAAAATGAACGGTTAAATTCCATTAGCAGCATTAGTTTTAACTTCCATAATTTGTTCACGCTTGATGCTCTATAATTTGATGTAGTTTTACAATTATATGGCTGCTGCTAATTCTAGATGACTTATGTTAAAGAACTAAGCGGACAAATTTATCAGATCTGTAGGGATGAGATAGAGGTTATAGTAGATGGGGAGCCATTTGTTGATTGTAATGAATGTGCATTCCCTGTGTAGACCTTGCTATGAGTATGAAAGGAGAGGGAAACCAAGCTTGGCCTCAATGTAAAACCAGATACAAATGCATCAAAGGTTATCCTCTCATGGTTTTTGTTATAGGCCATTTTGTTTCTTGTTACTCCTTATAGCAATTTTGTATATTGAGAAACCTGAGGTATTTCAGGGAGCCCTAGAGTTGAAGGGGATGAAGAAAAGGAGGATACAGATGATTTAGAGAATGAGTTTGATATTTTTGCCCATCATAACATTACTGATGTTGTATTCTCCACTAACCTTAATGTTGGACGGGATTCACAAGTCAATGCTGTGGGGTTTGCTGCACCATCTGAGTATGATTCTATTTCTGTAGCTCCAAGGATTCCTCTTTTGACTTATAATGAATAGGTGAATTGAGTTTATATAGAGGCTTCAATGTTTGTTAGCCAGTAAGTGAAGTTTTATGCTTGCATTCTTCTATTGCTACCATAGTTTTTAATTAGCTATCCTGTGTGTTTTTGTTGTGGCTATTGATGTATGATGTTGGAAATTCCTTTGATAAGCATGCTCTTATTATACCTCCATTTTGAGGAAAAAAGATTCATCCAATGTTATCTCTTGAGTCTTCCATGTCTTATAAGTTTGCTAAATTTATCATTTCTAGTGTTTCTGAATTATTTTTGTCCCTATTATTTTTTGGGCTTGGTTCTCTTACGCTTAATTTGTATTGATGTTACAGTTCAACCCAGGCCAATGGATCCTAAGAAAGACTTGGCAGTTTATGGGTATGGAACAGTTGCATGGAAGGAGAGAATGGAGAAGTGGAAGAAAAATCAGAATGAAAAACTTCAGGTGGTTAAGCACCAAGGTGGAAAGGATGGTGGAAATAACGATGGAGACCAATTAGATGATCCTGATTTGCCCATGTAGGTTTATTTCTCTATCTTGTTAGCCTAGTATTATAGTTCTAGTCTCTCTTTGTTTATGGAATTCATTCAGTTTTGTTTGTAGTGATAAAGGAGAATATGAAATTTATTATTGATACACATGGGAATTGGCTACTTCTAGTGGTCTGACCCTGTAACTACAGTTATAGAGATAACTAATTTCACATTGTTAAACTTTTTTGTTTGTTTCTTGCTAGGTTCACCTTAAAAGCCAGCTACATGAAAAGGAAAATATTTTTCATTTTTAATGGGTTATTATCAAATTAGAATGGTATGAGTTTCATTTTTATCAAGTTTTGCACTTAAATAATTAAAATTGGGTCAAATAAGTTTTATCATGATATGCAAGAGCCCATAATGGTTTCTTTCTTTTGCCCATTATCAATTCTACTACATTTTCATTGATCTCTGTTATGCATGTGGGATTATGTATCTTGCACATTTCCTGTGTCAGGGCCACATGGCAATGGAGTCTTCCAACTGAAGGCAATTTGTAGCTGAGGTTTTTGCTTCTCTGTCCTTGTGTGTTATGTTTTATTTCTTGTTCAAGTTCTTGAAATCTATATTGTAAACAAACTGACAGCCTATCTTGGACCTTGTGCTGATAAAAAAAAATGAAAATTTTAGTTAAAGGGAATGAAATGCTTTGCTTTCCTTTTATTCTTTTCCTCTTTGGTTTTAATATTAAGATCTGATAGTAATTTCCAACATCCTATGATTTATGATTTATGTTTTATATAAAATTCTTCAGAAAAGACGATTATAGCAGCCATGAAAGATTTTGACATCGAACAGTATTGTTAATTATTATTTTTATATAAACACGGTTCATAATTATTTTTTTACAAACTAAATTACTAAAATATGAATGTAGGGCAAGAGTTAATGGATGGCCCAACACATATATGTTTACAAAGGCAATGGCGTAGATGATTTTAGTGCATTTAAAAGAGAATTTGCCTTTGCTTATTATACGCCAGACCATGATTACAAGCACTTATAAAGAACCATTTCCCGGTTAGATTGAAGGTGTAAGGTAATTAATTAATTATATGTATGTGTTTTCACAATAATATTTATTTAAAAATGATGATTAATTTCATCCTAAATTGTTATATATTTAAATAATTATTGTTTCAATTTATAGTTAAATTCATCTGTGAATACCTAACTTATGGGAAATAAAATCATTATTGTGTTTTCTGAAATTAATATGTTACTTTTTTATATATAACAGGACCATTGATAGTGTAATAATGGGCTATGCTAAAGGAAAACTGACATGCTTTATTTGTGTCACTTATCTAGCTTCATAAATATTTATTATATTATTATTTATACTAAAAATAAACCATAAAACTTTTAATAACAGATAATAAAAGTTATACACACACATGCTCTTTTAATAACATACATCGTAGCTAGTTATGTCTGTTAAAAATATGTATTGTATCTCTTAGCACTGATGATTGTTTAATTTTATATATCTATTGTCATGGTTTACACCAATAAAAGTAATTCATTATTATGTTCCATGCCAGATGCTTTGATGCCAACTTAGTTCAGATTCCATTTGAGTGGAGACCACTAATCACCATTATTATCATGTATGTTATTTAGGCATTATAAGTGTGTGTATAACTTTTTTTGGGTTCCTGGAATAAATGGAAGCATTTCCTTTTCTTGGTATAGTTTGATAGTTGTTTACTATTGTGTTACACAGGTTGGTTTATTTACAAAAGGAAGGTGGCTGCCATGGAAGAACTGACTTGGGGAAGTAAGTTTCTTTGCTCAAGTGTTGATTTCAGTGATGCCAAATATCTAGTGAAGACTTTCAAGTGTCTCTGTTAAAGCCCTATCTGCTGGGATCCAAATCATTGAAAGTCATAGACTTACACACGGTACTAATAATCTAATAGCATATCATCTTGTCACTGATGAATTAGCAGTTATCATGTTTGGAACTTAGTTATTTAGCTGTATTTGTTTTGCAGTTATTGTCTACTCTACATCAAACTCCAGAAGTTTGTGAATTTTCAAAAGAAGATGTATGACTTTTTAGATAAGGCGCAAAAATTTTAGGTCTATTACTTAATACAGAAAGTAAATTAAAAAAAAATTATTTTGTATATAGTTATCTAGTTATCTTAGTTTTGTTACTCATAAGTTTGATTTTGTATCTGCTATACAATTTGAAAACATAAGAATATTTTGTAACTTTTCTTTTTTAATATGTGAAATGACAATATTTATTATACTTTTAAATGTATATATATGTGAATGATATGTGTTGGTAATATATTTAAATAAAATTATAATACCAATGGAATAGATTTCTAATAATATTTTAATTACTTTTAAAATTTAATATTACCAAATGGAAATTCGATCGCCATTTGTAATCATTAATGATGGGATTTTCTTTCGTTACAAGATATAAACAATCCATGAAGGGAAATTTTGGTCGTTATAAGTTAATTTTTATGACCAGATTTTCCTTCGCTGAAAGTGGAAAACAATTAACAAAGGGAAAATTCGGCATTTAAAAGAGCTTTTTTAACTACCGGTATTCCCTTCGTTAAAAGCATAACACAATTAGCGAAGGGCAATCCCATCGCTAAAAAATTATATTTAATGTCTGGATTTGTTCCAGTCTTTAATACCTTTAACGATCGGATATCAATCGGTCGTCTATACTATTAATGATGGGGCTTTTAATGATCGGATTTTTTCGATCGTTATAGTATTTTAACGACCGAATTTTGACTTTTAACGATCGGATTTCCCTTCATTAAAGAGCAATTTTCTTATGGTGTTAATATTTAATGTGCTCATAATGATGACCTTCGATGTGAAAAAGAAAACATATGAGAGTATGTTCATATATATGTATGCATTAATTAGGTCTTTAATTAATCCATTTACTCCCACTATTTTATTTTGAATCAATAGCCCTCACTATTTAATCTGAGAAAACCTGATGGTTTTCTTAGTGGGCCAGTATCCAATCCTTCATACGTAATTTGACCTTGATTGTGGTCAACAAGCCAAACTCCATAACCTTGAAAGGTAGGTATCTCTATACTAATTGTGTCTCTACACAACTATTGGATCATTAGATTATCAACACTTGATACATGCATATCATATATGCATTCCCTAATCTTGCCTCTAGAACCATTAGCCTTGACTATGGTTAACAAGCTAATAGGCTAGCTAAGATGACCAATTTAATTAGATTCGAATATATTCGATATAATGTGAGCTTGACTGTGGTCAACAACCCACACAATAAAGAACTCTGGTTCTCCTCCAATTAATGGAAGGCTTATATACCTTAGTATTTGTTTGAGGGATTTTAGTTAATTAAGTCTCATTATAAATGGTTGGCATACATTGGTATGCATCCTATATCTATCACATAAATATAAGTATACAAATATGGTATAGTTATGGACTTTAATACATTGATTTTCTCGAGCCAAAAAGGGAAGTCAAAAGGTCACACCTAGGTAATATGCATGATTCAAACAAGAAAAATAATTACATTATCTTCAATCTTGTTGGATCTCTATCCAGCCCATCTTGCTCCACGATAGTGGTCTCCATCTCTATCTATAATTCTAATCTAAGTAATCTAATTACATATTACAATTTGAAAAAGAGATACAAACCAAAAACAAGTGGCCGGGACATGAAAGTCCTCATTAGGCCGAAACATGCATCATGCTCAATCACATTGGGACTTTATCCACAACTATCCATCATGCCATTCATACACCCTTATATACACTTCTAATGCATAAAGTAAAACATATAATGGATTACTAACTTTATTTCAACTCTTGAAACTTACTTTTGAGTTATTTTACTAATGTGATCAAATTAGGAAACTTTTTCCATTTTGAAAACTTCCATTTTAGGAAACCTTTTTGTATGCATGTGTTCTTACCTTAATAATCAATACAATTGATTAATAATTAATAATTAATTGATTATTTAATTAATTAATCATATTAAATAATTAAAAGAATAAATTTTGGGCTTAAGATATAGGGTAGGCCGAAACCCACAAAATTAAACCCTAAATGTGTGACACAAACTAGTTTTGTGTTTATTGGACCATTTGGGCCTTTTGGAATGAGCCAAGCCCACTCCAGCCCTTAAAACCCATTAATAAAATTAATTATAGTTTATAATATTTAATTTAAATTAGATCCTTGGGCCCACCAAGTCATTCACTAATTTAAATCAAGTTCGTAAACATAATTAAGCCCATTAAGTGGTTTTAATGAATTAAAATTAATTCAATTAATTTAAGGCCCATTTTAATTAATCTAATTAATTAAAAACACATTAATATATCAGATATATCATATTTATAAGATTAAAAATCATTCTAAATATGAACACACCAAGAACATACCAAGAACACACAAAGAACACCAATTTGTCGAACTTTTTGACTAAACTAGTTTTCATGCAAAACTTGTTCGATTTTAATTTTGTATGATCCTATGGCTTAATATCACATATTAACCACATAAATTATCATCAAAATAATTTTAGAGTGGATCAATAAATATTTAATTTAGAACAGCCCTAAACTTAATTGAAAAATAAAACCCTACACTGTAGCACCCTTATCCTTTAACATATACATATCACTTTACCCTTCTCATAACACAAAGTTTAATAGTGTAACTTAAACATAAACCAACTATACAAAGAACATATAATCAACATAATACCTAAGAGTACTATACTATTAAAACTTTACAATATGCACTAAAGTCTTTTTACAAAATTACAACAACTGATTAACATCTTTACAATATACAAAGAGCCCAAAAACAAAAGTCTATACTAGTCTCTCTCGATGACTTGAGTTGGCCATCCCGCTGCAGATATCATCCCTACAACTTACATGGATGAAACACCCGTGCTAAGCTATAAAGCTTAGTGGGGTACTAAAATCATGATAAACGACCACTCACAGTGATTGTCAACAAGTACACAGCATGCCTCAATTATAACAAAGCTTTGTTTCAAGAAATGAATAAAAAACCCAGCAATTAACTCACATTACAGAAATCAAAAGTTTAACGATAAAAATTTTGTTGATACTTTAATCACCATATATAATAATGTAAACTCTAATGTCCTATGGCTTTAAATTCAACTAATTATCATGCGATTAGTTTCTGAATTGATACTAAACCGTGCTAGCATAATTATCTATTATCTTTTTATCTATTCTTGTATGTCTTTGATATACACACATTAGAATTAAAATGGAAAATCAACGCTTCCAAATACCATGAGATCTTTATATTAATTCAAGCTTACTTTATATAACATAAGTTATAAAAAAAAAAAACAAGCCTATCAATTAAACATAACAATTATACATTGTTGCCACATTATTCTTATAAACCAAGGTCATATGTAGCACCCTCCATGCAAAACCCTATTTATCTGATAATTTGATTACTATTAATCATACTTATGCAATATATTTGTTTAACTATAATTTTACCTTTAATCATGTCATACGGTTCATAACTTATGTATGTGCTACTAGTCTATTCTTGTATTGCATTTCATATTTAGTATCATGCATACTATTTTATATGAATGTTACTTTATGTATATCACTTGTGCGCATACTCTTCTTAGCTTTACTACTTGTGAGTTATAGCATTTCTCATAAGTTATATACATTTTATAACATAACTAGCCATAAAGCAAAACATATGATAATTCTATTACAAATACATCCTACATCAGGATTAACAGTCGGTAGTTGGCTCTTCTTGATGCAGAGATCGTCCCTGAGCAAAAGTCTTGGTAACAGTACCTACACGGATGAATAACTCATGCTAAGCTATAAAGCTTAGTGGGGAATATCTATAGATGGATGACCACTCACAACGGTCATCAAAATATACATATAATGTGCAAAATAAATAACATGTACAACATTGTTAGTGTAAGCCCTAGCCCCAATGCATTGTAATAAAGCACTTTGAATTAATAAAATGAGGCATTTGTTTTATCCTTTGTATTCCTGTGCATATCAATTGATAAAACTATCCAAGAGTGTTGTTTCGGTTTAAGTTATCATGTATGAGGCACATGGTTGTAAGACCTTGAAACAAATGAGACATCATTCTAAATATCCCTAGTCAGTCATTGTTATGGGAATAACAATGAATTAAGACTAGTATGCTCTCTCTGATTTTATGAGTTCTGTCTTACGGATCATTAGGACAAGGGTGTCAATCAGAGATCATAGATACATGTTAAAGAACATGGTATCTGGATACGATCCGCTCATGAGAACACTACATGGTACAAGTCATAAGTGTTTCTCATATGCAAGTTTTGTATCGGAGTTCTTAGACCTGAAATCTCTATGAAACTCTTTATGAATTACTATGCACTTTGACATACACCTAACGTGCTCGTAACAGAGTGACAAGTACGGGTATGATTGGGTATGCTTTGATTCATGTTAGAGAGCATGAGGGAAGTGAAGGGATTACCCCTCTCAATAAGAGAGAAAATATCATCGGCCACTTGATCAGTGAACTAAGAAGTGTATGGCCATACCGAGATGAAATAATGAGTAATCATTATTTATCTGAGAGCTCAGTGTCACTGGAATATCAAGAAAGGAATTAATATATATAAGGATGACTAGTTCCATGCCTTATATTAATTCTGATATTTATGGGTAAGGGACTATGTAAAATTGCATTAGGTCACTAAATGCCATATGCATTTTCATTTAATTTGGAATGCTATAATATCTTGCTAGAGAATATATATAGCCTTTGAATTAATTTATTAATTCATTGCCAACATTAAATGGACCTATAGGATCGCACACAAAGCATTGGGCTTAAAATACTTAAATTAAGTATTGGGCATTAATTTGGCCTTTTAATTAAAGTCAAATTAATGTATGTAATGGGTTATAAAATTGCTATTGGGCCTTGGTCCATGAGAGAGAGAAATTCAGCCCATAAGGTTTAATTTCAATTAATTAATTATGTTACATTAATTAAGTTAATTGAGTATTAAAGCCTAAAGGAATTTAAATTAAATTAAATCACTTATATATTTAATGAAGTGGCCGAAATTCCAAGAGGAAATCAAGGAATTTTGGCACATGCTATTTATTTAAATTAAGTGATTTCATTTAATTAAATGTCTTATGTTTTATTTCAAATTTGAATTTTAAATTCAAAGGAGTTTAATTCAAAATATATTACTTATCTTTAGGAAGTGATAGAGTTTGAATTAATTATCTTAGGATAGTTGAATTCAGATTAAAGACTTGCCAAAGGATAAGCATATATATTAAAAAGAAATAAAACCCTAGAAAAAGAAGAGAAGTTGGCGTGAAACCCTAATTTCCTTGCTTTTGGCGTGAACTCTCTCTCTCTCTCAATTCTTTTGGCCCAATTTTTCACAAGGAGAAAGGATAGTTCCTCATTCTCTTATGTTCTTGGGTAGTAATAGCAACCTAAGAGAAGTACAAAATCAAATTTTGTATCTTCAAACTATAACCATTCCACAATACCGAAAAAGAGAGCTAGCAATCTCGATTTTAAGCCGTCGGTGCAAGTGTGTGTGTGAGAATAGAGGGAGTGGCGTAAAAGGCTGTTCCTTGGCATTGGTGATCGAGATCTAAGGCGGAAAAAGTCATCTTAGTTGCTGGCCATCACCTAATTCAACATTAAAAGGCATCAAAAGTTGTAAGTACTACAACCCTAAAATTGCATGTTTCGTTTCTAGCTTTGGATATGTATGGTATGTATGAAAAAAAATTTTGTTTTCTGCTGTGCCATCATGATATTCATACCATGTCATATTCCATCAGTGGTATCAGAGCCTTAACATGCTTATTTTAGTGCTTTGGATGCATGAAAAAATTAATTAAAAATCGTCATTATGAAAACATGCAAATCTGAAATTTTCTGTTTTGAGTTTTTTGCATTGTTTTGGTGTAAAAACGATTTTAATTAATTAGATAGGTATTATAATTAATATTACATGTTAATATACTGTCCTAAGATGTTATTAGGGCTGGTAATGGTCGGATTTAATTATTTATACCTGATGGTACATGTTAATTATGAAACTAGGTGCTTGTTGGCATGAAAATTGCTATTTTAACAACTAGTTTTCAAAATTAAATGTAAAAACGTTTTTGGCATGTTTGTAAGTGATTTTTAAAGATTAAATATCAGGTCTGGACATATTTTAAATTTGGTTTTAATTCTGGTCCATGACAATTTGATTGATTAATTTTAAAATCACATAAAACTATGACTAGTTTGTGTTTGTTACATGTTTAATCAAGATTGTTTGTTTTGTTTTGATTAAAATGGTAAAAACACATTTAGATCAGATTTGTACAGAATATTAAATCAATATTTATGGACTTATTTAGAATATTAAATGACTCATAAAATTGATTTAAATGTTTGTGCATTTTATGACATTACATAAGCATTAAACAACTAGTTTTTGTTGTTTGTTTGTTTTTGCATGAATGCCGTGTACCATATATGTGTTCTTCATGATTTTATATTTTAATTCATTTTAGCACATATTATATGCATTTTTAATGTTTATGGGCTGTATGACATAAAATTAAAAATGGCAAAATTGGAAATTATACTAGAGTTGATTTATAGCACAAATCTGACTAGTTTGTATTTTGGGCTTTTAAGAGAACTTATTCAATAAGAGGATTTAGTCCATTGGGCTTTGGCCCAGGCCCATCACGGGGTCTTCTCTTAAAGGTTCAAGTACACAATTTCCATTAATGGGCTTGGCTAAATTAATTAAAATTGGACTTTGTTTTATCCATGAATGTTATGTATATTTATTTGCTAATTTGGTGTGATGAATGGATATGCATGGTGCATTCATGGGCCCTAGGTTTTTGTAATTAAATATGGCCTGCGAGCCATTATACTTTATTGTAAAAGTTTTCATTTATTTCTTAGAATAGAATATACTTGAAGATTTTGTAAATCAAGACGAAGCCCATCGGAGTGGAGAAGCCCAACTCGAAGATTCTTATGTAATAGTATAGAATCTTATTTGTAGGTTTTTGGGCCCATGTTTGTCATGCTTTACTTTATGCAATTATTTATATATGCATGCTATGTATGGATGACAAAGCGTATGCCATGTAAGCCGTAATAAAATGAATCCCTAAAATAGTAAGTCACAAAGTTGCCTTCCTAATTCGAAACATGTCAAGGCATCGATCATCGGTCACGTAGACAAGGAGTCTTAGATGCGCCCGATTATCTTTGTGAGGTATGGGTTGTGAATGTAGGTTGGACTTATCATGGAAAGGGATGCTCGGACCTAGGCAACTATTAAATGGGTTGTGCTATAACATCTTAAGATGTTAGCCCATTTGATCCAAGAGTCATGTACGAGACATGATTGGAGTTTTCCTACCTAAGTAACTTAACTTGTTAGGTGTACAAGCTCAGCTTGACTAATAAGTTGTTGTGAAAAGTGGATCTTGGCCCACATTAAATCACTAACGCGAATTATTTAAAGGGATATTAATTTGGTTTGTGGGATCATAAATAAGACCTCATTTAATCTTGCTAAATTTTATTGTAGATTGAAAATGGCATCTTCAAACAACAATTTCTCATTGCGATCGGTCCTTGAAATGGACAAATTGAATGGCACCAATTTCATAGACTGGTCTCGAAACTTAAGAATAGTTCTTAAGCAAGAGAAAAAGTCGTATGTTTTGGATGCACCCTTGCCTGAAGAACCAGGAAGGAACGCCTCTACAGTTCAAAAGGAAACTTTTGAGACCAAGAAGAGCGACTCCAACGATGTGACCTGTCTGATGCTGGCCACTATGGTGCCTGACTTTCAAAAGCAATTTATGGACCAAGAGGCTTATGCGATCATGGTGCACCTCAAGGAGATGTTCCAAGAGCAAGCTCCTCACGAGAGGTTCGTGACAACAAAGGCCTTAATTTCTTACAAGATGGCTGAGGGTACTCCTGTTAGTACCCATGTACTCAAGATGAAAGGGTATCTTGATACTCTTGAGAAGCTTGAGGTACTAGTGCCAAAGGAGTTGGCCACTGACTTGATCTTAGGATCATTGCCTGCTGTTTATGATCCATTTGTGATGAATTATAACATGCATGCAACGAACAAGTCAGTCACTGAGCTTCATGGGATGCTTAAGAATGCTGAATAGAACATTCGAAAGACCAATCCCGTACTAATGGTTCAAAAGAGAATTAAGAAGGGACCCGCTAAGGGAAAGGGAAAGGGAAAGGCAAAACCCAAGTCAAGTTGGAGTGCACCTTAGGCCCAATCCAAGCCCAAGGCGCCAAAACTCAAAGAGAGTGAAAGCACTTGCTTCCATTGCAACAAGATAGGGCATTGGAGGAAGAATTGCACTCTCTTCAAGGAATAACAAAAGAAGAATGGAGCCAAGGCATCCAGTTCTGGTATTTTTGTTGTTGAAATTAACCTTTCTATTTCTACCACTTGGGTATTGGATACCGGTTGTGGTTCTCACATTTGTTCAAATGTGCAGGGGCTAAGAAATAGGCGGTTACTTGGGAAGAATGAAGTGGACCTCCGTGTGGGGAATGGAGCACGAGTTGCTGCCATGGAGATAGGCGACTATCACCTCACTTTACCTTCCGGACTTTATATTGTTTTGAATAATTGTTATTATGTACCTGCTATGAGCAGAAACATTATTTCAGTTTCATGTTTGGATAATGATGAATTTGATTTTGTTATTAAAAATGGCAATGCTCATATTCGTCGCCAAGGCATTTCTTATGGCAATGCCATGTTGCAAAATGGCCTTTATATCCTTGATTTACAAAACAAAGAGTCAATATACAACATTAATACAAAGAGGGTTAAATCAAACGAATTGAACCCTACTTACTTTTGGCATTGTCGTTTAGGACATGCAAACGAAAAACGCATTTCAAGACTCCACAAAACTGGAGTGCTTGGGTCATTCGACTTAGAGTCTTATGACACATGCGAGCCATGTTTGCATGGAAAAATGACAAAGAGTCCTTTTAATAAAAAAGGTTAAAGGACTAATGGCTTATTGGAACTAATACATACCGATGTATGTGGACCTTTAAGTACACATGCTAGAGGTGGTTTTAGCTACTTCGTGACATTCACAAATGACTTCAGTAGATATGGCTATGTCTATCTTATGAAGTACAAGTCTGAAACTTTTGAGAAATTCAAAGAGTTTAAGAACGAAGTAGAAAACCAGCTTGGCAAAAGTATAAAAGCCATTCGATCAGATCGAGGTGGCGAATACTTAAGCCAAGAGTTTGACAATCATCTTAAAGAGTGTGGTATTATTTCATAGCTCACTCCTCCTGGAACACCTCAATGGAATGGTGTGTACGAAAGGAGAAATCGAACTCTGTTGGACATGGTTCGATCTATGATGAGTCAAGCTAATCTTCCTATCTCTTTTTGGGGTTATGCATTAGAAACTGCTGCGTTTCTATTGAACCGTACTCCAACTAAAGTAGTTGAGAAGACACCATACGAGGTATGGACTGGGAAAGAACCCAATATGTCTTTTCTCAGGATTTGGGGCTGTGAAGCACATGTTAAGAAATTAACATCCGACAAACTAGAGTCCAAATCCACTGTCTGCTTGTTTGTGGGTTATCCTAAAGAAACAAAGGGATACTACTTTTACTCACAAGCCGAGAACAAAGTATTTGTTGCTCGCAAGGCTATTTTCTTGGAAAAGGAGTTCCTTCTCAAGAAAGACAGTGGGAGTAAAGTAGAAGTTGGAGAAATTCAAGCCCCACAAACTCCTATAAAGGATGGTTTGGAAATGGGATCAAGTTCACAACCAGTTGTGGAACAAGAACCCATTACACAAGAACCTAGAAGGTCTGGTAGGGTACGTCAGGAGATTGAGAGATATGGATTTCTAATCACTGACAGTGACACTATTGAGTTAGTAGATCGTGAGGATCCTACTACCTACTGAGAAGCTATTGAGAGCCCAGACTCGGAAAATTGGCTTGAAGCCATGAAATCCGAGATGCAATCAATGTACGATAACCAGGTTTGGACCTTGGTTGATCCACCGGAAGGTGCTAAGGTAATTGAATGCAAGTGGCTATTCAAACTCAAAGCTGATAAGACCTACAAAGGTAGACTAGTAGCAAAAGGTTTTCGACAAACTCATGGTGTAGACTATGACGAGACCTTTTCGCCTGTAGTTATGCTCAAGTCCATTAGGATCTTGCTTGCCATAGCTGCATATCATGATTATGAGATATGGCAAATGGATGTCAAAACTGCTTTCCTCAATGGAAATTTACTTGAGGATGTGTATATGACACAGCCTGAAGGTTTTGTCAATCCAAAGTATCCTAAGAAGGTTTGCAAGCTTCAAAAATCCATTTATGGATTAAAGCAAGCATCCCGAAGTTGGAATCTTCGTTTTGATGAGGCAGTCAAAGAATTTGACTTCATCAAGAACGAAGATGAACCTTGTGTGTACAAGAGGGTTAGTGGGAGCATAGTAGTATTTCTGGTCCTATATGTGGACGACATCCTTCTCATTGGGAATGATATTCCAACATTGCAAAAGGTTAAGCAATGTTTGGGAAAATGTTTCTCAATGAAAGACTTAGGTGAAGCGGAGACAATACTTGGTATTCGAATCTATAGAGATAGATCGAATCGGCTCTTGGGACTAAGTCAACAAAAGTACATAGACAAAGTACTAAAGCATTTTAGTATGGGAGACTCAAAGAAAGGGTACATACCTTTGGCTTTGGGAGTTCCTTTGACTAAAGAACAGTGCCCTAAAACCAAAGAGGAAAGGGACAACATGAGTAGAATCCCATATGCATCTGCTATTGGATCTATCATGTACGCTATGTTATGTACTAGATTGGATGTTGCTCATGCATTGAGTATAACCAGTAGGTTTCAGCAAGACCCTGGTGAGAAGCACTGGTCTGCTGTAAAAGGGATTCTAAAGTACCTGCGAAGGACTAAGGATCACTTCTTGGTGTATGGTGGTTAAGAAGAGCTCGTCATACAAGGTTATGCCGATGCTGCTTTTCAGACCAGCACTCAGGATTCTAGATCGCAATCTGGGTTTGTTTTTGTTTTGAACGGTGGTGCTGTCAGCTGGAGAATCTCAAAGCAAGAAACCGTTGCCGACTCAACTACAGAATCTGAGTATATTGCAACAAGTGAGGTTGCAAAAGAGGCTGTTTGGATTAAAAATTTCATTTCTGGATTAGGAGTGGTCCCAAGCATCCTAGATCCATTAGAAATTTTCTGTGACAACAACGGGGCCATCGCACAGGCCAAGGAGCCCCGATCACACAAGAAATCCAAACACATACTCATGAGGTACCACCTGATCAGAGAAATCATTGATCGTGGGGACGTCAAGGTTAGCAAGATAGCAAGTGAAGACAATGTAGCAGATCCTTTGACGAAACAATTGCTTCCAAATCTGCACGAAGCTCATTTGAGAGCGTTCGGTCTTAGGACTATGCCCTATTGGGACTAGTGCTAGTGGGAGATTGTTAGTGTAAGCCCTAGCCCCAATGCATTGTAATAAAGCACTTTGAATTATTAAAATGAGGCATTTGTTTTATCCTTTGTATTCCTGTGCATATCAATTGATAAAACTATCCAAGAGTGTTGTTTCGGTTTAAGTTATCATGTGTGAGGCACATGGTTGTAAGACCTTGAAACAAATGAGACATCATTCTAAATATCCCTAGTCAGTCATTGTTATGGGAATAACAATGAATTAAGACTAGTATGCTCTCTCTGATTTTATGAGTTCTGCCTTACGGATCATTAGGACAAGGGTGTCAATCAGAGATCATAGATACATGTTAAAGAACATGGTATCTGGATACGATCCGCTCATGAGAACACTACATGGTATAAGTCATAAGTGTTTCTCATATGCAAGTTTTGTATCGGAGTTCTTAGACCTGAAATCTCTATGAAACTCTTTATGAATTACTGTGTACTTTGACATACACCTAACGTGCTCGTAACAGAGTGACAAGTATGGGTATGATTGGGTATGCATTGATTCATGTTGGAGAGCATGAGGGAAGTGAAGGGATTACCCCTCTCAATAAGAGAGAAAATATCATCGGCCACTTGATCAGTGAACTGAGAAGTGTATGGCCATACCGAGATGAAATAATGAGTAATCATTATTTATCTGAGAGTTCAGTGTCACTGGAATATCAAGAAAGGAATTAATATATATAAGGATGACTAGTTCCATGCCTTATATTAATTCTGATATTTATGGGTAAGGGACTATATAAAATTGCATTAGGTCACTAAATGCCATATGCATTTTCATTTAATTTGGAATGCTATAATATCTTGCTAGAGAATATATATAGCCTTTGAATTAATTTATTAATTCATTACCAACATTAAATGGACCTATAGGATCGTACACAAAGCATTGGGCTTAAAATACTTAAATTAAGTATTGGGCATTAATTTGGCCTTTTAATTAAAGTCAAATTAATGTATGTAATGGGTTATAAAATTGCTATTGGGCCTTGGTCCATGAGAGAGAGAAATTCAGCCCACAAGGTTTAATTTCAATTAATTAATTATGTTACATTAATTAAGTTAATTGAGTATTAAAGCCTAAAGGAATTTATATTAAATTAAATCACTTATATATTTAATAAAGTGGCCGAAATTTCAAGAGGGAAATCAAGGAATTTCGGCACATGCTATTTATTTAAATTAAGTGATTTCATTTAATTAAATGTCTTATGTTTTATTTCAAATTTGAATTTTAAATTCAAAGGAGTTTAATTCAAAATATATTACTTATCTTTAGGAAGTGATAGAGTTTGAATTAATTATCTTAGGATAGTTGAATTCAGATTAAAGACTTGCCAAAGGATAAGCATATATATTAAAAAGAAATAAAACCCTAGAAAAAGAAGAGAAGTTGGCGTGAAACCCTAATTTCCTTGCTTTTGGCGTGAACTCTCTCTCTCTCTCTCTCTCAATTCTTTTGGCCCAATTTTTCACAAGGAGAAAGGATTGTTCCTCATTCTCTTGTGTTCTTGGGTAGTAATAGCAACCTAAGAGAAGTACAAAATCAAATTTTGTAGCTTCAAACTATAACCATTACACAATACCGAAAAAGAGAGCTAGCAATCTCAATTTTAAGCCGTCGGTGCAAGTGTGTGTGTGAGAATAGAGGGAGTGGCGTAAAAGGCTGTTCCTTGCCATTGGTGATCGAGATCTAAGGCGGACAAAGTCATCTTAGTTGCTGGCCATCACCTAATTCAACATTAAAAGGCATCAAAAGTTGTAAGTACTACAACCCTAAAATTGCATGTTTCGTTTCTAGCTTTGGATATGTATGGTATGTATGAAAAAAAATTTTGTTTTCCGCTGTGCCATCATGATATTCATACCATGTCATATTCCATCAAACATATCATGTCATTAACAACAAATACTTTAAAGCATAAAACATATTCTCATGTACCTAAACATTGTACCCAAAAAAAGTGATAAGTATTCTCATTTTCATAATTCATATAGACAACAATTTCCATGTAAACATATTCAAATGAAACATAATACCTGTGGGCAAACCAACAATGTAATCCACAATATCAATCTTTAGTCAAATAACTTTAACTATTTAATTTTTTATCAATATTATGAATAACGTTTAGCCTGCCTTAGCTTTATCAGTGGATAACGGGAACTATAGATACACATCGGAATCAAAAGAAGGATATCCGAAGATATCAGATCTATAAACCAAAACGGGGCCAAACTGTACCGTGGACCGGTCAAGCAGACCCAAACGGTGTCGCCTATCAACCCAAACCGGGTTGATCATGATCCAAACGGGATCATATATACTATGGACCCAATTGGGCCAAACTATGGCAGCTGCAATTTCTCTATAGGCACCTATCTATCCACATCTAAAACTCTATCGCAGGCAGAACTATATTCGTGTTCAATTCACATATTAATATTGTATTCATAGTACACTATTTCTACATATATAGAGTCTTGTAAAACTATAAGTTCTCTGGTGCATAAACAGATATATGCACATTTCATAAGCCAAGTTATAATTAGCTCATCCATTTCATGTGACTATAAGTCTGCATCATGACATATAGGCATGACATATAATCATCATATCATATACTTGATTATGTTCTCATTAAGTGTCTCACATGTTCATAGTCATGCCACAAAATCTTCTATCTCATAAGGCATTTACATGCTTATACATTCATGTACATAATCGTAAATGTACATACCTGTGGGCACATTCACTTATAGTAGGCTTATTCCTATAAGTATATATATGCATTTATCATCATTCAGATAATGTGCACTTTCATATCATAGGATTACATATGTACACATCAATTAGGCATATGACAATCATGTACAAGTCTAATTACATGTATGGTTAGATATTTCATCACTAATCTTTATTCATATACACAACAAATGTACATGTATGCATATAATTCTTCCATCAATAGTCATATTACATGCCCTGTCCAACTTATTTTACTATCATAAAAACAACTATTTGTCTCAATTTAATTAGTAATCCTAAAGTCAAGTGCATCAACAATCTGTATAGGGCAGCATACCGGACTCAACTTGTGAGCCACATTTGGAAAGGAAAAAGTCATTTTTAGTCAAGATGATCTTCCACAATTTTATCCCCCTATGTGTCTAGTTTCCAGAACATCAAAATTCATCTCCATATCTGACCTATAGCTTGAGTTATTTGAAAATTACTATAGGCTTTTTTAAAAACCAAATCATGTGGACTGTCATTTAGAACAATTTATAATGTAAAATTTAGAAGGATTTAAACCAACATTTCTTCATCAAAGTTAGACTTTCATGTCTCTAATTTTTCCAGAATTTCATTTTGTAATATTTCAACATCTCTACAAAAAGATATGCTCATTATTGTTAATTCTGTTTCTATATGCAGTCTAGGGAACTAGTCCGGATTCAATCCTAAATTCCATTTACTTAAAGGCAGATTTAAGTCTAGGTTCCTTCCCATGAAATATAGGTATAGAAATCTATTTTCCAATGCAAAAAGAATCATTTAGTTTTCTGCTCTATAGCTCAACTTATGAGCAAAACATTCCAGACAGGTCATTCACGTGCATTATGATCAGCCTAAATTCCCATACCTTGGCTGACAAACCCAATGTCTTTAACCTCCAACAATACCCTTTCCTTTGCTCTTCCATCCTTCCTCTTCTCCTTCACAAAAGTCATCGACATACAAGTTCTAGTACACTGTTAACGTCCTCCTCAGTTAAAATGAAAAGAAGAAGAAGAAGATGCTGAAGGCTCATTGATAGATTAATTACCTTAGTTTAATGCCTTAAACTCTTGATTAACCAACATGCACAATTTCCTCTTCAAGATTACTTAAGGTATCAACTTTGAATCATAAAAGAGAGAGAAAGAAACATTTATGTGTTTTTTTTGAAGAAATGCCTTTCCATTCTTTCTTCTCTCTCTTTAAAGTTGGCTTTTTATAATAGCAAGGGATAATTCCCCCTTTAGTCCTTTAACCTTTTGCATGCTACACAATAACCTAGCAAATCTTTGCATGTTAAACTTTAACCTCTCTATTTAATTCCTTTCAAACATTAACCTATCCATTTATTCCTTCTCTCAAATTGACCTTTAAACAATTATTTCTATCCACATGTGACCCTCGAGTTTTCGAAACTATAAACTTACCCCAAATTAATACTTTTTGCTTCAATTGCACCCTTAATTAATATTAAACCATGTTTTAAAATTTTATTCTCATGCAAATAACATAATATCATGATAATTTATCCCCTCTTGAACCATACTTATACAAATTCCACATTTAATTTAATCTTAATCAAATAAAAACCCCATTCAAATATGCAAATTAGATTAGGGTCATGTTAGGGGCCTTACATCATAGGTCTTAGATATGCATATATCACACCGTAAATAACAATCACACATTCTTTAAATGTGTACATATAAACAATGTGAACAAATAAACATAATCATAAGAAAAATATTTCAAAACAATGGTTGTTACCGTATAACTCTTATAATCTTTAATATGAAATATGCTTATGAAATTTTAAAATTGTTGCGTCCATTAAATATTATAATACTCTTTAACCTAATAAAAATTCCTTCATATATCATGCATTGGCATACATCTAGAAAAAGACTTATGATCACAAAGGCCCCACATATATATACCATCAATTTAATCAAAGCATTAATATAATACAATTTTATTGTATAACCAACTAGCTTGTAATTTTTGATACTAGCAATAAGGAAAATACCCTGACATTTAATTTAGCATACTTAATATCAATATCACATAAAATACTCTTATAATTTTATACGCATAATATATACATAAAATCATCGTTCATCTTATTATTCCATATAGTAAGATTAACCATTATAGTGAAATTGATTGTAAAGCATTTATACTTTAATTTAGCCTGCTTAAGTTCTAAAGGTGGATAACGGGATCAGTGGATACCCGAGGGTATCAAAATGGTGGATATCCGAAGATATCAAAACAGTGGATATTTGAAGATATCAAAACGGTAGATATCTGAAGATATCAAAACGGTGGACCCAAATAGGGTCAAATAACAACCCAAATGGGCTGTGCATGATCCAACAGGATCAACTATACTTTAGCAGCTGCAACATCCCTATAGGCGCCTATCTAACCACAATTGAACCTTAATTGCAGATAATACTCTATTAAATTTCTTTTCATATATCATGCTTGCACTCAACTAGTCAATTTGCACATGTATAACCATAAAATAGACATACTATTTCCATGGAATAATTATGTATGCAAGGTTCCCATAATGCTTCACATACTTTATTAATCATGCTATCATTAGATTTCACATATTAACATGATCATACTATGACAATCATGTAATGTGTCATACCTGCTCAAGTGCTCATCATAAAACATGCCTTGTTATAAGAACTTTGCACTATAGCACATAATATGGATGTGATCATGTAAAAATATTTATAATCACAAGTATAAATATATATATACACACACACACACACACACACACACATGTATTTTATACATATACACACACACACACATGTATTATATATATACACATACACACACACACACACACATGTATTAATATAGGCATATAACAAAACAAGTACTTACTATTAAGCATATGTCATCACATTATGTACTTTAACATGTTATCAATATGGCACTATATGTGAAAACGATATCACAAACATGTATGAGCATAAATAAGCTGTATTCGTGATCAAATCAAATGCATATAGTTCATTCACATGTATGTGATAATGATACTTATCATCATGCTATCTTAGATTCCAATATTCATTTATTATATACATACATACAAATATTTCCCATTACTTCAAAATATACATTAAAGTTTTGAATCATATATTGAGTATGCATATCTTTTTACTCATTTTTCTATCATACTCGTATATAACATTCATAGGAATGATATTTATATGGAGATAAATGTACACATGGATGTTATCATTATATAATTGTGTATTTATACAATTTACTATGAAACCATGCTTTATATCATTACTCTTAAACATATTTTACATGACAAGCACAATCAATCAACATAATTATTTCAAGTAAAATTAATCATCCATATTTACATTTCAAGTATACATGCTCACATATCTATGTTTACATATTTCTTCTAAACATATTATATGCAAACCCATAAATGTACTTTAATACAAATTTATATACACACGAGTCTATAGCCCTCATATTCTTGCATTCAAGGCCTATTTTGTTCAGTTATATGTGTAACACATGGGGGTAGCCTAATATAATGATAAAGGGGAATAAAAAGCAAGGTTATGGGCAAAATCATGATGTCGTGCTCGTGACAAATGTCGCACTCACGGTAGTTGCCTTTTTGGCCATACGAAATTTCCCTTGTTCCCAGAATCCTGCAAACTGCTTAACAAACTCATTTGTACTTCATTTTTGACACACTAAATGACCTTTTTAGAAAATTTTTTCTTCTACAGAGTTGTAGATATACATTTTTTTTCTATAACATCAAATCTCATCTCAATATCAGTTCTAAATTGAAAGATATCATCCTAATACTAAAGAATATTCATGAGCATAAGACTACACACTTATCTGATTTTCAAGCTAGGTTATAACCCCTTTAGAAGCAGAATTAGAATGTGATTTCTCTTATGAAATCTTTGTTTGGACGTATGTTTTAAAACCCAATTGGGATCATCTAATTATCTATTCTCAAACTCAAGATATTACCAAAATAATACAACTAGGTCTAGTGAACCCAAACCCAGAATTTTAACACTTACATGCGTGTCGATTTAAACATCAAAGATTGATGTTTTATTTCCAGTTATTCATCAAATATAATTTCATACATTGTATTTTAACCTTTCTATAATAACATCACTTTAAAATAGTCTTAAATCTAGCTTTTAAAAATTTATTTATCCTAACTTTATCAATTAACACATGCAAGAGTTAAATCTCTACATCTCATCTTTTGTACTTATAACACGATATCAAAATGCATCCATCTCATTTTGTAATCACATATTTCACTCAAGAAAAACACATGTATGAAAAGTAAGTTCCCAAACCTGGACATGCAACTCAAATCTTCTTTAAATTCTCCTTTCACTCTTAATCCTTTGCAAACCCTTTTTCCTTATTTCTTCTACCTTCTTTTTCTCCTTTACATCAATTCATTCATTCAACATCAAACTTCCAACATTTATCTTAATCCATCATCAACCAAAATAAGAAGAAGATGAAGAAGAAGAGGTAAAATATCAAGAAGAGGTAAACAAGGGGTTGGCTGAAATCCCCTTGATGCTAGCAAGGGCAAAGTGGCAGCTAGGGTTTTGATAATGAGAGAAATTCTTTTCTCTTAATTGTTCACCTTGTTACCCTAAAACCCTATCACTTGGATTTTTATAGTTAAGTTAAAAATCTAACTTCATAATAGGATTGGGCTCTTTAAAATTGCTAGAGAAATATTAAATGGGCTTTTGGAATTATTAATAATTTATTTGGGCAAAATTAAATCCAATTTAAGTCCTTTCACAAAAGACTATGCACAAAACCCACAAACTAGGCCCTTTTGTGCATATACTTGGATGTAATCACCCAAACTAAATTAAATATGTAGGGTCCATAACACTTATGAAATATATTTAATTTGTTTTGTTTCAAGAATTAGGCCTCTAAGGCCTTCTATTTGTATTTGGCGTGAAACCCTTCCTCTGGAGGGTTTCTATGCCAAACTCAATTTTTTGGGCCTCTATTATTTTCTCCAATGGATCTATTAGTTATTATATAAGACCTATAACACTTATAGTCCAATTAATAATTAATTAAGAAATACATTATTTCAATTAGGTCTATTTCACATAACATTTCTAAAAAGATCTGCGAACAATTTTACTTGATCATAATTAATTAAACTCTTTAATTAATTATTCTCTTATTCACTTCTCTATTCCTATAATAATAATAATAATAATAATAATAATAATAATAATATCAAATGTTATTATCCTTGTCATTTTACCATTTTATCCTTTTCTCTATATGTGTGTGACCTATTGGGTTCCTGCCCATATTAGCAACATAATATGTAATTGTGAGTTCTATTCAAAACTCACATGATTTAAACTTCTTTAAATTATTTTATCAATCCCTATTGATATTTATGATACACTATTATACAATTTATGAGCGGCCTCTAGCTAGGCATCATGACTACCCAAATGTCAGGAAAGTCAAGTGGTTTGACTATACCCTTCCATAGAAACAATTGCCGTGCAATTACTCATTTCACCACTCTTATCTCAATTAGATTATGAGTATGGATTTATGTCAACTCATATAAATCTAATTATGTATGTTCTATTAATTTAACCATTATTTCCAAAATGCCCTTCATGGATCTCTATCCATCTTGGCATATTACTCTGGCTAGAGATTCTCTGAACAAGATAATTATAGAATAATGCGAGATAACTTCCCTTAATAAATCTGGGATGGTGAATCCTTTGTCAATCACTCAACTATCTTCAAGTAGGTCATGATGTACCCAATCTCCTAACTATGTTCATTCCAAGTTGAAAGTAATCGGTTATGGAGTTAAAATGTACCACTTGCTACTTAAGATAACTTTGGTAATCTCAAGTCTAAGGATACTTGCACAACCGCTATGAAGAGATTTCTCACTGACATAGATTTAATATCCATGTGAGGATTCTCTTTTCAAGTCTCCAATAAACTTGTTCTTCTAACAAGCATCCACACGTTAGCTTTGATTATCTTTCATAATCACAGATACGAGAACCACTGCTTGAACCATTCAAGAAGCATAACATGTGATAGTCTGTTCGAATTTACAATGTACTATCTTGTTAATTCTATGACTAGGGATATTTAGATATTAACACATTTGCATGCAATAGACATCTCATATCATGAACACTTTCATGATTGCCTTTGCAATGTGTTTATAATATCTAGGACTTCATTTATTAATTTAAGATTTACAAACTCATGTATTTAAACATAGCATTAATAAATGAATGATGCCTTTTATTAAGAATATGAGTTCATACATATGAAATGCATCCCTATTACATGGGCTCTAGGGCATACTCTCTAACAAGTACAAGCTTCAATCATATGCATTTAATCACATTGGTTACATAAGATACGCATTCAATGTTTATTAAAAGCAAAAGGACTGCATATGTCATGTAACGTCTAGAAAAGATACTGTTAGGTATAGTTACTACACATATATCATATATCCTTAATTATAGAATAAAATTATAATTCACAATTCCTGTTAATAATCATGTATTTCGTAATGCTATCTTAGCATGGCAAACTAAGTATCATACAACATCATGCTATGTCACAGATGGTCCTTACGCTTATGTCAAAGTTATCAGTATACACATATCAGTGTAAATATTTATATATAAATACTAACAGATTTGCACGTAATTACAAAGAATAGGCATTACATATCATGATTGCCGATAATTCCTAATATCATATGCATACATTTGAATAACTTTCAAAGCAAATGAAACTCACTCGGGAACCATAACACCTCACAGTTGATGTGAGATATAAACATTATATAATACAGAACATAGAATTTCATTTCATTGAAATAGTTTATAGTCAAAAGGAATTTAAAATAAAAAAAAAGTATAATAGGCCATTCATCATGCTTACATTAAATAAGTGAAGCAATCAATATATGTATTTCTTTATTTCGAGCACATTCTTAATCTTTAATCTTTAATAGCCTACCTAAGTACTAGTTCAAAGGGTGGATAACGGAAGCAATGGATACCCGATGGTATCAAAAAATGGATGTCCGAAGATATCAAACAATGGATATCCAAAGATATCAAACAATGGATATCCGAAAGGGATGAGCTATGGTTCCATTAAAGGAACAAATAATGGACCCAAATGGGACAAACTATGGCAGCTATGATTATATCCCTCTAGGCATGCCTATCTAATCCATAACTGAACTAAGATCCGCAGGCTTAACAATTTTTAAGAACATTTTTGATTTGTCATCTCCTTCTTTATTCATTACAACATTTTCTTGAAGCCACAATTCATATAAAAATGCATATTATTCTCATCATAGATCAGTATTAAGCTTTAGGCTCCAGTACATATGGATGCCGATCATATGATCACATAGTTACATCAACATTCATTCATACATATCATTGTAGTTGGATGATTATACAAACAATAACAAAGTATAATCTCTTATTGATATATCTCATCATAATTAACATTAGGCATGATTCCAATAAGGCAATATACCAGAGTAGTTCTTGTTACTAAAAGTCTAAATAAGTTCATATGTATGTCCATATATATGTGTATATGTACGGATAAATGCAACTTAAATGATGATATCACATGCTTTTGCTATTCATACTTGTTCACATGCTGAGTTAAACTACTTATCTTGGCATAGCTACATCAATGATAAGATATTGCACTTAAATAATTCATTAATAGTTCTCAATGACATACCTTGTTGTTGTTTGCCGTGAGTAGCCTCTATACCAAATCATGGTTATTAACATCAATATATAATAACTTGAACAACATTTAAACATCTATGATCAATATAATAAAATGAATAAGTTATTCTCATCCTAAGGTCAACACTTGTTCCTATTTAACTCCTTAGTTCACTTTTATAGTCTATTAGATCCTGGACAATAGGTTATAGACCCTAACACGATCATATATGAAATTATCATCACATTTGTACTATTTATCTTATATCATTTTATACTTAAGTAATTTTATGTAAGATTATTCCATCTCAAATGTCAGCACTATACTTACAGGCACGAGTTTTCCATAATAAGATATAAGATGTGAGCAAACAGTCAAGCATGTTCCTTTACATTAAAGCTATTCACTACCATCAATTACGATTTGTGGCATTACCCAACTTCTATAGTTTCATAACTAAGCATAAAATGTAATGTCCCATCTCTTTAACTTAGACAAGTAACATTTCAATTATCCTCTTATAAACACTAGGCCACATCGTAGTATTTCCATACCATTGTAAAGAAACATCAGTGTGCAGTAATTTGGGTAAAACCATTTACTTTGATAGGTTATATACTTTATCCCATCTATATATATGACATATTTAATAGCATATAAGTTTTATGTTATTATGTTACCTCTTACTCTTCTTTAATTATGTTCCTAATATGCACGAAAACACATTCTTATTAGCGTTGCTATATCCAAGTCCCTCTAAATTAGCTTTCAAGTGAACCCCATACCTTAACTCGGTAGGTCTTATTACTCTAAAGCTTCTCACTCCTTCTATATACATCAATGTATACATATGTATTCTTCAATCAAGTGACCATAACATATACAACATATTACAGGCTTTAATTAACTCATAACTTTCTTCAATCTGCTCCCCCTTATAATAACATTTATGTCATTCAAATTTAGCATTAGGAATACTTCACAAATCTATTAGCCCAATAATGATCAAATATGATAACAACCACCACTTTAATATATAGTCATCATCAACCTTACTCATTTCTATCTTAATTCACCCCAATTATATGGCTCTCCACATAAGCGTATAGATTATACCATACTATGTTCATAATTTATGAGTGATTTATTATTTGGGTGAGTGAATACAGATGAAAGAGAGTTAGTACATGTGGTTGTGCACTGGAAAAATAAGGGTCATGCTTGGCCGTGCATCAAAACAATAAGCCAAATTTGGTCGTGCATGAGAATAACAAAAGTCATGCTTCGCCGTGCATTGTATAAAAAGAAGGGCCACTTGGCCGAAGAGGCCTGAACAGCCATGCAACGGAAAGAAGAGAGCCATACACGACTGTACAAGGAAAATTAAAGGGCTATACATAGCCATGCAAGGAATTTCAAGAGAGGGCGTGCGTCTATATAGGGAATTACTGATGGATATGTGCAGCCGTTCAAGGGAATTTCAAAGACATCGTGTGGCCGTTATAGCAAAATACAAAGCCATCACATAGCTGTGCAAGGGAGGGGAGGTATGCGTGGTTGTGTATGGGAAGGAGAAACATCAGTCGCGGCCGTGTATGTGATCTCAGCAAAAATGGTTCAAAAGAAACCCAAATTATGTAGGTCAAATCCCAAATCTAACTTAAAAACTTACAGTAATGCTCATTACACCTATAAACCATTTTAAACTCATATAAATTACTAGATTTAGCCTTCAACCTTGTAATGGCCTCAACACCGGTCTGGCCGTGAACAGTAAATTCTGATGGTGAATAGTACACCCGGGCCGTAAATCGGACCCAGAAGTGAAAAATATTTTATGGTACCCTTGGAAAGGAATAGTCATGGTGAGTCCAGGGTTGAAATTTGAAGTGAATTTGATGTCAAATAGGCCTCTAAAAGTCAAAAATACGAAAAATGTAGCGAGTCAATTTTTCCGGTTGGGAATGGGACTTGATTTTGCTTAAATAATTAAAAATAATAAACGAGCTCTGAATATTGCCAGAATTTGTGTGCCTATATGAATTTTTATGTAGAATATTTTGGTAATGAGAATTGAATTTTTCGGTGACACCGGTAGTTGTCGAATCGGACCGATAAGTTTGAATCGGACCGATAACGGACCCCGATTGAGCCAAAAATTTATGTCCTACCTATTTTCGATGTTTTAAGAATGATGGAATCAAAATTGAAGTAATTTGAAGTGAGGAAGATAGAGATTTTGGTTTGGGCCCAAAATGACTTAAAATGGGCTTAATTTTATACTTGGGTTAAGCCCATTAGTTAAGCCCTTAATTAGGCCCATTTGAGAGATATAAAAGGAGACAAAATCTGTATAAATCTTCAGATTTTGTTGGCTCCATCTTCCTCTCCTTTGGTGGCCGAACCTAGGCTTTCCATTTCCTCTCTTTTGATTCTTCTTCTTTCACTCTAATTTTCCCCTAAACTTCAACATAAAAGATGAAGTTTCATCCCTCTAGATTATTATTCAAGCCTCAATCATATTATTTGAAGGAAGGAAGCAAGAGAAATCAAGAGGGAAAGGTTTAGGTATCAAAATGAGGTAAGAGATTTTCAAGGTTTTAAATTTGTTTAAGGGTGCCTAGAATCCATTTTTGTGGTTAAATTGAGCTAAAAAGGTTGATATCATAGTGTTTTCTTTGATGAAGATTTTGGCTCCCATGGTTTCTTCATGGTGATGGAACGATTTATTTAGTTTAAGGCATGAAAAAGGAAGCCTTAGGAAGCTAAAGCATGGAAAGAGGTAAGTGACTACCAAATCCCTTAATTTCCCATTTAATATGAATTTTTCTTGGTTATGTAACTAAGATAAAAATTTGCAATATTGTTAATTGATGTAATTGTGATGGGGTTATTGTAATTAGACTAGAGAAATGATGAATGGAAAGTGAAAATGAAAGAAAGAAAAATTTTAAGGTAGAAAAAGAATGGTGGCCGAATTTTAGTGAGAATAAATGGTAAGAAAAAAATGCATGAAAATAATGTATGGTAGCTTAAATTAATAATAGACTTGATAATTGATGTCTATAAATTTTTAGAGAATAATTAGAAATTATATGAAAATTTTAAAGGTTATGTATAGTGTATGTATTGAATGAAAATTGTGATTAATTGTGAATTAAATGATTATTTTGATGAAAAATGATAGTAACCAATAAAGAATGCCTAAATAAATTTTATGGGAATTTATTGAATTTATTAGAATTTTATTGGAATTTTTATGTGTATATGTATAATGAAAATAATTGAATTTTTAATGCATAATTGTATAAAAATGACAAAAGTGATGAATTAATGTGAAAATAAATTAATGTCAATGATAAGGAATAAAAAGTCAACCATCCAATTCTTTGAAATAATTTTTAGGTCGTAAAAATAAGAAGAATAATGAATTATTAGAAAATAATTCATAAATAAATGAAAATGATGGAAAAGAATTAATACGTAAATAAAAGAAAGATAAAATGAATTTTTAATACAAAAAGGACTTAAATGAAAAGTTTGGGGCGCAATGATAATTTTGCCAAAGTAGGTAATTAACGCATAAAAATAAATAAGAAATGTGTACCAAGGGTAAAATGGTAATTTTGGAGAATTATCTATATTAAAAGATAAAGTTTCCATGATATAAGAACTAAAATGAAATTTTACCAGAAATGGTAAAATAAATAATAAAAGAGGAATAAAGGAAGAAATTATAGAATAAACATGAAAATAAATGATTATAATGGCAAAATCGTAATTATGAATTTGAACTGAATAAATCGATAGAAAAGTTAAATTATGTATTTTTGAGTTATGAAATAATAAATTATATTAATAGCATTCCTATTTGAATAAAAAGTAGAAACATAAAAATGTGACTAATTTATCAAAATAAATTAGTCAACAAAAAGTATTAAAAGAGTTAATAATTACAAAATTAAGTCACCGACGAAATAAAAGTCGGCATATCGAATAATTGAAAAATTGGACTGAAAAAGGAAAAACTGTAAAAACGTCAAGCCTAAAAGTATTGAAAAATGATTCGTAAAGAATTATACAAGAAAACTAAAAGAAAAGTCAGAATTTGTATAAGAGATTGAAAAGCCCAAGTGTTTGAGTGAATTATTAACGAATAATTCACAACAGTGACTTGAAAAGACAAAGTGAAAGAAAAAATGTAAATTACTGAAAAGCCTAAGTATTTGTGTGAATTAGCGAAGGATAATTCACAAAAATGATCTGAAAAGATAAAATCAATGATAAGACAAAAAGTTATTGAATATCGGATAACACTAAAAGAGTGTATTTGATCATAATAAAATGTATAAAAGAATAAAAGAAAGAAATTAAGAATTTTTAAAGGTTTAAAAGTAATTGCAAAAGTGATTAATTATGGTTGCCCTTAGCGTTAGACAGGTATTGTTATTCTTGACTAGGATATAAATGGCTAGCTATAGGGACACCTTATACCGCGGTGCAAGTCATGACGACTTGCTATACTGTGGACTGGATCTCTGATCACCATGGCATTCTCTGCTCTGTTATATGCTTTGTGAGAAATGATTCCTTGGGGATCACTTCTCTCTCTGTTGTGGCCCTGTGGGGTCCATGTCCTGCGTATCCTATCTGAGAATCCTGTCGTATTGCACTAGGGGCACATCGAAATGAATGAATAAGTACTGTTTAATGATTCGTTTGAAAGAAAATGCAAAGTTAAAATAAATCTGTAAATATTTCTAAAAAGTGTAATTAGTCAGTAAAAGAAAAGAAAGCTTTTATAAGGATTTTAAAATATATTTTGTTTTACGTGAAAAAGATAATTTGATTAATTGGTATTTCTTATACTAATTATTACTATAAAAATAATGATGAGTCCGGAAAACAATATTAATTTCCTATTTAGAGTTAAAAAGTGATGATTTTGACATGAAGCAAATGTATTAGTTACGTAACATTTTTCTGAAAGAAAAGTTATTCGAAAAGTAAAACAATAGAAAGACACAATAATTGACCGATGAAAAGAAATAAAAGACATACGTCTTAATAAGTATTTGAATGAAAATAATATATATATATATATATATATATATATATATATATATATATATATATATATATATATGTATATGAAAGAAAGAGAAATTGACTGCAAAGTATCCCGAAATACCTATATCGCTTTGTAATAAAGCTTAAAAGCTTTTAATTAGTAATGTATTTATTAGTTAAAAGTCAAAGCAAAAATAAAAGAATAACAACAAGAAGTATAATTAGAGTACAGATCACACGATTGAACAGTACACCAAGAATTTAAGTAATTTACTTTGGTACTAGTAAAGATACGAGTACCAATTCACATCGTTAAATAATATGGTAATTAAATTGATATGACTAGAAAATAAGTAACAGTATTACTACAAGTAAAAGTTATAGTGCACATTAACGTAAAAATAAAGGTAAATCCGATATTGATCCACCTAAAGAAGATTCTGCAAAGTAAAAATTGAAAGTTTAGAAACCAAGGACTAATAGTTATCAGAATATGAAATAACAACAAGATTAGTAATGACGGAAATAAAAGAAAATGCCTAATGTAATAAGAATAGTAAAAGCATAAATTAACAAAATTATGCTTATTCTTGGGAAATTCTTGGATTAGTAGTCACCACTGGGCATATTTAATGCTCAGCACGTAGTGTTTACTGCGTGCAGGTTCTGATGCGTTGCAGGAGCATAGTACATTGAAGGACCAGATCGGAAGAGAAGAGTTTTGTATTCATTAGAATAAACTTTTGGCATGTATATACTTAGACTATTAAGGTAAAAGCTCGAACTGTTTTTAGAATGTATGTTTATTTGTCTTGGATGTATGGACAGTATAAGTTTCGATATGATGTTTGTTTTAATTGTTATTTGATTCTGGAATTAATGAAAAAGTATTTTAAATGTTTCGAATTGTTCGGTAGAAAAAAAAATAAAAAATCCATACCGGTTTTGGCTAAGTTTCGCTTTGAAAAAGACTGTTCCGAGAAGGGTGTTACAAACCTCATCAAAGATGACACACATACAAGGAAAGAGAAAAGTTCCCAAAACAAACTTATGTAAACAATGTAGTAAGCCTAATTTCCGTACCTATAATTGAAGCTTCATCTCCTCAAGCTCCTAGTTCTGATTTATTCTTTGTTACTCTTTATCTAACTTCTTATCTTTCTTTCCTTACACAATGGAGATAACAAGCATGATTATCATCTCTCTACACCCTATCATTAGAAATTAAGTCCAAATTTGTAAGGAGAATAGTTGTAAAAGAGGTATGGAAACATTACCTTTAAGATGCTACCTTACAAACCCTAAGCTTCACCTTTTTTAATCCGTAATCCCTACCTAGAGAGAGAGAAGAAAAAGAGAGAAAGAGAGAGAGAGATTGTCTCTCCCTTCTCTGCACTTCTTCCCAAACTCCACCTTCTCCAAGAAACTTAAATTAAATGAGTGGGGTAAATATCTAAAAAGGGAAATTCCAAAGTTACCCTTTAACACTTTAACCCTCATAACTTATATTTCTTACATTTTAATCCAAAACTTCTAATTTTATTCAATTGCATCCTTTCTTAACATTTTAACTATACTCCATTATACATGTGCATAATTACCAAAATACCCATCATGTAACTTAACTTTAATAATGAAAAATAATCTAATTTTGTTGTGTTAAACCATTATATTCATTAATTTACCAAGATTAGATTAGGGCCTCACAAATCTCTCCCCCTTAATAGAATTTCATCCTTGAAATTCAAACCTGTAATCTTTATCTTTATTGCTACCAATCTTCCAACTCCGCTTTAGCTATAATCAACTATAACCATAAGTGTCCTATAACCATAACAAACTCATTCATCTATGACATTAATACCTATCCTTAATCTCCAAATACTCTTATGCTCATTATACTTTCTATCTATTTTCCCTTTCAGCTGGGCTAGAATATAATATGGTGCTTTTCATGTGTTATGAGATTATAAGGGATGCTATGCAATGCGTCAATGATTTCATGTATACAACTGAAAACCAATGTGTATTCTCATATACTGTACATGCTTTTATCCCATCCAAATACCATGAAATATGTTCAATTTCCCATGTTGATTCAGAAAAATTCTGACAAATATATAGAGCATCTTAATAACCTCAACATCTCGTAGCATCATCAATGCCAAAATCATGTTCTCCTTTAATTATATAAACTTTTTTCCTTAAACACGTTAATAAAACAATCTAGATTTACTCATAATTAGACTTATGCTATACTTCAATCAAAAAACATTAAGGCATTTAAACACTTTTCATATCAGGAGGTGAGAGATACTAGCAATTCCTTTAATATCACCTCATAAAATCTGAACCAAAATCCTACTATTACTCCAATATAAATTAATCATAGGTCAATCATCTATCGTAATTATAAAAAATCTATCTCCTAATAACAATAACACTAAACATGGCAATTTGCTCTAGGCCAATTCGTCTAAACTTTCAAGAATAAATTCTTAATTTCTTATTGCTCATAAAAGACTAAACTTGGGCGCTCTGATACCACTAACTGTAACACCCTAATCCATAAGACATATATAATCATTAATATCATCATAAACCTAGTAAAGATCAAGCATAAATAATAATAATAATAATAATAATAATAATAATAATAATACATGCCTTAATTACATGCCATATTATAATCAAATAAAACTCCAAAATAAGGAGGTATAACATAAAAGGGCCTTCAATACATTATGAAAACCTCAAGGACAATTGCATCCTGCCAGATCTTCTCCTCAAAGGGGGTCAAATAACTACAACTATCATTCCTAGGTGAAGCTTATCCTAAGACCTACATAGATAAACAAACCCATGCTAAGATATAAAAGCTTAGTGGGGAAACAAAAACTTTATGGGAAAACCCTTAATAAACAATATCAAATCCGTACAACCTACATAATTAAGGAAAAACATACGAGTCTGTAATATTAATCATTACCATGAGCATTCTGAAGGAGTCTTCAACCTTAACAATATGTATTATTCTTACAATAATCTAGAGCATTATATGAACTCGTCTAGTTCCTGAAGACTTTTCGAATTACTTTTATAATTAAATCTCTTATTTGATAAACTAGCATAAATCATGCACCTCATAATCCTTTCATTCATAAATCCAAACATCATTATCACTGATAGTACAAACTTCAATCATATGCATTTAATCACATTGGCTACATAAGATACGCATTCAATGTTCATTCAAAGCATAAGGAGTGTATGTGTCATGCAATGTCTAGAAAAGATACTGTTAGGCATAGTTACTTCACATATACCATATAACCTTCAGTATAGAATACAATTATAATTCACAATTCCTATTAATAATCATGTATTCCTTAATGCTATCTTAGCATGGTAAACTAAGTATCATACAACATCATGTTATGTCATACACAGTCCTTGGGCTTATATCAAATTCATGAGTATACACATATCGATGTAAATATTTATATATATTGACTAACAGATTTGCATATAATTACAAAGAATAGGACTTACATACCATGATTGCTCGATAATTCCCAATATCATATGCATACATTTCAATAACTTTCAAAGCACATGTGACTTACCCGAAAAGCTTAACCCCTGACAGTTGATGTGAGATATAAACATTATATAACACTAAACATAGAATTTCATTTCATTGAAACAATTTATTGCCAAAAGGAAATTAAGATAAAACAATATAATAGGCCATTCATAGTGCTTACATTATATAAGTAAATAAATCAATATAAGCATTTCTTTATTTCGAGAACATTCTTCATCTTTAATCTTTAACACCATAATCTAGCATCTCAATTAAATATAATGAAATCTACTTAAGTCATGTTATGTTAGGAAATTTACTCGATTAACATCTACATGCATTCATTTCACTTGATCCGCCTAATCATATAACTTATATTCTAATTAGGCTTCTCACATCTTTCATGTACATTTTATTTTGAATAAGCACAGTAACTCATTATGCAACCCATTATCTTAATCATTCTAGATTCAACTATCATAGCCATTTCACTATCATGCATAGCATTCAGCATTCCAAGACATTTCAACATAGTCCTTCTAGCTCCTAGATGCATGCATATACTAGCATTCTCACTATGAGCTTATTACAACCTTAACCTCCATATAACATACATATATTATATAACTTTTATACATATTAAACATGTAAGGAACTATACAAAATTAATCAAAATTCCTACATTAACTTCTATAGACTGGTGTTGGCCTGTTCTGATGTAGAGAATGTTCCAATGCAAAAGCCTTGACTACCGAAATCTATATGGATCAAATAACCCGTGCTAAGCTATACAAATTAGTAGGGATAATAAATATGAAAGATAACCACTCACAGTGATTGTCAGAATCATAAAATCATACATCATTTAAAATCATTTAAATTGACATATAAACAATAAGCAAATGATAACAATATAATGATCTTAATCAACAATACTTTCCTACATTCAAAGTGGTCTCCATATATTTCCAACATTTCATAAATGATCTGCACATATGTATATAAGCCAAACACTAACATACATGCATTAGAAAACTTAATTAAACATGATATTTCATAAATTATATGCCTTGTTCTACTATAATTGACTATGATGTGTTTATTTTGTAACTTAGCCTGCTTAAGTTCTAAATGTGGATAACGGGAACGGTGGATACCCCGAGGGTATAAAAAAGGTGGATATTCGAGGATATCAGATCTTTGGACCCAAACGGGGTCAACTGTATGGTGAACCGATCAAATGGACCCAAACAGGGTCAACTAACAACCCAAATGGGTTGTTCATGATCCAATAGGATCAACTATACTTTAGACCTAAACAGGTCAACGGTTGCAGCTGCAAAATCCCTATAGGCGCATATCTATCCATAATTGAACTCTAATTGCAGGTAATACTTTATAAAGTAAGATAACTATACTTGTAGCTATATGTCTTTTATAACTTTATAAATTTTAATGGTTACAACTAAAGATTTATATTTTAACTTATGCTAAAAATTCAGTCACTAGGTCAGTGGATTCACATTATCTCTGCATACACACTTCTTAGGTTTTATTCTCTTTTTAATTTACTCAAAATTTAAGTCAATCACCACAAGTTTCCACCAAACACATTCACAAACATTTAAGAAGACCCTAATCCCATACCTTTGGCCAAAATTCCCTTTTGCCTTTACTTTCCTTTGGTCTTTCTACTCTCCTCTTCTCCTTAATCAACAATTTTATCCATTAACTCAAACTTCCAGTATTTGATCAATTAATCACTCAAAAAAAATCAAGAAGAAGATGAAGAAGAGGATGATGAATTATTAAATTAATATAATTACCTTTTTGTTTAACACCAATGGTCTTGATTAATCACCACATGCAAGGATTTCTTTAACAATACTAAGATAGGCTTTAAAAGATCAAAGAAGATGAAGAAGAAAAGAACCAAATTCTGTAATTTCCTTTGAAAAATCCGGCCCTCTCTCCACTCAAAATAGCTTATATAGTGACATGTAAAATCCCTTTTTAAGTCCTTCAAAATTTTGCATGTCACACATTAACCTCACACCTTTTTGCATGCTTCATATTGACCCCTCCATTTAATCCTTTTCTTAAATCAACCTCTCCATTTATTCCTTCTCTCAAATTAACCCCTCAATTAATTTTTCTATTAACAATTGACCCCTAAAATGCCATAATTACAAAATTTACCCCAAATTAATACTTTATTCTTCAATTATACCCTCAAATAATATTAAACTATAATATTAAATTTTATTTTCATGTAATTAATATAATAACAAAAATAATTTATCACTTGCCCCATACTTTATATGAAATACATATTTTAATTTAATCTTAATCAAATAAAATCCTACTTAAAATATACAATTTCAATTATGGTCATGTTTGGGGCCTCATAGCCACATAGTAGTATTTCCATACCATTGTAAAGACACATCGGTATGCAGTAATTTGGGTAAAAAATATTTACTTTGATAGGTTATATACTTTATACCAACTATATATATAACACATTTAATAGCACATAAGTTTTATGTTATGATGTTACCTTTTACTCTTCTTTAATTTTGTGCCTGATATACACCAAAACAAATTCTTATTAGCATTGCCATATGCAAGTCCCTCTAATTAGCTTTCAAGTGAACCCCATACCTTAACTTAGTAGGTCTTATTACTCAAAGCTCCTCACTCTTTCTATATACATCAATGTATACATAGGAATTCTTCAATCATGTTACCATATCATATACAACATATTGGTGGCTTTAGGTAACTCAAAACTTAGTTCAATATACTCCTTCTTATAATAACATTTATGTCATTCAAATATCGATAATACCTTGTCTTATAGTCATACCTTTCTAACTATACCTTTCTAAACTTTAGCATTGGGAAGACTTCACAAATCTATTAGCCCAACAATAATAAAATATCATAACAACCACCACTTTAATATATAATCATCATCAACCTTACTCATTGCCAGCTTAATTCACCATAATTATGTGGCTCTTTACATAAATGTATAGGTTATACCATATTCTGTTCAAAATTTATGAATGGTTTATTTTTTAGGTGAGTGATTACAGATGAAAGAGAGTGAGTACATGTGGTTGTGCACTAGAAAATGAAGGGTCATGCTTGGCCATGCATCGAAATAATAAATCAGACTTGGTCGTGCATGAGACTAACAAAGGTAATGCTTGGCCATGCATTGCATGAAGAGAAGGCCCACTTGGCCATGCAAGGGGAAGCAGAAGAGGCCTGAACGGCCATACAAGGGAAAGAAGAGAGCCATACGTGGTTGTCCAAGGAAAATTAAAAGGCCATACACAGCCATGTAGGGATTTTCAAGAAAGGGCATGTGGCCATGCATGGAATTACTGAGGAATATATGCGACTGTTCAAGGGAATTACAAAGGCATCGCACAACCATTGAAGATAAAAAGAAAGGCATCGTGCAGCTATGCAAGGGAAAGGAGCTACACGCAATCGTGTCTGGGAAAAGAAAGATCATATGCGGCCGTACATGGGATCTCAACAAGAATGGTTCAAAAGAAACCCATATTATGCAAGTCAAATCCTAGATCTCACTTAACAACTTATAGCAATGCTCATTACATCTTTAAACCATTTTAAACTCATCTAAATTACTAGATTTATCCTTCAACCTCATCAAAGATGACACATATACAAGGAAAGAGAAAAGTTCCCAAAATGAACTTATGTAAAATGTGTAGTAAACCTAATTCCCATACCTGTAATTGAAGCTTCATCTCCTTAAGCTCCTAGTTATAATTTCTTCTTCCTTACTCTTGATCCAACTTATTATCTTTCTTTCCTTATACAATAGAAATAACAAGCATGATTATCATCTCTTTAAACCCTATCATTAGAAATCAAGTCCAAAATTGTAAGGAGAAAGGTTGTAAAAGAGATATGGAAACATTACCTTTAAGATGCTACCTTACAAATCCTAAGCTTCACCTTCTTCAATCTGTAATCCATAAATAAAGAGAGAGAAAAAGAGAGAGAGAGATTACCTCTCCCTTTTCTACCCTTTTTCCTGATCTCCACCTTTTCTTGAAAATTTAAATTAAGTGAGTGGGGTAAATATCTTAAAAGGGAAATTCCAAAGTTACCCTTTAACACTCTAACCCTCATAAATTGTATTTCTTACATTTTAATCCAAAACTTCTAATTTAATTTAATTGCATCCTTTCTTGACATTTTAACTATACTCCATTATACATATGTATAATTACCAAAATAGCCCTCATGTAACTTAACTTTAATAATGCAAAATAATCTAATTTTGTTGTGTTAAAAAATAATCCTCATTAATTTACCATAATTCACTTAGGGTCAGGATTGGGGCCTCACTGTGAAAAGGTATGCAAGCTTCAAAGATTCTTTTGTAGATTGAAGTAAGCATCCAGGAGCTAGAACATCCAATTTAATGAGATAATTAAAGATTTTGGTTTCTCACAAAATGAGGATGAACCTTATGTATATAAAAAGGTTAGTGTGTAGTATTTTCCCTTATTCTATTTGTGGATGACATATTGGTCATAGGAAATCATGATAATTCTCCATGAAATTCCTTGGAGATGCATTTTACATTCTAGCAGTAAGGATCTATTGTGATAGATCCAAAAGTATACCAGGTCTTTTACAATCAATATATATAGACAAGGTACTTAATATGTTCAGTTGGGTTCTCTCTAAGAAAGGATTTATTCCAATGGTATATGGAAAAAACCTTTCTAAGTCTATGTGTTCGTAGAAATAAGAGCAAAGAGAAAGCATGAGGAGGATCCCATATGCATTTGCAATAGGATCAATCATGTATGCAATGCTATGTATAAGTCTAGATATTTCATATGCTCTATGTGTCATGAGTAGATTCAAATAAAACTATGGGAAGGAACACAATATGGCAATTAAAAACATCCTTAAATACTTAAAAAGGACTAAGGAAATGTTCTTAAGGTATAGAGATGGTGATTTACATGTAACCGGCTATACAGATGTTACCTTTTTATCATTGAAATGATGATTGTAAATCATTGTAAGGTTTTGTAATGCCTTCATAATCCGAGACATCGAAAGTGTAATTTTTAAGATGAATAATGACACTGAGGTGAATAGTGCCACCTGAGGCTTGCAAATATTTTTCTTCACCATTATAGAGTACAATATATAATGAGTTCGATGTTATAATTTGAGGTGAAAATAAGGTCAAATTGGTCTTCTAAATTGATATAGAAAATTTTAGGACATTATTATGGTTTGACCAAACTTTAACCAGCTCAAAAAGTTCCATAGACCTATGAAAATTATTCCATTTGCTTAGACATACTAGAAATGATCCCAATTAATATATGGAAGTGAAAATTAATTTTTACGATAATTTTAAATTTTTAGATTTAGATCGGTGTTTATCATCTCTAAAGCTAGACATATATCGAAAAGATGTCGAATTGACACACGCTTTTAAAAATGCCTTAAATAAATATTTTTCCATATGTTGGATTAATTTTTGGAATCATTTGTTAAAGAAAACATTAAAATAAAAAAGGGTGATAAATGGAGGTTATATTTTTATCTGGTTAAATGTCACTCACTTAAATCCTTGACTTAATAAAGGGTGTGAGTGATGCAAAGGAGTGACTCATAATCACTTACTCCTAAGGGGTGTGAATGAAAATGGATAGTTATTGAGGAGAGGATGACTTATGGTTTAAAATAAATGATATGATTAAATATTAAATTGACTAATCTTGGCCTTCCATTTAAAGTACTAAAGACAAAATAGATGGGTGGAAAAATCTCTCCAAAACTCCCTAAAATTTTTCCATCTTCCTCCTTCATCTTCCATGGCCAAATTCACCATTAACACTCTATCACCATCTCTTTCCTTCTAGTTTTCATTTCAAACCTATTTTTTACCCTAAATTTCACATAGATACCATAAAAATTGTTATCTCCATCTTAGAAAAAAGATTAAAGCAAAAATAAGCTTGGAAAATTAAAAATCTTAGTAAGATAAAATTTACCTAGTCAGTGAATTTATTTAGTTTTGTTATAATTAATTAGAAAAATTAGTAGGTTATTATTTTCTTATGGTTTTGGTAGAAATATTGAAGGGAAATTCATGGAATTCTTTGTGTATAATTTGGCCTAGGTGAGGAACAAGAAAAAGAAAAAGAGAAAATAAAATATAAAGGAAAAGAAAAAGAGAATTGAAGAATTCAAGTTTAATCAAGTTATATGGATACCTAAACTAGCTTATTTCATGAAAAGCTAGGTTATGTGACTTAGGGATTTTTGTGTAGGTGATGTCCAAAACTAAATTAATTATAGATTAGTGCAATTAAATGTCAAATAATGAAATTACCATGAAACATTGCATGAAAATTTTTTAAAAGTATGAAAATGGAATTGGAACCCATTATGTAACTTGTGGTTCATGTATGTAATGTAATCTATAATTTAATTTAACGGTATAATTTAATTAGGTGATAAATAATGTAACATGTGAAGTGAAATGCTTGAAATTATAATTAAGAGTGATATATTAGTTATGGCATATATTATCTAAGTATCAAAAAAGAAGGCTATGTGAGGAAATAATTAGATTTAAGGCTATAACATGTTCAATACACATGGAAAACATGGCTGGAATGTATGTTGTGAATTAAGAGAATTTCCATGCATGTGATGTAATGGTGGTCGAATGGTGTATGTGACCTAAATAGTGATATAATGATGATTTAATGCATGAAAAAGAGGTCACATGATGAATGAATGAAAAATGATGTTCATTACATGTGATTTAAATTATTTATAGTGTGGAAATGTAAGAAATGATGAAAATAATACATAGTTGGTGTGGATATTATGAAATAGTTTTGCCTTTGGTGTCTAAAAGCAAAACCAAAAGCATAAGATATAATTTGTTAGCCATAAGGGCACTTATCGCTGTAGTAAGTCATGGTGACTTGCATAAGTAGACCAAAGATGGATCCGTACCGTAAATATGAGAAAATAATGAGAAAAACTGAGAAAAAGATAAGAAAGTGAGAATTATATAGCTATAGACCCATGTGATCGACATCCCACATATCCAATTTGAGAGTTTTATTTCCACTAAAAAGTACTAGGGGCGAAACTAAAATATTGGTAACATTGAAATAAGTGGAAGAAAATCGTAAATATTGGATAAATATGAAAAAAAACCAAAGATGAGAATGAATAATATAGATAAAATGAGTAATCAAGGGTAAAAATGGAAATATGGAAAAAATTAGGTAAACTAAAGGCAAAATCATAATAAAGTAAAAAAGATATGAAAATAGGTGTTAAATTGTAATTTTGCCAAAAAATAAATTTAAGGACTAAAATGGAAGAAAATGTAACTTATAGGCTAAAAATGGGATAGTGTGCTAAAATATGTTAAAAAAGGAAAAACTAGGGTCAAAATGATAATTATGGTAGAAAAGGACATAGATATCATTTTGGTTAAAGATGGGATGTTAGTTTGGTAAAGAAGGGATATAAATGTCATTTTGGTAAAAGATGGGACATAAATGTCATTTTGGTAAAAGATGGGATGTCAATTTTGTAAAAAAGGACATAGATGTCATTTTGGTAAAAAATGGGATATAGATGTCATTTTGGTGAAAGATGAGACAGATGTCATTTTGGCAAAAGCTGGGATATATATGTCATTTTGGCAAAAGTTAGGACTTAGATATTATTATGGCAAAGTATGATGATATAAATGTAATTTTGTCAAAATATTGAAATGTTAAGGGTAAAAATGTAATTTCACCCTAGATTATGTGTGTTCACATAAAGCATAAAGAATTAATGTGAAAACAGTAAAATAAGTAATTAGTTAAAAGAGATAACAAAAATTAAAATGGTAAATTAGAATTTATATTTGGTATTGAAATTTGTTAGTTGAGTATCCACCACTAGGCTTTATTCTTAGTGTATGGTTGTTTGTTGCACATAGGGAAGTGTCCAAAATTATGGATGTAAAGAAAATGGAAGAAGGACACCAGACTTTGGACTAGCAAGTATTATTTTTTGTATATATATAATTAAAATGAGAGTATGAATATGTATTTTGACTTATGGCATGCATATGTACTAAATGGATGGTTATGTAGGATGTTAATGTGTTGCATATACATATGTTGAAGGCTTGAAATTGTGATGGATGTGATGAAATATGGGAGTACTTTTGGTTGCCTAAAGTGTGGGAGTTTAAGGTTGACTATTGGGAGTGTTTTTTGGACTTTTGCAAGTGGGTTCGGTTAAAAAATATAGCTATTATGCTAGCAAAATTTTTACCAAATGAATAGTGATTTTTGACCAAATGAATAGTATTTTGTGATGATAATGAAATTGCCATGTAATAGACCAAAAAGTTGATGTTGAACCAAATCTTAGTTTGCTTGGGAATAAAATGCGAACAAAGGAACAATAATGAAATAAAGGTAAATTAGTAACCTAATTATGAGATAGTGATATTCGAACTTAGGGAAGTTTTGGGTGTTACATTTTGTGGTATCGAAGTATCATTTAGGTGGTTCTAAGATTAAAGCTAGCTAATTTGAATTACATATACATGCCATAATTGAATGATTATGCATAAGGTGAATTTGAGAATTAATAAATACAAGTTCCTTCGTTTCATAGCTTATAGAATGTCTTATGGCTTTAAAAGAGGCATGGAGATAGAGGAGGTAGTAAAGAGTAGTGCATCAGTGGGCAACAGTGATAGGAGTGTTATTAACAAGCATAGATAGGCCACACCACCTCTAACTCCAACAACACTTCCATTACAACCTGTAGCACCACCTCAGCAAGATTTTACACAATTCTCGGCAAACCTTGGGTGTCAGAGAATGCAAACTCTGCCAGCTCCATAGCCACCATAACAACCTCCTTCACCTACAACTAGGAAGCCCATTAGAACAGTTGAAAATGTTAAGAGTTAAGGATTTTTATAGGAGGGATTGGACATCTCCAATAGAAGCAAAAGAATTGTTAAATAAGATTAAGAGATTATTTGAGATTACACACAGTTCACTAGAGGAAATGATTAAGGTCCTAATAGCTCTATTTTAAGGACTCGCATGCATTTGGTGGGAGATAGTGAGAAGATATTTCCCTACAGCTATGTTGACTTGGGATTTTTTTTGAACAAATTTAGTGACAAATATATTGGGAAAGAATACTAGCAAGCAATGGAGAGTGCATTCTCGAGGTTGAGATAAAGGAAAAAATAGTATTAGAATATGAGAGGGAATTTTAGTGCCTCAATGCTTACATGAACAGCTACCATTTGACACAAGAGAAATTATGCCAGCTATTTGAACAAAGTATACACAATAGAATGATGGATGCTATAACTACTTATGACTAGATAGATATGAGAACCTTGGTTAGGGAAGCTATCATAATTGAGATAGTGCAGTTGGATAAAGCTAGCTGGCAGGCCTGAGCACAACAAAGAGAAAGCCATTGCAGTCAGGCAACCCTAGTACCTTCAACAAGAAACCTAAAGGCCCAACAGCCCAATTCCAAATCCCAACTTAGTTGTAGGCTCAAACCCAAAAATTTGTAGCTAAGGCTAGTGTCCTAGTAGCTTCAGTTGCCAATACACCCAGGGGTGCATGCAAAGGAAACATTCTCACTTGTGAGCATTATAGGAAAAGACATTAAGGAAAGTGTTGGAGACTCAGAAGAGCATGTTGTAAATGTTGATCTTGTAGACACCATGACCTAAGGTAGCCTAGATCAGGGTTTTATGATGATATGAATGCAATATATTTATGGTAAAGAGCGTGAATCTTGAAGCTTCAACTTTGATTTTCATATTTCCATGAATGTTCTTGTGATTTTCCAACTTATTTTTCCAAAAATTTTGAAAAGAATATCAAAAAATCCTTAAGTTTGGCTTTTGGTAGTGAACACCGAAGTCTATCATAGAGGGATGGCCATATGTGGCTATCCTCTTTCAATTTAGGTTAGATCAATAGCATTTTTGTAAATTCTATGAAATCATGTGACGAATGCCATAGGGTTAGTTCAAGATTTCTCATGTTTTCCAGTTTTGAAAACTAGAGATAAGGATCATATTTGATTCACTATAGGTTTAGAGGGATTATTTCTTCTTATTCTAGAGAATTAGAGTTAGAGTTGATCTCCAACTCTTCTCCAGATTTAAAAATAAAAAATTAGCATTTCATTAGAGGAGATCCTCAAAATTTTGGAAAGAATAGGACTTTGAGAGAGAGAAAATAATTCTCTATCCTTGAAACCAAAGTTAGATATAATCATTCACATTAAAAGATACACAAATCCTTTCATTTTCGGAAGAAGGAAATCGAGGATTGCCATATTTTATAGCCTTGCCATATTTTATAGTTTTTGAATCACATGTTTAAGGTCCGAATTTGGTTTTTTCTTATTTTAGTTGAAATCTTCTTTCCTACATCCATTATTCTATTGACAGATTGGAAGAAGACATCACATATGCTCATATGTTAACACGATAGATGGGAAATCATGATGTCTTTTTCTCTCTCATCCCTCATTATTGATCAAGGCATCTGTCGGTCCTCAAGGGTATCCATGGCTTGATTTTATTATATTTTTAGTGTGTTTTATATGTCTTATGTTAATTTATGTCATTTCCTGTGTTTAATTAGTTTCAAGTTCATTTTTCATCTTTGTAAACATAATATTTTTATTCTATATCCATTTTTTGTTTGATTATTTCAATGATTATTTTAAGCTAGTTCAAATGTTTACCTTTTTATTAACATATTAATTAATTTTATTTTTATGTGTGTTTTGTGTGAGTGAATTATTTTACGCCTTTTGGAGTTTTGGGGATGATTATTTTACCTTGGGAGTCATGCACCATTCGGTTTCTTCTCTACTTTTCTTTTTGTTTGCATTTAGGCCTTTTTATTGCTATTTTATTTATATAACTTCAATTTTTTTAATTTCAATTTTGTTCATTTTTGGATGTATTTCTTCTTGGTAATCTAATAGTTTAGTAAAAAAGCAAATTTTAGCATGCCAATTTAATTAAATCATTTAAAGGTTCTTGTATCTAATTAATTGGGGCTTTTCTAATAAAATTTGAGCAATGTCAAATTTTGTAACACAAAAATCACATGACAAAATGGAGAGTTTGTTTTCATCAAAATTGGGATCACTCATCCTTTGTTTTATTAAAAAAATTTATAAAAACTCTCCATCGCACAAGTAGAAGTTCGTGGAACCCTTGACTGATTCTATTATTGCCACAACTATTTTACCATTAGAACTATTAGATTCAGTTAGGGTAGGAATAGGAGAACATGTTATATATTATCATGTTAATCTACCTGCTAAAGGTAGAAACCATAGTTGTCCTCTTTACATTAAAGCCTAGGTGAATGCCAAACACATAGCATGTGTGATGATAGACGATGGATCTTAATTAATATGTTTCCTTTGGTTTTAATCCATACTTTTGGGCTAAATAAAGGTATGTTAAATAAGTATGACTTGACAATTTCTAATTATGATAATTTCTAATAGGTAAGCTACCGGGACCTTCAAAGCTATAATAAAAATGGGGCCAATTGAGACCAAAGCTAAATTTGTGTTGTTACCAATACTTGCTAACTTTTCTATACTTATTAGAAGGTTATGGTTCCAAAAGCAAGGTAGAGTGTCCTCTACACTGCATCAAATGATCTAGATACCTCACTATGGTCAGGTGGTCACCATCAAAGCTGTAAAAGAGAACCAGGTATCTATGTTGTAAATTGCCAAGAAGCCTTTCAATGGGTTCAATAGGTCTATGACCAGTGATAAAGAGAATAGAGTGTTAGTGTAAGCCCTAGCCCCAATGCATTGTAATAAAACACTTTGAATTAATAAAATGAGGCATATGTTTTATCCATTGTATTCCTGTGCATATCAATTGATAGAACTATCCAAGAATGTTTTTTTGGTTTAAGTTATCATGTGTGAGGCACATGGTCGAAAGACCTTGAAACAAATGAGACATCATTCTAAATATCCCTAGTCAGTCATTGTTATGGGAATAACAATGAATTAAGACTAGTATGCTCTCTCTGATATTATGAGTTTTGTCTTACGGATCATTAGGACAAGAGTGTCAATCAGATATCATAGATACATGTTAAAGAACATGGTATCTGGATTCGATCCGCTCATGAGAACACTACATGGTACAAGTCATAAGTGTTTCACATATGCAAGTTTTGTATCGGAGTTCTTAGACCTAAAATCTCTATGAAACTCTTTATGAATTAATGTGTGCTTTGACATACACCTAACGTGCTCGTAACAGAGTGACAAGTACGGGTATGCTTGGGTATGCATTGATTCATGTTAGAGAGCATGAGAGAAGTGAAGGGATTACCCCTCTCGATAAGAGAGAAAAATATCATCGGCCACTTGATCAGTGAACTGAGAAGTGTATGGCCATACCGAGATGAAATAATGAGTAATCATTATTTATATGTGAGTTCAGTATCACTGGAAGATCAAGAAAGGAATTAATATATATAAGGATGACTAGTTCCATGCCTTATATTAATTTTGATATTTATGGGTAAGGGACTATGCAAAATTGCATTAGGTCACTAAATGCCTTATGCATTTTCATTTAATTTGGAATGCTATAATATCTTGCTAGAGAATATATATAGCCTTTGAATTAATTCATTAATTCATTGCCAACATTAAATGGACCTATAGGATCGCACACAGAGCATTGGGCTTAAAATATTTAAATAAAGTATTAGGCATTAATTTGGGATTTTAATTAAAGTCAAATTAATGTGTGTGATGGGTTTTAGATTGCTATTAGACCTTGGCCCATGAGAGAGATAAAAAATTCAGCCCACAAGGTTTAATTTCAATTAATTAAATGTCTTATATAAATTTAATTAATTGAGTATTAAAGCCTAAAAGACTTATTATCAAATTAAATCTCTTAATTATGAATATTGGTGGCCGAAATTCCTAGAGAAAAATCAAAGGAATTTCGGCACATGGTATATATTAATTAAGTGATTTATTTGGTTAATATGTCTTATGTTTTAATCTTGGATTAATTCAAAAGAATTTAAATCAATATATATCTCTTATTTTAAAGAAGTGATAAAGGCTAAAATTAATAATCTTTAAGTATTTGATTTTAGATTTATCACTTAAAAATAAAAAGATATATATTGAATGAGAGAAAAAAACAAAATCCCTAATTTTCTTCTATGGTTTTTGCATGAAACTCTCTCTCTCTCTCAAGATTTTCTTTTAGCCAATTTTCACAAGGAGAAAGGATAGTTCCTCATTCTCTTGTGATCTTGGGTAGTAATAGCAACCTAAGAGAAGTACAAAATCAAATTTTGTAGCTTCAAACCATAGCCATCACACAATACATTAAAAGAGAGCTAGCAACCTCCATTTTAAGCCGTCGGTGCAATTGTGTGTGTGAGAATAGGGGGAGTGGCGTAAAAGGCTATTTCTTGGCATTGGTGATCAATATCTAAGGTGGATAAAGTCATCTCGGTTGTTGTCATCACCAAACTCAAGTTTTAAAAGGCATCCAAAGTTGTAATTTTTAAAAACCCTAAAATTGCATGTTTCGATTCTTGTCATTGAATTGTTTGGCATGTATGATCGTTTTTGTTGTTTTTCTGCTGCATGATTGCCAGGTTCATACCATGTCATATTCCATCAGTGGTATCAGAGCCTAAACATGCTTATTTTATTGCTTTAGATGCATGAAAAAATTAATTAAAAATCGTTATTTTGAAAACATGCAGTGCTGAAATTTTCTGTTTTGAGTTTTTTGCATTGTTTTGATGTAAAAACGATTTTAATTGATTATATAGGTATTATAATTAATATGACATGTTAATATACTGTCCTAAGATGTTATTAGGGCTGGTAATGGTCGGATTTAATTATTTATACCTGATGGTACATGTTAATTATGAAACTAGGTGCTAATTGGCATGTAAATTGCTAGTTTAACAACTAGTTTTCAAAATTAAATGTAAAATTGTTTTTGGAATGTTTGTAAGTGATTTTTAAAGATTAAATATCAGGTTTGGACATATTTTAAATTTTGTTTTAATTCTGGTCCATGACAATTTAATTGATTAATTTTAAAATCACTTAAAACTATGACTAGTTTGTGTTTGTTACATGTTTAATCAACATTGTTTGTTTTGTTTTGATTAAAATGGTAAAAACACGTTTAGATCAGATTGGTAAAGAATATTAAATCAATATTTATTGACTTATTTAAATTATTAAATGAATCATAAAATTGATTTAAATGTTTGTGCATTTTTGTGGCATTACATAAGCATTAAACAACTAGTTTTTGTTGTTTGTTTGTTTTTACATGAATGCCGTGTACTATATATGTGTTCTTCTTGATTTTATATTTTTTTATTCATGTTAGCACATATTATATGTATTTTTAATGTTTATGGGCTGTATGACATAAAATTAAAAATGGCAAAATTGGAAATTATAATAGAGTTGATTTATAGCACAAATCTAACTAGTTAGTGTTTTGGGCTTTTAAGAGAACTTATTCAATAAGAGGATTTAGTCCATTGGGCTTTGGCCTAGGCCCATCACGGGGTCTTCTCTTAAAGGTTTAAGTACACAATTTCCATTAATGGGCTTGGTTAAATTAATTAAAATTGGACTTTGTTTTATCCATGAATGTTATGTATATTTATTTGCTAATTTGGTGTGATGAATGGATATGCATGGTGCATTCATGGGCCCTAGGTTTTTGTAATTAAATATGGCCTACAAGCCATTATATTTTATTGTAAAAGTTTCATTTATTTCTTAGAATAGAATATAATTGAAGACTTTGTAAATCAAGACGAAGCCCACCGGAGTGGAGAAGCCAAACTCGAAGATTCTTTTGTAATAGTATAGAATCTTAGTTGTAGGTTTTTGGGCCCATGTTTGTCATGCTTTACTTTATGCAATTATTTATATATGTATGCTATGTATGGATGACAAAGTGTATGCCATGTAAGCCATAATAAAATGAATCCCTAAAATAGTAAGTCACAAAGTTGCCTCCCTAATTCGAAACATGTCAAGGCATCGATCATCGGTCACGTAGACTAGGAGTCCTAGATGCGCCCGATTATCTTTGTGAGGCATGGGTTGTGAATGTAGGTTGGACTTAACATGGAAAGGGATGCCCGGACCTAGGCAACTAATAAATGGGTTTGTGCTATAACATCTTAAGATGTTAGCCCGTTTCATCCAAGAGTCATGTATGATACATGATTGGAGTTTTCCTACCTAAGTAACTTAACTTGTTAGGTGTACAAGCTCAGCTTGACTAATAAGTTGTTGTGAAAAGTGGATCTTGGCCCACATCAAATCACTAACGCGAATTATTTAAAGGGATATTAATTTGGTTTGTGGGATTATAATAAGACCTCATTTAATCTTGCTAAATTTTATTGTAGATTGAAAATGGCATCTTCAAACAATAATTTCTCATTGCGATTGGTCCTTGAAAAGGACAAATTGAATGGCACCAATTTCATAGACTGGTCTCGAAACTTAAAAATAGTTCTTAAGCAAGAGAAGAAGTCATATGTTTTGGATGCACCCTTACCTGAGGAACCTGCTAGGAACGCTTCTGTGGTTCAAAAGGAAACTTTTGAGACCAAGAAAAGTGACTCTAATGATGTGACCTGTTTGATGCTAGCCACTATGGTGCCTGAATTACAAAAGCAATTTATGGACCAAGAGGCCTATGCGATCATGGTGCTCCTCAAGGAGATGTTCCAAGATCAAGCTCGTCACGAGAGGTTCGTGACAACAAAGGCCTTAATTTATTGCAAGATGGCTGAGGGTACTCCTGTTAGTACCCATGTACTCAAGATGAAAGGGTATCTTGATACTCTTGAGAAGCTTGAGGTACAAGTCCCAAAGGAATTGGCCACTGACTTGATCTTAGGATCATTGCCTGCTGCTTATGATCCATTTGTGATGAATTATAACATGCATGCAATGAACAAGTCAGTCACTGAGCTTCATGGGATGCTTAAGAATGCTGAAGAGAACATTCGAAAGACCAATCTCGTACTAATGGTTCAAAAGGGAATTAAGAAGGGACCCACTAAGGGAAAGGGAAAGGGAAAACCCAAGTCAGTTGGGAGTGCACCTCAGGCCCAATCCAAGCCCAAGGCACCAAAACTCAAAGAGAGTGAGAGCACTTGCTTCCATTGCAACAAGATAGGGCATTGGAGGAAGAATTACGCTCTCTTCAAGGAAGAAAAAAAGAAGAATGGAGCCAAGGCGTCCAGTTCTTGTATTTTTGTTGTTGAAATTAACCTTTCTATTTCTACCACTTGGGTATTGGATACCGGTTGTGGTTCTCACATTTGTTCAAATGTGCAGAGGCTAAGAAATAGGCGGTTACTTGGAAAGAATGAAGTGGACCTCCGTGTGGGGAATGGAGCACGAGTTGCTGCCATGGAGATAGGCGACTATCACCTCACTTTACCTTTTGGACGTTGTATTGTTTTGAATAATTGCTATTATGTACCTGCTATGAGTAGAAACATTATTTCAATTTCATGTTTGGATAATGATGAATTTGATTTTGTTATTAAAAATGGCAATGCTCATATTCGTCGCCAAGGCATTTCTTATGGCAATGCCATGTTGCAAAATGGCCTTTATATCCTTGATCTACAAAACAAAGAGTCCATATACAACATTAATACGAAGAGGGTTAAGTCAAATGAATTGAACCCTACTTACTTCTGGCATAGTCGTTTAGGACATGCAAACGAAAAATGCATTTCAAGACTCCACAAAACTGGAGTGCTTGGGTCATTCGACTTAGAGTCTAATGACACATGCCAGCCATGTTTGCATGGAAAAATGACAAAGAGTCCTTTTAATAAGAAAGGTGAGAGGACTAATGGCTTATTAGAACTAATACATACCGATGTATGTGGACCTTTAAGTACACAAGCTAGAGGTGGTTTTAGCTACTTCGTGACATTCACAGATGACTTCAGTAGATATGGCTATGTCTATCTAATGAAGTACAAGTCTGAAACTTTTGAGAAATTCAAAGAGTTTAAGAACGAAGTAAAAAACCAACTTGGCAAAAGTATAAAAGCCATTCGATCAGATCGAGGCGATGAATACTTAAGCCAAGAGTTTGACAGTCATCTAAAAGAGTGTGGTATTATTTCACAGCTCACTCCTCCTGGAACACCTCAATGGAATGGTGTGTCCGAAAGGAGAAATCGAACTCTGTTGGACATGGTTCGATCTATGATGAGTCAAGCTAATCTTCCTATCTCTTTTTGGGGTTATGCATTAGAAATTGTTGCGTTTCTATTGAACCGTACTCCAACTAAAGCAGTTGAGAAGACACCATACGAGGTATGGACTGGGAAAGAACCCAAATGTCTTTTCTCAAGATTTGGGGCTGTGAAGCACATGTTAAGAAATTAACATCTGACAAACTAGAGTCCAAATCCAGTGTCTGCTTGTTTATGGGTTATCCTAAAGAAACAAAGGGATACTACTTTTACTCACAAGCCGAGAACAAAATATTTGTTGCTCGCAAGGCTGTTTTCTTGGAAAAAGAGTTCCTTCTCAAGAAAGACAGTGGGAGTAAAGTAGAACTTGGAGAAATTTAAGTGCCACAAACTCCTATAGAGGATGAGTTGGAAATGGGATCAAGTTCACAACCAGTTGTGGAACAATAATCCATGACACAAGAACCTAGAAGGTCCGGTAGGGTACGTCAGGAGATTGAGAGATATGGATTTCTAATCACTGATAGTGACACTATTGAGTTAGTAGATCGTGAGGATCCTACTACCTACCGAGAAGCTATTAAGAGCCTAGACTCGGAAAATTGGCTTGAAGCCATGAAATCCGAGATGCAATCAGTGTACGATAACTAGGTTTGGACCTTGGTTGATCCACCAGAAAGTGCTAAGGTAATTGAATGCAAGTGGCTATTCAAACTCAAAGCTGGTAAGACCTACAAAGGTAGACTAGTAGCAAAAGGTTTTTGACAAACTCATGGTGTAGACTATGATGAGACCTTTTCGCCTGTAGTCATGCTCAAGTCCATTAGGATTTTACTTGCCATAGCTGCACATCATGATTATGAGATATGGCAAATGGATGTCAAAATCGCTTTCCTCAATGGAAATTTACTTGAGGATGTGTATATGACACAACCTGAAGGTTTTTTCAATCCCAAGCATCCTAAGAAGGTTTGCAAGCCTCAAAAATCCATTTATGGATTAAAGCAAGCATCCCAAAGTTGGAATCTTCATTTTAATGAGGCAGTCAAGGAATTTGACTTCATCAAGAACGAAGATGAGCCTTGTGTGTACAAGAAGGTTAGTGGGAGCATAGTAGTATTTCTGGTCCTATATGTGGATGACATCCTTCTTATTAGGAATGACATTCCAACATTGCAAAAGGTTAAGCAATGGTTGGGAAAATGTTTCTCAATGAAAGACTTAGGTGAAGCCGAGACAATACTTGGTATTCGAATCTATAGAGATAGATCGAATCGGCTCTTTGGACTAAGTCAAGAAAAGTACATAGACAAAGTACTAAAGCATTTTAGTATGGGAGACTCAAAGAAAGGGTACATACTTTTGGCTTTGGGAGTTCCTTTGACTAAAGAATAGTGCCCTAAAACTAAAGAGGAAAGGGACAACATGAGTAGAATCCCATATGCATCTGCTATTGGATCTATCATGTACGCTATGTTATGTACTAGGTTGGATGTTGCTCATGCACTAAGTGTAACCAGTAGGTTTCAGTAAGACCCTAGTGAGAAGCACTGGTCTGCTGTAAAACGGATTCTGAAGTACCTACGAAGGACTAAGAATCACTTCTTGGTGTATGGTGGTCAAGAAGAGCTCGTCATACAAGGTTATGCCGATGCTACTTTTCAGACCAGCACTCAGGATTCTAGATCGCAATTTGGTTTTCTTTTTATTTTGAACGGTGGTGCTGTCAGCTGGAGAAGCTGAAAGTAAGAAACCGTTGCCGACTCAACTACTGAATCTGAGTATATTGCAGCGAGTGAGGTTGCAAAAGAGGCTGTTTGGATTAAAAATTTCATTTATTGATTAGGAGTGGTCCCAAGCATCCTAGATCCATTAGAAATTTTCTGTGACATCAACGGGGCCATCGGACAGGCAAAGGAGCCCCGGTCACACTAGAAATTCAAACACATACTCAGGAGGTACCACCTGATTAGAGAAATCATTGATCGTGGGGACTTCAAGGTTAGCAAGATAGCAAGTGAAGACAATGTAGCAGATCCTTTGACGAAACAATTGCGTCCAAATCTGCACGAAGCTCATTTGAGAGCGTTCGGTCTTAGGGCTATGCCCAATTAGGACTAGTGCTAGTGGGAGATTGTTAGTGTAAGCCCTAGCCCCAATGTATTGTAATAAAACACTTTGAATTAATAAAATGAGGCATATGTCTTATCCATTGTATTCCTGTGCATATCAATTGATAGAACTATCCAAGAATGTTGTTTTGGTTTAAGTTATCATGTGTGAGGTACATGGTTGTAAGACCTTGAAACAAATGAGACATCATTGTAAATATCCCTAGTCAGTCATTGTTATGGGAATAACAATGAATTAAGACTAGTATGCTCTCTCTGATATTATGAGTTCTGTCTTACGGATCATTAGGACAAGAGTGTCAATCAGAGATTATAGATACATGTTAAAGAACATGGTATCTGGATTCGATCCGCTCATGAGAACACTACATGGTACAAGTCATAAGTGTTTCTCATATGCAAGTTTTGTATCGGAGTTCTTAGACCTAAAATCTCTATGAAACTCTTTATGAATTAATGTGTGATTTGACATACACCTAACGTGCTTGTAACAGAGTGACAAGTACGGGTATGCTTGGGTATGCATTGATTCATGTTAGAGAGCATGAGAGAAGTGAAGGGATTACCCCTCTCGATAAGAGAGAAAAATATCATCGGCCACTTGATCAGTGATCAGTGAACTGAGAAGTGTATGGCCATACCGAGATGAAATAATGAGTAATCATTATTTATCTGAGAGTTCAGTGTCACTGGAAGATTAAGAAAGGAATTAATATATATAAGGATGACTAGTTCCATGCCTTATATTAATTCTAATATTTATGGGTAAGGGACATTGCAAAATTGTATTAGGTCACTAGATGCCATATGTATTTTCATTTAATTTGGAATGCTATAATATCTTGCTAGAGAATATATATAGCCTTTGAATTAATTCATTAATTCATTACCAACATTAAATGGACTTATAGGATCGCACATAGAGCATTGGGCTTAAAATATTTAAATAAAGTATTGGGCATTAATTTGGGCTTTTAATTAAAGTCAAATTAATGTGTGTGATGGGTTTTAGATTGCTATTGGACATTGGCCCATGAGAGAGAAAAAAAATTCAACCCACAAGGTTTAATTTCAATTAATTAAATGTCTTATATGAATTTAATTAATTGAGTATTAAAGCCTAAAAGACTTATTATCAAATTAAATCTCTTAATTATGAATATTGGTGGCCGAAATTCCTAGAGAAAAATCAAAGGAATTTCGGCACATGGTATATATTAATTAAGTGATTTATTTGGTTAATATGTCTTATGTTTTAATCTTGGAGTAATTCAAAAGAATTTAAATCAATATATATCTCTTGTTTTAAAGAAGTGATAAAGGCTAAAATTAATTATCCTTAAGTATTTGATTTTAGATTTATCACTTAAAAATAAAAGGATATATATTGAATGAGAGAAAAAACACAAACCCTAATTTTCTTCTATGGTTTTTGCGTGAAACTCTCTCTCTCTCTCTCAAGATTTTCTTTTAACTAATTTTCACAAGGAGAAAGGATATTTCCTCATTCTCTTGTGATCTTGGGTAGTAATAACAACCTAAAAGAAGTACAAAATCAAATTTTGTAGCTTCAAACCATAGCCATCACACAATACATTAAAAGAGAGCTAGCAACCTCTATTTTAGGCCGTCGGTGCAATTGTGTGTGTGAGAATAGGGAGAGTTGCGTAAAAGGCTGTTCCTTGGCATTGGTGATCAATATCTAAGGTGTATAAAGTCATCTCGGTTGCTGGTCATCACCAAACTCAAGTTTTAAAAGGCATCCAAAGTTATAAGTTTTAAAAATCCTAAAATTGCATGTTTCGATTCTTGTCATGGAATTGTTTGGCATGTATGATCGTTTTTGTTGTTTTCCACTACGTGATTGCCATGTTCATGCCATGTCATATTCCATCATATAGGTGGTTTCACTGATAGACCATAAGTAATTAACATGCTGAAGAAAATACACTTCTTACTCGAAGTTGGTTTGTATAGGAAAGGACATATCAAAGGAGATTCCTCATATTTCCTAGATCTTTATACTAGCTTTAGGGGTCTACCCTTATTGTTGAGAGAACGAACCTTAGCTGCTGGGAGATAAGGTGGTGCCTGGTTTTAAACTATTAAATGATGTCTTCAATTAGGAGTAAGGAATTATCAAACAAATCGATGGTTTATAGGATGAAAAGATCCTTCTGCATCACTTAGCATAGGATAAAGAGTATCCTAAAGTGATCATTAGTGAAAAATTGCTTGCTACTTAAAAGAAAAGTAAAGAGAAGATTGAAGCTGAAGCTCCATTGAAGCCAAATCGAGAACCTAGAGAGGCATCTACTACTGCTAAGACTTAAAAAGATGACACTTTCATTGAAATTGTTTATGTTCTGAAACATTTTTATAAGAGCAATGATTCCTCTTTAGACTATATTTATAAGATGAGCAAATTTTCTTGCTTGTGTGATGTTTCTGTTAATTTCAATAATCATAATCATGATTATAAAATATTTATATTTGAAATTAACTCAAGAAACACATGTTTATTTAATCTCTACAAAAGAAAAAACCTACAAGAAATCTTCTTAGCATTAGATATAACTTTTAAAGAGAGAAAATATTTGGAGATTATTGAAAAAATATGAAAGAGTCTTGGCATGAACCTACGAAGACATGCCAAAAATTAATCGAGAGATAGCTAAACATTCCATCCCAACTTACCCAGGATATAAGCATATCAAGCAAAAGCTTTAGAGACTTAGGCCGGAGTAGGCTGAAAATGTCAAATACAAAGTTAGGAAAAAATAGATGCCAAATTCCTAGTAGAGGTCTAATACCCAACATTGTTAGCAAATGTAGTTCTTATAGCCAAGAAGGATGGAAGGGTTGGAGTCTATATGGACTACCGAGATTTGAACAAAGCTTAGCCTAAAGATGACTTCCCCTTACCTCACATAGATGTCTTGGTTGATAGTACAATGGCTTGTGCCATGTATAACTTCATTGATGGGTATGCTGGGTACAAATAAATTCTAAACAAGAATGTGGATAGGATCAAAACAACTTTCATCTCCAAGTGGGGTACCAATGCCAATTAAGTTATACCTTTTGGATGTAAAAATACAAGTGCCACCTATAAGAGGATGGAAAATATGATATTAGATGACTTGATCCATAAAAAGTTAGAAGTGTGTATGGATGATATGATGCTCAACTTCATTACTTAAGAAGGCCATTTTAAGGCATTAAAAAAGTTATTTCAAAGGATCGATAAGTACAATCTCCTCCTCAACCTAAAGAAGTGCATATTTAGAGTTACTTCAGGTATGTTTTTAGGGCATATGGTGAGCCAAAGAGGAATGGACATAGGTCCTAACAAGGTGAAAGCCATTAGGGAAATGCCTATACCTCAGAAGTAATAAGAATTTAAAGGATTTGGAGGTAGGCTTTAATACATAAGCAGGGTTATAGCCAAGTTTACTTCAATTTTTGAATTGAGTTTCAAGTTGCTTAGGAAGGATCAGTCAGTTGTTTAGGAAAGGACTATAAAAAGGCGTTAAAGATCATTGGAGAGTACCTTTTGCATCCACCAAAAATAGGTAAGCCTTAAATCTTGTATTTGGCTGTAGGGATAGTGTAGTGGGGGCTATGATGGCTCAAGAAGATGGCTTTGGGATTGAGTATATGGTTTACTATCTTAACAAAAAGTTTTTTCCATATGAGGCTAGGTATATAGAAGTTGAGAAGATTTGTCTAGCAGTCGTTTGGGCTTCAAACAAGCAAAGACATTACTTTTATTCCTACAGAGCGTAAGTTATGGCTAAATAGAACCCTCTAAGATACTTGCAGGAAGCACCCTTGCTCCTGGGAAAGATTTTTGGGTGGATAATCCTCTTGCAGGAGTTTGACATTGAATACATCATCAGGAAAACCATTAAAGGAAGGGTTGCAATAGAATTCATAGCTTATCAGCCACTAGAAGGGGAAGAGGTAACCTATGAATTTGCTGTTGAGGATATTGTAGTTATGACTATACAGGGATGTCAAATGTACTTTGATAGGGCTACGAATAACAAAGGAGCTGGAGTATGAGTGATTTTGGTAACCTTAGAGAAAGAGAAGCTGCCTTTTGCCAAATTATTAAGGTACAAAAGAAACAAACAATGAGGTAGAGTATGAAGCTAGTATCTTTGCATTAGAAGCCTTACTAACGAAGAGGGCAAAGTCTATAGAAGTATTTAGAGATTCATCTTTGGTGGTTTATGAAGTGAGGGATGAGTGGTCAGTAAAGGAAAAATGATTACTTCCCTACATCAAATGTTTGAAGACTTTAGGCTATTGATTTGACGTATGCATGTTTGGGTTCAACCATAAAGAGGAAAACATACTAGTAGGTGCCTTAGCCACTTTAGTATCAATATGGGACAACCCAAAGGGAATAAGTATGAAGCCATTGGTGGTTTTGAGTTCTGACAAGCTGTACTTTGAATTTGAGCAAATAATGGACATCGAGGTGGATAATGGGAAGCCTTGGTGTTTTAACACTCAAAATTATTTAGAAAAATCAGTATTTCTAGAGGAAAATCCCCCTGAGAAATACCAAAGAACGAATTGCAAGTTGTCAACTCATAATTACTTTAGGCAAAGTGCTTTATAAGAGGCAACCCGATGCTAATTAACTATGGTGCTTCAATGAGAAAGATGCTAAAAAGGTCGTGAAAGATGTATATGTAGGAGTATGTGGAGCTCATATGAATAGATTAGCTTTAGCAAATAAGATCATGCACCAAGGATTCTTCTAGCTTACAATGGATACTAATTATTCTAAATACGTTAGAGAGTGTCAGTTGTGCCAATAATGCAAAAATTTAGCACACTTACCGGTTTCTAAGTTTTGTAACCTTACATCTCCTTGCCCATTCGTCATATGGGGCATAAACATAATAGGTATGAACCATCCGCTAACTTCAAATGGACATAAATTCATCATAGTTAACGTCAACTATTTCACAAAACGGGTGGAAGTAGAATCTTTTAAGAAGGTGATGCTAAGGATATGGCTAAGTTATTAAAAGGAAATTGATATATAGGTATGGCTTACCAAATCATATAATGTCCGACAATGGGTTGTAATTTTTTTGGAAACTAAGCATATGTTTAAGAAATATAAAGTCCAACATCATAGGTGCTCTCCTTACCAACCTCAGACAAATGCAGCAGTTGAAGCAACAAACAAGAATGTCAATAGGATCTTAGCTAAGATGGTTCGAACATACAAAGATTTGATCAAAAAGCTACCTTTTGCATTTTGTAGTTATAGAACTATAGCTAGAAATTTGATAGGGGCTATTCAATTCTCGTAAGCTTGTGGGAGAGAAGTTGTAATGCCAATAGAAATTGACCATAAGTCTTTCAGGGTGGCTTTAGAAGCTAAATTACTAGAAATAGGGTTGGGTAGATAGAGGTTGTTACAACTGAACCTATTAGATGAGGATAGGATGTGAGTTTACTACAACCACCATATGTATCAGAAATATTTAGCTCATTCCTTTGAGAAAAATGTTAGGATACAACCTTTGGAGGAGGGATATTTAGTGTTCAAGAAAATGAAGCCTTGCATTCTAGACATCTAAGGCAAGTTTAGGCCTACTTAGGAAAGACCTTTCATTCTAAAAAAGTTATTGTCCAAAAGATTCACTATTGTGATTGATTGTCATGATAATGAGTTTAGAGAATCGATAAACATTGATAGATTAAAAAGGTTATATGGCTAAGACTCGAAAGAGAAAAAGAAGAGAATAAGAGCCCTATAGGTTGAAAACTTTAAAAAATAGTTGCTTTACTCAAATTTTGTAGCCAATTAGGGTGAAAACTGAAAAACGCATTATGAGAAAAAATTAGGGATTAAGAGAAAATAATTAATCAACAAAATCAAAAAAGCTTGGTTGATGACAAGAGTTATGATGCTCTTAACATTTTATTTTGAGACTGAATAATATGTGTCATTTATATAGTATTGAATAATGATCATGTGTATTGAAATCGGATAGACTAGCCACATTTGTATCCAAAAGCATTATTAATGTATTGAAAAGTAGTATTTTCTTCTTCATATGTTCAATTTTTAAAAGCACTAATAAATGACAAAAATTATAGTCCACGATAGTATCTAATCTATTATATCTATATCACACCGCTCTCTCTCGATAGATGCTTAATTTGATGCATCCTATTCTCAACTTCTGGACTTATAACCCATTGATTGTAAATGGTAGAGATGGTGAAGTCATTAGCACTAATATTGGAAATGATGGTCCTTATGGAGATTCAAGCCTAGATCCTTCGATAATAACCTATCAAGAAAAGAGTAGAGAGTGGACCACCTCTAAAAGCTAAAGGGCACCTGATGATTTCATGATGATCCCTATATTGGCGAGCACAATGAGTAGCAATGTAGAACATGGCCTAGTGTAATCCACAAAAGTGGACACACCTAAAAGGTCAATACCGAACCATAAAGGATATGGACAACCAAGGGCACCTAAAACTATTGTCACCATCTGCTAAATGAGCCACCCAGACAACACCCTCATAAGATCAATGGAACTCATATAGTCTCTGCCTAAGAATATAGTGACTCAACAAATAAGTGCTCATGGCTCGAGGAGGGCGGTCTGTTATCTACTTCAACTAGTCATGTAGCCACACCTAAAAAAAAATCAACTAGGGTGAGTTAGGTTCATCCCTAGCAAAAATAAGGATGCATTTTTCCATAAGAAAACAAAGTGTGAAAACCCATAAGGGGTACACTACCTTTAAAACAATGATGTACTTTGAGCAGTAAAGGGTTACTGGTAAAGTAGGTAGCATTATTAATATGAATAACATCAAGGCCAATCATCATCTCTACCGGAATCAATGGAAATGGGGTATGATTTTGATGCACACCATCCTTGATGTTGAAATGTCCATGGTCCCTAGTCAGATAGTCCATGCATACTAACATGAATTGGGCAAAGCAATGTAGTAAGGCCATACCTATCCAAAATGTAGGAAAATCATCAAAATTCCCCAAAACATCAATTAGCCACTCAAATGAAAAAGTCCTCCCTTAAGATATCAGGCCTCTAGCCTCAAAAGAAAGAACACCCAAAGCTTGGGTGACCTATCTGGAATGATTAGGAGCAAAAGAACGTAACTAAAGATGAGTGGCAAGAGCAAATCTCATAACAACAATCTTAGCAAACTCCTCGAGCATGCAGACAGTATAACTCCTGGTGTGTAAACCTGTAAACATGGAATAATGGGTCATAGTATTGAGCAACAGTTAAGATCAAAGCTCTATTTAGTTCCACCCTCCTTAAAAATCTTAGGGTGTGGTATGGGATCAAGATGGGTTCTTCCTTAGTTTTTAGGTCATCCAATAATCTATTCAGCTTGGTCATTGATGGAGTTGACATGGTGGAGATATTCGAAGGATCTAAGTGGCTAGAAGTACCATAATAATAATAATAATAATAATAATAATAATAATAATAATAATAATAATAATAATAATATAAAAAATAAGAAAAAATGCAAGAAAAATAAATAATTTGAAAATAAAAAAGAAAGAGAGAGGGAAAATACCTTGAATAAAGCTTTATTGGAAGAAAGAAGGTCAAAAGGCACAAAGGCCAAGGAACAAATCAAACTATTTATAGAAAAAGCTTGACACATGGCTGCCCTTAGGAGCAACTCATGGCCTAGCCTTCTATCAACCTTAGACCACCCAAATGAGCCTTTCTGCATGCCCCATACATTGTATATATATTTTTACAAATTTTTCATTTTGGAATAAGTTCAGGAGAACCATTGAATATGAGGGACACTCTAGAACATTTTAGATTTAGAGAATCCAAAAATTCAAGAAGTATTTAAGTTTAGGGACTATTTTGTGTAGTAAAAATAAACAATAATAATCAATTAAATCATAATAACAATTTTTAAAGTTAATTAATATAATAAATAAAGATATAAAATAGAAAACAAAGAAATAGAAAATAATAAAAAAAGAAGTCAAAAAAGTAAAAAAAAAAACATTAACAGATGGGATGTATGTGGCGATCATTTGTCACTTGTAACAGACGCTCAGCTCGTCTATCACTCAAAAATTTGAAAAGCAAGCCTTTTCTTTTCCATCCTTCTATTTCTCTCTTTATAGCTACCATTGTTATAGATTTCAAAGGTTTTTGCTTTAATTTTTCCTTTCTTTCTCCCTCATTTTTCAAATTATTTGCATCTAAATTCTCCTTAAGTCAACATATATCCTGATACTACTACTTATTCTATCTTCCATCACATTTTTATATATTCATTTTCTTCACTTCAACTAAGTTTTCCTAATTTATTATCTGATATTTTTCTGTTTTGATCTTAATAGTCTTATTTTTTGATATTTGAATTTAGTGGGATTAATTTAAATGCCTAGTTATGCTTTTTTTTAATTTGTATATTTTATTATTTATGCCTATTTAATGCCATGTTATTTTGCTTTTATATAAAAATTTATTAGACATTTCTTTGAGTTATAATTATTTCCTATCTCTTTTAGGTGTAAAACAATTGATGCCTTCGAATGTACAACGCTTACATTCCTTTAATTTTTAACTTAACTTAATTAGTTAGTTGAATGTGGTAACATTTAATTTAGTTAAACTATTAAACTTAGGTATGTAACCATTTTTAGCTTGACCCTTTCTTTGTTCTCTTTTAAGTATAGTCGGATTGTTAACTTAACCTTAGAATTAGAATGCCTTCCCAATGGTGATTAAAGTAAGAATGATGATAAACTTTGTGTAAAAATCATCATCGTTAAAAAAGAACTATATAGTGGCCTTAATTCCCTATGTTATTACTTTTAAATGCTTCTTATGCAAGAGATAAACATATTTCTAGCCCAAATGCTGCCAAAATTTTGCTGAAATTTTGTAGAGTTTTGCTTGTGTAAACTGCTTGATTAACATGCATGATTACTAGACTACCCATTAACATGCTTAGGCTATTGTAAATTTTTGTGTGGTACTTAATGCACATTTTAGTGATGGTTGGCCAATGCAGGTTTACACTGCCATGTTGCCAAAATTTTGTCAAATTTCTTAAGTATTCAATTTTTTCCATTATTTACAGTGTAAGTTAACTTCAAAAAAAACTAACAATTAACTTTTGTAGGATGCCACATAGAGAAGTGTAGACTACATTGGCTCTACCCACTCCAGGATGGAAGACCCCATGATAGGTTAAGAGATATCGGTCCTTATCTAAAGTGTAGAACTGCTTTGGCAAGTTGATGTCACAGTAATTCCTGCATCCTATGGAAATGATTGGCAAGGTCAACAAGTTGCTAGCTACTGAAGGATGGTTGGTGTTCTTCACTCCATCCTTATAGAATTATCCTAATGTCATTTTGGAGTTCTATTTTACCCCAGAGTATGGAGGCTTCTACAAATTTGACATAAAAGAAGGGGTGGTTAGGCTCGGAGTACTTGATGTGCAGCATAACATTATAAGTCAACATTTCACATAGCCTATAGGACTTCAAGTAGGAACAATTATTTTGATGCCAGAGAGGGGGGAAGTGAGAGAGCATTGGGCAGACATCATGTTTTATGGGGCCATGTATCCATTTGACATGGCCAAGAGTACGATGTTAGCCTTATAGTTATTTAGGTGTATTCAAAAGGTCTAATCTACCTCTTACCTCGACTATATCAATAGTCTTGTGTCGGTTAATGGAGTCGATATAAGTTTCTTATGGGTGATAAACACAAGCAAGAGGGTGTACATCACACATGATATCATTGCCACCTTACTCAAAGTAGCTCCTCACCAGATGTCGTAGATATTTATAGGAGTAATGTTAACCCACTTGCTATTGGATTTAGAGGTAGACGAGTGGACCTTCGATCGAGTACTATAGGACGACACCTTCATAGATCTATAAGCAACTTTACGTATAAACATGGTGGAATTGATTCAAGGGCAGGAGGGATAGTATAGACTTCTAATAGTCCTAAACACTAGAGAGTGCATTGAGCTAGACCCTATTTTGCTAAAGCAACCAGCAAAAGGCAAGGGTTAGGATCAACATGGTTAGCCACCTCAGGTACCTCCAGCATTGCTAGTATAACATGATCAACAGCAGTCCAAGGAGTCTTAAGGGGCAAGCATAGATTCACACTTTGAGATGGACATGCAAGTTGATTTGGATGAGCTTTTTGGTAGGTAACCTCCCCTCCTATAAATCTATAATCACCTTTCATGTGATGACCATCACCATCCAAGAGATCAAGGAGGTACTAACCATATGGTAACTAAGGGGCGTCCAGTTCTAATGCTCCATCGCCATATGGTCACCTGAAGGCATCCACTTCCACTGCTCAACCACCAGCTTAACCGACATTTGCTCCATCATCCATTGACATCAAAATGAGATTATCTTCCATCGAGGAATCAATCTAGACTATCCAACAGGTCATCCAGCAATAGTACGAGACCTAACACACCATTTTAGCCATAGTACAGTCTATATAGACTCAACATCAAACTAATGTAAAGGATATCAGAGCATATTTGGTAGCAATTAGACATTGATTTGATGACACTCTACAGGCAGTTTTTAATTCCATCACTCAGGTTAAAGAGTAAGGAGGTCACATTAAGGTAGAGGTCCCTAAGAGTATACATGCTATGATTGAGACTGATGAGGAGTTGAGAAGGTCCATCATTGACTTGAAAGATGATTTGATGAGGTATCTAAAGCAGCACCCCTCATCTAGTTTCAAGGATAAGGGACAACTCCGAGCACCTGCCTAGGGTCTACCGCACTACATAGATTTATGTTCAGATTTCTACAGTAGAAGGAGTAGCCACTAGCTCTCTCTTAGGTACTTGCACCACACAAACCCCCCAAGCCTTCAACTTTTCATCATCCATCTGGACCATCACACCGCAAAGGACGGGGGCCTCTACAGTAGTTTTATTTTATATTGAAGGAGTTCTTAAAACTTTTGAATATTTTGATGTATATAAGATATAAGACAAAAAATTTATACATTTATTTATGTTGTATTTATGATTAATGTATCTAAAATGGGGATACATGACAAAAAAAAACAACAAAATGCATAATCAAAGTAACAATATGGCAACTGGAAAAGATGAAATGGTAAAATAAATGATAAAATAAAAAAAGCAAAAATGTAAAAATAACAAACAACAAATTTGATAAGCTAGACATTGAGACCACACTTTCTTAGACGTATTGTGACACCCTCTACAAAAACTTAAGTCCGAATGTTGGAGTGTTCTATTTGGAATGACGTATGTTTAAGTTGCATTAGTCAATTTCTTAATACTAGTAATTTGCAATCTCTTTATGTTTTAAATCTCATTTCACTTTAGCATCGTAGAGTTACTATTCATTTGGCAAAAATTTGAGCAGTATAAAGGCTATAAAATAAAGCTACTTAAACCTTTAAATTGTCAAAATTACACTCCTAATCCACTTCCAATACTCCAATAATAACATATTACTTCTAATATCAACTCAGAATCCAACACATAACTATCATTCAAGTAACCATATAGCATACATAACCATAATTTTACTATTGTTAAACATCCATTGCATATTACACAATACTAATTTCTAAAGAAGTCTAATAAATAATAGATATAAGTTTTAATCTCTATACTTGGTGCATATGTACATGCCATTAGAATTTTCATCTACAATGCCTTCCATTACATATCTCTACACATAGTCAAACAAACCACACATTAAGAAACGATGTTGCCTAATGATGGATACACTACACAAAATTTCATTTACAAAACTATATTATTCAAAATTACCATTTTACCCTATATTTTTATATATTACCATATAACTTAGAGTTTGTTCTCATAGTACTTTCAATTACCCCTTTAGTCCTTCTTTCATTTAATCTTATATTTTTCCTTATATATTCCTAATTTAAAAGGAAAATTATGATTTAATCACTAAAGTTTACTTTTTACTTATGCTACATTACTTTACAATTTATCCCTAAAACTTTCATTATTTATAATTTTGCCGTTCTTCACTTATTTGACCGTTTGAACTCCTTTAGCCACGTTTCAATGCAAATTTATAATTTTTCCCTCATTTTCTTGTGTAAGTACATATTTACCCCTTTTTGGCCCATTAATTACAATTTTCACTTTATTTAATTTTTAATCATATATGTTATATCTTTTATGTATAATTTACCATTTAGTTCTTATTTTCTTGCATAATTACATTTTACTCCTAATATTGCCCAGTCAAACCCTTAAATTGGATATGTGGGATGAAGACTCCAATGATGCCAAATAAGCTGGAGCGGCCACTTGACATGATTAACTACTCTACAATGTGTTGAGGTGACCAATTGACATAATGAATGCCTCAACGTGTGCAAGCCAACTATCAATCATCTTATTGTGCTACCACAATATGTGTCCCTATGGCTAGCCATTACATCCTAAAATTATGGATTAACCACTGTACACTAAGCGTAAATATTTTAACTATCTTATGTTATATTATCTCATTGAATTTTCTAAAGTTCCACATTATGTCATAATTCTTATTTTTTTATAGCTTTTATATTTATGCATGTCATATATATATTCATAAATAAGTAAAGTATTATACAAAAAAACATAAATATGATATTTCCATATGGTACCACATTTGCTCATACCTTGTCCAAAAACATACATTATGATTTTCCATGTATTTTCATATCTCATATGTTCCTTTAATTATTTTAGATTTTCTTCTAAAAGTATACATTAAAATCATACCTATAACTCTTTAATACACAAATGGTCTCCATTATGTATAACTTGTGTGCATTATGTACACTCATAATTAAAGGTTTTAACCATACTTACTTAACTCATTTATAATCATAATGTTCAAATTATGTCAGATATTCCTTAATGACTCAATTATTACATAACTACCCTAACAATACCATTTAACCACCTTAGGTTGTGCTACATCTAAGTTATTTTCTTTACTAATTTTTATTTTTTATATCTTAATTCATCATTTTCTTAATATATCTCAAATAATTTCACAATTATACGTAAAATTCCATGGTTACATAATGTTAATTTAAGAAAACTTCAATGGATGTAAATGAAATAAAATGTAAATTTGTATTCACTAACCTTAAATAACTTGAAAATCATCTATTCTTCATTCTCTGTGCCTTTTTTCTCCTTGATTTTCTCTTCACCTTGTTTTTCACCTTTACACCAAATTGAAAGAGGGAGAATTTATGAGTTTATGCAATGAATTTCAACATATAATCACTTATAAATTATGCTACAAATGATTCTCCATAATTCTATACCAAGACCCATAATTAATTCAAATAAAAACTTATGAATTTACCTAATTAACTTTCTCTCACTAAAATTCCGCCCTTTCTAAGCTTTCTTTTACTCTAATCTTTATTACTGTGATGATGATGTGGTTTTAGAGTGTACGTTGGTAAAACTTAGGCATAAGATATGGTGGAGTTTAAGAGAATAATGAACAAAAATGGTAGAGTGTGAAAGAAAGGGAATTTCAATTTTTTGAGGAAAAAAATGAAGATTTTTTTTAAAAATTAAAGAAGTTTATGAAGAATTCTAAACCTCTTTGTTTTTTCCTATAGTGTATCAAATGATGGGCTAGAATTTGATCATTTACCATTCATCCAATGGCTTATTTTTAAGCCACTTACCACCGCCATATTGATCCCTACAATCTCTTATTTACAACCAGTGGATATAGGTCCTCCTAACACATTTCCTTATGACATTTATGCCTTTAGTAATGATGTGCTAAATCCATGAGTGCATGATTTATCGATTATAATACTTAAGATATCGTTCCCATAAGCACCAGATAGGTTATTACACAATGCTACTTGATCTTAATCTTGTTTACAATGAATCATTAATTTGATTGCTAAATTTAACTAATAATGTTATACTAAACTATTAATTACCCCTAAGTTAATGATGGTCAATGAGACAAATAAAAATAATGATGTAAAAATTGACAATATAAAGCTTGATATTACTCTTTATGTTAAATGCAATCTTTATAATGCAAGCTAAGTTGGAATAAAGTTTTAAATCACTCTCTCGACATGAAGTATAATGCCTAAAACATGCAATTAAAATTCTAACCCGTAACTCTGCTATCATACTTATAAATTTTAAGAATAAATACCAACCTATAACAACTATCTTAACATCTCGATTTCTCCATCAATGTTTTGATAATGAATTCCTAATAGATTTTAATAAAACTATATCTCTCAAGCTATACCCTTACCTATAATAATCAAGCATAAAATACTAATAGAAAATTATGCATTTAAAGACAACTTGTATCAAGTAGAATAAAAAAATATTAACAAAGATGTTCAAGTTCCTAAAATATAATTCAAGTGGTACAAAGAAGATTAGACAATTGAAAGATAAGTAAAAATATGATGTCTCAATCCTTTCCCCTATTAATGATTTCTTCTTCTTCTTTGTTATTGTCTTCCCTTCAAAAAATAAATTCTTGTACATCTTTACAAAAATAATAAAACTACTCTTAATAATTATTTCTTAACTCTTTTACCTCTCTTATATTAATTGTATTTATAAACTCTTTACAAAATATTACATCTCTTCAAACACCCTTCTAGAGGTACACAAACCTTGGTGAAAAGTCATACCTCTTTGAAACTTGATTTTAAATTTAAATTGCATAACCACCATTTATAATTTCCTTGTCAAGCATTGTGACCCTTTAAGAACCCTTCCATAGTTACACAACTCTTCAAGTACCCCTTTATAGTATACATCATTTGGTGTAGAGTCATATCCCTTTAAAGTGCCTTTTGAAAAATAACTAAACCAACATTTCTCTCTTTCGCACTCTCGACTCCTATCGTTCTCATGGCACAACATTGGAGCTTCAAATGTTAACTTTTTTCTAGTTAACTTCCTCTTCCTCTTTCCTTGCCAAGTTGTGATCGTGACCTCCACCGTGCCCATGACAACATTTTGTTTTCTTAGCTCAATTTTGGCCTTCTTCTCCTTATTTTATTCATTTTACTCCTACACAACACAAAACACATAAAAGAATAAAAGATACCACATTTCACACATAAAATAACTTAAAATTAAATACTTATACTGCAATTATAAACATAAAACACTAAATTGACGTGAGCTATACGGCTCAAATCAATTCCCCACACTTAAACCTTTGCTTGTCCTCAAGCAAAAACCTAAAATGCAAGCACACAAAACATAACAAAACACAATAACAACAAAATTAATATCAATATGGCATTATTATGGAGCATTCATACTTGATAAATATTTAGTGACCAATGAAACAAGATCATCTTACAATCTACTAGTCTATGTCAACAAATTCCCAATCAATATCATAAATAGTCAAGCCTTAATATCCATGTACACTTAACCAAAGAATTGTGAGAATGCAAAGTATAAAATTATAAGCACCATAAAAATCAAATTTCTTACAACCTGTATTAGTAACACTACAAGAAAAATGACCTTTAAGGACCAAAAATCTGGTCCTTAAAGGAGAAAAACTGGTTCTTAATGGTTAATAAGGACCTAATTTATGGTCCTTAAAGGCTCTGCCGGTAATGACTAATAAGGACTAGATTTGGCATGTGGTCTTTAAAATTTATTAAGGACTAGAAAAATTTTGGTCCCTAAAAAATATTAAGCTCCAGATTTCTTATCATAATTAATCCACCTCACGTGATCCATACAACCTTTAAAAAAATTTAAGGACTAGACTAGCAAAATAAGATGATTTACATCTCTATAATTTCCTAACAAAATGGCCATCAACATTTGCATGAAGTCTTCAAACCTTCATTGTCAATTATATGCTATATTTTGTTACTGCAACAAAGTACAATAAGAAAACAAAATGATTTAGTGAAAAAAAATATAGATCTATTAATAATAACTAGTTGAATCAAAAAGCAATTTAACAACTCACCCATAAAATATTCTAGTTCCATAAGTGTAATTATATACACTTCAAAAAGTTAGTATATGAGGGCTACAAAATACATGCAGAACATAATTAGAACAGTAAAAATGAATATATCATATTCAAATAATTACACTTACAATTCTAAATTTGGTTGACAAGTTATATAGAATAGAATTTGATATTCCATGCCATTTCTTATTATATATCATAAATCTTATTTCAGTTAGCTTAATATTTGAAAAGCTCAACTGTAAATTTTTTAACAGAAAGTGATTAATTGATGAATTGATTAATTGTAGCCAGTCCTATCAGCTACTTCCATGGACTATTAACAAAAAGTGATTACCAACATTCCAACACACGAACACTAAACTCAATCCAAGTAAAAAAGAAGACAGTAGCAACAGGCATAGAATTCTTTCAAGGTTAACATACACTAACCTCAATTTCACATATCACATCACATTAAAAGGCAAAACAGAAATATGTAATCAGTAACCATGTATTCCAAATTACTAACCTATAATATTCTTTAAGTTGACTAGTCAGTTTCTTGAAAGGGTACCGCTGATGGAGGCTTGACATTAGATTGGTGGGATAGCAACAACTCTTTCAATTTTGTAAGTTCATTCACTTGACATTCCATAGCAGATAAATGATCTTTCAAAGCTTGATTTTCGTTTCGAGTTGAATGTAGCTCAACCAACAATTTTGCTTTAGATAAGCTACCTTTAAAGTCCTTTGCCTTAACCCCACCTCCAAAACCAACCACATGACTACAATTTTGAGGGCTAAAGCATCTTTCTACTACCTCAATGTTAGAATGAGAGGGCTCAGACTGCACTAATTCTTGGATATCGGCCTAGAAAATATATTACAGTGATTTACCAAAATCCTATATAATTAACATAAACACATTTCATGTTGTATACTTTACATGCATATATTTTTCAATTGTTTCAAGTTCAACAAGCTTGTCTTTCTTCTTTTGAGTCTCAAAGAAAATGGTTGCCATGTTTGGTGGATTGCCATCTTTCTCTCCCTTAATAGTAATAAACAAGTCAATACTCCTCAATATAAAGAGAAAAATAGAATAAAAAGGAAAAAGAAAAAGATAGCAAAATAATTTATAAACATAAATTTCACCAATTATAACACCTTTTGATAAATGATTTCTCTAATAGGCTTGCTACCAGTATGATGAGGCATTTTTAGCTTAGCCTTATTTTCTACATTTCTTTTGCTTGTTAACTATATTAGTGAAATAAAAAAAAGTCACATTAGAGTATTCACAAATAAAATTAAAGTAAAAATAACATAATGTTACAACACTATATTATATGATACCTTAAACTTCTTAGTAATCAATCACTTAATTACATAATTTAGGTCTAATGGATACTTACCTTAACCTTAAACCATTCAATGAATTTCATATTCTATTCCCCATCAGAAAGGTGTTCGAAAGTGTCCACATGAATTTTTGAAAACTTACTAAAAAATTAAGGTGAAACACGTCATGTAAAACTGAAAAAAATTATGAAGGAAAAGTGATATGCATAAGATTCCTTCAATGGCTCCACAAAATCTTACAAAAGGCTATAAAATTTTTTTGCTTCAACATTGGGTTCATCTTCAAATCCACCATCACTACCAATGTTCATTATGTCTACATCAAATTCAGGATATAAATCTCTCAAGATCCCTTCAATTTCATCCTCACTTGAATCATTATCATCTTCATCTTCCCAATCTGATTCTAGTTTACCTAACACTTTCCCGTGATGATACTAAAAGGTATAACTTTTAATTATTCCATATACTTTCAAATGTGACTCGACTATCTCTCATATTCTTAAAATTGTGTTGCAACATTTTACACATGGACAACGTATTTCATCTTGTTCTCTTATTCTTTTAAAAGCATAATTTAAAAATTTTTTCACCCCAACTAAGTATGCTTCATCAAGTCGGTCATTGACAAGTTTCATCCACTACTTATCGGGTGCCATAACCTTGGTATTTATATTTCAATAGATTAATTAGTATAACATTTAATTTCTAATCTAATAGGACATTATAATTCATTCAACTAATAATTTAGTAAAATATAATCTTTTGAAACATAGATCAATAAAGTATAAGAGAAATATGAAATGACTATGAAATTTTAACCTCTTACAAATTAAGATGCTAATTGAATCATTCAAGCCTTATGTGCAATTTATAACAACAACCAATCTAAAAAATATAGCTTACAAGATAAAAGATATCATTATCAAATAGTAGGTAAGATATCACTATAGGGGCAAATTCATCAACCAAGGAATCACAGCTTGTTTACCTAGCACCCGTTGAATAGAAGTCTTTCAGTTGCCACGAACAGTTCTACCACAGCAACAATATTATACCAAATGGCAGCATTACAACAGCAATAAAACATACAGCAGCATTCCTGCAAATTAAATAAAACTTGCTTATCAGTTAATAAAAAGAACTTTTAAAGCTGAAAACATTTAATTTCCAATGTGCTTATCAGTTTATGTTGTTACTGGATATAGCCCATATATTTCCTTTGTAGCAAGTAATATACAACATATATATGTATATAATAGGTAAAAGAGAGAAATATTTAGAAAAAGGAAAATAGAAATTGAATTTGAGAGCAAGCTTTGGATCTATAGACTTTGTCTGATGTAAGACTTTATTAAGTAACATTTTTTAGGCTTAGTGTCCGTGAGAGTGTACAAGTAGAGTGGGTGATGTATTAATTTTCTTTCCCAATAGTATAAAATTATAAGGATTTATTTGTAAATACATACAAATAATATACATTAATTAATTGGTGAAAGATAATAGGGATGCTGATTGAGCATCAGTGAATATATTGTTCTGTACATTAGAAAAGTAGATATTTAAAATGATAGAAAAGGACAAGAGGTGTTAAAATTGTGAAAGCAATAGTCTTTTGAAAAGAAAAAAAAGAGGAAAGAGGACAGTATACAGTAATATTAAATCCAAGGCTAGAGCACAACATCCAAAACTATCAAAACTAGCATCGGTAGTTGATTGAGTAAAAAATAAAGCACTTGTACACAATTGAAAGTAAAAACCAATTACCAAAAAAACTAGAATCCAACCCCAACAGACCCCTCTATAATTCACATCAATAAACCTACCCTTTTCATTATAGACAAAAATTGAATACCTACATAAAAACCAAAGAAACATTCTGCAAATCAACATTGCAGGCCCCATATCAAAGCAATAATATAAGTAGATTTAATACTTGTAGAAAAATAAAAATTATTAATTTTTAAATCAATCCTTTATTACTAATATGGAGAACTTATAGATGGAACACACAATTCTACCACAGCAGCATCATTCCTGCATTGTAATTACCATAACAAGGATGAAATACTTAAAATGATTATTAAAAAACTTAAATAAAACATACAGCAACAATACAAGAGGGTATTATTAAAAGATGGCTAACATAAGCACAGTCCCGCAAGGAATCTAAATATGTTGTTCAGTTACTTCCTGAAATTTCCTATTAATTAATTGAGAATATGTATTGAGTTTCTTTTTTGAAATTTAAATGGCAAAACTCAATAAAATCGTAGAGCCAGAAGAAGAGATATAAAAGCTGCCTAAAATAGCAAAACAATGGAACAAAAAACACAACAACAAAGCAAAACAACAGAAAACAAAACAATTGCCTAAAATAGAACCACAGAGCCAGAAGAAGAGATATAAAAGCTGGGAGCTCAGCCTGGTCATACAAAATTAAAAAACTGGAACAAGGCAAAAGGGGACCACACGACAAGAGCCACTGCAAGCCACTAGAAAATTAGGAGGAGTAACTGATAATTATGAATTATATAATATTTTTATTGCATTTTTATATTTTTAAATTAGTTAATTTAGAATTAATTTGGTTAATTTTATGTTTAATTAGTTAATTTATGTGTTTGTAGGTTTATTTGTAAGTTTTGATATTTTTCAATGCTTAATTGTAGAAAAGGAGGAGTAAATTGAAGAAAAGAGAAGTTAAGGGGAAAAATTGTAAAATTGGGAAAAATCGAAGAAAGTGTGGTGAGGGACATCAGAGAATAACTTAAGATTTTTCCAAAAATCACTTAATCAAGTGACCTTACACTCTCCTAAGTAGTTTTAATAAGAGAAAACCACTATTCTGAGTATACAAGCCAGTCTCTTGAGCATTTCATCACTCAACTGAGTGACTAAAGCCACTCTCCTGAGTATTTGACACAATTTAATGATAAAATAATTCCTCTTTTATAGAAATTCATCTACAATTTGATTTATGAAGTCACAAAACATAAAACTTGTTCTTTTAGCAGTATAATTTATTTATAAAAGGAAGTCAAAGCACCAGAACTAGAGGGAGAGCTAGCTAGATGTTGGGAGACAATTAATTATGAATTTTAGCTTTAAATTTCTTTGGGTATTGTACAATAGTTTTACATTAGTTTTTAGTTTAGTTTTCTGATTTTCTTCAGTTGTAATTCTCCTAAAGACTCAAGCTTTTTATTGGTGTTCTAACACTACATGAAAAATTCATTTTCCTGACGGAATTGAGTGAATTTTCATAGGAAAACCAAATTACTGACGAAATTTAACGACAAAAAATGGCGAAGGAGAATGCTTGTAGGTACCTTTGTCAACGAAAATTTTTTCTTCGGTAAATTTACCAACAGAAAATGTTGATTGTCGCTAATTCCGTCAAGAGGTGCAGACAAAAAACTGTTGTCATTCGCCATATTTACCGACAGAATTAGTTTCCATCATTAAAATTATCGACGGATTATATTTTCTATCGAAAATTTTATCGATGAAAATAAATATTCCGTAGGCAAAATTCCGATGGAATGATAAATTTTTTTGGCAAATTTAACGATGGTAAGTTTATTTACATCGGTAAATTTGCCTTCTGCTAAAGAAATTTGCGACGGAATTATCCATCACAATTCCATCACTAAAAATATTATATATTTTTTATAATTATTTAATAATTAGCTATTGGTACGACATTGTTCACACTAATTTTCATTACGATATTGGTACGACATTGTTCACACGAATTTTTTTTAATGATAATACAATCATTGCCATATCGCCACGATAATGTTATCTCTAAATTTTTCTACGATAGCGCATTCATCATGATATTGCTACAAATATATTATCGTTAAATTTTGCAAAGATAGTACATTCGTCGCTATATTGCTATGATAATGTTCTCATTAAATTTTACGACAACAATACTTTCATCGCCTTAGGATACATTTTTCTTGTTTAGCAATAAAATATTTATCGTTAATGCAATTTCAGCAACAAAATAGCTATTACTAATATGCTATCATAAAGTTAACAAGAGTTATGTTATAGCTAAATTTTAAGTAAATAGCTACTATCTAGACAAGCTAATCCCTCGTTAAATTAAAATTATTTTTAAATTTATTAAATCAATATCGAGATTTAGTGATTTAAAAAATAAGCTACAATTGACAAATTTCAATTTATAGACTACTTAGAATTTAATATAATATACATTTAAAATAATAGATGGATATACAAAAATAATAAATGTCACCCAAAATGTCCCACAATATACTTATAACTATAATGTGAGTAGATACATTTGCTCTAAGTCTACTACCAGACAAGTTATTGCTATATTTATTGTTGGATCTATCTAATCCGATGATCCATTTTTTATTCAAGCTCAACATAAATCTTGTTCAAGATTAATACAAATCTTTGTAAATTTGTTAGAATTGAAGTCAATATCAAAAAATAAAAAACCATTATAAAACCAAAACACAAAGATAATAAGGGGATAAAAGAAAAAAACCTTATGCAAATAATATAAGACATGCCAATAATTATGCCTATACAACATCAAGAAGAAACAAGTTATGTAATACTTGACTTTTGTCAAAAAAGGAAAAAATGAAATTACATTAATAGACCTACAAAAAAATTAAGAATGGTGTGTGGAACAAAAAGTGTATTATAAAATAGGAATACAGATAAAATGAGGATTATGTTGTTATAAAACCCAAGAATTTCCAATAGACATAGGATGTTATCAACCAAAAAAGATACAAGAAAAGTTATAAACCAAAATATAGAATACGAAAATATAACAAGTACAAGACTAGTAAACCTAAGAAATATTTAAAGAATAATAATAACTATAAGAGATTGAAAGAATGCAAATGTTTTGTATGTAATGAAATAGGTAATTATGCAAACAAATGTCCTAACGAACTAAAAAAACATGTACAATTAATTATACAAGAGAATTTTGAATTAGAAATTAAAGATATAGAAAATGAATTAGTCTATTGTTTCTCAGGCACTGAATCAAAATCAAAGCCTGAGCAGAACTAATTTAATAGGATCAAGTATAAGACTATATGGGTACAATGAAGGATAAAGAGAACATGAACAGGATATTGACATAGATTTCAAATTGGCAAATAAAATAGGAAAGCAAGAAATATAGACTAGTGAAAAGGAAGGATTTAAGGATTTAATACATGAATATTAGATTTCATATTCAAAAGACAACAAGTAATTTATGTTGGAGTAAGCATATATGACAAAATAATTAGATTAATAAAATAGATAATGTAATGTCTATAAGCAGAAATGTCATTTATGAAATGAAAATATAAGAAAGGGAAAATAGCTCAACCCAGAAACATCATCATCTAGGTGAGGAAAAAATAGTGTGACTTGCACAACTAAATGGGAAAAAACAACTACCAAAATAAAGAATCGATAGCCTCTATAATTCCCATACCTCCAAATCTTCAATTCACATTGAAAACTATAGACCAGAGCAAACCAAAAGAAATACTATAATTATTCAGAGATATACAAACTTAGATATGACTAGTGCGATACCTACAACAAAACTAGATCTTTTAGAAAACCCAAATGAAGAAGAAACATATAAGCCTATATTACAATATGAAAAAAATAAAGTATTAGTTCTAGGGCAAACTATTAATCCAAGTAGAGAGATAGAAATAATACTAAATAGAATTAGTTTACCATAATATAGACCAAATTATTAGATTAAACCCAGTATAAAAAAGACAATTAATGGAAGGAACAATTATATTCATCAACAAGTGGTTATAATATAAAGCTAAAGTGGAAAACTTTACAAATAAAAGACTGGACCTACAACTAGATTTTCAGTGTTCTACTTCCATCACATGGTTTGAACAAGAGGCAATCATTCCATATTTTTGGTTTGAAATTTCACAAAGAAAAGAATAAGACACATAGAAGGAAAAAATATACATATACAAAAGTTTCATCCATGACAAGATCTTGAAAATCTAGGCATAAGGAAAGGACCATTATGGTTGAAGATTTATTAACTTTAAACAAAAGACCTACCCCAAAATCTATATAAGCGATGCCTAATACATATGTAAATGTTAATATATATATATATATATATATATATATATATATATATATATATAAACTACAAATCAGAAATAGTAAACACTTACTTATCTTTCAATGCCAAAAAACCCTAGCATCAAAAGTCAAAGAGAAACCATAAGCCCATGACATTATTCTGCAATAATAGTAAAGCCACTTGTTAGGAATCTAGAATGGTAATTTTGGTTCTTTTTTGGCACACGTCTAACCTGATTAGGTTTTCACTAAGTATCAAACGATGCTGGGCTTTCAACTGATTAGATAAGAATCACTAGCTTTTTGGCAGTAGTGATAAATAGGTGTGAACTTGAACTCATTGCCCATATAATTAGTCTTTGTCACTGGTAAAAACAAAAAACATACTAGCTAAAGAAAGAAAACATTGGCAAAATAATTATCTTGTTAAAAAAGGATAATTCATAAAGTGAAAATAAAATTAAGTATCGAAATTGAAAGACATTAACAACATGATATACAATTAAAAAAAATCATCTACACTTTATAAATATTAAATTAAAGAGAAGAAAAAAGAAAAAGAAAAAAGCATAATTTTGCAATTAAAAATAAATATTTACAAATTACATTAGCATAAGTTTTGGTAGGTTCAGCTAGTGAAAGAGATTATTCACTCAGGTAATACTTTATTATTTAACAACTCAAGATAAGCCAATACTTCAAACTAATGGTCAAATATGATTGAAACTAAATCCTTGGAGGTCCAAGCTTGCATATGTAAGTGTGTGTGTGTGTATTGGTTGATGGATTTATGGTTCTTAACCTTTGAAATTTCAGATAAAAGAGTTTAAAATTCAAATCCTTAAAATTTCAAATTTCAACTTTCAAACATAATTTAAGCTTCCTCAATATAAAATAAAGTACATAATATATATAGATTTTATTCCCCTCACTTGATTCTAGGTCTTAATAAATATTTTGTAAACAAATTATTTAGCACTCACAAGCTAACTAACTCCGCTTATTAGAGCTAGATGAGGATTAAACCAAAACAAACCGACAATGATTTAATCAATAAAGAAGCTAAAACCATAAACTTCTACTTTTATTGTTAACAACTCAAGTTGAAATAAAAAAAAAGGTCAAGTTGCTAAAAATAAAAAAAAGGGTCAAGTTCAGCTTAGCAATCACTTACCTACGTCAAAATCGGGCATGGACAAATCAAAAGCTTAAGTGATTGTAAGTTAAGCTAAGTTAAGCTCACAAATTAAGTTAAGGAAATAAATCTATAATGCTAAAAAAACATTGAAATGATTTGAAATGAAGCTAAACTTGCTTAAGCTTTCAGATTTAAAAGAACCAATTGGTGTTTGAGTTTTGGTATTGAGGGTTCTTTTGTTTTCCCTCCAAAGGAAGCTTTTAGTTGTTGAAATGAATTATTAAATAATAATTTACATTCATTCTTATTATATATATATATATATATATATTGCAAATTTATCATCACTTAATTGTAAGGTTAGTATCTTAACCTGGCATATGTTAATGTCTATTTTAATTGTGAAATTAAAAGTTTATTATATTATTTATAATTTTTAATTACAAACTCACAAAAAAGTGGCTTGGCTTAATCGACTTCGATCCATGCTCCTTAATGGCTTATCATCTTTAACTTTTCATCCGAGATCATAGTTCACTAAGCGGGTATTGTGTTTAAGAACAAAATCATAGTTATCCTCAAACACTTTAAGTTATTATAACTTCTCTTCCTCAAAGGCATATGATTTTCCATATTGTTTGGAATAGATTTTGAAATGCTGGGAGATGTTGAAAGTAGGGAAAGAAAGAGCAAAGAAATAGCAAAGGAAAGTAGGGAACAAAAAGAGGTAAAGAATGCACTAGCAGTCCCTATCACCTACAAATCAACACCTTCGGCGAGAGGTCTCCTCCTCAAGGTATCATCCTTTTTAAGTGGCCAAAGAGATCAAGACTTTTAAGACCTTGTCTAAGACAAGTCCATTGACGGAGATTGAGAGAAGTGATGGCGAGGCAATAGAAGCAAAAGGGGAGAGATAGAAAAGTTGTACAAAAAAAATAAGATAAGTTCTTAAGGTTTTTTATACCAAAATTATCCCGGTAAAAATTTTGTGGGAATTTTCAATATATCAAAAAAATTAAGTTTTATCCTGCTAAAATAGAATTATGGTTTTTCACAATTGGCTATGAAAAAAATCACAGCCATTTAGTAAATGCCTAAAGCTATTTTCCCTGTAATTAATAAGATGTTATTTCACTCATTAAACCCAATTTTTTATATTTTTTTATAATATTATGAGTATAAATAATAAAACTATACATTCAAATTGCATACATAAAGTGCCAATAATATTTAATTTGTTAGATTAAATGCTATATTTAAAAATAAAAAATGTAATTAAAAAAATAAAAATTATATGATAATAGCATTTAAATATTAAAAAATTATATAAAAATAGTTAATGAACTATTCTAGCTAATTTTACTACATTAAATACTTAAGTATTAGCTACGAAATTATTTTCACTAATAATGTTCTCGTAAATTTAGCTACATCAATGTTGTCACTAATTAGTGACAACAATGTTCTCGTAAATTTAGCTACATCAATGTTGTCGCTAATTAGCGACAATATTGTTGTTGCCAGTTTATGTATATGAATGGAATTGCATGCTAATATATTTTGTTAAATTAACGACAACATTGTTGTTGCCAATTAGATATAATAATGTCCTCGCTACTTAAGTACAATAATGTTCTCTCGAATATAGCTAATATGCATCCTAGTATATTTTGCTAAATTAGTGACAACAATATTGTCGCCAACTAGCTATAATGCTATTCTCGCGAATTCACGACAACAATGTTATTGCTAAATTAGTTTCATCAATGTTTTTGCTAATTAGCGATAACAATGTTGTCGCCAATTTAGGTATATGAATGGAATTTCATGCTAGTATATTTTGCTAAATTAGAAAAAATATTGTTGTTGTCATTTAGCTACAATAATGTTCTCGCTAATTAGCTACAAAAACATTCTCGCCAATATACCTATACAAATGTAATATTCATCATAGTATATTTTGATAAATTAGCGATAACAGTGTTGTCCCCATTTAGCTATAATACTATTCTCGCTAATTCACGACAATAATATTCTCGCCAATTTAGCTACATCAATTTTCTTGCTAATTAGTGACAACAATGTTGTTGCCAATTTTGGTATATTAATGGGATTTCATGCTAGTTTATTTTTCTAAATTAGCAAGAACATTGCTATTGCCAATTAGCTACCACAATGTTCTCGCTAATTTGCAACAATAATGTTCTCGCCAATATAATTATATAAATCTAGCAAATATTTATCCGTGTGTATATTTTACTAAATTAGCGACAACATTGTTGTTGCTAATTAGCTACAACATTGTTCATGCTAATTAGCAACAACAATGTTCTTTCAAATTTAGCTATGACAATGTTCTCACTAATTAGCGATAACAATGATCTCGCCAATAAAGCTATATGAATGGAATAGCATATTTTGCTAAATTAGCAAACAACATTGTTATCGCCAATTTAGCTACAACAATGTTTTTGCTAATTAAAGACAACAATGTTCTTGCCAATTTTTATTTTATCCTCGTAATTATTTATGCCAAAATTTTGGCGACTAATATTGGCAACAATGGATTTTTGTTCTCGCTAAATTGTTGCAATATTTGTTTTCCAGCCAACTATTTCAATATTTATGATGAAATTCATTTTTTATCGCAATGTTGTCCTTATATGGTGCATTCATCAATGGATTTCATTGTTGTTGGTAATTTTCATTGCTATTTTGCATTATTTTTGTAGTGAAATTGTAATGTAAATGGTAAAATAATAATTAGCCAAAATGGAAAATGTAAAAAATAACAAATAACAAATTTGATAAGCAAGACACTAATGTCACACCTTTTATCAATGGTATTGTGAAACCCTATGTCTAAGCTTAAGTTTGAATGCTGAAGTGGTCTATTTGGAATGTTGCATGGTTAAGTTACATTAGTCAATTTCTTAATACTATTAATTCATAATCTCTTTTAGTATTAAATCTCAATTCACTTTAGCATTTAATAGTTACTATTCATTTGGTAAAAATTTTGGCATGATAACGACCATAAAATCAAGCTACCCAAACTTACAAAATGTTAAAATTATTTTCCCAATAAACATACTCAACCTCCAATACTCCAATAACAACACAACATTTTTAATATCCAGTCACAATCCATCATAACAATTTGACACATAACTATCATTCAAGTAACCATATAGCATACATAACATTAATTTTACAATTGTTATGCATCCATTACATATTACACCATAATAATTTCTTAAAAATACTAATACATAATACATATAAGTTTTAATCTCCATCATTGGTGCACAACTACAAGCGATTAGAATTCCATCTCCAATGCCTTCCAATATCTTTCCCTACACGTAGTCAAATAAACCACACACTAAGCAACGATGTTGCCTAGTGGTTGATACATTACATAAAATTTCATTTGCAAAACTACATTATGCAAAATTACCATTTTACCCTTTATTGTTATTTATCACCATCTAACTTAGAGTTTGTTCTCCTAATGCTTTAAATTACCCTTTAGTTCTTCTTTCCCTTACTCTTCTATTTTTCCTTACTTATTGCTGTCTTAAGAGGAAAATACGATTTAGTCCCTTAAGTTTCCTTTTTTACTTATATTACATTATTTTATCCTAATTTTTGCCCTTTTTACTATCTTTGGCTTTTATTCCACTTTAAGTCTAAACTTTGCATTTTAGTCCTTATACTTACTCATATAGTGCCAAATTATAATTTGGTCCCTAAAACTTTCCTTATTTAAATTTTTACCCCTCTTTACTCACTTGATGGTTTTAACACCTTTAGCCATATTTTCAATGCAAATTTATGATTTTACCCTTGTTTTCTTTTGTAATTATATCTTTAACCCTTTTTAACCTATTAATCACATTTTTTTACTTTGTTTACTTTTTAATCAAATATGTGACATCTTTTACGCAAAATTTACCATTTAGTTCTTATTTGCTTGCATATTTACATTTATGCCCTCAACAGTGCCTAATGGAGATCCTGAAATTGGATATGTAGGATGAAGACTCCAATGATGTCAAATGAGTTGAGCAACCATTTAACATGATCAATTACTCCAAAATGAGTTAAGGTAACCAATGCAATAATGATCAATCTAGTACGTGCAAGTTAACTATCAATCATCTCATAGTGCTACTACAGTATATGTCCCTATTGCTAGCCATTACATTCCAAAATCCTAGATTAACCACTATACACTAAGTGTAAATATTTTAACTAACTTTTGTTATATTATCTCATTGATTTTTTTTAAGTTACACACTATGTTATAATTCTCATTTATTTATATCTTTTACTTTTATGACTGTCATATATGCATTCATCACAAATAAGTAAAATATTATACAAATATAACACAAACATGTCAATTCAATATGGTACCACATTAGGCCATAAATTATGCATAAACATACATTATGATTTTTCATGTATTTTCATATCTTATATGTTCTTTTAATGATTTTAGACTTTTTTAAAAGTATATATTTAGATCATACCTATAACTCTTTATTACATAAACGGTTACAATTATGTCTAACTTATGTACATTATGTTCACTTATAATTAAAGGTTTTAACCACACTTCCTCAACTCATTTGTCACTATAATGTTTAAGTTATGCTAGGTATTCCATTAATGAATCGATTATCATATAACTACCTTAAGGATGCCATTTAGTAACCTTAGGTTGTCCCATTTCTAGGTTGTTTTATTCACTATTTTTTATTCTTTATATCTTAATTCATATTTTTTTTAATATATCTCTAATTATACCTTAAATTTTGTAGTTACATAATGTGAATTTAAGCAAAATTCAAAGAAAGTAAATGGAATAAAATGTACATTTATATCCACTAACCTCAAATAGCTTGATAATCACCTATTATTCTTTCTCCTTACTTTTATTTTCGTTGGTATTTTCTTTAACTTAGTTTTCACTTTTAGGTCGAATTGAAGGATGGAAATTTTGTGAGTTTATGCCATGAATTTTAACATATAATTACTGATAAATTGCTCTACTAATGGTTTTTTAAAATTGTATACCAAACCCCCTAATTACTTCCAACAAAAATATATGAATTTATGTAATTAAGTTAAGTTTCTCTCTTCAAAAATCCATGCTTTCCAAGCTTTCTTTTTTTCCAATCCTATTACTATGGTGAAGAAGAGGTTTTATAGTGTACGTAGTTAAAATTTAAGATTATAATGTGGTGGAGTTTAATAGAAGAAGGAAGAAAAATGGTAAAGTATATACGAAAGGGAGGTTCTATTTTTTAAAGAAAAAGATGAAGATTTTCTACAAATTTGAGAGGCTTATAGAGAATTCTTATCCCCTTTATTTTTTCTTTAGTGTACCAAATGTAGGGCTAAGATTTGGTCATTTACTATTTCATCCAATGGCTTATTTTGGAGTCATTAGCCACTGCCATATTGATCCCTACACTTTCTTATTTATAACTACTAGGGGTAGGTGATCCTAACTTATTTCCTTATGACATTTAGCAAATTAAAAATTGCATTTAACCTTGATAAATCATCATACTTCAGTTTTTTATCATTTTTTGAATATCAATAATTTCCTCATCAAAATTCTCTATAATTTTTCCCCATTAATAAAAACATATACAGTAAGATGTGTCTAAAATTTAAGGTAATTCCTGTATCATTTTAGTAAATTTCCAACTTCGGTGGTACAAATTTACTTATGTAAAACCTAAAAATCTAAAACTGTCATAAAAATTATTTTTCACTTACAATAGCTTAATTGGGATATTTCTAGTTTTGTTGTGTGATCGAAAAATTTTTTAAAGTTCTATGGAATATTTTTTGGTTCGGTATAACTTATAGTTAACCCGAATAATGTTATCAGGGAAATTCTTCACTGTGTATTTTAGAGACCTATCTGAGCATAAATTTTTCTCAAATTATACCACTATTCGGAAATTATATTTCGTTTGTATTCATTTCCTTTTCTCAACTTTCATTTTTACATTTTTTTATAGATTAATTTTGTCATCAGCGTACAAGGACAACCATAAAGAATCAAACTTTTATATTCTCTTTTGCAACCAACCATTTCAATTTTGGACAGTAAGTTTATATCAAATGATAAAGAAAGTAACTTTTCATTTGGATTTAATTTCCTCTGCAGTTTGCTTCATCTTTCGCTGCTTTGGCACAAAAGTGGAGTGGAGTTTCAGGACAAAAAAATCCAACTTTAATTTGTGCTCCGATCATGGGTGATTCCATTGATAAAATGGCGGTCCAATTTTCTAAGGCTAAAGCTAGTGGGGCTGATCTTATGGAAATTTGATTAGATAGTTTAAAGAACTTTAGTCCTCATCAAGACCTTAAAACTCTCATTTCGCTCTCTCCTTTGCTCACTCTTTTCACCTACAGGTTTTAACTTGTAGACATTTTCTATCTTTTAAGATTTTTTTTTGCTTTGGATTCTTTTAATCTTTGATTTTATTTTTTTTAATTTGTTTCTGTAGACCAACAATAAAAGGGGGTGAGTATGATGGCGACGAAAGCAAAAGGCAGGACGCTCTTAGATTAGCCATGGAGTTGGGTGCTGATTATATTGATGTTGAGCTTCAGGTTCTCTCTCTCTCTTTGTAATAAAATATGTTCAAATGGCAAAATGTATTGGTGCAAAAGAACTTTTTTTTAATGGGATAAAATTGTTAAATTTAGATAGGCACCTTTTATCGATGTTGCAACATGGCTTAAATCTTTGTAACTGTATGGCTTTACCATTGGAGCACTGCATTAGCACTATGTTAGTAATAGGTTTCTATTCACCTTTGGATGATGAATGGGCTATCTATGCTAATAGTAACTTATAAAGCTAGAATCTGTAGCTCAATTTCATTTTTTTGTTTTTCTTGATTTGTTTGTGGAGGTTGCTCACACATTTAAGGACTTTATACATGGAAAGAAACTTGCAAAGTTCAAATTCATTATTTCTTCCTACAACGACCATAATACTCCATCAATTAAAGATCTCAACAACCTTGTGGCAAAGATACAAGATGCTGAAGCTGACATAGTAAAGATTGCTATAGCAGCTATGGATGTTACTAATGTGGCTCACATTTTCCAAATAACTTTCCATTCTCTAGTAAGGCACATATGTATTGCTATTATTTCCTTAAGTTAAGATTGGTGTATAATTAGAAGGCACATAAGAAACTTCTTATTTTTGGGGGCTTTAAAATTTTGGGATATTTTTAATTATGGAAAGAATAACACATAATAAGCATAGCAAGGAGAGCATATTTATTTTATATGTCTTGACTAAATCTTAAATTACTTGGAACTATAAAAAGGAAATAATTTCCTTGCACTCTTGATGAAAAGCCTAAGCATATTGTCAGCTAACAAGCAATAGTCTTTTTGGCATTTGATGTTAATAAATAATTTTGTTGGCATGGAAAATATAAGGGGAGCATCAACATTAGATTGTATAAATATTTTACATACATTGTGTATTTGGAACCTTAATTTTTCTTATGTTCTTATTTCTTACCATTTTTCATTTTTTTTCTTTCAAAGTACAACACTATTAGATATGGAACCATTTAGAACATTATCTAAAAATAGGAGCCAAATCTTTTGCTAAGAAATATCTTCAACATTCCGAGGAGTTTTAGAACTAGGGTATCCCATCTTTTGGTGTTAAATAATTTTGTAGTTTGGCATTGTATCTAACGTATCACTATTTATTTGGGTTTTTCTTTTATTACTTGTTAAGTATGACAAATCTAGAGGATTATCATTTTATGATTTCTCATAACTGAATGATTTCTTTCGCTGACATTAACTATAATTTTTAGGTTCCTATAATTGGAACTGTTATGGGTGAGAGGGGTTTAATTTCTAGGATACTTTATACAAAATTTTGCGGGTACTGACTTTTAGTACTCTTGAATCGAGAATAGTTTTAGCTCCTAGTCAGCCAACAATCAAAGACCTGTTAGACCTTAACAATTTTAAAAAAATTAGACCTGACACGAAAGTGTATGGCATAATTGGAAAGCCTGTAGGCCACATCAAATCGCCTATTCTATATAATGAAGCATTCAAGTCAGTATGTTTCAATTGATGGAATATGACATGGTATGAATGTGATGATAACGCAGCGAAAAAACAAAAATTTTTCATCATACATACCATACAAATCCAAAGCAAGAATCGAAACATGCAATTTTAGGGTTTAAAAACTTACAACTTTGGATGCCTTTTAAAACTTGAGTTTGGTGATGACATCTCGGTTGCTGGGCTATTGAGAGCCTAGACTCAGAAAATTGGCTTGAAGCCATAAAATCTGAGATGCAATCAATGTACGATAACCAGGTTTGGACGGATACTTGGGAAGATAGTCGCCTATCTCCATGGCAGCAACTCGTGCTCCATTTCCCACACGGAGGTCCACTTCATTCTTCCCAAGTAACAACCTATTTGTTAGCCCCTGCACATTTGAACAAATGTGAGAACCACAACCGGTATCCAATACCCAAGTGGTAGAAATAGAAATGTTAATTTCAACAACAAAAATACCAGAACTGGATACCTTGGCTCCATTCTTCTTTTGTTCTTCCTTGAAGAGAGCGCAATTCTTCCTCCAATGCCCTATCTTGTTGCAATGGAAGCAAGTGCTCTCACTCTCTTTGAGTTTCTGCGCCTTGGGTTTGGATTGGGCCTGAGGTGCACTCCCACTTGACTTGAATCGAGCCAGGTCATTCTTGGGTTTTGCCTTTCCCTTTCCCTTTCCTTTAGCGGGTCCCTTCTTAATGCCCCCTTGAACCATCAATACGGGATTGGTCTTTCGAGTGTTCTCTTCAGCATTCTTAAGCATCCCATAAAGCTCAGTGACTGACTTGTTCATTGCATGAATGTTATAATTCATCACGAATGGATCATAATCATCAGTCAATGATCCTAAGATCAAGTCAGTAGCCAATTCCTTTGGCACTAGTACCTCAAGCTTCTCAAGAGTATCAAGATACCCTTTCATCTTGAGTACATGAGTACTGACAGGAGTACCCGCAGCCATCTTACAAGAAATTAAAGCCTTTGTTGTCACGAACCTCTCGTGACGAGCTTGCTCTTGGAACATCTCATTGAGGTGCACCATGATCGCATAAGCCTCTTGGTCCATAAATAGCTTTTGCAATTCAGGCACCATAGTGGCCAGCATCAGACAGGTCACATCATTGGAGTCGCTCTTCTTGGTCCCAAAAGTTTCCTTTTAAACCACAGAGGCGTTCCTAGTAGGTTCTTCAAGCAAGGGTGCATACAAAACATACGACTTTTTCTCTTGCTTAAGAACTATTCTTAAGTTTCGAGACCGGTCTATGAAATTGGAGCCATTCAATTTGTCCTTTTCAAGGACCGATCGCAATGAGAAATTGTTGTTTGAAGATGCCATTCTCAATCTACAATAGAATATAGCAAGATTAAATGAGGTCTTATTTATGATCCCATAAACCGAATTAATATCCCTTTAAATAATTCGCGTTAGTGATTTAATGTGGGCCAAGATCCACTTTTCACAACAACTTATTAGTCAAGCTGAGCTTGTACACCTAATAAGTTAAGTTACTTAGGTAGGAGAACTCCAATCATGTCTCGTACATGACTCTTGGATCAAATGGGCTAACATCTTAAGATGTTATAGCACAAACCCATTTATTAGTTGCCTAGGTCCGGGCATCCCTTTCCATGTTAAGTCCAACCTACATCCACAACCCATGCCTCACAAAGATAATCGGGCACATCTAGGACTCTTAGTCTATATGACCGATGATAGATGCCTTGACATGTTTCGAATTAGGAAGGTAACTTTGTGACTTACTATTTTAGGGATTCATTTTATTACGGCTTACATGGCATACGCTTTGTCATCCATACATAGCATGCATATATAAATAATTGCATAAAGTAAAGCGTGACAAACATGGGCCCAAAAACCTACAACTAAGATTCTATACTATTACATAAGAATCTTCGAGTTGGGCTTCTCCACTTCGGTGGGCTTCGTCTTGATTTACAAAGTCTTTAAGTATATTCTATTCTAAGAAATAAATGAAACTTTTACAATAAAATATAATGGCTCGAAGGCCATATTTAATTACAAAAACCTAGGGCCCATGAATGCACCATGCATATCCATTCATCACACCAAACTAGCAAATAAATATACATAACATTCATGGATAAAACAAAGTCCAATTTTATTTAATTTAGCCAAGCCCATTAATGAAAATTGTGTACTTAAACCTTTAAGAGATGACCCCGTGATGGGCCTGGGCCGAAGCCCAATGGACTAAATCCTCTTATTGAATAAGTTCTCTTAAAAGCCCAAAACACAAACTAGTTAGATTTGTGCCATAAATCAACTCTAGTATAATTTCCAATTTTGCCATTTTTAATTTTATGTCATCAAGCCCATAAACATTAAAAATACATATAATATGTACCAACATGAATTAAAACACAAAATCATGAAGAACATATATATATGGTACACGTCATGCATATAAAACAAACAAACAACAAAACTAGTTGTTTAATGCTTATGTGATGCCACAAAAAATGCACAAATACTTAAAACAATTTTATGAGTCATTTAATAAATTAAATAAGGTCATAAATATTGATTTAATATTCTGTACCATTTTAATCTAAATTTGTTTTTACCATTTTAATCAAAATAAAACAAACAATGTTGATTAAACATGTAACAAACACAAACTAGACATAGTTTTAAGTGATTTTAAAATTAATCAATTAAATTGTCATGGACCAGAATTAAAACCAAATTTAAAACATGTCTAGACCTGATATTTAATCTTTAAAAATCACTTACAAACATTCCAAAAACGATTTTAATTGATTAGATAGGTATTATAATTAATATGACATGTTATAGGGTATTTGTACACTTGTTTGATGATATTGCCAATTTTCTCCAAAAATTCTCATCCACAGATTTTGCAGGATTCAGGTTTATTTCTATTAGTATTGCCATTTCTTAAAGCATTATGATGAATATTATTATTATTATTATTATTATTATTATTATTATTATTATTATTATTATTATATATTTGTAGACATTTTTCTAGTGTTTCATTTCTTCTAGTGGATAAAACTTTGATTGGTCAATGACTTGAGTCAAAAAGTTGTGATCCTGGGTGTTTTGTTGATTGGCATATTGAATTATTATTTATTCTACCTCTAATTTCTTATAACATTCATGTTGCTATATGGCTTCCCCTTGTACTATTCCTCACAAAGAGGCAGTAGTGAAGTGCTGTGATGAGGTTAATCCAATTGCAAAGGTAATGCTTTTATTGTGAAGCTTATAGTTTCAGAGTTATTCAGTATATGCTTTTTGGTGTGCATACATGTATGACTGACATATTATTGATTTTAGTCTATTGGAGCTGTTAATTGCATTATAAGGGGATAAAGTGATGGGAAGTTATTTGGTTACAATACAGATTATGTTGGTGTTATTTCTGCTATTGAGGATGGACTACATGGTTATATCATGTTTAACAAGGTAAGCATGTATTTTTTTGACTAACTTTCCTTCAAGATCTTTGATTACCATATCTCTTATTTTGCAGCTTCATAAAACATTAGCCACTCTGCTTCCCTTATAGCTGGCAAGCTGTTTATGGTCATTTGGTGCAGGTGGTGTGGGCAAGGCACTTGCTTATGGTGTAAAAGAAAAAGGGAGCAAGGGTGGTGATTTCCAATCGTACCTATGGTAAGGATTCAGCATGAAATCACCTTTGTGTTATTTCTCTTTATTCAAAATGATATACCAGCTCTGGATTTTTTCCCCCTGATATTAGGTTACTTTTTATGCTAATCACGCAGTTGGCATTTTTGACTTTCTTTTGAATCGTTTGAAGTGTAAAGTGGCACTTTTATGTAGGCATTCATTAACTCTTTTAAGTTATTAAAAAATGTGATGAATACCCAAATGGGTTGGTATTTTTTATATATGATAGTAGTTGATGCTAAGTTGTGAAAGGAAAAATTACAGACAAACAAGTCATCTTTTAAGCATAAAAACTAAAATAGCTTTATTTCATGGTTGAAGAAATTATTTGATGTTGAAGAAAATTTTCATTGTGGTTGAAACTTGAAAAGTATTAGGAATTTTTTCATTCATCTAAGAAACCTATCCACTCGGTAATGTCAATCTACTTGATGCTTGCAAACTCTGGAAAGCATGAGTTGTTGAAGCGACTAATCCATCAAATTTTTGTTTGTTGAAGTGCACGAGTTCACACATTTTCAACTTAATTTGGACATTGTAGTTTTTCTTAGCAGCTTATTGTTCTTTCTTTCTCACTTGGTAAACCAGTTCATCATTATGGACTTTTACTCTCTTCTGTGAGTTAATAATAATTGGTAAGGATTAATGATTAATTTGTTTTATCTATTTAACTTTTAGCAATGACAAAAGAGCTGGCAGTGATGGAAATTTATTGCTTGTTCTCTAATTGAAAGAAACCTACTCCTAAGGTTACAATTAGCTAATATCATGCTTTTGATAAAAGTGTTACAACTAACTAAGAGCCATCCTAATATATGGCCATCTTTCTCATTCATGCTTATCTTAGACTTTTATAAAATTGAAAAAATAATTTGCAGTGATGGAAATTTATTGCTTATTCTTTGATCAAAATATATCATATTTTGGTTTTACCAATATACACAGAATCACAATGAACAGACTAAACTCAATAGTATAAAACTAGATGTAATAGAGAACTTGAGATTGTTTTTCTTGAATTTGATTTCTACTGCAGATTGCTATGGAATATGTTTTTGGTTCAACCTTTGTTTGCAAAACCATTGACGCTTCAAAGGAGGTTTGTCAATCTTTGGTGAAGAATTATATTAAATCAAAGGTATGTCAACCTTTGTTTGCAAAAACATTATCTAGCGCATTATTTAAATCATAGATTGCTTCTGAGAAATAGCTATTTGGAAGAAGTGGAACAAATTATGATTTTATATCTCATGATCCTTTAAAAGTAAAATAAGAGCTTGATAAAATACAGGCTGAACAATCATGGTACGTAGTTGAAACTAAAATTAATTTTTAATCAAGATAATTTATTTTTTGTTTTTTGAATTCTTTTTGTAGTCATGACACTAGAGTGCTGAATTTTTTTTTCATTTCCTTTTGTATTATGGCAATATTTGAGAAGCAGAAGATGAGTATAATGATTTAATGTCAAAGAAAAATATTATTGAGGTACTTTACCATAATTATGCATAAAAAATGTTGTTTTTTGGCATTTATTCTATAAGGGTTATTTTTTTTTACCAGAATGACAAGTCTTAAATTAAGAAAGTGGTTAAAGAACTTTATGAGAAGAAGAAGGAAACCCTCAATGTTAATTGGTTTTAAGTCAATAAGTATAGTTCTTTCTTTCTTTTCATATGATTCAGATTTTCTGGTATGTGTTTTGTTGTTAAATTTGATAATTCATGCTCTCCATCCTTATGATGGATGTACTGGTTCTCAACTCATAAAATGTTGGCAACACTTACCTATTAAAATTTTTGTTTGTGTATTGACTTTGGATCCATCTTTTTTACCCTATTACCTAGAACCATTGAAAAGCTAGAACATCAAGAAGGTGGCAATTGCTTTGATGGTACGAATCCGTGTTGCATTTGGAAGTGTTTGGAAACAGTCAGTATCAGAGCTAAGTGGAGGGCAACTATCTCTGCTTGCCCTTTCTCTAATTTTGGCACTGCTGGTTTTTAAACCAGCTCCTCCTTACATCCTGGATGAGGTATGTTCTGGTTGTTTATTCTTTGGTTTCTCTTTGAAACCTTTTCCCCAGCCCTTCCCTCAAGCTGGACATTATTGTGTATATAATTTATATATGTGATTACATTTACTGATACATTTTAGCAGAAGAAAAGTTCATACATAGGTAAATAGAAGAAAAGAGACATTTGAATATATTTTTTGAAAGCGTTGTAAGTTCTTATATGCATTTTAGGGTTCGTGTCGACTGGATTCTAGGTGAACTTTTATTTCAATTACCAAATATAGGCTTTTGCATAAATTTTATCTAAAAAATCAACAATAATTTAGTGACTGAATAGCGATGATAATTTCATGGCAATTTTTTTTAATACTGCCTGAATTTAGCAAAAAAACATCAATTTGGTTGCTACAAATGGCAACAAAAATTGATTTTGGTTGCTATAAATAGCAATGGAATTTCAACATGGTTGCTAAATCTAGTAACAAAAATTGATTTTGGTTGCTAAAAATAGCAATGGAATTTTTATTTTTTTGCTAGATATAGCAACGAAAATTCTAATTTTGCTGGTAAAAATAGCAACAGAAATTGAAATCCGTTGCTAAATTTAGCAACGGAAAACAATTTTCGTTGCTAAAATATACTAGCCGAAAAATTTGCAACTGAATGTTCGGTTGCTAATTTTTATTAGCAACAAAATTCAACAAATTCAGTTCCTAATTTTTGTTGCTATTTGCTAATTTTCTTATAGTGTAACAAGCATGTATATAAGATTGATCATATACAAATATTTTTCTATCATTATCAATAATCTTTACTTATGTACATTTATGATTATATATAGACCGTTACCAAAAATCATATTACATGGCATATGTAATTCAATGTGCTTCTATGTAGGCACACATTTAATATAACAACATTTAAACATTTATATGAAATACATTAAAAATTTTGCCACCAAATTTCTGCACAGAGGCAGAATTATGGATCTAACTTGTGTGTCATTTTTGATTTGGAAAATGTCAAGTGATGTTCTACAAACTTCTTCCCTTATGGGTCTAATTTCCAAAACATTAAGATTCATCTTAATATCATATCTGTAACTCGAGATATTCTTGAAAAAACATAGGCCGTTCATACTACCAAAAACATTTTTTTATTTTTTTATTACCACTTATAAAATTAATAGAATAAAATGAGGAAAGAATTAGACCAACTTTCCTTGATAAAAGTTTTGTTGCTAGCTATCTAGTTTATCCAGAATTTTACATCATAGCATTTTGACTCCTTTACCAAGACTTATGCCTGAAATATCGAAATCTATTCCTTAATAGTAGAAATAGTTCTTACAAGTTTCATGCTAAAATTTGATATGCTTGGGAATGTTGGATTTTAATGGTTATATGCATCACATACATGAGCGAAATTTTAAAATTTTTTAACCATTAGATCTGATCTTGCCATGAATACACAATATAACTATATGAGAATAAGAAAAATCCCCTTTGATTTTTGTTGAACAGTTGATTTTACTTCGCACCGGGTTGTCGCAAACCAGAGTGTCCAAAATCGAACACCTCCAATGAGTAATCCACACTAGAGAGGGGTAAATTGAACCAACAAATTGGTGTTTAACTAGGGCTAGCTAAAATTCCCAAGAGCTAGCTTAGGAGTTGGCGCAAAAGGGAGAGAGAGATTAAGAGAAAAGACTTTCTTTTGTTTTTAATCACATAACCCTAATTCTCATTAGTTGGCCTTTTATAGTTAGGTTAAAATTCCAACTCCTTAATGAGATTGGGCTCTTTAAAATTGATGGATAATTATTAATTGGGCCTCTGGAATTAATTATAATCATTTGGGATTAATTAAATCCAATTTAAACCTTTTCATAAAAGTCTATGCACAAAACCCACAAACTAAGCCCTTTGTGCAACTAATTGGATTTAAATACCCAAATGGATTCCAAATCCAACCAAATTAAATATGTGGGTTCCATAACATATATAAATTAATTTTATCCATTAAATAGGCCATTAAGGCCTTCTGTTCTGAGGTAGACGTGTGGCCCTTACAGAAGGGCTTCCCCCAACTGCTTCATTCCTCTGGCCCTTAATAATTACTCCAATGGACTTATTAATTATTATACCAGTCATATAACAATTATAGTAGCCCTACAACACTTATCAGACAATAATAATTGATCATGAAATACATTATTTCAATTAGGTCCAATTTTGCAGAATATTTCTCAAAAGTTCCGCGGACAATTTTATTTGATCATAATTAATTAAACTCTTTAATTAATTATTATCATATTCTCTTCTTTACCTTCATAATAATATCAAATATTATTATCCTTGTCATTTTACCATTTTACCCTTTTCTCTATATGTGTGTGACCTATTGGGTTCCTGTCCATGTTGGCAGTATAATATGTAATTGTGAGTTCTAATCAAAACTCACATGATTTAAACTCATTTAAATCATTTTATCAATCTCTATTGATATTTTGATACATCATTATACAAGTCATGATTGGCCTCTAGCTAGGCATCATGACTACCCAAATGTCAGGAAAGTCATGTTGTTTGACTGCACCCTTCCATAGAAACAGTTACCGTGCAATTACTCCTTTCACCACTCTTATCTCAATTAGATTCTGAGTATGGATTTCTGTCAACTCATATAAATCTAATTATGTATGTTCTATTAATTTAACCATTGTTACTAAAATGCCCTTCATGGGTCTCCATCCATCTCGGCATATTACTCTGCCTAGAGATTCTCTGAACAAGGCAATTATAGAATCATGCAAGATAACTTCCCTTGTTAAATCTGGGATGGTGAATCCTTTCTCAATCACTCAACTATCTTCAAGTAGGTCATGATATACCCAATCTCCTAACTATGTTCACTCCCAGTTGGAAGTAATCAGTTATAGAGTCAAAGTATACCACTTGCTACTTAAGATAACTTTGGTGATCTCAAGTTTAAGGATACTTGCACAACCGCTATGAAGAGATTCCTCACTGACATATATTTAATATCCATGTGAGGATTCTCTATGCAGGTCTCCAATGAACTTGTTCTTCTAACAAGCATCCACATGTTAGCTTTGATTATCTTTCATAATCACAGTTTTGAGAACCACTGCTTGAACAATTCAAGAAGCATAACATGTGCTAGTCTGTCCGAATTAACAATGTCCTATCTTGTTAATTCTATGACTAGGGATATTGAGATATTAACATATTTGCATGTAATAGACATCTCACATCATGAACACTTTCATGATTGCCTTTGCACTGTGTTTATAATATCTCGGACTTTATTTATTAATTTAAGATTTACAAACTCATGTATTTAAACACAGCATTAATAAATGAATGATGCCTTTTATTAAGAATATAAATTTCATACATATGAAAAACATCCTTATTACATGGGCTCTAGGGCATACTCTCTAACAATCTCCCACTTGCACTAGAGCAAATCACTCATATGTCTCAGACCCATGCTATTTATATGGTGATCATGCTTAATCTGGGATAGTGCTTTAGTGAGGGGATCCGCCACATTGTCATCTGTGGGAACCCTTTCTATTTTCACATCATTTCTAGCTACTATTTCCCTTATGAGATGGTAGCGTCTGAGAACATGCTTGGATCGCTGATGAGACCGTGGTTCCTTTGCTTGCGCAATGGCTCCATTGTTGTCACAATATAAAGGAATCGGATCAACAATGTTATGCACCACTCCTAGTTCGGTTATGAACTTTTTGATCCAGACTGCTTCTTTGGCTACTTCTGAAGTAGCAATGTACTCAGCTTCCATCGTGGAATCAGCAGTTGTTTCTTGTTTGTAATTTTTCCAACTAACTGCTCCTCCTTCCATTATGAACACATAACCAGATTGTGATTTACAATCATCTTTGTCAGATTAGAAGCTGGCATATGTATACCCATTTACTTCCAAACTACCCTCTCCATATACCAAGAATATATCCTTAGTCCTTCTCAAGTACTTAAGAATATTCTTGATAGCTGCCTAGTGTTCCTCTCCAAAATTGGATTGGAATCTGTTTGTGACACTCAAAGCAAATGCTACATCTGGACGTGTACATAACATAGCATACATGATAGAACCAATTGCAGATGCATATGGTATTCTATTCATGCTCTCTCTATCCTCTAGTGTATGTGGACACATAGACTTAGAAAGGTGTTTCCCATGCACCATGGGTATAAACCCTTTCTTAGAGAGATCCATATTGAACCTCTTCAATACTTTATCTACATATGTACTCTGATAAAGACCTAGCAACCTATTGGATCTATCTCTATAGATAATTATTCCCAGAATATAGGATGCTTCTCTAAGGTCTTTCATGGAGAATTGCTTGGATAACCATATTTTAATAGATTGGAGAAGAGAAATGTCATTTCCCATGATCAATATGTCATCTACATATAGAACTAGGAAGACAATTGCACTCCTACTGACCCTTTTATACACACAAGGTTCATCTTCATTCTGTGACAAACCAAACTCTTTGATTGTCTTATTGAATCGTATGTTCCAGCACCTAGAGGCTTGCTTCAATCCATAAATGGATCTTTAAAGCTTGCATACCTTTTCGGCATTTCCTGATGTGAATCCTTCTGGTTGTGTCATATACACATCCTCGGTAAGATTTCCATTAAGGAAAGCTGTCTTCACATCCATTTACCAAATCTCATAATCATAATGAGCTGTAATGGCTAAAAGTATTCTTATAGACTTAAGCATCGCTACAGGAGAAAAAGTTTCTTCATAGTCAATACCTTCTTTTTGACGATAACCTTTTGCTACTAAGCGAGCTTTATAGGTAACTATATTACCTTCCATGTTAGTCGTCTTTTTGAAGACCCATTTTCACCCTATGGGTTTTATCCCTTCAAGTGGTTGAGTTAAAGTCCATACTTTGTTTTCATACATGGAGTCCATTTCAGACTGCATAGCCTTAAGCCATAAATCACATTCTGAACTATTCAAAACTTCTTGATAGCTTGTAGGCTCATTGTCCTCTACTACAGTTATGCCTCTATCCGAATCAATGTGAAATCCATATCTCACAGGGATAGAACGCATCCTAGTAGATCTTCTAGGATTTTGTGTATAATCAGGTTCAACTATTATCTTATCATTATGAAATTCAGTTTTGGGTTCAATCGGTTGATCATCTTCTATTTGTGGGTCTTGAAATTCACCAAGTTCAATTTTACTCCCACTGTCCTCTCGTAGGAGAAATTCTCTTTCCAAGAAGATAGCATGCCTTGAAACAAACACCTTTTGTTCTAAGCGATGATAGAAATAATATCCAAACGTTTCTTTTGGATATCCCACAAATAAACATTTGTTAGACTTAACATCCAGTTTGTCTGACATTATCCTCTTCACATAAGTAGGAAAATCCCATACTTTCATATGAGAAAGCGTGGGTTTCTTGTTATTCCACATCTCATATGGAGTAACATCAACCGATTTATGAGGAACTCTGTTTAACACATAAACAACAGTTTCTAGTGCATATCCCCAAAAAGACTTAGGCAAGTTCGCTCGGCTCATCATTGATCAAACCATATCTAATAGTGTTCGATTTCTCCTTTCAGATACACCATTCTGTTGTGGTGTATATGGAGGATTTCATTGAGATAAAATCCCATTATCTCTAAGATAATCCTGAAACTCTTGACTTAAGTATTCTCCACCTCGATCTGATCTAAGTGTTTTAATACTTTTGCCAAGTTGTTTCTCTACATCATTTTTGAATTCTTTGAACTTTTCAAATGCTTCAGACTTATATTTCATTAGATAGATGTATCCAAACCTGGAATAATCATCTATGAAAGTAATGAAGTAGGAGTAACCTCTTCTGGCATGTGTAGTCATTGGACCACATACATCTGAATGTATTAAGTCCAAAACCATTTTAGCTCATTCTCCTTTACCAATAAAGGGAGCATTTGTCATTTTTCCCAATAAACAAGATTCGTATGTATCAAATGATTCATAATCAAATGATCCCAAATCACCTGACTTGTGCAATTTGGTCATGCATTTTTCATTTATATGGCCTAAACGACAATGCCATAAGTATGAGGTATTTAGATTATCATGTTTTATTCTCTTGGTATCCACATTATGTACTTCTTTAATTAAATCAAGAACAAATATACCATTCTCATTGATAGCTATTGCATAAAACATATTGTTCTTAGAAATGTAACAACATTTGTCCTTTAAAGAAATATCATAATCATTCATCAAACGACTGAAAGAAATAATACTTTTGGATAAAACTGGAACATAATAACAATTATTTAATTCCAGTACTAATCCACTAGGAAGAGGCAAATAGTAAGTCCCCACAACTGTTGTAGAGATGTTTTGTCCAGTAGCTGACTGAAAACATATCTCTGCCTTTCCAACTCTTTTAAAGCTTCTAAGCGCCTGTAGATCATTGCATAAATGAGATCCACATCCGGTATCTAATACCCAAGATTGTTTTGAAGCAATAGAATAAGTATTAATTTCAATCATATGAATACCTGAAGTAGAAGTATCAGCTTGCTTCTTCTCCTTGAGAGAATCTAGATAGGCCTTGCAGTTACGCTTCCAATGACCATCCTTTCCACAATGGAAGCAAGTTCCTTTGAGATTCTCTTTCTTGACAACCATGACACTTTTTGGATCCTTATTAAATGATCCATCAGCTATCTTGAGCATATTGATTAACTCAGGAATTGATACTTGGATCTTGTTCATGTTGAAGTTAAGCACGAAAGGTGCATAACTTGGAGCCAATGAGTACAAGATTAAATCTATGTATAGATCATTATCCATAACATAGCCAAGTCTACTCAAATGCTCAATATACCCATACATCTTCAATACATGAGTAGCAGCTGAAGTGCCTTCCACCATTTTGCAGCTAAATAGAGCTCGAGCAATCTCATATTGCTCAGTTCTAGCCTAAGAAGAATAAAGCTCCTCTAGATGCAAAACGATGGTTCTAGCATCCATCATTTCATGTTGCTTCTGAAGCTCCGAGGACATAGCACCCAGTATCAAACATGCTGCTGCTTCACTATCCTCCATGTATTTTCGATAAATGCCTTTGATCTCATCAATGGCATCATCTGATGGAAGTGGTGGTGGATCTTTATCTAAGACATAGTGGATCTTTTCAGCTCTGAGAACAATTCTCACTTGCTTGATCCAGTCAGAATAGTTGTTGCCAACCAGCTTGTTTTCCAAGATTGATCGTATATTAATGTTTGATGTGCTCATGATGATGACCTAGATGTGAAAAAGAAAAGATATGAGAGTATGTTCATATATATGTATGCATTAATAAGGTCTTTAATTAATCCATTTACTCCAACTATTTTATTGCGAATTAATAGCCCTCACTATATATTTCGAGAAAACCCGATGGTTTTCTTAGTGGGCCAATATCCAATCCTTGATATGTAATTTGACCTTGACTATGGTCAATAAGCCAAATTCCATACCCTTGAAAGGTAGGTATCTCTATACCAATTGTGTCTCTACACAACTATTGGATCATTAGGTTATCAACTCTTGATGCATGCATATCATATATGCATTCCCTAATATTGCCTCTAGAACCATTAGCCTTGACTGTGGTCAACAAACTAATGGGCTAGCTAAGATGACCCGTTTAATTAGATTTGAACATATTCGATATAATGTGAGCTTGACTGTGGTCAACAACCCACACTATAAAGAACTCTGGTTCTCCTCAAATTAATGGAAGGCTTATATACCTTAGTATTTGTTTAAGGGTTTTAGTTAATTAAGTCTCACCATACATGGTTGGCATACATTGGTATGCATCCTATATCTATCACATAAATATAAGCATACAAATATGGTATAGTTATAGACTTTACTACATTGATTTCCCCGAGCCAAAAGGGAAATCAAAAGGTCACACCTAGGTAGTATGCATGATTCAAACAAGAAAATAATTACATTATCTTCAAGCTTGTTGGATCTCCATTCGGCCCATCTTGCTCCTTGATATTGGTCTCCATCTCTATTTCTAATTCTAATCTAAGTAATCTAATTACATATTACAACTTGAAAAGAAATACAAATAAAAAACAAGTGGCCGGGACATGAAAGTTCTCATTGGGCCAAAACATATATTATGCTCAATCACATTGGGCTTTGTCCATAACTAACCATCATGCCAATCATACACCCTTATATTCCTTTCTAATGCATAAAGAAATGGATTACTAACTTTGTTTCAACCTTTGAAACAATATTTTGAGTTATTTTAATGATGTGTCAAATTAGGAAACTTTTTCCATTTTGGAAACTTTCATTTTAGGAAACCTTTTTGCATGCATGTGTTCTTGCCTTAATAATCAATCCAATTGATTATTAATTAAATATAAATTGATTATTTAATTAATTAATCATATTAAATAATTAAAAGAATCAATTTTTGGCTTAAAACCAAGGGTGGGCCGAAACCCACAAAAGTAAACCCTAAATGTGTTCACACACAAACTGGTTTTATGTCTTTTGGACCATTTGGGCCTTTTGGAATGAGCCAAGCCCACTCCAGCCCTTAAAACCAATTAATAAACTTAATTAATGTTTATAATGTTTAATTTAAATATGCTCCTTGGGCCCACCAAGTCATTCACTAATTTAAACCAAGTCTGTAAACATAATTAAGCCCATTAAGTGGTTTTAATAAATTAAAATTAATCAAATTAATTTAAGGCCCATTTTAATTAATCCAATTAATTAAAAACACTTTAATATATCATATATATCAGATTTAGAAGATCAAAAGTCGTTCTAACCAAGAACACATCAAGAACACATGAAGAACACCAATTTATCGAACTTTTTGACTAAACTAGTTTTCATGCAAAACTTGTTCGATTTTAATTCCGTTCGATCCTACGGCTTAATATCCCATATTAAACACATAAAATATCATCTAAATGATGTTTTAATGGATCCATAAGAAATTAAATTAGAACAGCCCCTTAAATCACCTAGGGTTTCATGCCAAACCCTAATCACAATCATTCAAAAGTTTCGTTTTTGTTTCCACCAAATTTATTTGATCACACATACAACCAGAAATCAATATTTCTCATTCATGAACAATCAAATCTAATATTTTAAAGTTCATGAAATAAATAACTCCAAACAAAACAAAACTTATTCCGCAGAAAAATATAGAATTGTATATCCATGGCAAAACCATGGCTCTGATACCATGTTGGATTTTAACGGTTACATGCATCACATACATGAGCGGAATTTTAAAATTTTTTAACCATTAGATCTGATCTTGCCATGAATACACAATATAACTATATGAGAATAAGAAAAATCACCTTTGATTTTTGTTGAATAGTTGATTTTACTTCTCACCGGGTTGTCGCAAACCACAATGTCCAAAATCGAACACCTCCAATGAGTAATCCACACTAGAGAGGGGTAAATTCAACCAACAAATTGGTGTTTAACTAGGGCTGGCCAAAATTCGTAAGAGCTAGCTTAGGAGTTGGCGCAAAAGGGGGAGAGAGATTAAGAGAAAAGACTTTCTATTATTTTTAATCACTTAACCCTAATTCTCATTAGTTGGCCTTTTATAGTTAGGTTAAAATTCTAACTCCTTAATGAGATTGGGCTCTTTAAAATTGCTGGAGAATTATTAATTGGGCCTCTAGAATTAATTATAATCATTTGGGCTTAATTAAATCCAATTTAAACCTTTTCATAAAAGTCTATGCACAAAACCCACAAACTAGGCCCTTTGTGCAACTAATTGGATTTAAATACCCAAATGGATTCCAAATCCAACCAAATTAAATATATGGGTTCCATAACACTTATGTAACATATATAAATTAATTTGGTCCATTAAATAGGCCATTAAGGCCTTCTGTTTTGAGGTAGGCGTGTGGCCCTTACAGAAGGGCTTCCGCCAACTGCTTCATTCCTCTGGCCCTTAATAATTGCTCCAATGCACTTATTAATTATTATACCAGTCATATAACACTTATAGTAGTCCTACAACACTTATAAGACAATAATAATTAATCATGAAATACATTATTTCAATTAGGTCCAATTTTGCATAACATTTCTCAAAAGTTCCACGGATAATTTTATTTGATCATAATTAATTAAACTCTTTAATTAATTATTATCATATTCTCTTCTCCACCTTCATAATAATATCAAATATTATTATCCTTGTCATTTTACCATTTTACCCTTTTCTCTATATGTGTGTGACCTATTGGGTTCCTGTCCATGTTGGCAATATAATATGTAATTGTGAGTTATATTCAAAACTCACATGATTTAAACTCCTTTAAATCATTTTATCAATCTCTATTGATATTTTGATACATCATTATACAAGTCATGATTGGCCTCTAGCTAGGCATCATGACTACCCAAATGTCAGGAAAGTCATGTGGTTTGACTGTACCCTTCCATAGAAACAGTTACCGTGCAATTACTCCTTTCACCACTCTTATCTCAATTAGATTCTGAGTATGGATTTCTGTCAACTCATATAAATCTAATTATGTATGTTCTATTAATTTAACCATTGTTCCTAAAATGCCCTTCATGGATCTCCATCCATCTCGGCATATTACTCTGCCCAGAGATTCTCTGAACAAGCCAATTATAGAATCATGCGAGATAACTTCCCTTGTTAAATCTGGGATGGTGAATCCATTGTCAATCACTCAACTATCTTCAAGTAGTTCATGATATACCCAATCTCCTAACTATGTTCACTCCCAGTTGGAAGAAATCAGTTATGGAGTCAAAGTATACCACTTGCTACTTAAGATAACTTTGGTGATCTTAAGTCTAAGGATACTTGCACAACCGCTATGAAGAGATTCCTCACTGACATAGATTTAATATCCATGTGAGGATTCTCTATGCAGGTCTCCAATGAACTTGTTCTTCTAACAAGCATCCACATGTTAGCTTTAATTATCTTCCATAATCATAGTTGTGAGAACCACTGCTTGAACCATTCAAGAAGCATAACATGTGCTAGTTTGTCCGAATTAACAATATCCTATCTTGTTAATTCTATGACTAGGGATATTTAGATATTAACACATTTGCATGCAATAGACATCTCACATCATGAACACTTTCATGATTGCCTTTGCACTGTGTTTATAATATCTCGGACTTCGTTTATTAATTTAAGATTTACAAACTCATGTATTTAAACACAACATCATTAAATGAATGATGCCTTTTATTAAGAATATAAATTTCATACATATGAAAAACATCCCTACTACATGGGCTTTAGGGCATACTCTCTAACAGGGAATAAAATTAAGCATTGCTTCCTTCATATGAAACGTATATTTAGAAGTTTATTTTTCATATAATTTAACCTTATAGAGTTCAAACCACTGTACACAAAAATAAATCATAATTTCTACAATCTATTCCACAATCAAAATCAACAGCTCTCATGAATTTCAATTAAATATTTGGTTGACTTAAAGGCAAATTTAGTGCTAGGTCCCTTTTACAAATTTGTAGACATATTTCCTATGTAACCTTAGAAATTGGAATGGTCATAATTAGAGTTTTCAAACTCAATTTATGGTAACATTACAACCATTAATTCATAAGATTCTCATGTCCTTAATTGTTGTAACATTTCCTAAAATTATTACTCTTTTCAATTGATCATGCTATCAAACATTAAAATCATAATTCAACTCTAATTATCCACATGCAAGTATGAGAACCCTAATTCCCATACCTTGGTCAATTTCCCTTTTGTCTTTAATCTTTTGCAAGTCTTTTTCCTTTGTTCTTTTTACCTTATTCTCCTCCTTTTCCAACAAATTCATTCTTTAAACTCAAATTTCCAACATCTTAATCAACCAACACTCAAGAAAATAAGATAAAGAGGAAGAAAAATAAGATATGAACCAAATTAAAATTATTACCTTAATGATTTACACCTAATTGTTCTTGAATAATCAACATGCAAAAGGTTTTCTCAAATAATTCTTAGAGGGATTGAAAGGATTTACGAAAGTGATGAGAAAGAAAGAAAAAAAAGTAATTTTCAACTAAGTGATGCCATCCACCTCTCTCTTAAATTCCTTCTCTAATTTTAAGCTTTTATAATGACAAGAAAAATTTCCTTCTTAGTCCTTCCACATTTTGCTTGTCACACATAATTTACTCTAACTTTTGCATGTTACACAATGACCATTCCTCTTTTATGCTTTTGTTAAATCAACCCCTCATTTTTCCCTTTATTTATGATTAACCCTTTCAAATACCAAATTAACAAATTGACCCCTAAATTTACACTTCATGCTTCAATTACACCCTTTAAAAATATTAAACCAAAATAATAAAATTTATTTTCATGCAATTAATATAATAAAAAGAATTTATTACTTGTCTCATACTCCATATACAAAATACACATTCTTAATTTATTATTAATCAAATATAATCCTATTAAAGCATGCATTTCAAACTAGGGTCATGTTTGGGGCCTTACAAATCTCTCCCCTTTAAAGAATTTCATCCTTGAAATTCATACCTGTTTCAAACAATTAAGGATATTGCTCCCTCATGACTGCCACTGGTTCCTAACTTAATTCTTGTACACCATGATGTTGTCAAAACACTTTGACTTGAGGGATATACATATTCCTCAGTTGTCTAATTTTCCTAGCAAAAATTTCTTTCGGTTCCTCATCATATATCAAATTCGACTGTACTTGGATATCATCTAGTTGCAGCCTATGTGATTTATCCGAGCGATATCTTTTGAGCATAGACACATGAAATACATCATAAAGCTTGGCTAATTCCACAGGAAGAGCCAATCTACAAGCCACTGGTCTAACTTTTTGAAGAATTTCATATGGATCAATGAATCTCGAATTGAGTTTCCCCTTATTCCTAAATCTAATCACCTTTTTCCATGGAGATACCTTCAGAAATACCTTGCCATCCACTTGATACTCGATATCCTTTCTTTTCAAGTCAGCATAGGATTTTTATCTATCACTAGCTTCTTTTAGCCTTTATTTGATAATTTGCACTTTTTCCTCTGTATCTTTAATAAGGTCAAGACCGATCATTTTGCATTTTTCCAAATCAATCCAACAAACTAGAGTTCTACATTTTCAGCCATACAAAGCCTTATATGGTGCTATTTTAATACTCTTTCGATAACCTTTATTATAAGTAAATTCCATTAAAGCCATATATTTGTCTCAACTTTTCGCAAACTCCAAAGCACATCCCCTCATCATATCTTATAAAACTTGAATAACCCTTTCAGATTATCCATCCATTTGAGGATGAAAAGCTATACTATACTTGAGCTAAGTTCCCAAGGCCTGCTGGAAACTCTGCCAAAATCTCGATGTAAACCTTGTATCTTGATAAAAAATTATGGATATCAGTATACCATACAACCGTATAATCTCATTCACATACAATTCTACAAAATTATCCATAGAATAATCTATTTGAATCGGTAAAAAGTAAGCTACTTTTGTTAACTTATTCACTATTACCTAAACAACATCATATTTTTTTTTAGTAAGAGGCAAACCGGTCACAAAATCAACAGTAATGTCTTCCCACTTCCATTGTGGAATTGGAATGGGGTTTAAAACACCCAAAGGGAATTGATGCTCCGCTTTCACTTGTTGACATGTTAAACATTTGGAGACATGCTCAACAACATCCCTCTTCATGCTAGGCCACCAATAAAATTATTTTAATTCTTAATACATCTTGTTTCCACCTGGATGTATAGTAAATACAGTATTATGTGTTTCATGCAATAGTATTCTTTTCATTTCTTATTAGGAACACACAACCTGTTATGGTAGTATACACCTCTATGTTCTTTCACTATGAAATCTGATTGATCTCCTTCATACATTGCTTTCAAAATCTATTGTAACTTTTCATCACCTTTCTGAGCACCTAACAGTATTTACCTAACCATGGGTCTGGCTTTAAGCTGTGCTAGTAATTCACCATCCGATGCAAATTTCCATTTGTACTGCTTTAACATAAATGCTGCCATTGTCTTATGACTCAAAACATCAGCAACTACATTCACTTTTCCTGGATGATAATCAACTATGCAATAATAATCTTTGAATAACTCTAACCACCTTCGCTATCTCAAATTAAGCTTTTTTGGGTAAGCAAATATTTGAGGCTTTTATTATCAATATAGATCCTACATTTTTCCCCATACAAATAGTGCCACCAAATCTTCCTTCATATGAAATGTATATTTATAAGTCGTTTTTCATATAATTTAACATAGTAGCATTCCAACCACTGTACATGAAAATACATCATAATTTATATAATCTATTCCAAATTTGAAATCAACAGCTCTCATGAATTTTAATTAAATATTTGGATGACTTAAAGGCAAATTGAGTGTTAGGTCCCTTCTACAAATTTGTAGACATATCTCATATGTAACCTTATAAATTAGAATTGTCTTAATTAGAGTTTTCTAAATCAATTTATGGTAACATTACAACCATTAATTCATAAGATTTTCATGTCCTCACTTATTGTAACACTTCCTAAAATTATTACTCTTTTCAATTGATCATACTATCAAACATTTAAATCATAATTTAACTCTAATTATCCACACGTAAGTATGAGAACCCTAATTCCCATACCTTGCCCGAATTCTTTTTTGTCTTCAATCTTTTGCAAATAATTTCTCTTTGTTCTTTCTACCTTATTCTTCTCCTTTACCAACAAAATTCATTCTTTAAACTTAAATTTCCAGCATCTTACTCAACCAACACTCAACAAAATAAGTATAAGAAGAATAAAAATAAGATATGAACAAAATAAAAATTATTACTTTAATGATTTACACCTAATTATTCTTGAATAATCAACATGCAAAAGTTTTTCTTCAATAATTCTTAGAGAGATTGAAATGATTTAAGAAAGTGAATGAGAAAGAAAGAAACAAAATCTATATTTATCCACTAACTGATGCCGTCCACCTCTTTCTTTAATTCATTCTCTAATTTTAAGCTTTTATAATGACAAGGAAAATTTCCTTCTTAGTCCTTTCACATTTTGCATGTCACATATAATTTCCTCTAACTTTTGCATGTTAGAGAATGACCATTCCTCTTTTATGCTTCTTTTAAATCAACCTCTTATTTCTTCTCTTTATTTATATTTAACCCCTTCAAATGGCATATTAATAAATTGACCTCTAAATTTAAACTTCACGCTTCAATTACGCCCTTGAATAATATTAAACCAAAATAATAAATTTATTTTCATCCAATTAATAAAATAAAAATAATTTATTACTTGTCTCATACCCCATATATGAAATACATATTCTTTATTTATTCTTAATTGAATATAATCCTATTAAAACATGCATTTTCAACTAGGGTCATGTTAGGGGCCTCACATTATCACCCATATTGAACTTTATATCCTTTCTCTTTAAGTTAGGATAATATTTCTATCTATCTACTGCAACTTTATTGTTATCTTTGATTAATTTCACCTTTCCCTCAACTTTTCTAACTTAATCCTATCCCACTTACTTGCTTTCACCAAAATCCTTACAACAAAAAGGATTCCTACACTTCCTATCATATGTTGCTTTATATGGTTCCATTTTAATGCTGGATTGATAGTTATTATTATAGGCAAACTCTGGGGTGGAAGATATTTTTCCCAACTACTAGCAAATTTAAATATATAGCATTGAAGCATATCCTTCAGTATCTATATAACCCACTAAAATTTTCCATCTATTTGTAGATGGAAGGCAGTGCTATAATATAAATGTCATCCCAATGCTTTCTGAAGTTTCTTCTAAAATATTGTCATAAATCAAGGGTCTTTATCGAGAATGATAGAGGAAGGATCACCATGCAATCTTACTATCTTATTAATATAGATTTCTGCCAGTTTCACAACTGGAAAGTCAAACCTGACTTGTATGAAATTAATAGATTTTGTTACTTTATCCACTATCACCCATATGGAATCATATTGCCTCCTTGTGAGTGGTAACCCATATATAAAGTCTATAGTAATATGGTCCCAATTCTATTAGGGTATGGTGATGGGTTACAACAATCCAAAATAAACTTGTTATTCTCCTTTCACATACTGGTATGTTAAACATTTAGTCATCAAATTTACTATTTCTCTTCTCATTGTAGGTCACCAATAGGTTGCTTTTAAATCCTGGTTCATTTTATTAACATAGAGGTGTATGGTTTAACTCCTACTGTGGGCTTCTGTTAAAATATTCTTTTTTAATTTTACATTATTTGGACATAAATCCTTCCTTTATAGTATAAAGAGTCATTACTACCAAGGAAGAACTCACTATCTTTTCCTACATGTATTGCAGGAATAAAAGAGGCTAACTTATCGTTTTACGTCTAGGTAGCCTTTACTTACGATAACCAATCTGGTTTAAGCTGCATCTTATCTATTTGTGCTCCATCCTGAGCCATAATCAATATGACATTCATAACTTTTAAGGTTGCTAGGTGTTTTCTATTGAGTGCATTAGCTACTACATTTGCCTTACACGAATGGTGGCCAATCAGGCAATCATAATCTCTAATAAATTGCAACAAGCATCTTTGCATTAAGTTGAGTTCTTTCTGAGTGGGTAAATATTTCAAACTCCTATGGTCAGTATACATGTAACATTTTTCTCCATATAAGTAATGTAAAGCCTTAAATAATACACTGGTAGGAGTGTGCTATGTATATGAGTATATTTATCATAATTGTTATGGGATATTGAAATGAATGTTTGGTCACGGATTTGATTAATGATAATGTAATTATTAAGGGTAATTTGACAAATTCTACAAATTGTATTATGTATGTATGGAAATATGTTAAATGTGGATTAAAGTGTTAACATGGGGAAAAAATATAGGTAATCAAGTGATTAAGTAAACTCTAGAGGCCAATGTGTAAATAAGAGAAACTTAAAAGCACCACTAATGTGATGTTGGCATTTAGTGCTTCTAAAAAGAGGAAAAGATAAGTGTGTATTTATTGAAAATAGGAGAGACGGCTAGCCATCTTGAGATGGCTAAATTTTTAGCAACCTTTCTCAAGTCTTCTCAAAACTAATTTGCTTTTAATTGATTTTGAAGAGAGAATTTGAAAGGAAAAAGACATATTTAATTTCAATTGGTGAATTAGGCAATATACATTTATGTGTGAAGCATTTTATTATTTTTTCTTCCTATCATTCAAGATGTGGGAATGAATATGTGGACTTTGATTTGTATTTGTATTGAGTTTAATTATTGTTCTAGTGGTAGAAAGAGCAAAAGAAAGGTGATTAAAGAGGCAAAGTAGAAGTGGAGTTAACTAGACAATAAGGAGTATGGGAATATATTATTTTAATTCATTTTACAAATATGCAATAGATGTTTAAAATTTATATTCTGATATACCAATAATGAAGGATAAGAAAATTGAGGTTAGATTATGTGATGGAATCAATTTGAGCATTGAAGAAATTAATTAGTTCATACTTTGTTTTTTGTTTACTTGAACAAATGTTATGGCCATAATCTAGACTATGCACCTTTAAATTGAGTAAATGTTATGCCATTGGAATCTTAAGACATAGTACTTCAACTTTCATGAATACTATAGCTAATTATGTTATTAGGATGCTTAAATATGTCATAAGATTTTAAAGTTCATTGCTGGACCTATTTTGGACTATTTTGTGGTATATTTCTTACATCTCTTGATTCATAAGTCTAATTGATTTGGTTTTTAATGTTATCAAAACTAGAAACATAATGGAATAACATTTTAGAAGACTTTTTTTTGGTTTAAAATTTCATATGGTAGGTCTAAAATAGAATACAATTTGAACCTTGAAATCTATCTTTATGATTTCGAAGCAGAATGGTAGAACATGGTCGCAATCAATTATTTACCATCATGGAAACCTTTTAGAATATAATTTGTACCTATCTCACAATCACAACAAATTAGTTGCCATAGTGAGCCTCCCCTGTTTCCACTTATACATGATTTTTAGGCCTCAAAATGTTAAAGATGCAATAAGGGACCTCTAATAATTTTGAACTAAATAGGATTAAATTTAATACTTTAAATTGTTATATTATGATATATGTGATAAACTTATAGTTGTAACATTAGGAAATTAGTACTATTAATTACTCTAAGTAATAATATGACAGAAATCCTTTACCACACTAAAAGAATAATATCCTACCTTGACTACTATTTATAAATGGAGAATTGAGTAGGCTGTTACTTACAGAAATGTTAGATGAAAATTATATATATATACACGTTCGAAATTAGAAGGTACCTTGTAGGACATAATGATAAATATAGGAAAACGTGTGACTAAATGATTCTAAATATCGATTATGAATGTAACTCAAAGATAAAGAAAGTAAAATTTGCTTTAGTTTTAGCGTGTAAATAAACTATGAGATTAAATCAATTGAATTTCATCTCAGTAAAATAATTTCTTACTACTTATGTGATTAGTTGTGTAGTTTGAAAAGATGGTATTGCTCAAATTATAAGGAAGTTTTATGTTCTACTTAGCACTAATACATTCACGTGCACACTGTTGAAATTAAATCCAAAAAGTTAATTCACTTAAGCTCAGGTTTGGTACTTCGGACATAGTTGGTTTCTATCCAAAAAAAGCAGCTTGCACTAACACTTAAAGCAGTTCTATATGAAATTTCAGCACTTACTTCTCCTCAGAGTTCTAGAATAAGAGATGATTTGTGTGCAACTCATGTAAATTTAAAGTTTTTCTGAAGGCATCGGTGCCACCAATATTTATTGGACTAAGTTCCATTGGAAGGCAAGTACCTTACTTTCTAAGTGTTTTCTACAAACTTGTCAAGTTTAATTAAAATGGCTTTTCTGAGTTTTTAAGGTCTGAAATTTGACTACTTTATCTAACACTTTTTGCACTACTGAAATCCTGGTGACATGTTATGCGTGCTTTTGCATGGAATGATTATCAAGGCATTGCATAAGGCATTGAGTTTTAATATATTTCAGGAATAACATATAGAACTAGGAAAAAAGGTATTTGTGTGGTAAATGTTGAGGCATCTCTTTTATGTCACCATTAGGTTTGTATATGGGAAGCCAGATGTCCCAAAAGGCTGTATACTTTTACATATTTGAGGAAATATGCTGACTTTAAAAAATGGTTTGGCTGCCGTATGTTTTTAAATATCTGTCTTGTGTTGATTTTTCTTCTTTGTTTTGCAGCGTGAATCGATGCAAGTGTAGCTTGGCTGAGATTGCAGTTAAAGCAGTCCTTGCTGTTGCAGGGATGCTGTCATGCTCCATTTTTGTTAGAAATTTGTTTAAAAAAAATAGATGGCATAGTTTAACTGCACTTTGTTTTATATATTATTTTTTTTGTTGACTATATTTGTAATGAATTCATTTTAAATTATATATATATATATGAAAATATTATTATTTTCATTTGTATCTATTCTATATGAATTTTATAATATAAGATTATTATTTATATTGTGTACAGGATGAAAATTTTAAAAAACAATAAAAGGAAAAAATTAAATTATGCAATAATTTAGCAACGAATTCGTGACAGCAACTGTCGCTATTGGGCAAATGTTAGAATTTGAGAAATAATTAGCGACCATATTAGTGATAAAAATATTTGTCGCTAAATTTTACAGTAAATTTTTATAATAATGCAATAATTATAAAAATAATTAGCGACGAAATTTGTGACGAAACTTGTAGTCGCTAAATATTATTATTATAATTCGGCGACTAATTAGGAATATAAATTAGCAACAAAAAAAATTAGCAACGAAATTTTTTGTCGCTAAATTTGCGACTGATTTTAAATTTCATCGCTAACACTACAAGAAAAATGCAAAATAGCGAGGACAAAAGTCCTCGCTAAATGATGATTTTTCGTCGCTAAATCAGTTTAGCGAGGACAAAAATTTTGTAACAAAAGTCATCCTAGCAGAATTTAGAGTCCTCGCTAATTTTTGCGAGGACTCTATATTTTGCGAGGATTTAGTCCTTGCTATCGTTTGCGAGGAATTAGCCCTCTCTAACTTTAGCGAGGACTAAATCCTCGCAAAATTTAGCGACGACTGATATCCTCGCTAAATTCAGTTAGGAAGACTTTGGATACAAACATGAGATTTATCTTTACTAAATATTGATAAAAACTTATTTTTATTAATTTAATATGAAAATTTTATTATTTAAACAATAAACTAAAAAATAACAAATTTATATTTACTCAATATTTAATATAACAAAAATATATATTAATGAATAAATTGTTATTTACAAGTGTATAATATTGCTAATAATATATCTAAAATGATACATGCATATATAACAGTAACAATGAAAAGTCACAAACAGTTCATAAAATGTTTATTATAGCCTAAAGCTATTTTTAATTTGACAAATCCTCTTATTCTTAATTTCACTGTTTGTGATGTTTGTGAGTGGTTCGTTCAGATAGAATTCTTGCCATGTTGTATCCAAGTGATCTAAATACCATTTGTCTTGGTTGCTCGCTATGCACCTCAACCCAGCAGTAACCACATGCTGAGCAACACCGCCACTAAACCTGCATGGGAACTTGTAAGACAAAGAGGTTAAAATGTGGAATCTTTTCACAATTTTGAAAAAGGAACAGCCTGGAGCTCATCTTGTAGAAACAGTACAAGCAAAAAGATTAAAAATTTCCATGTATTGGTTCATGAAGAAAGAAGGGTGTAGTTTTACAAATCTCAACCATCAACCACAATTCTAACTTATAGAGCATCTCTATTTTTTTTATATCTTTTCAGAGTTTGGAGAAAAGCTATAATATCAGTATTGGCTTACCTCATATGGCTTCTGGCTTGACACAAAAAAAAAGTATCAAAGCCGAATACTTGCTCCTTTAGAATATCAACGGTTCCCTTAGCAATCCTAATTGATTCATCTAGTTGCTGAGGCTGTTCAGAAAATAATCAACAGATGTTATTTGTAACAGGAAATCTTCTAAAGAGCAACCCGTAACTCAATTTAAAAATGATCCAATAATTATAAAGGAACAAGGAAAGATAATCAAGAAAAAAATAGATTTAAAATCACCCTTAAAAGACAATCAATATTACATACAAAATGAATTAGATACAGGAGGGGAATGAAAAATCAGACATACAATTAGTGAATATGTAAAGATTAATTTAGTATTATTCAGGTAACAGACATACAATTACTGAATATGTAAAGATTAATTTAGTATTAAAAAATATAAATGGAGAAATATTTATATTATCAAAAGAAATAAAAACAGATACCATAGTATATACAAAGATACCCATTTTACTAGGAATAGATTTTTTTGAATACCGAAGGTGCTTATTTTATGACCCAACTAATTTGACTTGCAAATTTTTGAGTGGATTGGAGGGCAGGGTCATGACATTGAACCATATTACCTGTCTTTCATTTTTACATAATTAAACAATAAATTGATTTGCTAAAAACATTTGCTATAAACCTATAATTATAAACATTTATATAAATCTTAACACGTCTAAGCATAAATTATAATATTAATACTATATAGCTATTGCTTATCCTAAAACATATCTAGCCCTCCTGCAAAGGAGCATTGAATAGATAGCTTAACAAGAGAATCTCGATGTCTTGATATATATATATATATATATATATATATATATATATATATGCAAAGTAATTACTTTGCATTCATGTCAGTATGTATTGGTTCATGATGAATTGGTCTAGACAAGAAAATGAGAATCCATGCAGCACATAACGAAGAAACCGAATGTTATTATTTAGTAAAGCTTGCTGATTTCTTTACTTCTCATTTCCCATTCTCAGGTTAATGGAGATATTTAAACCGGCAAAGGGATTCTTATGTAGAAAATGCACTGCTTTGGCAACTCCAATGAGAATAGCCAACCTATCAGGCCAGTTGAGGACTTTCTCTGGGCAAGTTTCTGAATGTATATGTAGCAAAGTTATTATATCATGGAAGCACCACATGCACACACAAAAAAAAATATAGTAAATAGTACTATTAAAGGCTGGAAATGCCTTAATTTGCATCCTCTCTTGCACATATTAACACAGACACCCATGTACAAACAAAAGGTTATTGATTCTAGCTCCACGGAAAACTGACCTGAAAGATGTGTACGATAATTTCCATTAGCTACATATTCATAAATAAGAAAGACTTGGTGCCACTTAAATCGTCAGGTCTGCTGCTGTCAATGCAATAACCTAAGAGACCAACCAAATGTGGATGATGAAGCTTTGAAAGTAACTCCAACCGTACTTTAAGATTCTGAATTGAATTTTTTTTCAACAAAGTCAGAGACTGTATGGCAACAATGGTTCCATTATCCAATCTTCCTCTGTAAATTTGAAAAAAGAAAACAGATTTGAGTTGCATAAACAGTGGGAATGGACTAACAAAAATATATTGATACGGAAATTGCCTGAACTGTTATTCCAATTTATGTGCCGCAGGCCAAAGCATCTTCTTAAAACCGGGACCAGCATTGACAATGTACATCTGATGTAGTGTCTGTGAAGTTACAGGGTTAGCATTTAGAAACCAATCAAACAAAGCAATGGAAACATTTTCAGAAAGACTTTAATACCTCAGGGTAGTAACTGTTATCTATCTTTATCATTGAAGCCAAGAGATTTGCAGCAGTCCGTGTGAAATTCTTAATGCCCTGTTTTTAACATAACATCAATGACCAGTTCAAACTTTGCATAAAACCATTTGCAAGAATTGTAAACAATCAGCTACTTATTACGGTAGAAAACCTATGAGCATCCTAGTGATAGTATGCTTGCATCTTTTATGTTTTCCCAAGTCTTACTGAACTGAATTCATCTTTTCCCAACTCCCCATTGACTATATAAGAATACTCCACTAGAACCTGCAAGAAATGAAACTGATATGTTACAGATTGAGAGAAGCAGCAAGAAGTGAACTTACAAATAATAAATTGACTTTATCAGATAGTATCAACCTGCAAAGATGAATTACGGCAACCAGAGTGGCTTGTCGGACAGCGACAATGGCAGCAAAAAGTAAATTTGACCAAGTTGAAGATCTTCTTCTTCGTGGACGTGAGGCACACGTGATCCAATAGACATTGATTCCGAGCAACAGAGGAAGTAATTTGGGTATTTGGATATTATGTCCCTTGCTTTGATTGGCTTCTTCAGCTCCAGTAGGTTGCCGTCCTCGTGGATTATTTTGATCGTCGACGCCGCCAATGATGATAAACCCCGGCAGTCAGTTCCTCTATTTGGACGGATTCCGGTTTGAGAAGAAATGCATTGGCCCATAGTGTTAAGTACCTATAGTGCCACCCAACTCGATTACACAAATTGCCATTGCCACGCGTTCTATCCATTGATGCTGGAAGAGAATAGAGAGGATGGTGATTTTGTTGGGAGCAGTGATAAGGCCGGAATAAGGTTTCTGCAAGCTACTCTCGCCATTTCTATTTTAGCTTCAAGCTCCAAGAGGAAAGAATAAAGGGACAAGAAGAGGTTTATCTGTAGAAACAATAGAGGTGAAAGAGGGCAGCGATGAGTAAAGAAACAGAGAGAGAGGGGAACGAGGGCGGCGAAACAAAAGGGAAAAAGGTTTTTATGGATTTTGAAAATATAAATCCCGCTAGCACCTCTTTTTATCCCGCTAAAATATTTGGATAGTTTTCTAGGGCAATCGTCTCGCCAAATTGGCGAGAGCTTTTTCTCTAGCTAATTTTACGTATACTGTATACTCACAATTTAGTTCATTTATTATATAATTAAATAATAATTGATATTATTGAATATAAAAATAATAATTTATTTCAATTTAGTTCATTTAAAAAATAATCATTTAATTCATTTAATTTTTGCTGCAAAAAATAATATACTACTAAATTTATTAAATTAAATGGTTTAATTATATATAAATATATTTTAAATATTGGGAATCAAAATTATATAAAAATAGCTAGGAAAATTACCCTCGCTATAGCTGGGACAACCATGTCGCAAGATTGGTTCACACTTACCATGAATAAGCCATAAAAATAGGAATACCATCAAAATTGGCGAGGACTGTTGTCCAAGCTAAATTAGCAAGGGCTGTGTCCTCGCTAATTAGCCAATAAAATTACCTTCATGATGAATTGCCTAGTAGCGAGGAAATAAGCCTCGCTAAATTGGCGACGACTGTTGTCCAAGCTAAATTAGCGAGGGTTTTGTCCTCGCTAATTTAGCTTGGAATGTAGTCCTCGCCAATTTAGCAAGGACATATCCCTCGCTATTCCCTCGCTGATATTTAATTCATGTTGCATTAGCTTGGACTATTGTCCTCACCAATTTAGCGAGGCTTTGTTCCTCGCTAAATTGGAATTTATTTCTTTTATTATATAATTAATAAGAATTAATATTAATAAATGAATATAAATATAATAATTTAATTTAGTTAATTTCAATAACAATAATTTAGTTCATCTAAGTTTTTATTATATAATTAATATTATTAAATATAAAAATAATAATTTAATTAATAATAATATAGTTTATTTAATTTTTGCGAGGGAATTGTCCTCGCCAATTTAGCGAGGATTTTAGTCCTAGCAAAATTAGCGAGGACAATGTCCTCGCCAAATCCTTCATAAACCAAATCGCATGTGATTCACGGTTTGGCTAGGGAATTGTCCTCGCAAATTTAGCGACGATTTGAGTCCTAGCAAAATTAGCAAGGACAATATCCTCGCCAAATCATTCATAAATCAAATGGCATGTGATTCACGGTTTGGCGAGGGAATTGTCCTCGCCAATTTAGCGAGAATTTTTGTCCTAGCAAAATTAGCGAGGACAATGTCCTCGCCAAATCCTTCATAAACCAAATGCAAAACCATTTGACCGTTAGCGAGGGATTTGTCCTCGCTAACTTAGCGAGAATTTGTTTCTCGCAAAATTAGCGAGGATTAAGTCCTCGCTAAATAGTTCATAAATTATTTTAGCCATGAATTAAGATTTAGCGAGGGTTTTGTGCTCGCAAAGTCGTCTCTAATTTTTGAGCCAAAATTTTGGTGCCAAAAATTAGCTACAACATAAATTATTTGTCGCTAAATTGTCGCAAAATCTGTTTTCCCACTAGCACCTAATAATATTTGCGACAAAAATTATTTTTCGTCGCAATGTTGTCACTAAATGGTGAATTTAGCGGCAAATTTTATTGTCCTCGCTAATTTTTGTCGCTATTCTGTATTTTTTTTGTAGTGTAATATATTTGCGACTAGCCTTTTAGCAACTGTTCGTCGCGGCGTCGCTAATTTCTAGTTTTTTTGTAGTGTTATTAGGATGCTTAAATATGTCCTATGATTTTAAAGTTCGTTGTTGGACCAATTGTTGACTAGTTTGTGGTATATTTCTTATATTTCTTGATTCATAAGTCTAATTGATTTGGTTTTTAATGCTATCAAAACTAGAAACATAATGGAATAACATTTTAGAAGACTTTTTTTTTTGGCTTAAAATGTCATTTGGTATGTCTAAAATAGTATACAATTTGAACCTTGAAATCTATCTTTATGATTTTGAAGCAGAATGGTACAACATGGTCACAATCAATTATTTACCATCGTGGACACCTTCGAGAATATAATATGTACCTATCTCACGATCACAACAAATCAGTTGTCATAGTGAGCCTCCCCTGTTTCCACTTATACATGAATTTTAGGCCTCAAAATGTCACGAAAAATGCTTTGATGCTTATGACACCTAACACACATGTACTTAGGGTTATTATATGTTCTAAAAAATTTAAAATGAGTGATTTAACATTAAAATATAGATTGTAAAAAAATTATATAAGGTGAACAATGAATATTATAAAGTTTTAATATATCTTACCTTAATGCTTATATTATTGAATAATATCTTGAATGTTTAGGTGTAGGTGAACGTAAATATGCTAAAGAACAATGCAATTTGTAATTTAACCATGAAATTAATTGTTTATGTCATGTATGTGATAGTTAGGGAGCAATACATGCCTATGTTTTAAGATATGATATGTTTTAATATGAGTATGGCCTACTAGAGTTTGAGTTATAAGTAAATAGGCATGCCCAGAAGGGTGGCAGCTAATGTTCTGTTAGGCACTATGGTGTCTTTTGTTTGAGGTTATTTCTCTTCTATTAGAGACAATGTCTCTTCCAATTTCTAAATTTGATGATTTCTGATTTAAGGGCAATACCTCTTCTATATAGATACTAATGGTATCTTATGCTCTGTAACCCATTACCCATTTCTAAGACAATAGCCATTAATTTTATAGTTTTATTGATTTATATTTATTCTATTTTATCCTATTAATTTGTTTGACATGTTTAGATTTTAGAAAAATTGGTAAGGCTCGTGTAATTAGCTGGCTTTATTCCAAATTATATTCTAAATGTTTCCTAGATTAAGTAACTAAAAATTATTATCTTATTAATGATTTCAAGTGTCTGATGATGTATTTATGCTATGGTTATTTAAATATTGTAGCACGATTGATTGGAATTTTTATGCAATTACTGTGAATAGTCATTATTATACATAGTTAACCCATGCTAAGCTGATAGCTTTTTTTTATGCAGGTATTAAAAATTCATTAAAGTACAAATCAGAGTAGGGACAACAGTAATCGACCAATGTAGAAAGTTAGGATTTAAGTTTTATATTTATTTTAGCATTAAATTGTAATATCTAAAAAGTTTATTCTAAATACAATTTCATGAAGTGAAAATCTACCTAGAGATAGTCAGGGACTTCTACATATTCAAAAACATGTTTTATATATTGGTATTGTCACCCATATATCCTCCTAGGGGGTATTTATGTGTGACAAGTAATGCCTCTAAATCTTTAATTCGAACACAATTGTTACTAACTCTAAATTATGGGTAGGATAATTTCTTTCTTGAATCTTGAGCTACCTAGAAGCATAGGCTATTAACTTGCCCTTATGCATCAATGCATATTCTAAACCATTCCTGAAAGCATCACTATAAATAGCAAAGAGGTTACCTAAAGTGGGTTGTGTGAGAATGAGAGCTTTAGTTAATATATTATTCAAACTTTCAAAGCTTTCCTACCAAAGGTCAGTCCACTCAAATCTAACATTCTTCTATAGCAACATGGTGACTGGAGTAGTTATCATTGAGAAAGTTTTAACAAAATGTCTGTAGTGGTCAGCTAATCCAAAAAAACTGCTCACTTTAGCAAGATTTTTATGTAGTTTCCATTCAAAAATAACTTCAATCTTTTTAGAGTAGCCTTAATTACTTCTATTGATACTACATGACAAAATGATGTGACTTCATTAAGCAAAAACTCACATTTGCCGAACTTTGCATACAATTCTTTATTTTTCAATATCTATAGCATAATTCATAAGTAATTATCATCCTCTTCTGGGGTTTTTTATGATACTAAAATGTCATCAATGAACACCCCTACAAACTCATCAATATATGGTTAAAAGATACAATTTTTCAAATCCATAAATGCTTCTGGTGCATTAGTAGGATCGAATGGCAGGACTTAGAATTCATAATAACCAAATTAGGTAAGAAAAGTTATCTTTAGCACATTTACTTCTCTAACCCAAAGCCGATGATATCCTAATCTGAAGTCAATTTTTGAGAATATAGATACACTTTTCAATTGGTTGAAGTTTTTAGATTTAGAAACAAAAATAAAAATGGTTGTCTTCAACTGCCAAAAATAGAGATAACATTTGGTGCCAAAATATAGCAACGAAAGGCTTATACCATTGTTAAATAAGGTGCCAGCAGAGAGCAAAAAAATAAAATATAGCAATGGAAATGGAATTTTGTTGTTAAATTGCAAGCGAAAAATAAAATCCGTTTCTAAATAACAAACTTTAAAGCAAATTAGTTTTGAACTAGCAACGAAAAGTTTTTTCGATTGCTATTTCATTTTTTGCACCAGGTTTAAATAGTTTCATTTTCTTGGTGTTTTTTTCCTTCTCTCCTAGGCTTGACATCTTGCTTCTTCCTTCTTATACCTTTCTCCCACCCTCTCACTTGCCCTCTCTTTTTCCCTCTCTCTCACCCTTTCCCTCACCATCTACCTCTCCCTCTCCCTCATCCACCGACATCATCTTCCTTTTCCTCTTCTTTATCTAACCCTAACTCAAAATCCTTAAAGTATTTCCTGCATAGGAGCTCTAAATCTTACAGTTACAATTCCTCACTTCATTAGACTATTCTCTAAATCTTTCATTGTTGAATCTCCCTAGACTCTCTCTTAATTCTAAGAAAACAAACCCCATCTTAAATGCTCTGAAGAATCCAAACCCAAACCCATTTGTTCTCAACTGGAATCAAAACCCTTTTAGAATGAGAATGGTGAAGCCCAAGTCTGATGCCAATAATAATAACAATGCTAGCAGTAATCTAATGGTAGGGATGAGAATCGAAAGGAGCCCAATGTGGCAGTCAGTGGGAGAATCTAGTAGAGTGATGAGTATAGAAGTTTTAGTGGATAACAAAAAAATGAACTCAGGTTTAAAACATTCATGGATAGCATTTTTAATATTAACTATCATGTATGTATTTATATCTACATTTAAGTATGTTTACATAAAACAATCTTGTTCATATATGAATGTTTATAAATATTTACCTTTAACAATAAGCATATTATTTACCATACATAATTCAATGTACTTCCATTTTAACTCACATATAATATATCAACATGTAAATAAAGTGTGTATATATATATATATTGATGTGATACAATACATCAACTCTTAGGTTTAAGTTATCACATTACATCTTATTAGATGACCACTCGTGTAAGCTTTCATGATTATTCATGGTGATATAGCTTAACTGTTAATGGACAATTTCAATGTAAATAATACAAATCATACAAACCCATAAATATACTTTAATGCAAATTTATATACACACGAGTTTATAACCCTCGTATACTTGCATTCAAGGCCTAATTTGTTCAGTTATATGTGTAACACATGGGGGTAGCCTAATATACTGATAAAGGGAAATAAAAAGCATAGTTATGGGCCAAAATTATGATGTTGCGCTCGCGACAGTATGCTTGGCCATACGAATTTTTCACCCTGTTCCCAAAATCCTGCAAACTGTTTAATAATTTTATTTTGCACATCGTTTTTGACACACTAAACGGTCTTTTTAGAAAACGTTGTCTTCTAAAAAGTTGTAGAAATAAATTTCTAGTTTCTATAACATCAAAAATATTTTCAATATCATTTGTATAACACGAGATATGTTGAAATTACTAAAGACTGTTCATCATAGTAGGCAACACAGAATTTCCGACTTTCAAGTGAAAATTAGGCAATCTTGTGGGCATTATTTGACTTTGTTTTCTTCATATAAATTGTAGGTTTTGAAGTATATTTTAGTTAAGTATTGATCTCATGTCATTCTGATCATTTTACATTCAATTATGAAGATTTTACCCTAAGCTGTTCAAAATCGAAATCAAAGATGTATCTAATATTCAATCAATGTAGGGATAATTTAGAGGCCAAATTAGTGCTATTTTTCAACTACAATTTTATACCTATATCTCATGTGGAACTATCAAAATTAATATAGATTTAAACTAAGGTCCCTAACTCATTTTTTTATAGCTAAATTACAGTCAATAGTTTCAACAAAACTTCATGTAACACCTATTGTAACAAATTCTAAATTCATATCTCATCCCAATTATTCCATCTATCACACATATGCATCTTGTTGATACAATCATCATTCACATGCATGCAAGGTGAGTACCACCCCATACCTTGGCCTAACTTCACTTTACCCAATCAATATTCAGCAAGATTACCCTTTTTATCTTCTCCTTCTTAAAATACAACATAAATCATCTCTAATTCATCCTTTCCAGCAACCAAACCAATCCGAAATTCACATAAGGAAATGAAGAAGAAGAATAAGAAGAAGAAGAATAAGATAAAGATAACCAAAATTAAACCATACCTTTTTAATCTATAACAATATCCTCTTGAACAACTATCTGCATGAGATTTTCTCTAAGATTTCTTAGAGATAATGGTTAATCAAGTTTTTGGAATAAGAAACTCTCCCTCTTCATCAAACTCAGCCGACCAACACTCACCACCATCTTCATTTTCTCTTTCCATCCATTACATTTCAACCTATATAATAATAAGGTAAATTCCCTAAATGATCCTTTCATTTTATTGCATGATGCCAAGATTTCCCACTAAATCTTGCATGTCACAAATCATTCCCACAAACTAGTCTATTCATAATTCAACCCCACTAATTAACCTCTTTCTTACATTAGCCTCTCCATTATTCTTAAATTCTCAATTGACCCCATAAAATGTCATAATTACAAATTTATCCCAAATTAATACTTTTTACTTCAATTAAACCCTTGAATATTATTAAACCAACAATAATAATTTAATTATGACCTTATAAAATTCATACCATATAATTTACACATTTAGCACATAATTATTGATAACTTAATAATATTTTTGTCTCAATTAATATCTTAACTCTTAATAATTCATCAAATAATGCTCAATTAGACTTTAATAATATGTATTTGCCCTTGAATTCTACTAGGGCCTATTTTGGGTCCTTACACTCTCTAACATGAATTAATGCATGCCCAAGCATACCCATACTAGTCACTTTGTTACGAGTATGTTAGGTGTATGTCAAAGTACGCAATAACTTATAAAGAGTTTCATAGGGATTTTAGGTCTAAGAACTCCGATGCAAAACTTGCAATTGAGAAACACTTATGACTTGTACCATGTAGTGTTCTCATGTGCAGATTGAATCCAGATTCCATGTCTTAAACATGCGTCTATGATCTCTGATTGACACTCTAGCCTTTGTGATTCGTAAGACATAACTCAACTTATCAGAGAGAGCATACTACTTTTAATTCATTTGTTATTCCTACAACAATGACTTACTATGGATATTTAGAATGAAGTCTCAAATTTTTTAAGGTCTTATAACCATGTGCCTCACGATGATAACTTAAACTAAATCAATATTCTTGGATAGTTCAATCACTTGATATGCATAAGAATACAATAGATAAAATAAATGCCTCAATTATTAACTAGAGTGTTTTATAACAATGCATTGGGGCTAGGGCTTACACTAACAATCTCCCACTAGCATTAGTCTCAATTAGGCATAGCCCTAAAATTGAATGCTCTAAAATAAGCTTCATGCAGACTTGCACGCAAGTATTTCGTTAATGGATCCACTAAATTATCTTCACTCGCTATCTTGCTAATCTTTATGTCCCCATAGTCAATGATCTCTCTTATCAGGTGGTACCTTTAGAGTATGTGTTTGGATTTCTGGTGTGACCGGGGCTCCTTGGCCTGTGCAATGGCCCCGTTTTTGTCATAGAAAATTTCTAATGGATCTAGGATGCTTGGGACCACTCCTAATCCAAAAATGAAATTTCTAATCCAAACAGCTTCCTTCACAGTCTCACTCGCTGCAATATACTCATATTTTGTAGTTGAGTTGGCAACGATCTTTTGTTTTGAGCTTCTCCAGTTGACAACACCACCGTTCAAAATAAAAACAAAACCAGTTTGCGATCTTGAGTCTTGAGTGCTAGTCTAAAAAGCAGCAGCAGTATGACCTTGTATGATGAGCTCTTTTTTACCACCATACACCAAAAAGTGATCCTTAGCCCTTCGCAGGTACTTTATAATTCCCTTTACAGCAGACCAGTGCTTCTCACCAGGGTCTTGCTGAAACCTACTGGTTATACTCAGTGTCCGAGCAACATCCAACCTAGTACATAATATAGCGTACATGATAGATCCAGTAATAGATGCATATGAGATTCTACTCATGCTGTCCATCTCCTATTTGGTTTTAGGACAGTGTTCTTTAGTTAAAGGAAGTCCCAAAGAAAAAGATATGTACCCTTTCTTTGAGTCTCCCATACTAAAATGCTTTAGTGCTTTGTTATGTACTTTTCTTGACTTAGTCCCAAGAGCCGATGCGATCTATCTCTATAGATCCAAATACCAAGTATTATCTCAGCTTTACCTAAGTCTTTCATTGAGAAACACTTCCCCAACCATTGGTTAACATTTTGCAATAATGGGATGTCATTCCTAATGAAAAGGATGTTGTCTACATATAGGACCAGAAACACTACTATGCTCTCACTAACCATCTTATACACACAAAGCTCATCTTCATTTTTGATGAAGTTAAACTCCTTGACTACTTCATCAAAATGGAGATTCCAACTCAGGGATTTTTGCTTCAATCCATAAATGAATTTTTGAAGCTTGAAAACCATCTTAGGATTGTTGGGATTGACAAAACCCTCAGGCTGTGTCATATACACATCTTCGAGGAGATTTCAGTTAAGGAAAGCTGTTTTGACATCCATTTTCCATATTTCATAGTCATGATATGCAGCTATGGCAAGCAATATCCTAATGGACTTAAGCATGACTACTGGCAATAAGGTCTCATCATAGTCTACACCATGAGTTTGTTAGAAACCTTTAGCTACTTGTCTACCTTTGTAGGTCTTATCAGCTTTGAGTTTAAATAGCCACTTGCATTCAATTACCTTAACACCTTCTGGTGGATCAACCACGGTCCAAACCTGGTTATCGTACATATATTGCATCTCGAATTTCATGGCTCCAAGCCAATTTTCTGAGTCAGGGCTCTCTATCGCTTTTTGATAGGTAGTTGGATCCTCATGATCCATTAACTCAATAGTGTCACTATCGGGTTAAAAATTTGTACCTCTCAATCTCCTATTGTACCCTATCGGACCTTCTTGATTCTTGTGCAATGGGTTCTTACTCCACAACTAGTTGTGAACTTGATCCCATTTCCAATTAATCCTTTACAGGAGTTTTCTACTTTGCTCCCATTGTCTTTCTTGAGAAGGAATTCCTTTTCCAAGACAATAGCTTTGCGAGCAACAAACACTTTGTTCTCGGCTTGTGAGTAAAAGTAGTATCCTTTTGTTTCTTTGGGATAACCCACAAAAAATTAGACAGTAGATTTGGAATCTAGTTTCTCAAATGTTAATTTCTTAACATGTGCTTCACAGCCTCAAATCCTGAGAAATGACATATTTGGCTCTTTCCCAGTCCATACCTCATATGGTGTCTTCTCAACTGCTTTAGTTGGAGTACAGATTGGTAGAAATACAATAGTTTCTAATGCATAACCCCAAAAAGAGACAAGAAAATTATCTTGACTCATCATTAATCAAACCATGTCAAATAGAGTTCGATTCCTCCCTTCGGACACACCATTCCATTATGGTGTTATAGGAGGAGTGAATTGTGAAATAATTCCACACTCCTTCAGATGACTGTCAAATTCTTTGCTTAAGTCTTCGCCACCTCGATCTGATCGAATGGCTTTTATACTTTGGCCAAGTTGGTTTTCTACTTCATTCTTAAACTCTTTGAATTTTTCAAAAGTTTCAGACTTGTGCTTCATTAGATAGACGTAGCCATATCTACTGAAGTCGTCTGTGAATATTATGAAGTAACTAAAACCACTTATAGCTTGTGTACTTAATGGTCCACATACATCGATGTGTATTAATCCCAATAAGTCACTAATCCTCTCACCTTTCTTGTTAAAAGGACTCTTTTTCATTTTTCCATGCAAACATGCTCGCATGTGTCATAAGATTCCAAATCGAATGACCCAAGCACTCCAGATTTGTGGAGTCTCGAAATGCATTTTTCGTTTCCATGCCCTAAATGACAATGCTAGAAGTAAGTAGGGTTTAATTCATTTGATTTAACCATCTTTGTATTAATGTTGTATATGGACTCTCTATTTTGTAGATCAAGGATATATAGGCCATTTTGTAACATAGCAGTGCCATATAAAATACCTTGGTGATGAAAACGAATATTGCCATTATTAATAACAAAGTCAAATCCATCCATATCCAAACATGAAACTGAAATAATATTTCTGCTTATAGCAAGCACAAAATAACAATTCATTAAATTTAAACATAATCTATAAGGTAAAGTGAGTCGATAGTCACCTATCTCCATGGCCCTAACTCATGTTCCATTCCCCATACGGAGGTCTACTTCACTTTTTCCTAGTAACCACCTATTTCTTAGCCCCTATACATTTGAAAAAATGTGAGAACCACAACCGGTATCTAATACCCAAGTGGTAGAAATAGAAAGGTTAATTTCAATAATAAAAATACTAGACCTAGATGGCTTGGCTCCATTCTTCTTTTGTTCTTCCTTAAAGATAGTGCAGTTTTTCCTCCAATGCCCTAACTTGTTGCAATGGAAGCACATGCTCTCACTCTCTTTGAGTTTTTGCACCTTGGGCTTGGGTTTGGCCTAAAGTGCACTCCCACTAGACTTAGGCCATGCCTGGTCATTCTTAGGTTTTGCCTTACCTTTCCCCTTTCCCTACACGAGTTCCTTTTTAATGCTCCCTTGAACCATAAGTACATGATTCGTCTTTCGAATGTTCTCTTCAATATTCTTAAGTATCCCTTGAAGCTCAGTGACTATCTTGTTCATTGAATGCATGTTATAATTCATAATAAATGGATAATAATCATCAGGCAATGACCTTAAGATCAAATCAGTGGCCAACTCTCTTGGGACTTGTACCTCAAGCTTCTCAAGAGTATCAAGATACCCTTTCATCTTGAGTACATGAGTACTGACAGGAGTACCCGCAGTTAACTTACAAGAAATTAAGTCCTTTGTTGTCATGAACCTCTCGTGATGAGATTGTTCTTGGAACATCTCCTTGAGGTGCACCATGACGCATAGGCCTCTTAGTCCATGAATTACTTTTGCAAATCGGGCACCATAGTGGCTAGCATCAGATAGGTCACTCTTCTTAGTCTCAAAGGTTTCCCTTTGAACATCGGAGGCATTCCTAGTAGGTTCGATGGGAAGGGTTCATCCAAAACATACGACTTCTTCTTTTGATTAAGAACAATTCTCAAGTTTCAAGACCAGTTTATGGAATTGGTGCCATTTAATTTGTTCTTTTCTAGGACCGATCGCAATGAAAAGTTGTTGTTTGAAGAAGCCATTTTTCAATCTACAAAAATTTATAAACTTAGCATGATTAAATAAGGTCTTAATATAATCCCACAAACCGAATTAATATCCCTTTAAATAATATGCGTTAGTGATTTAATGTGGGCTAAGATCCGCTTTTCATAACAACTCATTAGTCAAGCTGAGCTTGTACACCTAAAGAGTTAAGTTACTTAGGTAGGAAAACTCCAATAATGTCTCGTACATGACTCTTGGATCCAATGGGCTAACATCTTAAGATGTTATAGCATAAACCCATTTATTCATTGCCTAGGTCTGGGCATCCCTTTCTGTGTTAAGTCCAACCTACATTCATAATCCATGCCTCACAAAGATAATTGGGCGCATCTAGGACTCCTAGTCTACATGACCGATGATCGATACTTTGACATATTTCGAATTAGAAAGGCAACTTTGTTACTTACAATTTTAGGGATTCATTTTATTATGACTTTCATGGCATACGCTTTGTCATCCATTTATAGCATGTATATGTATAAGTGCATAAAGTAAAGCATGAAAAACATGGGTCAAAAAACCTATAACTAAGATTCTATACTATTACATATAAATCTTCAAGTTAGGGCTCTCCACTTTGGTGGGCTTTGTCTTGATTTACAAAGTCTTTAAATAAATGCTATACTAAAAAATAAATAAAAATTTTACAATAATCATTAATGGCACACCAAGGGCCCATGAATGCACCATGTATATTCATTCATCACACAAAACAAGCAAACAAATATACATAACATTCATGGATAAAACAAAGTCCACTTTTAATTAATTAAGCCCAGCCTATTAATGGAAATTGTTTACTTGTACTTTGAAGAGAAGATCTCATGATGGGTCTGGGGCAAAGCCCAATGGACTAAATCCACTTATTGAATAAGCTTTCTTAAAAGCCCAAAACACAAACTAGTTAGATTTCTGCCATAAATCAACTTTAGTGTAAGTTCCAATTTTGCCATTTTTAATATTATGTTATATGACTCATAAACATTAAAAATACAAATAATATGAACCAAAATGAATCAAAACATAAAAATTCATGACGAACACATAACACATTCGGCATTAGTAACAAAACAAACAAACAACGTGAAACAAGTTGTTTAATGCCAATATAATGCCACAAACGATGCACAAACACTTAAAACGATTTTATAAGCCATTTAATAACTTAAATAAGGTCATAAAAATTGAATTAAGGTTCTTTTCATATCTGATCAAATTGTGTTTTTGCCATTTTAATCAAAACAAAACAAACGATGTTGATTAAACATGCAGCAAACACAAACTAGCTAATATTTTAAGTGATTTGTAAATTTACCAATTAAATTTTCGTAGACCAAAATTAAAACCATTTTTAAAACATGTCTAGACCTGTTATTAATATTCTAAAATCACTTACAAATATGCCGAACACGTTTTTACATTTTATAGAGAAAAACTAGCTTGTAACAAATGTATATCATGCAAACAAGCACCTAGTTTCATGATTAACTTATTTAATTAGATATATATATTTAAAACATACCATGAATAGGTCTAAAAATATCTTAGGAAAGTATATTAACATGTCATAATACCCAATTAACCATTTAAATCGTTTTTACACTTAACCAATGCAAGAAACTTGAAATAAAAAATTTCTACATCACGTTTTATGCAACAAACGATTTTTAATCAAGTTGTAATGCATCCAAAGCACTAAAAAAACATGATTAAGCTCTGATACCACTGAAAGGATATCACATGGCATAAAAATAATGATCATACAGCAAAAAGAACTAGAACTTTTGATGATACAATCCATGCAATAACAACATAGAATTGAAAACATGCAATTTTTGGGTTTCGATTGAACTTACTTCTTTGAATGTACTTCAAAACTTGATTTTTGCAATGACCAGTATATAAGATAAACATATATACCTTTGAACTCAATCACCAATGCCAAAGGTGCTGCCTTTCATGCCACACCACTCTATGTTCACACACACACTTGCAAAGTCCGCCTAAAATGAGAGTGCTAGCTTAATGATTTTTATTCAGCAATGGGTACGGCATAAAGACACAGTATTTGATCTTGTTCTTCCTAGGGTTTTTCAATGGCTGTCCAAAACACAAGAGAAGAAAAAAGAATTATTTCCCTTATGAAAAATGATCATGAGAGAGAGATAAAAACCTAAAGTGGCAAAGTTATTTAATCAATATATATCAGTTGGCTAGGGTTTCTTTTGGATGCCTAAATCTACTAGGTTTTAGGTAGTAATTTCGGCCTCCATGTCTTCCGCTCATTTCTTATGGTTATTCTGTTGGGAATTTATAACTACACTTACATGAAGATGCATTTTCCAGCAATCTTAGAATAGAGAATGGGTTAGGTATTTTCTAATGTTTTTATTTTTGGCCTCTACTTGTATTGCAATGATGATTTCTAAGGATAAAAGGGAAATGTGTTGGTTTAAATTGTTCCTTTAATTTTAACCTATTGGAGCTTTATTTTGAGATTTTAAAATTATCTAGCTTATTAGCTTGGGGATGCTTTATGAAGATGAAACTTAAAGTATTGGATGACACTAAGGTGAAGATGGTATTCTAATTTTATTATAATGTTCTTTTATATATTTTAAATAAGCAAAATAAAAAAAATTTATCCCAATGCATGAAATCAGTTAGTTCAAGTGTTTGAACTCTGTATGCATACAAAGAAGTGCTTTGTATTACTAATATGGATTCAGATATATGAGCAACTGCTTTGTCTATTATAGATTTTATTGGATCAGCAGATTAGTAGGTTTTGAATATTGTTGATTAGACAAGAAAAAGAAAAGAAAAATTAAGATACCACTTAGATTTAATTTGATATAATATGGAAGAAAATTGGTGTTGAATTGTAAATGAAGTTCAGGTGTAACTTCCAATTTTTTATGGATGTGGAACAGAGTTTACTCCAACTCATGGTGGTTACCATAGCAATTATCTACTTATGTCATAAGCAATTAGAACAAAGGTTTGCCTACTATTTTAAAATGTGAAATTTTAAGCAAGCAAGGACAAACTTATGTGTGATTGGATTATATATATATATATATATATATATATATATATACATAAAGCAACTGACTTTTAGCTATCATTTATATTTATTTAGAATGTTCTTATTCAATCAGATGTTTACTAAAAAAATGAAAAAATATTTGTTATCTCACTCAAAATTTGATTTTATGCCTAAATTAAAAAAGTTGTTACACTTAATCTTCGGTTTAGAAAATCATCACATTGTCAAGCATAGAAGATCTTATTCAATAACCCAACTTGAATATTTGGATCGAGTTATGAAAGAAGCAAAGTTTTGAAGTTCTAATAGTTTGCTTGTTATGATATTAATGTTTTGAATTTGTTTTATATAATTTTAATTAGATGTGTTTAAATTTCAATTATGTTTTGCATTTTAGTGAGGTGAATTAAATAAAATTATAATAGGAGTTTTAATGTTGTGCATATTTTAGGAAGCTAGATAAAGAATGAAGGTTTAAAGGATTAATTAAAGATTCTCAGTCTTCTGCTTAAGTCATAAGCAAGTCCTAAACTCCATCAACTGAAGTGCTCTACTCCTTAACTAAGCATGAGACATATAGAGCTGCTAGAGAGGAGATTGACCATTCTACTGAGATGAGCATTTATGTGAATGTGAAGCATATTATTTAATAGCTTTCCACTAGTTATACACGTAAAGACGTATCTAGTTTAAAAATAATCAATATTTAGCTATTGTTTATTATTCCTCAAACTTGTCATTGACTAAAATTACTTTAACTAGTAGAATATTTGGTTGCTGCTATTGGCATTTATGTGATATTTTTTTTATGTTTATAATGTTTTGTCAATATAAAGAATACATAGAATCAATATGTATTATGTATAGGAAATAATAATTAAAAAAATGTAATAATTTTTAGCGACAGACGCCACCGTTGTAAATTTTTTGTATTGGTGGGCGATTTTAGCAATTGTAATTGTACTTTTATTTGCTAAAAATAACAATGGAAATATGAAAATAGTAACGAAAAATAATTTGCCATCATTCTTTGATATGGGTTGTCTAAGAAGTTGAGGTGACAGCTGATGCTGAGGCTATATAGCAGTTGGGCCTACATTCTTTGATATAGCAAATTTGCCATCATCTACATGAAATCTAATGGTGCAGTGGGCATGGGTGCCTGTGGAGCTTGTGGTTGTGGAAGCTAATTGGGCTAACCAATAGAAGTAGTATCATTGCCTACTGGACTGACTAAGGCCCCACTCTCAACATCGCTCATCAACTCATTAGAGGTAGAAGCCATGACTATCACTTACTATTTGATCATTTACTATTTCATCCAATGGCTTATTTTTAAGCCACTTTTCACCACCATATTGATCCTTACACTCTCGTAACTACAACTAGTGAGTGTAAGTGATCCTAACTCATTTCATTATGGCATTTATTTCCATTAGCAAATTAAAAGTGGCATTTAAGCTCTATAAATCATTTGACTTTAGATTTTTATTATTTTTCTAATCTAGATGTTATCCTCATCAAAATTGTCTAAAATTTTTGCTGAGTGCAGAAACCTATTTAGTAAGGTTTGTTTTAAATTTTAGGTCATTCTAATATTATTTTGATGCACTTCTATCTTTAGAGGCAAAACTTAAAAATCCAAAACTTTCAAAAAAATTATTTGTCATTTTCAATAGCTTATTTAGGCTATTTCTAATTGCTTTGTGTGATTAAAATACTTTTCAAAGGTCTGTGGAATATTTTTGGACTTGATAAAAATTATGGTAAACCAGAATATTGGTATATAGGAAATCCTTCACTGTCTATTTTGGAAACCTATCTGAGCTCAATTTCTTCTCAAATTATACTATTACATACCATTTAATTTACGTTATCTCATTTAATGGTCAAATACCAAACTTCCTTATAGGTCACCCATCATAAAATTCCCCTGGCTCACGTTTGTTCAACCCCTACAGTCTTATGAAATACACTATACTAATGCTAATATAATCACACAACATACAATTGAAAAAAAGTAGCATTCATATTCGATAGAATTTTAAGGTATTATAGGTACTCAAGCCCCTTTTAAGAGTTACATATCTTGCACACTCCCTAAACTTATAGTAGATATATTATTTGCTTATGGAATGGAGAAACTTATTGATGATACTCATATTAAACTAGATTAGAAGGATAATGTGTTTGTGAATTGAGAAACTTGTTGATAATTCTAATACTAAACTGGATCGAATGGATATATGGGTATGCATTAATTTGAGTTATGGGTAAATAGGCATGCCTATAGGAAATGTAGTTGCTTCTATGACACAAATTAGTTTCTTATGTTCTATACTTTTGCATTTTCTATTCCAATTTATGATTTTGAGACTTATTGTCTCTTCTATTATGCCTTTGAGGTATCTTATGTATATACTACATAATGATATTATTTATTTTCCATAGAAAGGGATTTGTGGCTACTTTTATGGCACTAGAGTGTCTTATATTTAGAGATTTATGTCCTACTTGCCTCGAGGCTTCTACCTTTTCTATTGATACCAATAAAGGTACCTTCTGTACCTGTTACACTTATAGGAAAAGCAAACAATTATTTATATGAACTGCAATAATTCTATTATGTTTCGATTTGATCTATTTTGTTAAAAATGTTTAAGGGTCGTATGAAATGTATCTTTGAATGGATTATTTTAGGTAGTTATCAATATTTTCTATTCTGTATAAGGTCAACAACTATTTTGTTTTTTTAACTTCTAATTTATCGTAAGACTGCTTAAAATTTTGTTATAATATTTTATATAAATTTCTACATAGGAGACAACTACCCATTGTTTCTGATAATTGCAATATAATGATAGTTTCAAAGCTTGATATAAGATATTACCAATTGATATTTGAGGATACTTCTACATAAAAGCTATAGAGAAAGATATGATGTAAGAAGGTCGAACTATATAGTTCTGAATACAATTTTTGGGTTATATAAGAATTTAAAACTAAATTTTATATGTAATTATTTCATTATTATTTCTTACATGTATGAAGTGTTCATGATTGATGTGAGTAGTCACTGTTATGTATTATTTAATCCATATTAAGCTTTTTGCTTAGCATGATGGCTTTTTATGAGCACGAATGTTAAATTCAGTTGAAAAGCTGGTTAGTGTCAGGATAACTCTAGTCGGTAAATGTAGGAGTTATGAATTATAGTCTTATTACTTAATTAAGAATCCAAATTATATATTTGTAAAGGTTTATTACAAGTGTATTTCATAAAGAATTTCATAAAAGTAAATGTATGTTTTTATTATTTTTTTACGTTTTAATCTGATAATAAATAGTATAAGTATAGTTATTGATTATCTCTTAGTATCTACTATGTAGTTTTGATTGGCCTTAGCACACTTACACCTTCCTAAGGGGTATTATGCTATGGCAAATATATGATAATTAGGTATGTAATGAAGAATCATGTATGCATGTGTGATCGATAACATATAAAGTGTATGGTTTGCATGTTATTAATAATTAAACGGAACATAAATAACATGTTAAAACTATATGGTTCTAATTCTAAATTTTGAGACACATAAAGGACTTGGAATACTAATTTATAGTTTGAACCAAATACTAGATGTTTTGTTATGTATTCTTGTATTAGTGGCAAGTTAGGGAAGTGACTAACATAATATTTTTAAGTGTTATTGGCAACTTCAAAGCAATTACTCAATAAGGAATTTCTAAGTGATCTTGCCTCAAATTATATGGAATAAAAGTCTAATAGAGGTAGTTGAATATGAGTGAATAGTTAATTTATCCATACACCTAAGAATAATTCTAGTTAATAAAAGTTAATGCTAGTTAAGTATATGAAGAAAGGGGTAAAGTTTATTAGTGTACATAGAAAAACAAAATACTAAACTGATAAGTTAGTTAGTGTGTGTAGACACCGAGCCCTAAGCCAGCCTATTTCGTAGTTTCCTAAAGATGAAGAAAAATTCATATTTCAAATAAAAATTGCAAACTCCAAAAAATTCATATTTCAAATAAAAATTGCAAACTCCAAATTCAATATGTGTTTTTCACACCTTTTTTTAAATAAATTGTGGCTCTACACTTTGTATTTCTCGAGCATAGAAAATAATTTTCAAAATCTTGCATTTTGAGAATTTCTTTTGATAGATGGTCGCATGTCATGGTGGGATGCCCGTATGCTATCATTTTTTCTCCTGGCAGATGGCCTCAAGTAATTATGTTAAAGTATTCTATAGATGCTCAACCATCACTCATAGATTCCCATTTGTGGGGTTTTTCCAGCAAATCCTGCATATTTTCTAGTAGCCACCTAAGGTAAATTAAAATCATATTTAAACGATGGGAATCCAAATGGATTTAAAGGAGTATTTTTAAGAGTTTCTAATTTGAAAAGTTTTCAAACTCTCCTCATCGCATTTAAACTCTAGTAAACCCTAGTTTTTAGAGGTATGACACATTTTAAATTATATAGAGCAGTCACTTGAGAATAGAAAACTTGATTTCTATCCTTATGTGCAAGGGGCTTTCTTAATTTCTTTTTTTAGATAAAAATAAACATAAACTTTTAAAAAGTGGAAATCAATGGATTGGAAATTTGAGAGTGGCTTTCCAAGTTATAGAAATATAATCTTTTAGAAGGTAATATTATATGCTCTCCTACTTCTTTGGTTGTGGCATGAATACCTATGAGTTTATTTTGATTTTATCATATTCAATTGTGATATCTTATGATCTAATATTGTTTTAATGTGCTTAACTACCTCTATAACTTTATAATGCCATGAATGAGTTGAATGTGATAACATAAATATAATGGCATGTTTTAGGTTTTTCTTAATCCTTTATTATTGAATGCATATTATTTTTTAGTAAAATTCTATTTTTATTGTAAAATAATCATTTTATATGATTTAAATGTAAGTTTAGATTTTGTAGTTAGTTTTTGCATAATTAGAATGCATTGAGTATATGTTTAGGTATCATTAGGCATTTTTTTGAGTCTTCATTGAGTTTTGCATCATTCTACTTGCTTGTTGCATGATAAATGTGGAAAAGACTCTGAAAAATGCAAGTTGGTCACACAAATCGATGGGACATCATAAAGTCTCTTTTTTCCCCATCTCTCCCTTATGTTGGTCGTTTGCATCCTTGTTTTGGCTATTTGTGGCCTTTATTTTGCCAATTTTAGTGTATTTCATACATATTTCTTATATGTAATTTATTTGCATGATTAGTCATATGTTTAGAAATCATTTTAATTGTATTTCATGCATTTTTAGTATTTTACTTATGTGGTTTTTTAATTCCAAAATGCATGTTTATATTGTTTTAGTTATAATGTTTTTTTTAATTCATTTTCACATACTAACCATTTATCCTTTTTTGTGTTTCTTCATGGGCAACTAACATATGTATGCATTTAGGAGTTTGCATTTTAAGGCCGAAATAGCTTTGGAGGATTTCCCATGGGTAGTTGCTCTATTTATTTATTTATATGCTTATTTATTTATTATTTTCTTATTATTTTACTTAGGAATTATTTTAGGGATGTAATAATTAGTAATAAAATGTTTTTTGTACCTTAAAGCTAAAATCATTTTTACCTAATTAATTAGGTCTTTCTTAAATAAAAATAAACCAATGTCTAATATTTTTTACGCCAAAATCATGTGACAATAAAAAGTCTTTTATAAAATATGCATAGAGGAACCAATGTTCTTAACAAAAATAAATGCCCCAATTTATTAATGATATTTTATTTTTTTGTTAACGATTTGCCTATGTAATAATTTAGTTTATTCTATTTATTTTATTTTATTTCTTTCTTTATATGCTTAAAGTGTTTATTTATTTATGTTATGCATTGTGTGATGAGGGAGATGGTTGACTAATATTAAAATTTCATTTATAAACAACACATAACAAGAGTATAAGTAAGAGTGATGTCTAGAACACCATCTCTATTTTGGCATCAAAGGTTAAAATCATTTTCTAATGTTCTATTGGGTGCTAACTATATGACACTTACCTCTTAGGTCTATTTGGATGCCATCATAGGTTGACTACTAATAATAAAATTTGATCAAATCCCTTTCCTATTGCGAAGTTATCAATCTAACAAGTTTATGAGTCTCTTTCAATTTCAGACTCTAAAAGCAAGCCTTTGATAGCAAGCTCTGACATGAGCAGGGTTTAGCATATGTCATAATGACAACTCCACTAAGAACTTAAGAGACTTCAATTAAGTTATTGTAATTGAGTTTTTAATATTAATCATATCTCTCTTTGAAATTGCATTTTTACGTTAATGCTAGTCTTAAAATTAAGTTATATGTCCCTATTTTAGCCCCGTGTAATCTTAAAGCACACATTATGCTAACTCAATGTAAGGAGGAATAAAAAAACCACCAGCCCAAGTCTTGTAACAAATGGTACATAAAATGGTAACCCATTGGTCGTTATGCTCATAATTAGCTAGATCTATTGGCAAGGACCATGGTTAGGTAGCCTTAAAGTTTCAACACCCAACTATAAGCCCATATAATTAAAATAGCTACTTCCTTTAGGTTATATGACCTTAATAACTCTTACTTGCTATGTGGCCCCTTATGTATTTAATAAATTCAAATAAATTAGGTTGTACTCATCAAAGGTAGTCATGCCTCGCTAGGCCAAAACCTATATGCCTAAGATTTAATTATGAGAGGTTGTGCTATTAGTTTTCCACCATACACCATATGCATCCATTGGGTTCCTCATTGACCCATAGGCTAAGCCCACACAGGAAAAAGACCCCACTACCTCCTATGTGGGAGCAATAATGTTGGAAGGCTATTGTTATACTTGTATGTGGTTGTTGTTATGGTTGATATCTAACATGCTTATGCATCATACATCGTCATGTATATTGATAATAGTCATTTATATGATGTTTTTAATATGTTTTTAGGTATTTAATTAAGTTAATTTTGTGTTAATTAGGTTTAATTTGAGTTTAATTTGTATTATTTATGATTTTAAGGTTAAATCTGTGTTTTGGTTGATTTTCAGGGTTAATTTGATATAAAAGGACTTAAAGTGTAAAAAAGGGCAAAGTTTAGGGCCAAAAGTGCAAATATGAAGAATTGATGTAAGACAAGTTGATGTCCAGTCCAGAGCCCTGAGACGTGACCACGTGAATTATTGAAGAGTTTCACACGTGGCCACTTGAAGAACAAAAGAGGAGAGGACGTGGCCATGAAAAGGAAAGAGAAGAAAGAAGAAAGGAGGACCCGTGGCCGTGTGAAGGAAAAATGAAGGAAATTGTGAAGACACGTGACCACGTGGATTCCCAATGAAGGACCACACATGGCCACGTATGGAAGAAGAAGAACAAGGGACGTGGGCACGTGTAGAAATACACACTAAAAGCCGTGGCCACGTGATTTGATTCTCCAATTGCGCGAAGGATTTTCGACTTCCTATTTTGAGCAGAATTCACTTCCTATTTGGTTTCTGCAGTTTTGGAAGAAATCTACCACGTTTTTGCCTATAAATAGCAGTCTAAAACACCAAAGAAAGGGGAGGAAGAGGATCGAATTAGAGAATTAGGGATTAATCTTAGAATTTAGCTTTACTTTTTCTTTAGTTTGTTTTTACGTCATTTTGCTTTCATTATATTTTTCTTCAACTTTGTCTTTAGTTTTTAATTATGTTTAAGAAGTAATTTTTTCTTCTTTTGCTAATGGATTCTTGAGATCTTAAATTTTTCATTATTATGACTTTGTTTTGAGCTTAATTTCAATATTGGTTGATTATTTCTTGGTTTTAAGCATATTCTTATCCTTGATTGTGTTGAGATTGGTTGTTGGTTTATTGAATAAATAACTAAGAATTGGTTTTGACATAGTTAATGATTTGCATGTTCTTGGGCTGGTTCTTTAAAGTTTGTGCATTATTATTATCCGAAATATGAAATGATTATGTATGAATTTTATTGGTTAATACTAAGAGAGGAAGAACTAAGAATGGGTGAAAGTTAAATCTCTTGAGAAAGGCTTTAATAGACATCTAGGAGGATTAATTCAGACTTTTATGCCAAGTGTTGAATTGTTCTGAATAAGGGAGTTTAATGCTTGGAATGATAATCTTGAATAAAGTTATCTGGTTTTATTTATTTGAATTCTTCATAATCACTGGTATTATTCTTTGAATTTAAGTCATTAAAATGAAAGTTAAGGTGGATAGTTTCCTTAGCAAGAGAATTTCAGTTATTATTTTGTTTTTAATTTATGTTTTAGCTTTTGTTTTGTTTAATTATTTCTTTTATTTAATTTTTGCTTTTGAATCAAAAACATTTGGGAAACAATCTCGGATTAATTTAATTCATACATAGGTATTATTCTTAGCAATCCATGTTCCCTTGGGTACGATATTTGGGGTCTTAATCTATATTTCCCTATATTACTAGCCGATCTAGTACACTTGCTAGACACCGATCATATATCATACTCATACATCATCATTATGCATCATATGTAATTCATTTCTTAAGCCCCATATACCATACTTATATGTCATACCCACGCATCATTAATCTTACATCACTCTAACCCTTTGAATTTTGTAGCCATAGTAGAGTATTCATCTAGGAAGTTTAGGACACAACTGTATTACCAAGGTTAGAAATGACAGTTATGCCATAAGCACCTAATGAATTTGATAGAAGGCTGGATAAAAGGTTTCAATACTTTAAAGAAGGAATTTTAGCAACAATTGGTGACTATTTGCACCACCTGCTGGACCTCAGCTTATAGCTTTTGAGGAAGAGGAGGAAGAAAATGAGCATCCAATTGCTATAGTAAGGAATAGAGGGCTTAAAGTTAAATGTGTTGCAACTAAAAAGTTGAAAAAAGGTTTAGATAATGGAATGATTTGGATTGGAAGGAGCTTTTATCCCCGAAATTCAATATGCATGACCTATCCAAAGTTGATAGTATATTTGACCCTTTTGCTTTCATAAAGCAATACACTCTAGTTATGAAGGGGATGACCTTAACCAAAAAGTAGAAGGTGAAGCACTTTTGAAACACCCTAAACTACAACTTTACTATATATATGTATCTTAACTTCATGTATTACCATGCATAGCGTACAATCTTAACTTCATGTATTACCATGCATAGCGTACAATCTTAACTTCATGTATTACCATGCATAGCATTCAACGGTTGATCTATCATATTTATAACTAAACCTATTACTACTGCATGCATGCATCTCTTAACATTCTTTATACTAAACTTATTACATCACTTACTTCGTTTTACAAATATATATATATATATATATAAGTTTAAGAGTCCTTCTTATACATATCAAAAATGCAAAAGAACTTGCTTCAAAATAACCAAAAAGAATCCTACATTAACTTTTATGACTAACTTGCTTCAAAATAACCAAAAAGAATCCTACATTAACTTTTATGACTTAGGTTTTGGCCTGTCCTGATGCAGAGTTCGTTCCTGAGCAAAGTCTTTAACAACGGGACCTACACAAATTAAAGTAACCCGTGCTAAGCTACAAAGCTTAGTGGGAATTCTAATATTGAAGACAATTATTCACAATAATTTATCGATAACACATAAGCATATCATATTTCATATGATTAATGACAGAAGTTGCAAATCATCATTCACAATCAAATCTCATATTATATACAGATGTTTGAGAATTTAAACATAACATAATAAAATCAGTACCAAACATCAAACTTATAAACATGTAATAAGTATTATAGTTAACTTATTATCACAATAGTTTAGCCTGCTAAAGTTCTAATGGTGGATAACGGGATCGATAGATACCGAGGTATCAAAACTATGGACCTAAATCAAGGCCAATTGTACTATGAACCGGTCAAATACCCACACGAGGGCAAGTAACAACCCTAATGGGCTGTGCAAGATCTAGTAGGATCAATTATCGTATGGACCTTAGAAGGTCAACTGTGGCAGCTGTAATATCCCTATAGGCGCTTATCTATCCACAATTGAGCTCTAATAGCAGGCAATACTTTGTTACATTCTGATTTCGAGTACTATGTAAATACTTGAATAAAAGTCAATTTTCATTCATATATCAACAATACAGATATAACACTACTATTGTAAAACTATGTATACGAGGTTCATGTATGTTGATACATATAGTTTATGATAATTTTACCACTTGTCATCATATTTATCCAAAGTTATGTCAGGTAATCACATTGTTGCTTACACATAATTGTCTTAATACCATATAACATAACTCATAACATATTCTTTGAGCTTATGATCAATATCTATCATGGGTATAAATCACACGTCATCTTTCATTTAGTATTAAAATTTAGATAAAGGAACGTACCTATTTGTCATTAATAATATAACATGACGTCATTTATTTTAGTTATATTTCAATACCTTGAGATTTCCTTGAACATCTCTTATCTAATTATACATATATTTCGTTAACTAATACCTGTGAAGGATTGTTAAACTATGTTTTTTTACATGGCATGTAAGAATGTCAAATGAGTGACATAAAGTATGCATTTTACCAAATAGTCGCGAGCGCGACAGTAGTGAAGATGTTTTTCACGCCAGTGCATTATTGCGATCGCAATTAATGCTGCGACCAGTGTCGCAATCGCGATAGCTGTCACGAGCGCTACATATCAAGATTGTACACTTTATATCTACTTTTCTACATCAGCAATTTCCTAAATAAATTCCATGTTTATGCTTTAGTCACAAGCTTATATTCTACTTATTTAAACTTCTAATCCATGTCTTAAATTTTGTGATATTCACATTAATATTCTTAAAAGAAATTCCATAAATTTATCATCCACATTTAAATTGATGAAATTAATAACTTATCCAATTTAGTTATTGTCACATTAAAGTCTTTATAGCACTGAAATTATCTAAACACAAGAATCCATTAGATAAGTGTAAGTTTCCTTCTTCCCTTTAAACATGCATTAGCATATCAATGATTATAATTGAGATTTTAATTTCATTTAATATATTATTACTTATTTTTCACTTGTTAGTTTAAATGATTTACATAACATCCACAACAACACAACACAATTAATTCTCTTCACTTAAATTCAAAATTTCAATCAAACCAAAAAGGTTAAAGATACTCTAATCCCATACCTTGGCCTAACTTCACTTCACCTAATCAATATTCAGCAAGTCCTTTCCCTTTATCCTTTCTATCTTCTCCTTCTTTAACTACAACATAATTCATCTCTAATCCATCATTTCCAGCAACCAAACCCATCCGAAATTCTCATAAGGAAATGAAGAAGAAGAAGAAGAAGAAGAAGAAGAATAAGATAAAGATAATCCAAAATTAAACCATACCTTTATAATCTATAACAATATCCTCTTGAACAACTATCATGCATGCGATTTTCTCTATAATTTCTTTGAGATAATGGTTAATCAAGTTTAAGGAAATAAGAACTCTCCCTCTTCATCAACTCAGCCGACCAACACTCATCACCATCTTCATTTTCTCTTTCCATCCACTACATTTCAACCTATATAATAATAAGGCAAATTCCCTAAATGATCATTTCATTTTATTGCATGATGCCAAGATTTCCCACCAAATCTTGCACGTCACAAATCATTCCCACAAACTAGTCTATTCATAATTCAACCCCACTAATTAGCCTCTTTCTTACATTAGCCTCTCCACTATTCTTAAATTCTCAATTGACCCCATAAAATTTCATAATTACAAATTCACCCCTAATCAATAATTATACTCCAATTATACCCTTAATTAAAAATTAAATCACACTAATTAATTTATTTTCCATGCCATTAAAATAAATAAAGCTTAATTTATCCCTTAACCCCTAGTTAACCCGAATCCCTCATTAAATTCTTAATCTTAATCAAATAAAAACTCCTGTCAAAATATTAAATTCAATTAGGGTCAAGTAAGGGTCTCACAACTTTTGCCTCTGCCTGATAGGTCTTATTATTGATTTATATCATAACTTTGACTGAAGGATAAAAGAGGTTTGGGATATGTTAATAAAGGAATTCCTAAAATAATATGGTTGTAATACCATAATAGAAGTCAATCTCAATGACATGAAGTTTTGATAGCAAAAACCTAATGAGCCCTTCCATGAATACCTTATTTTTTGAAGGAATATGGTAATGGAAATGAACTAAAAATGAGACACTTCTAACCATATTAGACTATTCATCACGAATGCCAGTCCCTATTGGAGAGATAGGTCGAAGATGAAAGGGCTTAAAGATTAGGAATCTCTCAAAGATATAGCCATCAATGTAGAGGCTGAGTATCTGGAGAAGAAGGCTAGCTCTGCGAATTAAGGTTTTGGTAGAAATAGTCAAGAGGGAATGAGAGAAAGTTTTTAAAATTCTTTATTTTGGGAACCATTAAGCAATGTTTTTCATATTTGGGAAAATCGTTATCATGGTGGTTCGATCATCACACAAGCGAGGGAAAATTGCAATCGTTGCCACCTATGCCAGTAAAGAGCCAAGGGAAACTAGGACATAAAGTCGAATGCTACTGTACTTGTCATCAACATGCAGGTTGTAAAACAAACTATTATCACCAATTGAGAGATTACATCTAGTACCTACTAGATGCCTAACAAATACCATACCCAAAAAGGGAAAGCAAGAAGATGAGGGTTTTGGATTTTGAAGATGGAATAAAAGCTTATCTTTTTTTATGCTTAATGTAATAATGTCTATGAACAATGCATATTTTTTGTTGGTTGTGTTAATAGTATATGATCTTATATTTTATCAATGTCATGTTTAGTTGCACCATTATGGTGAAAATCATTACATTTCAAATATGTTAACTCAATAAGCACAAATCTCTATTTATTCTCATGGACAATGCATATTAATTGTATCCATTATAAATCTTAAGATAAGGTTTGAGAGATAAAAATAAATAAATAAATAAGAAAAATAAAATTGAAAGAAAAGAGAGTCTTTGTTTGGACCTAAGGTGGCACTAAGAGTCAACAAACACATGCTACTCTAACAAGTTGGCTAAATCCTTAAAAACAAAGACATTGATCACAGTATAAGACTAATGCACACTAAGAGAGGTATGCTTTAAAAGGCTCTTTTAACATCTAATGATAAGGAAAATGATTATGCTAGGATTGTACATTATGTAACAAAGATGAGTTCTCTAACATACATCGACAAAAGGTCCTTCAGGTTATTTTTTGCAATCCCAAGAGATATTCCCTTTCATAAGACAGGGAATAGTTTTTAAGGTTGTTATAAACCCATATGCTTTTCTTTCACATCAAATGGGATTATTTGCGGTGGCTCGATGGAATATGCCACTCCATCCTCTGCTTTGTTAGTTAAACCAACCACAGAGCAGCCTTAAAAGGCTGGAATCTCCCAATAAGGAAATTATTTTGCCATCATCTATTTCAGTCTAGTATTTTACCAGCACTTGATCAAATAGGCCATACTGAATGGCTAGAAAATTAAGAGCCCTAATCACCGTTTTTGAGAGCCTATGGATAACATAGTGAAGGTTAATATAGCTTATGGTGCTAAAATATTGTGCCTATAAATAAAATAGGATTTCAAGGCAAGGACTCATAAAAAATAAAGAGAAAAAATAAAGAAGAAAAAAAGGTTATAGGTCAAAAATTAAAAAGGCAGCCTTGCTAAAATTAGGCACCCTGCTGAGGTGAAAAACGAAAAAGGTGCCATAGGAAAAAATTATAGGATTGAGAGAAAATATTCAATAAAAAAAACTCGAGAGGGTTGATTAATAACAAGAGTGAAATGCATGCAAGATGCCCTTTTCAAGATTGAATAAAACATGTGTCTTTGCATTCAATGTCTGATTACGCCTATTATTGTTGCCATAGGATGCAAGTAGATAAAAATCCATGCATAAGATTGCTCATGTGGTTGACTAACTAGGGGAAACTTACGACATGCATAAATGACACATGCTAAAGTTGGAAATAGTAATGCTTACAAAAAAAATGTAAAATAAAAAAAATAAAAGAAATGAAAGAGAATAGAGAGGCTATTAGAGATGAAAACTATAACTATCTCTTTAAGTAAAAGTTCGGCTAAGGGACAAGGTGAAAACTTGAAAATAGGCAGTCAATCACTTATAAAAAATTATGAAGAAAAACCTAGTGGAATGGGTCGCATCAATTTCGAGCAAAAGTTAGGCATAGGGTTATACAAAAGTTGTTGACGAGATGCATTTACCAATAAGAAAAGATAGTGTGAAAGCCTACAAAGGGCATACTACCTTCAAATAATGATTATAGGTGCATGGAAGAGTAAAGAGTCACCAGCAAAGAGAACCCACAATAATTTCCTTCCGAATAGATCCCCAGTGTGCAAAATGCTTTTCTAAGGGGCATCTAATTGGATTACAAATGAAATTAAAGGAGTATTTTCATGAATATCAAATTTAAAAAGGTTTCAAAATCTCTCATCATATTTAAACTCTAAAAGACCATAGTTTTCAGAGGAGGGACACATTCTAAATTCTAGAGAGTACTCACTTGAGAATAGAAAACTTGATTTTTATCCTTGGGTGCATAGGACTTTCTTAATTTCTTTTCTACACAAAAATAAAAATACTCATTTAAATGTGCAAATCAATATATTGGGACTTAGAGAGTGACTTCTTAAGTTACATAAATCCAATCTTCCTAAGGGTAATATTCTTGGCTCTTATGCTCATTTTGTTATGCCATGAATACATATGAGCTTATTTTTATTTTATCATATTCAATATGTGATGTAACACCCTTATCCCCTACATAGTTGTAAACACTATATCCTATATCATTAAGCATGCTTGCCAGGTTTAATGCTCGAAATATTTCTTTTGTCAAACTTCAAACATAAATCTGACTTATAAACTACACTATTAACACTTTACTGCATAATTAAGAGTATTTTTAAATAATACAATATTCACATCTATTAATCATCAGTACATTAAATCCTTATCAAAGTAAATAAAAATCTTGTAATCAAAATGCATTCAACAGTAGACTATACTTTCAATCTCTTTCTTTTGTGTTGGCCAACCTGTTGTAGATATCATCCCTGGGAAAAATCCTTACTTGTAACCTACACGAATGAAGCACTCGTGCTAAGCTATAAAGCTTAGTAGGGAATATAAAGCATGTGGACAACCCCTTTTTAAAGATCGTCAAGTTGAAAACACATATATACGCATCTTAAATCAAATAAACAAATCATTATAAACAACATTCACAATAATCTCCTAATGCTATATTCTCTTATGCTATTCTTATAACTAATAACAATACCTATTGATATTTCATTTTCTTATAAATTTCATACCTTTATCAATATTTATTCAATACTTGAATCTTATACATCAAGCTTACTTTTTGGATTTCTTTATGTTACTCTTGACAAATTACTTTGAATTATTCGTTGTCAAACATTGATAACTATATTATTCATGTATCAATATCAATTGCCAAACATTTATTAACTAAGACATATTTCTATCACTTATTTACAAATATTTATATATATACTTTATCTATACTTTATGAGTTCCCACAATTTGATCTTAGTGATCACTTTGATATACTTAACTATCTTAGAAACATGGTACTCTATTCAAATAACTTCTATTCCCTATACATGTGTATAATATATTCCATGTATAAGATGCATTCTCCTTCGTTTGAATACTTACTATTATTATTAAACTACTATATATTTACCTTACATATTTTTCAACTTTTTAAAGCATTTCAATGTTGCCATTACATCATCTGTAATCACACTCAGCATGCTTTATATATATATACATTTATTTAACATGTAATCAATGGATTAGAAAATCTTGACAAATCTAAGAACCTCACATAGTAAACAATAAAAGCATTTGAAAATCTTAATAGTTAACTTAGCTTGCTTGTATTGCATACTAACTGAGATTTCTTCATGCATTTAACTCGTTTAGGTAATTTCATACATTTGGAACCAATTATAAATAGCATACATATATCATGTGTTACTTGGTAACCTCTATTTATTTAAACTTCTGAAACAATACAAGCAAATCATGTTAGACATGTAATCAAGCAATATCTTTAATTTTTATATGATGCTTGCTTTGTACCTTATACTTTAATGTCTATACTATACTTATAGTATAGCCTGCCTAAGTTCTAAAGGTGGATAATTGGAACGGTGGATACCCAATGGTATCAAAATGGTGGATATTCGAGGATATCAAGATATAGACCCAAATGGGGTCGACTGTATGGTGGACCGATTAAATGGACCCAAACGAGGTCAACTAACAACCCAAATGAGGCTGCGCATGAATCCAATAGGATCAACTATACTTTAGACCAAAAAAGGTCAATGGTGGCAGTTGCAACATTCCTATAGGTGCCTATCTATTCACAATTGGACTCTAATTGCAGGCAGTAGTCTATTTAATTTTCTTTTCATATATCATGCTGGCACTCTACTAGTCAATTTGCACATGTATGACCATAAAATAGACATCTTATTGTCATGGCATAATTATGTATGCAAGGTTCCTATAATGTTTCACATACTTTATTAATCATGCTATCATCAGATTTCACATATTAACATGATCATACTATGACAATCACGTAATGTGTCGTACTTGTTCAAGTGCTCATCATAAAACATGCCTTGTTATAAGAACTTTGAACTATAGCACATCATATGGATGTGATCATGTAAAAAGATTCATAATCACAAGTATATATATATATATACATGTATTCATATAGGCATATAACAAAACAAGTACTTACTATTAAGCATATGTCATCACATTATGTACTTTAGCATGTTATCAATAAGGAACTATATGTGAACATGATCATACTAATGTATTTCTTTATTTCATAGTATAAGTGCACGTTGAAATACACATTTACTCTTCATAGGAGTACATACATATAAATAATTTTGCATATAACAAGCAAGTATTTAAGTTCAATCACATATGCATATTTGATATAATTGTCAGCAATCTTTACTTAAATACATATGTGAACATGTATGTATATATATATATATATATATATATATATATATATACATATATATATATATATATTTAGGGAATTTTATCAATAATCATATCACATGCTATATCCAATCCAATGTGTTATCATATAAACACATATTTAACATAACTATATTTAAAGCAAATATAGAAAACAAATTAAAATTCTGCCTACACAAATCTGCATATGGGCAACATTCTGGACCCAATTTATGAGACACTTATGATTTTAAAAAGATCATTTTTAGGATAAATGAACTTCTATAATCTTATTTCTCTTTGTGTCTAGTTTCCAAAGCATCAAAATTCACCTTAATATCTTATCTATAGCTTGAGATATATGGGAAAAACTATAGGCTGTTCATAGAACCAAAATAGTGTTTGTTATCACTTATAAAAATTCATAGAATAAAATTAAGAAGGAATTAGACCAAAATTTCTACATCAAAATTATACTTCCATGTCTCTAGTTTTACCAGAATTTTACTTTGTAGCATTTTAACAACTCTACCAAAAGTGAAGCCCAATTTACTAAGGTTTGTTCCCTAACAATATATCCAATCCCTATGAATTTCAAGTCAACATTTGACATGCTTGCATACGATTTTAATTCATACTTCTTACATACAAAATGTGCATTTAGGAGTCTGTTATGCATAGGAATTAATCTCATAGCATTCTGACCATTGTATACAAAGATATGTCATTTTTACCACAAATTGTTCCATAATTAGCTTGTAAGGATGTTTCTTTAATAGACACTTACAATTACATTAAATTTAAGTTGTAGATAAACTCATGGTATAATAAGAGTTAAACACACAATTACATTTATTCCAACCGCAGTCATAGTATGGCAACAGTATTCAAGTGAGGTAGCTATAGAGGCTTCGATATCGATAAAATACAATTACAAAAATAAATTGCTTTCAATATTATCAAAGTTGATACATTATGACTATGGATATTATCTTTTCCTTTTATGAAGGCAATTATATTGTTTCTACCTTTTCACATAACTCTAAGCTAATGAAAAACATAATCTATTGTTAATATATACCTCATCATCTCTCTTTATTATGAAATCAATTTTACTATATTGCACCCCTAAACACTGTATATTATTTATGCTATCTATATTTTCTATGCGTTGTCAAGCAATTTAAACTCTAAATCATTTAATGGTACTTATCTTTATATACTTAATGCTATGACATTAGACTTTAATTTGATACATAAAGACATCAGCATATAACTCTCATATAATTACAAGCTATTAATAATCATTAAGCTCAATTATATACTTTCATTTATGTACATATCTATGCCATAGTATAGATTAAATTATTAAGCTAAATTAATCTAAAAACCTTTAGTTCCTACTTTATAGATATTATAATTATCCATTAAAATGCTCATCCTAGTTAGCTTGTTTATTGAGAATTTGTTAATTGAGTCCTTAAGTGATTAACAATGTATTTGCAATTGTTCCTTCATGCTAAACATACTTACTCTCTACTGCTCACTGTCCGATTTTGGCATAATATTTTTCACATGGAAAACGAAATTTTTCAGGAAAATTTTCTTCTTAACAATTGATACTTAAGATCATAACTATACACTATAAAAATTTCAAGTCATTTTGATGTATATCCTAGGAGTTATAACATAAGAAACTCCTACTGCTCCAATGACCCGCCAAATGAAAAAGGGCTACTCTTTTGGGCATTTTTGTGGCCCTTAGAGGCAAACTTTCATTATTGTTATCTCTATAACATTTGTAGGCTCCAAATTCCTGGTTATATCACAACTAGAATCATCAAATTCGGACTTCAAAAACTCAACTTATGATCAAAATAGTCATTAGAGGTCAGTCCAAATTTTTGGACAGCTCTTTCACATTAATGCCTAATATCTTAATTCAAGTCTATATACTTATAAAATCCATAATCAACACAAGTATTAATGCATGAAAGAAATAATAGTTACCAAACCTGATTTTTTAGCTTCAAATCAATCCTTTATTCATTAAACCTTCCTCTTCCATCCGAAACCAAAGAAAAAAGATGGTCTTTAATTCTTACATCAAAATGCAAAAGAGACTTAAGAGAGAGAGGCAAGTTTCCTTGGATTTATATGGCTACATGTTCCTATTAACAAAAAAAAGCCACCTCTCCTCTAAACACTACCACGTGATTACCAACTTCAAGGGATTTTAGTGGGTAAATCCCACTTCACTCCTTGCATGCATTGCCTTCTAAAAAAAACTACCCAACTATACTTGTAATTTAAACTACAACTAACCATTTAACTATTAACCACAATTTGACCCCGAAACTTATTTTCTTTAACTCAATTATACCCTTAAATATTTTTTATACCAAACAATTCATAAGTAATTTGAAATTATTGCTTTCCTTATTACTCCAATCCGAAATTCATGCATTTTAATTAGTCTAAATCAAATAATAATCCATTAAATCACGTAATTTCAACTAGGGTCATTTTTTTGGGGCCTTACTTGTGACGCCTTATGATCGAATATTGTTTAATGTGTTTTACTGCCTCTATAACTTTATAATCCCATGAATTTGTTGAATGTGATAACATAAGTAGAATGGCATATTTTAGGTTCTATTATCCCTCCAATATTGCATGTTTATCATTTTTTATTATGATTTTATTTTTGTTGTTAAAATAATTGTTAAATGTGATTTAAATGTGTGTTTAGATTTAATATTTAATTATGGGGCAATTAGAAAGGAATGTATGCATATTTAAGAAATATTAGGGTTTTTTCAGAGTCTTCATTGCATTTTGCATCATTCTACCCATTTGTCACATGAAAAATGGGATTAAAACCCTAACAAATGCCCATTTATCACACTAACCAATGGGACTTAATGGAGTCTCCTTTTTAACTTGTCTCTCCCCTCATACTAGTTATTTACATGCTAGGTTTGGCCATTTGTGGCCTATTTTATTGCCTATTTCATATAGTTCAATGCTTATTCCTTGTATTTAATTTTTTTTTTTATTATTCATATGTTTTAGGCATCAATTTAATTCTCTTTCATGCATTTTTAGTATTTTGTTCATGCGGTTTTTGTTTATTCAAGAATGCATGTTTAATTTGTTTTTGTTTTAATGTTCATTTTACTTCATTATCACATACCAACTATTTATCATTTTTTGTGTTTCTTTATGAGGAACTAACATTTTATACACTTGGGAGTTTGCATCTTATGGCCAAAATACCTATGGAGGATTTCCCATAGGCAACTTGTTCCTTCAATTTATTTATTTGCTTATTTTCTTATTATTTTACTTTGGATATATTTTGGGGATGTAATAATTAGTAATAAAACGATTTTTCCATGTTAATGATGAAAACTAACATAAAATTATTTTTACCTAATTAATTGGATTTTTCTTAAATAAAAATGGATGAATGTCTAATGATTTTAGCCCTAAATCACCTGATAAGAAAAAAAACATTTGAAAAATTATGTATGAGAGAATCAATATTCACAACCTAAATAAAATGCTTGATTTATGATTGATATTTTATTTTTTTGTTTGATGATTTGCCTTTGTAATAATTTAGTTTATTCTATTTATTTATTTTATTGTTTTGTTTACATGCTTGAAGTGTTTATTTATTTATGTTATTCATTTTAATGCCCTAAATTTTTACTGGCATGATTTATATTCTTTTGACCATTATCAGTCACATTAGAATATTATTTAGTGTGATTATATTGGCATTAGAACATTATAATTTATAAGTACTTGAGTGTTGAACGTGCGTGAGCCAATGAAATTCTAGGATGGGTGGCTTACAGTTAAGTTTGGTAACTAACTAATAGATGAGATAATGTGTATTAAATAGAGTTTAGTGCTATAATTTGAAAAGAAACTGAGCTCTGATAGGTCCCAAAAACAAATGGTGAAGAATTTCCCTGGTACCATTATTAGTGAAAAACCCTATGACTACTTCCTTTATCTTATCCCATGCCATAGATTTCAGTCATATTATATTAGGATGTTAACCCATTTAACAAACATTAATCATTCTAATAATTCATTTAATTAGTCCACCAGTATTAATTAGGTTTATCACACAAATTCAGTTATTACATTTACATATGCACCACAACTCATCATATAAACCACAAATCATATGCATGCTAGATATTATTACTCTATTTTTCATATTTTATGTCATGTATATCATTCAACATTTTATAATATATATATATATATATATATATATATATATATATATATATATATATATATATATATATATATATATATATATATATATATCCATTCTAACTCATATGTGCATACACACACTAACATCTTCACATTGAACTTAGTACAACAATAGCTTACCATATGTTATACATATATTATATAACCTTATATACATATTAAACATATTAAAGAAACTTATATAGAATTAACAAAAAGATTCCTACATCAATGTCTATGAACTTGTGTTGCTCTGCCATGAAACAGAGAACGTTCCTAAGAAAAAACTTTATCTGCAAAACCTACACGGATAAAATAACTCGTGCTAAGCTATAAAGCTTATTGGGGATACTAAACATGAAAGACATCGGCTCACAACCATCTTCACAATCATTTAACATAAATTATTTGAAACATTAAAATTAAACATTTAAAAGAAAATGTATAATAAGATTTAAGATTTAAAACAAACAATAAATCCTAACATTTAATTTAACATTCTTATTATCAATATCACTTCAAAAGGCTCTTAGAATTTATACATGTATCCATTCAATAAAATCAATGTCCATCAAACTATTCCATATATCATAATTAAGCATCATTTTGTAATTATCTATATTACATTATCCTTTTTACAACCATATTTTCCCTTTGTCAGTTATGTTCACTATCTATAGAGGAATTTTTAATGCCTAATATTAAATTTTAAAATTAATTAACTTATTATCAGGGATCCATTACATTAGTTAATACGAATAATTTTATTTGAATATATTATCGACACATATCATTCACATATATATGCATCTAAAAATATAATAAATATTACCATTTAATAGATCAAAAAAGAAAAGTTACAAAATATCCTTCTGTTTCCAAATTGTATAGCAAATACAAAATGAACCTTATGAGTCATAAAACTAAGATAACTACATAACTACATACAAAATAAAACATTTTGTATTAAGTAATAGATCCAAAACATACATATGATGAAATCAAATTTCTGAGTCTGATAAGAAAGAATTGCCCTTAGGAAAGGACAACATGAAATAGGTCTAATATGTCTTTTAGTGCATAACTTTAAGTGGAAAATCCTGGATGAAAACCTCTTTGTTACTTAACATTTATTATCATATTGTAATAGGATTTCTTTGAATAAGAAATGCCTTAAGCCCTAACGTCTACAGTTTTTTCCCATTTTGAAAGAACTATAAATAGGTCCAAGTGTGTGAAGGAGCAAATAAAAGTCTAAAAAAGAAAAGAATGCATAAATGGATTTTTGCCATGAATTTGTGAAGGCCTTAAGTATAAAATTTGATAATAATGCCAAGTCCTACCAGGTGTTGCTTTTCGTTTCTGGTACGCTTCCCTCTACTTAGATGCAATGAGTTGGTTTCTTCTGTACATATAGATAACTCCTCCTAGCTTTAACTATACTTCCCCTGATCTAAGTTGAGTTTTTATTTTTAGGGTAAGGTTTGTAACACCCTAATACCCCCTAAAAGGATAAGTAGGTGCTAGAACCAACCCAACAATATAGTAGTTATCATGTGGTAATCCAACTATTTTTATTCTAACTACTAACTAGGTTAAAATGATATCAAAAGACAATAGCATGATTACTAGGTGTAGTTAAATTATTTATAGTGTGTATTACACTTATAATAAACCTCTATAGATTATTTTAGAGAGTATGCCCCAGAGCCCAAGTAAAAAGGGATGTATTTCATATGTATGAATTCATATTCTTAATAAAAGGTATCATTTATTTATTAATGCTATGTTTAAATACATGAGTTTGTAAATCTTAAATTAATAAATGATGTCCTAGATATTATAAACACAGTGCAAAGGCAATCATAAAATTGTTCATGATATGAGATGTCTATTGCATGCAAATGTGTTAATATCTAAATATTTCTAGTCATAGAATTAGGAAAAACTAGCACATGTTATGGTTCTTTAATCGTTCAAGCAGTGGTTCTCGTAACTGTGATTATAGAAGATAATCAAAGCTAACATTTGGATGCTTGTTAAAAGAACAAGTTCATTGGATACCTGCAAAGAGAATCCTCACATGGATATTAAATCTATGTCAGTGAGAAATCTTTTCATAGAGGTTGTGCAAGTATCCTTAGACTTGAGATTACCAAAGTTATCTTAAGTAGCAAGTGGTATATTTTGACTCCATAACTGATTACTTCCAATTGGGAGTGAATATAGTTAGGAGATTGGGTATATCTTGACTTACTTGAAGATAGTTGAGTGATTGACAAAGGATTCACCATCCCAGATTTATTAAGGGAAGTTATCTCACATGATTCTTTAATTGCCTTGTTTAAGGAATCTCTAGCTAGAGCAATATGCCAAGATGGATAGAGATCCATAAAATGCATTTTGGGAACAATGGTTAAATTAATAGAACATATATAATTAGATTTATATGAGTTGACAGAAATTCATACTCAGAATCTAATTGAGATAAGAGTGGTGAAAGGAGTAATTGCACGGTAACTGTTTCTATGGAAGGGTATAGTCAAACCACTTGACTTTCCTGATATTTGGGTAGTCATGATGCCTAACTAGAGGTTGCTCATGACTTGTATAATAGTGTATCATAAATATCAATAGGGATTGATAAAATGATTTAAAGAAGTTTAAATCATGTTATTTTTTAATAGAACTCACAATTACATATTATGCTGCCAATATGGACAGGAACTCAATAAGTCACACACATATAGAGAAAAGGATAAAATGGTAAAATGACAAGGATAATAATATTTGATCTTATTATTATTATAGGAATAGAAAAGTGAATAAGAGAATAATTAATTAAAGAGTTTAATTATTTATGATCCAGTAAAATTGTTCGTAGAACTTTTTAGAAATATTCTGTAAAATGGGCCTAATTAAAATAATGTATTTCATAATTAATTATTAATTGGACTATAAGTATTATAGGGCTGATATAATAATTAATAGATGCATTAGAGAAAATAATGGAGGCCCAAAAAATTGAGTTTGGCACAAAAACCCTCCAGAGCAAGGGTTTCACGGTAACTACAAACAGAAGGCCTTAGAGGCTGAATTCTTGGATCAAAATAAATCAAATATATTTCATAAGTGTTATGGAGCCTGAATATTTAATTTGGATGGATTTGGAATTCATTTGGTTGTTTAAATCAAAGTATATCCATAAAGTGCCTAGTTTGTGGGTTTTATGCATAGTCTTTTGTGAAAGGAATTAAATTGGATTTAATTGAGCCCAAATAAATTATTAATAATTCCAGAAGACCATTTAATATTTCTTCAGAAATTTTAAAGAGCCCAATCCTATTATGAAGTTGGATTTTCAACCTAACTACAAAAATCCAAGTAATAGGGTTTTAGGGTAATAAGGTGAACAATTAAGAGAAAAGAATTTTTCTCATTCTCAAAACCCTAGCCGCCACTTTCCCCTTGCTAGCATCAAGGGGATCTTGGCAAGCCCCTTGTTTCCTCCATTCTTGGTTCATTCAATCCTTCTCTAGTGTGGATTACTCATTGGAAGTGTTTAACTTTGGAGACTGTGGTTTGCGACAACCCGGTGAGAAGGAAAATCAACTGTTAAACAAAAATCAAAGGTGATTTTTCTTATTTCCATTAATATTTATAAGGTAAATTCATGGCAAGATCAGATTTATTGGTTAAAAATTTTAAATTCCGCTTATGTATGAGATGCATGTAACCGATAATTCCCAACATGGTATCAAAGCCACAATTTTGCCATGAATCTACAATTCTATATTTTTCTGTGGAATAGTTTTTATTTTTTAGTTATTTATTTCATGAACTTTAAAATATCAGATTTGATTGTTCATGAATGATAAATATTGATTTTTTGATGTATGTGATCAAATATATAAAACGAAAAATAAAAACGATTCTTTTGAGAAAAGAATCATAGAGAATGGCGTGAATGGCTTTTATTTTTCAATAAAAGTTTAAGGGTTGTTCTAAATTAATTTTTTATTGATCCACTTTAAGATTATTTTGATGATAATTTATGTGTTTAATATGTGATATTAAGCCATAGGATCAAAAAAAATTAAAATAGAACAAGTTTTTCATGAAACTAGTTTAGTCGAAAAGTTTGATAAATTGGTGTTCTTCGTGTGTTCTTGGTATGTTCTTGGTGTGTTCATGTTTAAAATAATTTTTAATCTTCTAAATCTGATATATCTGATATATTAGTGTGTTTTTAATTAATTAGATTAATTAAAATGGGCCTTAAATTAATTGGATTAATTTTAATTCATTAAAATCACTTAATGGGCTTAATTATATTTACGGACTTGATTTAAATTAGTGAATGACTTGGTGGGCCCAAGGAACTGATTTAAATTAAATATTATAAACTATAATTAAGTTTATTAATGGGTTTTAAGGGCTGAAGTGGGCTTGTCTCATTCCAAAAGGCCCAAATGGTCCAATAGACACAAAACTAGTTTGTGTGTGAACACATTTAGGGTTTAATTTTATGGATTTAGGCCTACCCTTTATCTTAAGCCCAAAATTGATTCTTTTAATTATTTAATATGATTAATTAATTAAATAATCAATTAATAATTAATTATTAATCAATTGGACTGATTATTAAGGCAAGAACACATGCATGCAAAAAGGTTTCCTAAAATGAAAGTTTCCAAAATGAAAAAGTTTCCTAATTTGATCACATTATTAAAATAACTCAAAAGTAAGTTTCAAGAGTTGAAATAAAATTAGTAATCCATTATATGTTTTACTTTATGCATTATAAATGCATATAAGGGTATATGATTGGCATGATGGATAGTTATGGATAAGGGCCCAATGTGATTGTGCATAATGCATGTTTCGGCCCAATGAGGACTTTCATGTCCCAGCCATTTGTTTTTGGTTTATATTTCTTTCTCAAATTGTAATATGTAATTAGATTACTAATATTAAAATTAGGGATAGAGATGGAAACCACTATCAAGGAGCAAGATGAGTCGGATGGAGATCCAACAAGATTGAAGATAATGTAATTATTTTACTTGTTTAAATCATGCATATTACACTAGAAGAAAATCGATTTTTAACAACCCAAATTTAGCGAAGGGATAAAAATTCGGTCGTTAGAGATGTACTAACAACCAAGGGAACTTAATGCAGTCGTTAAATCTTAAATCATATTATTTTATAACAAGGGGCTTCAATCCCGTGGTTGAAAAATAACAAATCCGGTGGTTATTAGCTATGAAAAAAATGGGACTCCAATTTCATTTGCCTACGAAAATGTTCTTAATTATATTGTTAAAAAACAAAATTCCACATTTGTTCCCTTATTCCCCTTTCCTCCAAAAGCCATCAACTGTTAGCATTCCATAATTCCATTTTCTATCTTCTTCTCTCACCGCCCAAACACTCCTTTTCTCTCTCCTCCCATGCCCTCGACCACTTCTCCGTCATGCACTCCGACCACCTCTCTCTCCATTACCGAAACCGTAAACGGCTCTCACTGATTCACCATTCATGACTATTCCTTGGCCAAGGGAATTGGCGTCAATAAACACATCGCTAGCGAGAATTTCACCATTGGCGATTATTAGTAGGCCATTACTTTTACCCCGATGGCAAAAGTCCTAAGGATCATTCTTCCTTTGTTTCCATGTTTATCGCCCTCGCCAGCGAGGGCACCGATGTTTGAGCCTTGTTTGAGCTCACCTTCATCAATCAGAGCTGCGAAGGCAAACATAAAGTTCACAGCCACTTCAATCGCTCCCTTGAGACCCTCAAATATCGCAACAGCATGTGGTTTCTGATATTTTTTAATAATTTACTTCAATTTTGATTTTTAGTGATTCTTGGGGTCGATTGATTGGTTATCAGAAAATTTATGTGTTTCTTTTTACTATTCTTTAGGGGATATAAACGTTTCTTTAGATGGGCAATGCATGAAACATTCAATTTTCTTAAAGATGATTGCTTGAAAATTCATTGTACAGTTGGGGTTGTCTAAAGAGAAAGTGAGATCTAGAATTTTGTGTTTAGTTTTTGGCATTTATACTCTTTCTGTGGCCGTGAAGGCAACATTGAGTCAGATGCTTGTATCGTAAAACTTTCTCCTAAATTTGAGATAACTATTTTATAACTTCAGTTTATTTAAGCCATACTAGTACTTCCCAGTCTTGATGCTTGTGTGTCCAAGTATATATCGGTTTTGTCAGATGTGTTTTCAGTCAAGGAGGGAATACGAGCGCCAAATAGTAGATGAAGAAGCAAAAGAGCTCTTGAGTTTCCAAGTATTTACCAACTTATTGTAAAATTACTGTGACGTCAAATGGAAAATTGTTGAGCGATTTTGGTTTTGGCTTTGAATTAAGATTTCTTAATATAGAATTAAGAATTGACACTGGCAATATAGGTTAGATGGGGTCTTGTTATCTTTTTTCTTTCTTTTTTTTTTGGTGAAACTAAACTTTTTTTTGGTGCAATGCGCTAATGTTGTGGAATCTCCCCATCTCTAACCTTTTTGTATGACATCTTTATATTGGCTGATCATTGTTATCACCTTACTGTTTATCTCAAATGGTCTTGTTTGTTTTATTTGTCAGGCAGCTATTGCAGCACAATTTGCCATCATACATGAATTGAAGGAAGTCCCACCTGTTCCCGTTGTTCAGGTTAGTTTCACTCAGATGATGTGGAATGTTGCACTTGATGGCATTCTGTTATTATATGTTTTTAGGCTTGTTCTATTACATTTACATGCTTGCTCATGTGAATGTGTCTGTCTGTGCTTTCCTTTTCCTTTCCTGGTTTCTGACAATGCAAGATGCTTGACTTGTATGGATTCTTATGGTTAGCTCATCTATTATGGTGTGAACATGTGTACTTGACTTGTATGGATTCTTATGGTTAGCTCATATATTATGCAAAATTCGATTCGCTTTTTTTTTCTATTCATAGAGAATGCTGGATCATGATGCTCCATATAATTACTAAAAAACTATCTTTTTATAGTATAGATGATATTTAATCTGTATATCGATGAATTATTTGAATTAAAAAAAATATCATGTATATGGAAACTTAATGCTTAATTTGAAAAGGTCAATATCATATCATGTATACTTTAAGCATATATGGTGCAGATTTATAAAAATGTTATTTAGATTCTGTAGAGATATTATAAGAATCAAATTCTAATTCTTGTATTCTGTTGTCTTGCTGTGTCTATATATGAGATCGACATGCTTCTTTAGCAATAAAATGATAAGACTTGCTTCCATTTTACAAGATTTAATATCTTCATAAATATAGGTATATATTTTCACCATAGATTTATAAAAAGCATTGAGTCCAGAATTTTCTTCTCGCTAGTTCAGCATAAAAATCAAGAAAGAGCCTGTCCAAAACTTGTTTATAGTGGTTTGCTTTGCAGTTGCATTCTTTTTATGTTTTTACTATTTTAGCATTGTTCTTAAACTGTACTCATCATCCATAGCGTTGTTCTCTTAATTAGATGGCATTTGAAAAGTATGTGGCTTTGTTTCATTTCGTAAAGTGCTAAAACACCAAACAAAGCCACCTCATCATTTTTCCTTCTCAAAAATTAAACAATTTTCTGACTGTTGTTATTGCATTAACAAAGATATGTTTGTTCTTTATAAAATTCTTTTGTCTTTGCACAAACAAATGCGGCCGACGCGGTAAATGGGGACAGAGTTAATGCTTGATGGTGGGAAAAGCTCTTGAAAGTAAAATTGCACATTACTTTAAGGTTAGTCATTTAATGTTTTCAATATCACTTTTCTTTTTTTTAATTCATTTGATATTCAAATTTCATTCCTTTCTAATGTTAACATACACTTAAACATTGGAACTAAAAGACACAAATATTTTGTATAAAAAATATTATTTAAAGTTTGTTAAAAAGAATTATTATATTTTAGTTATATTATGTGATCAACAAATATCACAAATTTACTTTATTTTACTAGAAATGAAAATTCAATAGAGCACTAAAAACTAAGAAAAAGAGAATGTGTATCCTTTTTATGAGGCCCTTAATTTTATAAAAGATATAATGCATATTGCTTCAAAACAATTCTTCTCAAATTAGGAATTTTTTTTCAAAATAATTCTTCTAAAATTAGGATTTTGTACTATATTTTAATTATTCAATTACTAATCAATAGTGGTAATAGTTAGATAATAATCAAGTAATGCATATTAATTACAGCTCTCTTCAAACTGAATAAGAATTGAAAATGGAAAATTCTTCAAATGGAATTGTGAAATAGTGAGCTTTGATCCTTTCTGCCAATCCAATTTTTAATGTATTTATACTTCTCAATCCTGCAAAAAAGCAAATTCATGTTATCATTTCATAGTATCTATGTTTTCTCTTATGAACTATAGTCTATAACACAAGATGTTACTATATGCGAGTTCGGGAGTGCTGAACATAATGACATGTTCTATTTCTTGGCATCTTAGATAGTTGGTCACTCTTGGAAAAAGACAAAACAAGAGGCAAGAACTGAAACAATTGGGAGAATAGGTTGTACCTAGGCTTAAATTTGGAATATTTTTAACTCAAGTTAACTCAGCTATACTGTATAAAGGAGCCATGCATGTTAAAGATACTTATTTTGATTAAATGCTAGTTTCCATATTTATGAAATGCTATACTACTTTGCATACAAAATATGCTGTAACTATGGGTATGTTCGATGCAAATAAGTGGCCTACAACAATTTGGTTTTGTTTGGTTCTCCTAATTCGCTTTTCAGAAACCTAACCCCTTCAGCTAAATTTTTAGGTTTTTTTGTTTGATATATTGATTTTTGAGTTTCAAAATGGAATTCTTTTTATATTAATGTTATTATTTTCAAGATGATTTTGTTGTTTGTATTTCTAGGTCTTTTGAATGTGACCAATTTCTAAGTCTTTCTCCACTGATGGATGGGCTGCACCAAAACTATCCAAGAGAATGGATAAATTAATGCTTTACATGCTTACAGCTGGCAAAAAAGCCTTGGCTAATGGCGGCATAACCAAGGATGTGATTGACGAGTTAGATAAAAATAAATGTACAGTTCTGATTGGCTATGCATTGGGTGGGATGAAGGTAACTCTAAACTTCCTTTTGTTTGTCTACATACTGACCTCCTGGAACGGATGATGTCTTTAGTTGTATCTCATAGTAAATGCACATTAATCTCTTTGCAGTGTTTTTGCATCATCAATGTCTTCCTTGAAACAACCAACCATTCTAGTTGTAGTTATAATTACAGAGGGAGTTCCAGAGGCAGACACCAAACAGTGAAGCATTTAATAGGTAAGTAAATATGTTCCAGAGTATAAATTCTATAATATTTTTTAAGTAAATGGCAGCATATATATTTTTCTTTGAAATATTAATAATTTCTTCTTTTATGGTTGTGATTGCATTTTACATGTATTTTCTGTAGTCTTTCTACACAAATTTTCATCATGTTTGATTTGCAATATGATAATATGTTGTTAATATATTATTAAACTTATTATTATTTTTTACTTTCTTAGCCTTTTGATCTATTGGCTTTATAAATGAATATTAATTATAAATTTATATTTTCAGGTTTTTCGATCAATGGACAACGAAGATTTGATGCTCATTATTCATTTTTTTTAAATTCTAGCTAGATAGATGTTGGTATAGCAATGGGCTATTTTTCTAAACAAATTTATATATGACAAATAGAATGTTATACAATTTCGAAATATTGTTATACTTTGTAATTGATTTTTTGTAATTTATGAAAATAGTATTTATTATATTTTTGGATATGTATGTATGTGTTGGAGTGTGAATGGGGTGTACGTGAAATATTTAAATAAAATTGTTTATATTAATTATCGGATGTACATTTAGCGATGAAAAATTCGGTCACCATTTGTAATTATTAACGACCGAATTTCCTTTTATTAAAAGATATAAACAATTTGCGAAGGGAATTTTTGGTCGTTATAAGTTAATTTTTATGACCAGATTTCTCTTCGCTGAAAGTGGTAAACAATTAACAAAGGGAGAAACAGGCCGTTAAAAGCATAACACAATTAGCGAAGGGAAATCCAGTCGTTAAAAATTTATATTTAACGTCCAAATTTGTTCCGGTGTTAATAACTTTAACGACCGGATATTAATCCAATCGTCTATACTATTAACGACGGGGCTTTTAACAGCCGGTGATGATCGAATTTTTACAGTCGTTATAGTATTTTAACGACCGAATTTTAACTTTTAATGACTGGATTTTCCCTCGTTAAAGAGCATTTTTCTTGTAGTGTTATCTAGGTGTGACCTTTTGATTTCCCTTTTGGCTCGGGGAAATTAATGTAGTAAAGTCCATAACTATACCATATTTGATGCTTATATTTATGTGATAGATATAGAATGCATACCAATGTATGCCAATCATGTATGATGAGACTTAATCAACTAAAATCCCTCATACTAATACTAAGGTATATAAGCCTTCCATTAATTTGAGGAGAAACCAGAGTTCTTTATAGTATGGGTTGTTGACCACAGTCAAGCTCACATTATATCAAATATGTTCAAATCTAATTAAATGGGTTATCTTAGCTACCCCATTAGCTTGTTGACCACAATCAAGGCTAATGGTTCTAAAGGCAAGATTAGGGAATGCATATATGATATGCATGTATCAAGAGTTGATAACCTAATGATCCAATAGTTGTGTAGAGACACAATTAGTATAGAGATACCTACCTTTCAAGGGTATGGAGGGCTTTTAATTCGCAATAAAATAGTGGGAGTAAATGGATTAATTAAAGACCTAATTAATGCATATATATATATGACCATACTCTCATATGTTTTCTTTTTCACATCTAGGTCATGATGGGATATCACATGGCTAATACACGAAGATCATGCGGCGGAAAAATAAAAAATATAGATCATTCATGCCATGCAATATACAATATAGATTCGAAACATGCAATTTTAGGGTTTTTTAAAAGTTACAAGTTCGGATGCTCTTCAAAATTTGAATTTTGCAATGGCAAATATATAAGATGAACTTATATCCTTTAGATCTGGAACACCAATCCCAAGGAGCTACCTTTATGCTACTCCTCTCTATTCTCACACACACACTTGCAACGATGGCTTAAAACCGAAAGTGCTAGCTCTATGTTTGAATATTTGGCAATGGAAATGGATTGAAGCCACAAGATCTTATCTTGTTCTTCTTTTAGATTGCTATTGCTGCCCAAGAATACAAGAGAACAAGAAAGAATTCTTTCCCCTTGTGTATTTCGGCCAAGAGAGAGAGAGCAAAAAAATGGCTAGGGTAGTTTATCCCTTTTAATTCATAAATATATTTCACTTGTTTAGGTCAAGTGTGAATGCCGAAATTTACGATCTTTAGGTAGTAAATTCAGCCTCCATCACTTCCTAATTAAGTGAAATATATTAATTCAAATTCCTTCAAATTTTAAATTCAAATTAATTTAAAATAAACATAAGACATTTAATCAAAACAAATCACTTATTTAGGATATATATGTGTCGAAATTCACTATAATTTTATCTTTGAATTTCGGCCACTTTCTCTTCTCTCCTATTTAAGTGTTTTATTAGGTCGAAATTCATATAATCACTTATTTAGGATATATATGTGCCGAAATTAACTAATATATATGTTATTAGGATTTATTACTTAATTAACTTAATTAATCCAAGATAATTAATTAATTGAAATTAAATCTACATAGGCCGAAATTCCCTCTCTCATGGACCAAGGTCCATTTAGCAATTTTAATACCCATTACATACATTAATTTGACTTTAAATAAAAGCCCAAATTAATGCCCAATATTCTATTTAAATATTTTAAGCCCAATGCTTTGTGTACGATCTTATAGGTCCATTTAATATTGGCAATGAATTAATGAATTAATTCAAAGTCTATATATATTCTCTAGCAAGATATTATAGCATTCCAAATTAAATGAAAATGAAAATGGCATTTAGTGACCTAATGCAAATTTGCATAGTCCCTTACCCTTAAATATATGAATTAATATAAGGCATGGAACCAGTCATCTTTATATATACTAATTCCTTTTCTTGATATTCCAGTGACAACGAACTCTCAGATAAATAATGATTACTCATTATTTCATCTCGGTATGGCCATACACTTCTCAGTTCACTAATCAAGTGGCTGATGATATTTTCTCTCCTATTAAGAGAGATAATCCCTTTACTTCTCTCATCCTCTCTAACATAAATTAGTGCATACCCAAACATACCGATACTTGTCACCCTGTTACGAGTACGTTAGGTGTATGTCAAAGTACACAGTAATTCATAAAAAGTTTTATAGAGATTTTAGGTCTAAGAACTCTAATGTAAAACTTGCACATGAGAAACACTTATGACTAGTACCATGCAGTGTTCTCATGAATGGATCGAATCTAGATACCATGTTCTAAACATGTATCTATGATCTCTGATCTTATGATCCGTAAGACATAATTCATCTTTTTAGAGAGAGCATGCTAGTCTTAATTCATTTCCTATTCCTATAACAATGACTGACTAGGGATATTTAGAATGAAGTCTTTATTATTCCAAGGTCTTACAACCATGTGCCTCACACATGATAACTTAAACTGAAACAACATACTTGGATAGTTCTATCAATTGATATGCACAAGAATACAACAGATAAAACAAATTCCTCATTTATTAATTTAAGTGTTTTATAACAATGCATTGGAGCTAGGGCTTACACTAACAATCTCCCACTAGTACTAGTCCCAATTGGTTATAGCCCTCAAATTGAACGCTCTCAAATGAGCTTCGTGCAGATTTGGATGCAACTATTTCATCAATGGATTTACTACATTGTTTTCACTTGCTATCTTGCTAATCTTGACGTCCCCACAATCAATGATTTCTCTGATCAGGTGATACCTTATGAGTATGTTTTTGGATTTTTGGTGTGACTGGGGCTCTTTTGCTTGTGCGATGGCCTCGTTATTGTCATAGAAAATTTCTAATGGATCTAGGATGCTTGAGACCACTCCTAATGCAGAAATGAAATTTCTAATCCAAACAACCTCTTTTGCATCCTCACTTGCTGCAATATACTAAGATTCTGTAGTTGAGTCGGCAACGATCTATTGCTTTGAGCTTTTCCAGCTGATAGTACAACCGTTCAAAACAAAAATAAATCCAGATTGCGATATTGAGTCCTGAGTGCTAGTTTGAAAAGTAGCATCGGCATAACCTTGTATGACGAGCTCTTCTTGACCACCATACACCAAAAAGTGATCCTTAGTCCTTCGTAGGTCCTTTAGAATCCCCTTTACAGCAGACCAATGCTTTTTGCTAGGGTCTTGCTGAAACCTACTGTTTATACTCAGTGTATGAGCAACATCCAACCTAATACATAACATAACGTACATGATAGATCCAATAGCATACATATGGGATTCTACTCATGTTGTCCCTCTCTTTTTTAGTTTTAGGACATTGTTTTTTAGTCAAAAGAACTCCCAAAGCCAAAGGTATATACCCTTTCATTGAGTCCCCATACTAAAATGCTTTAGTACTTTGTCTATGTACTTTTCTTGACTTAGTCCCAAAAGCCGATCCAATCTATCTCTATAGATCCGAATATCAAGTATTATCTCGGCTTCACCTAAGTCTTTCATTGAGAAACACTTCCTCAATCATTGCTTAACCTTTTGCAATGTTGGAATGTTATTCCCAATGAGAAGGATGTCATCCACATATAGGACCAGAAATATTATTATGCTCCCACTAACATTCTTGTACACACAAAGCTCATCTTTGTTTTTGACAAAGTCAAAATTCTTTACCGCTTCATCAAAATGAAGATTCCAACTTCGGGATGCTTACTTTAATCCACTAACTCAATAGTGTGACTGTCGGTGATTACAAATCCATATCTCTCAATCTCTCGACATACCCTACTGGACCTTCTAGGTTCTTGTATAATGGGTTCTTATTCCATAACTGGTTGTGAACTTGATCCCATTTCTAACTCATCCTCTGTAGGAGTTTGTGGCACTTGAATTTCTCCAAGTTCTACTTTACTCCCACTGTCTTTCTTGAGAAGGAATTCCTTTTCCAAGAAAGTAGCCTTGCGAGCAACAAATAATTTGTTCTTGGCTTCTGAGTAAAAGTAGTATCCCTTTGTTTCTTTGGGATAACCCACAAATAAGTAGACAGTGGATTTAAACTCTAGTTTGTCAGATGTTAATTTCTTAACATGTGCTTCACAGCCCCAAATCCATAGAAAAGACATATTAGGTTCTTTCCCAGTCCATACCTCATATGGTGTTTCCTCAACTGCTTTAGTTGGAGTACGGTTCAGTAAAAACATAGCAGCTTCTAATGCATAACCCCAAAAGGAGACAAGAAGATTAGCTTAGCTCATCATCGATCGAACCATGACCAACAGAGTTCGATTTCTCCTTTCAAACACACCATTCCATTATGGTGTTCCAAGAGGAGTGAGTTGTGAAATAATTCCACACTCCTTCAGATGACTGTCAAACTCTTGACTTAAGTATTCACCACCTCAATCTGATCGAATGGCTTTTATACTTTTGCCAAGTTGGTTTTCTACTTCATTTTTAAACTCTTTGATTTTTTCAAAAGTTTCAGATTTGTGCTTTATTAGATAGATGTAGCCATATCTACTGAAGTCATATGTGAACTTCATGAAGTAGCTAAAACCACCTCTAGCTTGTGTACTTAATGGTCCATATACATCGATATGTATTAGATCCAATAAGTCACTAGTCCTGTCACCATTCTTGTTAAAAGGACTCTTTTGTCATCTTTCCATGCAAACATGGCTCGCATATGTCATAAGATTCTAAGTCGAATGACCCAAGCAATCCAGATTTATGGAGTCTTAAATTGTATTTTTCATTTGGATGTCCTAAATGACAATGCCAGAAATAAGTAAGGCTCAATTCATGTGATTTAACCCTCTTTGAAACACCCTAAACCACATCTTTACTATATAAATGCAATCTACGTCATTTTATCCAAATAATCATATAACTAATATACTAATCAGGATTCTCACATCTTTCATATACATTTAAATTTGAATAAGCATATTGAATTCATATGCAATCCCAATATCTTAATAATTATACTATATCATTATACTTTTGTTAGAGAGTATGCCCTAGAGCCCATGTAATAGGGATGTTTTTCATATGTATGAAATTTATATTCTTAATAAAAGGCATCATTCATTTATTAATGCTGTGTTTAAATACATGAGTTTGTAAATCTTAAATTAATAAATGAAGTCCGAGATATTATAAACACAATGCAAAGGCAATCATACAAGTGTTCATGATGTGAGATGTCTATTGCATGCAAATGTGTTAATATCTAAATATCCCTAGTCATAGAATTAACAAGATAGGACATTGTTAATTCGGACAGACTAGCACATGTTATGCTTCTTGAATGGTTCAAGTAGTGGTTCTCATAACTATGATTATGGAAGATAATCAAAGCTAACATGTAGATGCTTGTTAGAAGAACAAGTTCATTGGAGACCTGCATAGAGAATCCTCATATGTATATTAAATCTATGTCAGTGAGGAATCTCTTCATAGCGGTTGTGCAAGTATCCTTAGACTTGAGATCACCAAAGTTATCTTAAGTAGCAAGTGGTATACTTTGACTCCATAACTGATTACTTCCAAATGGGAGTGAACATAGTTAGGAGATTGGGTGTATCACGACCTACTTGAATATAGTTGAGTGATTGACAAAGGATTCACAATACCAGATTTAACAAGGGAAGTTATCTCGCATGATTCTATAATTGCCTTGTTCAGAGAATCTCTGGCCAGAGTAATATGCCGAGATGGATGGAGATCCATGAAGGGCATTTTAGGAACAATGGTTAAATTAATAGAACATACATAATTAGATTTATATGAGTTGACAGAAATCCATACTCAGAATCTAATTGAGATAAGAGTGGTGAAAGGAGTAATTGCACGGTAACTATTTCTACGGAAGTGTACAGTCAAACCACATGACTTTCCTGACATTTAGGTAGTCATGATGCCTAGCTAGAGGCCAATCATGACTTGTATAATGATGTATCAAAATATCAATAGAGATTGATAAAATGATTTGAAGGAGTTTAAATCATGTGAGTTTTGAATAGAACTCACAATTACATATTATACTGCCAACATGGACAGGAACCCAATAGGTCACACACATATAGAGACAAGGGTAAAATGGTAAAATGATAAGGATAATAATATTTGATATTATTATGAAGTTAGAGAAGTAAATATGATAATAATTAATTAAAGAGTTTGATTAATTATGATCAAATAAAATTGTCTGCAGAACTTTTGAGAAATGTTCTGTAAATTAGACCTAATTGAAATGATGTATTTCATGATTAATTATTATTGTATTATAAGTGTTATAAGACTACTGTAAGTGTTATAGGACTGATATAATAATTAATAGGTCTATTGGAGGAATTATTAAGGGCCAGAGGAATGAAGAAAGTTGACGAAAGCCATTCTGTAAGGGCCACACGCCTACTCCAATACAGAAGGCCTTAATGGCCCATGTCATGCACCAAATTAATTCATATATGTTACCTAAGTGTTATGGAACTCATATATTTAATTTGGTTGGATTTGGAATCCATTTGTGTATTTAAATCCAATTAGTTGCACAAAGGGCCTAGTTTGTGGGTTTTGTGCATAGTCTTTTATGAAAAGGTTTAAATTGGATTTAATTAAGCCCAAATGATTATAATTAATTCCAGAGGCCCAATTAATAATTCTCCAGCAATTTTAAAGAGCCCAATCTCATTAAGGAGTTGGAATTTTAACCTAACTATAAAAGGCCAACTAATGAGGAATTAGGGTTAAGTGATTAAAACAAAAAGAAAGTTTTTTTCTCTATTCTCTCTGTCCCTTTTGCGCCAACTCCTAAGCTAGCTCTTGGGAATTTCGGCCAGCCTTAGTTAAACATCAATTTGTTGGTTCAATTTACCCCTCTCTAGTGTGGATTACTCATTGGAGGTGTTTGATTTTGGACACTGTGGTTTGCGACAACCCGGTGCGAAGTAAAATCAACTGTTCAACAAAAATCAAACGTGATTTTTCTTATTCTCATATAGTTATATTGTGTATTCATGGCAAGATCAGATCTAATGGTTAAAAAATTTTAAAATTTCGCTCATGTATGTGATGCATGTAACCGTTAAATTCCAACATGGTATCAGAGCCACGGTTTTGCCATGGGTATACAATTCTATATTTTTCTGCGAAATAAGTTTTGTTTTGTTTTGAGTTATTTATTTCATGAACTTTAAAATATTAGATTTGATTTTTCATGAATGAGAAATATTGATTTCTGGTTGTATGTGTGATCAAATAAATTTGGTGGAAACAAAAACGAAATTTTTGAATGATTGTGATTAGGGTTTGGCGTGAAACCCATTAGGGTTTGGCATGAAACCCTAGGTGATTTAAGGGGCTGTTCTAATTTAATTTCTTATGGATCCATTAAAACATCATTTAGATGATATTTTATATGTTTAATATGGGATATTAAGCCATAGGATCGAACGGAATTAAAATCGAACAAGTTTTGCATGAAAACTAGTTTAGTTGAAAATTTCGATAAATTGGTGTTCTTCGTGTGTTCTTGGTTAGAACGACTTTTGATATTCTAAATCTGATATATATGATATATTAAAGTATTTTTAATTAATTGGATTAATTAAAATGGGCCTTAAATTAATTTAATTAATTTTAATTTATTAAAACCACTTAATGGGCTTAATTATGTTTACGGACTTGGTTTAAATTAGTAAATGACTTGGTGGGCCCAAGGAGCTGATTTAAATTAAACATTATAAACATTAATTAAGTTTATTAATGGGTTTTAAGGGCTGGAGTGGGCTTGGCTCATTCCAAAAGGCCCAAATGGTCTAAAAGACATAAAACCAGTTTGTGTGTGAACAAATTTAGGGTTTACTTTTGTGGGTTTCGGCCCACCCTTGGTTTTAAGCCCAAAATTTATTCTTTTAATTATTTAATATGATTAATTAATTAAATAATTAATTTATATTTAATTAATAATCAATTGGATTGATTATTAAGGCAAGAACACATGCATAAAAAAAGGTTTCCTAAAATGAAAGTTTCCAAAACGGAAAAAGTTTCCTAATTTGATCACATCATTAAAATAACTCAAAATATAGTTTTAAAGGTTGAAACAAAGTTAGTAATCCATTTATTTATGCATTTGAGAGGCATATAAGGGTGTATGATTGGCATGATGGTTAGTTATGGACAAAGCCCAATGTGATTGAGCATAATGCATGTTTTGGCCCAATGAGGACTTTCATGTCTCGGCCACTTGTTTTTGGTTTGTATTTCTTTTCAAGTTGTAATATGTAATTAGATTACTTAGATTAGAATTAGAAATAGAGATGGAGACCAATATCAAGGAGCAAGATGGGCCGGATGGAGATCCAACAAGCTTGAAGATAATGTAATTATTTTCTTGTTTGAATCATGCATACTACCTAGGTGTGACCTTTTGATTTCCCTTTTGGCTCGGGGAAATCAATGTAGTAAAGTCCATAACTATACCATATTTGTATTCTTATATTTATGTGATAGATATAGGATGCATACCAATGTATGCCAACCATGTATGATGAGACTTAATTAACTAAAACCCTCAAACAAATACTAAGGTATATAAGCCTTCCATTAATTTGAGGAGAACCAGAGTTCTTTATAGTGTGGGTTGTTGACCACAGTCAAGCTCACATTATATCGAATATGTTCAAATCTAATTAAATGGGTCATCTTAGCTAGCCCATTAGTTTGTTGACCATAGTCAAGGCTAATGGTTCTAGAGGCAAGATTAGGGAATGCATATATGATATGCATGCATCAAGAGTTGATAACCTAATGATCAATAGTTGTGCAGAGACACAATTGGTATAGAGATATCTACCTTTCAAGGGTATGGAATTTGGCTTATTGACCATAGTCAAGGTCAAATTACATATCAAGGATTGGATATTGGCCCACTAAGAAAAAACCATCGGCTTTTCTCGGATTATATAGTGAGGGCTATTATTCGCAATAAAATAGTGGGAGTAAATGGATTAATTAAAGACCTTATTAATGTATACATATATATGAACATACTCTCATATCTTTTCTTTTTCACATCTAGGTCATCATCATGAGCACATCAAACATTAATATACGATCAACCTTGGATAACAAGCTGGTTGGCAACAACTATTCTGACTGGATAAGGCAAGTGAGAATTATTCTCAGAGCTGAAAAGATCCACTATGTCTTGGATAAAGATCCACCCCACTTCCATCAGATGATGCCATTGATGAGATCAAAGGCATTTATCGAAAATATATGGAGGATAGTGAAGTAGCAGCATGTCTGATGCTGGGTGCTATGTCCTCAGAGCTTCAGAAGCAACATGAAATGATGGATTCTAGAACCATCATTTTGTATCTAGAGGAGCTTTATTCTTCTCAGGCTAGAACTGAGCAATATGAGATTGCTCGAGCTCTATTTAGCTGTAAAATGGTGGAAGGCACTTCAGCTGCTACTCATGCATTGAAGATGTATGGGTATATTGAGCATTTGAGTAGACTTGGCTATGTTATGGATAATGATCTATACATAGATTTAATCTTGTACTCGTTGGCTCCAAGTTATGAACCTTTCGTGCTTAACTTCAACATGAACAAGATCCAAGTATCCATTCCTGAGTTAATCAATATGCTCAAGATAGCTGATGGATCATTTAAGAAGGATCTAAAAAGTGTCATGGTTGTCACTTCTGCTAAAGGCAAAAAGTAGAAGAAGAAGAAGATAACGAAGGCGCAGCCAAAGAATGGTGGGATTTCCAAGAAGAAGGTTGCCAAGAAAGAGAATCCTAAAGGAAACTTGCTTCCATTGTGGAAAGGATGGTCATTGGAAGCGTAACTGCAAGGCCTATCTAGATTCTCTCAAGGAGAAGAAGCAAGCTGATGCTTCTACTTCAGGTATTCATATGATTGAAATTAATACTTATTCTATTGCTTCAAAACAATCTTGGGTATTAGATATCGGATGTGGATCTCATTTATGTAATGATCTACAGGGGCTTAGAAGCTTTAGAAGAGTTAGAAAGGCAGAGATATTTTTGCAGTCAGCTACTGGACAGAACATCTCTACAACAGTTGTGGGGACTTACTATTTGCCTCTTCCTAGTGGATTAGTAACTGGAATTAAATAATTGTTATTATGTTCTAGCTTTGTCCAAAAGTATTATTTCTTTCAGTTGTTTGATGAACGATTATGATATTTCTTTAAAGGACAAATGTTGTTATATTTTTAAGAACAATATGTTTTATGCAAAAACTATCATTGAGAATGGTATATTTGTTCTTGATTTAATTAAAAAAGTACATAATGTGGATACCAAGAGAATGAAACATAATAATCTAAATACCTCATACTTATGGCATTGTCGTTTAGGCCACATAAATGAAAAACGCATGACCAAATTGCATGAGCCAGGTGATTTGGGATCATTTGATTATGAATCATTGATACATGCGAATCTTGTTTATTGGGAAAAATAACAAAAGCTCCCTTTATTGGTAAAGGAGAACGAGCTAAAATTGTTTTGGAGTTAATACATTCAGATGTATGTGGTCCAATGACTACACATGCCAGAGGAGGTTACTCCTACTTCATTACTTTCATAGATGATTATTCCAGGTTTGGATACATCTATCTAATGAAATATAAGTCTGAAGCATTTGAAAAGTTCAAAGAATTCAGAAATGAAGTAGAGAAACAACTTGGCAAAAGTATTAAAACACTTAGATCAGATCGAGGTGGAGAATACTTAAGTCAAGAGTTTCAGGATTATCTTAGAGATAATGGGATTTTATCTCAATGGACTCCTCCATATACACCACAACACAATGGTGTATCTAAAAGGAGGAATCAAACACTATTAGTTATGGTTCGATCAATGATGAGCCAAACGGACTTGCCTAAGTCCTTTTGGGGATATGCACTAGAAACTATTGTTTATGTGTTAACAGAGTTCCTAGTAAATCGGTTGATGTTACTCCATATGAGATGTGGAATAACAAGAAACCCACGCTTTCTCGTATGAAAGTATGGGGTTGTCCTGCTTATGTGAAGAGGACAATGTCAGACAAACTGGATGTTAAATCTGACAAATGTTTATTTGTGGGATATCCAAAAGAAACATTTGGATATTATTTCTATCATCGCTTAGAACAAAAGGTTGTTTGTTTCAAGGCATGCTGTCTTCTTGGAAAGAGAATTTCTCCTACGAGAGGACAGTGGAGTAAAATTGAACTTGGTGAAGTTCAAGACCCACAAATAGAAGATGATCAACCGATTGAACCCGAAATTGAATTTCATAATGATGAGATTACAGTTGAACCTGATTATACACAAAATCCTAGAAGATCTACTAGGATGCGTTCTATCCCTGTGAGATATGGATTTCACATTGATTCGGATAGAGGCATAACTTTAGTAGAGGACAATGAGCCTACAAGCTATCAAGAAGTTTTAAACAGTTTAGAACGTTATTTATGGCTCAGGCTATGCAGTCTGAAATGGACTCCATGTATGAGAACAAAGTATGGACTTTAACTCAACCACCTGAAGGGATAAAACCCATAGGGTGCAAATGGGTCTTCAAGAAGAAGACTGACATGGAAGGTAATATAGTTACCTATAAAGCTCGCTTAGTAGCAAAAGGTTATTGTCAAAAAGAAGGTATTGAATATGACGAAACTTTTTCTCCTGTAGCAATGCTTAAGTCTATAAGAATACTTTTAGCCATTGCAGCTCATTATGATTATGAGATTTGGCAAATGGATGTGAAGACAGCTTTCCTTAATGGAAATCTTACCGAGGATGTGTATATGACACAACCAGAAGGATTCACATCAGGAAATGGTGAAAAGGTATGCAAGCTTTAAAGATCCATTTATGGATTGAAGCAAGCCTCTAGGAGCTGGAACATATGATTCAATAAGACAATCAAAGAGTTTGGTTTCTCACAGAATGAAGATGAACCTTATGTGTATAAAAGGGTCAGTGGGAGTGCAATTGTCTTCCTAGTTCTATATGTAGATGACATATTGATAATGGGAAATGACATTTCTCTTCTCCAATCTGTTAAAATATGGTTATCTAAGCAATTCTCCATGAAAGACCTTGGAGAAGCATCCTATATTCTGGGAATAAGGATCTATAGAGATAGATCCAGTAGGTTGCTAGGTTTTTCTCAGAGTACATATATAGATAAAGTATTGAAGAGGTTCAATATGGATCTCTCTAAGAAAGGGTTTATACCCATGGTGCATGGGAAACACCTTTCTAAGTCTATGTGTCCATAAACACTAGAGGATAGAGAGAGCATGAATAGAATACCATATGCATCTGTAATTGGTTCTATCATGTATGCTATGTTATGTACACGTCCAAATGTAGCATTTGCTTTGAGTGTCACAAGCAGATTCCAATCCAATTTTGGAGAGGTACACTGGGCAGCTATCAAGAATATTCTTAAGTACTTGAGAAGGACTAAGGATATATTCTTGGTATATGGAGAGGGAAGTTTGGAAGTAAATGGGTATACAGATGCCAGCTTCCAATCTGACAAAGATGATTGTAAATCACAATCTGGTTATGTGTTCATAATGGGAGGAGGAGCAGTTAGTTGGAAAAGTTCCAAACAAGAAACAACTGATGATTCCACGATGGAAGCTGAGTACATTGCTGCTTCAGAAGCAGCCAAAGAAGCAGTATGGATCAAAAAGTTCATAACCGAACTAGGAGTGGTGCCTAGCATTGTTGATCTGATTCCTTTATATTGTGACAACAATGGAGCCATTGCGCAAGCAAAGGAACCACGGTCTCATCAGCGATCCAAGCATGTTCTCAGACGCTACCATCTCATAAGGGAAATAGTAGCTAGAAATGATGTGAAAATAGAAAGGGTTCCCACAGATGACAATGTGGCGGATCCCCTCACTAAAGCACTTTCCCAGATTAAGCATGATCACCATATAAATAGCATGGGTCTGAGACATATGAGTGATTGGCTCTAGTGCAAGTGGGAGATTGTTAGAGAGTATGCCCTAGAGCCCATGTAATAGGGATGTTTTTCATATGTATGAAATTTATATTCTTAATAAAAGGCATCATTCATTTATTAATGCTGTGTTTAAATACATGAGTTTGTAAATCTTAAATTAATAAATGAAGTCTGAGATATTATAAACACAGTACAAAGGCAATCATGAAAGTGTTCATGATGTGAGATGTCTATTGCATGCAAATGTATTAATATCTAAATATCCCTAGTCATAGAATTAACAAGATAGGACATTGTTAATTCGGACAGACAAGCACATGTTATACTTCTTGAATGGTTCAAGCAGTGGTTCTCATAACTATGATTATGAAAGATAATCAAAGCTAACATGTGGATGCTTGTTAGAAGAACAAGTTCATTGGAGACCTGCATAGAGAATCCTCACATGGATATTAAATCTATGTCAGTGAGGAATCTCTTTATAGCGGTTGTGCAAGTATCCTTAGACTTGAGATCACCAAAGTTATCTTAAGTAGCAAGTGGTATACTTTGACTCCATAACTGATTACTTCCATCTGGGAGTGAACATAGTTAGGAGATTGGGTGTATCATGACCTACCTGAAGATAGTTGAGTGATTGACAAAGGATTCACCATCCCAGATTTAATAAGAAAAGTTATCTCACATGATTCTATAATTGCCTTGTCCAGAGAATCTCTGGCCAGAGTAATATGCCGAGATGGATGGAGATCCATGAAGGGCATTTTAGGAACAATGGTTAAATTAATAGAACATACAAAATTAGATTTATATGAGTTGACAGAAATCCATACTCAGAATCTAATTGAGATAAGAGTGGTGAAAGGAGTAATTGCACGATAACTGTTTCTATGGAACGGTACAGTCAAACCACATGACTTTCCTAACATTTAGGTAGTTATGATACCTAGCTCGAGGCCAATCATGACTTGTATAATGATGTATCAAAATATCAATAGAGATTGATAAAATGATTTAAAGGAGTTTAAATCATGTGAGTTTTGAATAGAACTCACAATTACATATTATACTGCCAACATGGACTGGAACCCAATAGGTCACACACATATAGAGAAAAGGGTAAAATGGTAAAATGACAAGGATAATAATATTTGATATTATTATGAAGGTAGAGAAGTAAATATGATAATAATTAATTAAAGAGTTTGATTAATTATGATCAAATAAAATTATCCGTGAAACTTTTGAGAAATATTTTGTAAATTGGACCTAATTGAAATAATGTATTTCATGATTAATTATTATTGTCTTATAAGTGTTATAAGACTGCTATAAGTGTTATAGGACTGATATAATAATTAATAGGTCCATTGGAGGAATTATTAAGGGCTAGAGGAATGAAGAAAGTTGGCGGAAGCCATTCTATAAGGGCCACACGCCTACTCCAATACAGAAGGCCTTAATGGCCCATTTCATGCACCAAATTAATTTATATATGTTACATAAGTGTTATGGAACTCACATATTTAATTTGGTTGGATTTGGAATCCATTTGGGTATTTAAATCCAATTAGTTGCACAAAGTGCCTAGTTTGTGGGTTTTGTGCATAGTCTTTTATGAAAAAGTTTAAATTGGATTTAATTAAGCCCAAATGATTGTAATTAATTCCAGAGGCCCAATTAATAATTCTCCAGCAATTTTAAAGAGCCCAATCTCATTAAGGAGTTGGAATTTTAACCTAACTATAAAAGGCCAACTAATGAGGAATTAGGGTTAAGTGATTAAAACAAAAAGAAAGTCTTTTTCTCTATTCTCTCTCTCCCTTTTGTGCCAACTCCTAAGCTAGCTCTTGGGAATTTCGGCCAGCCCTAGTTAAACACCAATTTGTTGGTTTATTTTACCCCTCTCTAGTGTGGATTACTCATTGGAGGTGTTCGATTTTCGACACTGTGGTTTGCGGCAACCCGGTGCGAAGTAAAATCAACTGTTCAACTAAAATCAAAGGTGATTTTTCTTATTCTCATATAGTTATATTGTGTATTCATGGCAAGATCAGATCTAATGGTTAAAAAATTTTAAAATTCCACTCATTTATGTGATGCATGTAACCGTTAAATTCCAACAACTTTAGCCATTTTTCTTTCATGTGTAGCATTCAGCATTTCAGCACATTTATATAAAGTATTATAGCTTCTAGATGCATGCATAAACTAGCATTCTCACTATGAGCTTATTACAACCTTCATTTCCATATAACTTATATATACATATATTACAACCTTTATACATATTAAACATGTAAGGAACTAAACAAGATTTATCAAAAGTTTCCTACATCCACTTCTATAGACTGGTGTTGGCCTGTCCTAATGCAGAAATAGTTCCTGTGAAAAAGCCTTGACTACAAAACCTACACGGATCAAAATAACCCATGCTAAGCTATATAGCTTAGTGGGGATTCTAAACATGAAAGAAAACCACTCACAGTGGTCAACAAAATATAGGATATTACAAACAATTGAATAATAATAATACTTGCATAACAAGATAACCCTTAACAATTTATTCAGCATACTTGAGTTCATGCAATTCAATATGAGATATGTATATAATATAAATAGATACCAATATCGACATGTTTCCACATGAGCATATGCATATGACATGGTCATACTGTTATGTTTCCTAATTCGTAGCATAGGTATACATTCATAGGCAATTTCCAATATAAGTGATACAAATTTATATACACACGAGTATATGACTCTCATATACTTGCATTCAAGGTCTATTTTGTTCAGTCATATGTGTAACACATGTGGGTAGCCTAATATACTGATAAAGGGAAATAAAAAGCATAGTTATGGGCCAAAATCATGATGCCGCGTTCGCGGCAAGTGTCGCTCTTGCGATAGTATGCTTGGCCATACGAATTTTCACCCTGTTCCCAAAATCCTTTAAACTGCTTAATAAATTTATTTTGTACCTCATTTTTGACACAATAAACGGCCTTTTTAGAAACTATTTTCTTCTAAAATGTTGTAGATATACATTTATAGTTTCTGGAACATCAAAAATATTTTCAATATCATTCCTAGAACTCGAGATATGTTGAAATTACTAAAGACTGTTCATCATAGTAGGCAACACAGAATTTCCGATTTTCAAGTGAAAATTAGGCAATCTTGTAGGCATTATTTGACTTTGTTTTCTTCATATAAATTGTAGCTTTTGAAGTATATTTTAAGTGGGAATTAACCTCATGTCATTCTGATCATTTTAGAATCAATTATGAAAATTTTACTCCAAGCTATTCAAAATCGGATTCAAAGATGTATCTAATATTCAATCAATGTAGGGATAATTTAGAGGCCAAATTAGTGCTATTTTTCAACTACACTTTTATAACTATATCTCATATGGAACTATAAAAATTCATATAGCTTTAAATTAAGGTCCCTAACTCATTTTTATATCTAAATTACAGTCAATAGTTCAAGCAAATCTTCATGTAACACCTAATGTAACAAATTCTAAATTCATATCTCATCCCAATTATTCCATCTATCACACATATGCACCTTGTTGATATAATCATCATTCACATGCATGCAAGGTGAGTACCATCCCATACCTTGGCCGACCCCTTTCTCACCCTAGCTTTCAATCCCTTGCAATATCCTTCCCTTTATTTCTTCTACCTTCCTCTTCTCCTTCACAAACATCATCATCATCATCAATTATAATTTCCAGCATTTATCCATCATTTACCTCAACCAAGATGAGAAGAAGAAGAAGAAGAATAAGAAGAAGATGATGATGAAATTCAGTGGAGACCACTTACCTTAAAGTTATGCACTTAATTGCCTTAATTAACCATCAAGATTTGTCACTTAAATTGCTTGAAGATTCAAAGACTTTGAATGAAAATTGAAAGGAAGTAACTTTCTATTTTTTTCTCTCACCATTGCCGACCACACCACACTCCACCTTCTCACTTTTATATTTCCATCAATTAAGATTAATCTATTTATAATGCTTTGGTAAATGTCCTCTTTAATCCTTCAAGAAATTGCATGTCACATTATTAACACTCATTTCTTTGCATGCCACAGATTATTCCCCACAATTTAATTTATTCCTAATTCAGCCCCAACATTTAACCTCTTCCTTACATTAGTCTCTCCACTATTCTTAAATTCTCAATTGACCCCATAAAATGTCATAATTACCAATTTACCCCAAATCAATAATTATACTCCAATTAAACCCTTAATTCAAATTAAATCACACTAATCAATTTATTTTCCATGCCATTAAAATAATAAAAGCATAATTTATCCTTTAACCCAAATTTATACGAATTTATCAATAAATATTTAATCTTAATCAATTAAAAACTCCTCTCAAAACATAAAATTTAATTAGGGTCATATAAGGGGTCTCATAATTCTCTCCCTCTTAAGGAATTTCGTCCTCGATATTCATACCTGATTTAAACAATTGAGGATATTTCTTTCTCATAGCTACCTCTGGTTCCCAAGTTACTTCTTGTATACCATGATGTTGCCAGAGTACTTTAACTAGAGGGATCTGCTTGCTCCTCAATTGTCTTATTTCCTTAGCCAGGATTTCCTTCGGTTCCTCATCATACGTGAAATCCGGCTGCAACTGAATATCTTGAACTTGTAACTTATGAGATTCATCCTAGCAATATCTTCGAAGCATAGATACATGAAACACATCATGAAGCTTGGCCAATTCAATAGGAAGAGCCAATCTATAAGCTACTAGTCCGACTCTTTGAAGAATTTCGTACGGACCAATGAATCTCGAACTGAGTTTTCCCTTTTTCCCAAATCTAAGCACTTTTCTCCAAGGAGATACCTTTAAAAATACTTTATCACCCATCTGGTACTCGATATCCCTTCTTTTAAGGTCAGCATATGACTTTTGCCTGTCACTTGCTTCTTTCAGCCTCTGCTTGATAACTTGAACTTTTTCTTCTGTATCTCTAACAAGGTCAGGACCAATTAACTTACATTCAGTCAACTCAGTCCAGCAGACTGGAGTTCTACATTTCCTGCCATACAAAGCCTCATATGGTGCCATTTGAATACTCTTCTGATAGCTATTATTATAAGCAAATTCCATTAAGGCTACATATTTATGCCAACTTCCAGCAAACTCCTAAGCACATCCTCTCATCATATCTTCTAGAATCTGAATAACCCTTTCAGATTGCCCATCCATTTGAGGATGAAAAGCTGTACTGTACTTGAGCTGTGTTCCCAAAGCTTGCTGTAAAGTTTTCCAGAATCTCGATGTAAACCTTGGATCTCGATTCGAAATTATAGACACAGGTATACCATGTAACCATACAATCTCATTCACATACAATTCTGCAAGCCTATCCATGGAATAATCTGTTCGAACCAGTAAAAAGTGAGCTACTTTTATTAACTTATCCACTATTACCCAAACAGCATCATATTTCCTTTGAGTAAGAGGCAAACCAGTAACAAAATCCATGGTAATATCTTCCCACTTCCACTATGGAATTGGAATGGGATTTAGGAGACCTGAAGGAAACTGATGTTCTGCTTTCACTTGCTGACATGTTAGACATTTAGTAACATAATCAACAATATCCTTCTTCATGCCAGGCCACCAGTAAAACTGTTTCAACTCTTGATACATCTTGTTCCCACCTGGATGCATAGTAAATGCAGTATTATGTGCTTCATGCAACAATGTTCTTTTCACTTCTTTATCATCAGGGATACACAACCTGTTATGGTAGTATACACCACCATCTTCTTTCACTGAAAAATCAGATTGATTACCTTCACAAACTGCTTTAACAATCTTTTGTAACTTGACATCATCCTTCTGAGCATCAATCATTGTCTGCCTAAACATGGGCTTAACTTTAAGCTGTGCTAGTAAAGCACCATCCAAAGTAAATTTCCATCTACACTATTTTAACATCAACACTGCCATTGACTTACGACTCAAGGCATCAGCAACCAGATTTGCTTTTCCTGGGTGGTAATCAACTATACAATCAAAATCTTTGAATAATTCCAACCATCTTCTCTGTCTCAAATTAAGTTCTTTCTGAGTAAGCAAGTACTTGAGGCTTTTATGATTAGTATAAATCCTGCATTTTTCCACATACAAGTAATGCCGCCAAATCTTTAAAGCGAATACCACAGCTGCCAGTTCTAGATCATGAGTCGGGTAGTTCTGTTCATGTGGTTTCAACTGTCTAGATGCATAAGCTACAACTTTACCATCTTGCATCAATACACAACCCAAACCAACCTTAGAAGCGTCAATGTACATTGTATACTCTTTCCCTGACACCGGTTGAGTCAATACTGGAGCCTCAGTCAACATCTTCTTCAACCTTTCAAAGCTTGCTTGACAACGATCAGACCATTCAAACTTAATATTCTTTCTTAACAACTTAGTGAGGGGTGAAGCAATGACAGAAAAACCCTTCACAAAACGACGATAGTAACCTGCCAACCCAAGAAAACTTCTAATTTCATGTACATTCCTGGGTGGTCTCCAATTAATAATAGCTTCAATTTTATTTGGATCGACCCTAACACCTTCAGCAGATACAACATGACCTAGGAAAGAAACTTCCTTTCAACTCATTTTCTTTCAAAGTTTGCAATACAATTCTCAGATGTTCAGCATGTTCAGCTTCATTTCTTGAGTAAATTAATATGTCATCAATAAACACAACAACAAATAGTTCCAAGTAGGGTCTGAATACCCTATTCATAAGATCCATAAATGCAGTAGGTGCATTAGTCAACCCAAATGGCATAACTAAAAATTCATAATGCCCATAATGAGTTCTAAAAGCAGTCTTAGGAACATTCCCATCTTTAACTCTGAGCTGATAATATCCTGATCGCAAATCTATCTTTGAGAACACACCAACACCACTTAACTGATAAAATAAATCCTCTATTCGTGGCAAAGGATATTTGTTCTTCACTGTCACTTTGTTCAACTATCTATAGTCGATGCACATTCTCATAGACCCATCCTTCTTTTTAACGAATAAAATCGGAGCACCCCAAGGTGACACACTAGGTCTAATAAAGCCTTTTTCTAACAATTCCTATAATTGAATCTTCAGCTCTTTTAATTCAGATGGAGCCATTCTGTATGGTGCCCTGGAGATTGGGGCCATACCAGGTAACAGATCAATAGACAACTCAACATCTCTTTCTGGAGGAAGACCAGGTAATTCATCAGGAGATACTTCTGGAAATTCTTTCACAATCGGTATTTTGTCAAGCTCCACTATATCCCTTTTTGAGTCAAGAACTAAAGCTAAAAATGCTTCACATCTTTTTCTAAGATATCGCCTAGCTTGCATTACTGATATAACATTATTTGATAGCTTAGAATAATTGTCTTTTACTACCACTTCCTTTCCTTCATCATCCCTGAGAGTTACTATTTTCATCTCACAATTTACCACTGCATGATGCTTGGATAACCAATCCATTCCCAGAATTACATCAAACTCATGAAAAGGCAACACAATCAAATCTGCTGGAAACTCTCTCCCTTGAACTACTATAGGACAGTCTTTGCACACCTTATTAACAATTATACTATGTCCCAAAGGACTAGTTACACATACATCAAAATCTAACTGTTGTGTTTTAAAACTATTTCTACCCGAAACCCCAATACAAACATATGAGTAGTAGAGCCAGGATCAATGAGTGCATGTATGTTACAATTATAAAGAGAAAAAGTACCAGCTATAACTTCTGGAGCATCCTATTCCTCCCGAGCCTTCATGGCATAAGCTCATCTAGCAACCATTTGAGTAAAAGGTCTATCAACTATTTCTAACATTTTCTAAGACTGAGATCCATGATAAGCTGATCCAAACCTTCCTCCGCCTCTACCTCTTCCAGATGGGGGTGCATTAGAAGCTCCTCTACTATTCTGTTGCTTAGAACCTTGATCCGATTTCAAAGGACAATTTGCCATGAAATGATCAGCACTGCCACATCTAAAGCATTCTCTAGCCAGTTTCCTACAATTACCCCAATGGTGCCTGGAACAATGAGAACACTCAGGTGCTTGACCCTCACTCTATCTTCCTGAAGTTTCCCTCTCATTTTTAAGCTTGGCAGAAGATTCTTGTTTCTTTCCTTTATTAGCAGAACTAAAAATAGACTCTGCAGGCTGACCTCCTTGAGTTCCCCTAAATCTTTTTCCAGTAGATGATCCTCCCATAGAACCACTTCTTTTATGCTCCATCTCTCTTTTAGCTATCTCATACTTTTCAATTTTCATAGCAGTTGTAACCAATTGATTAAAATCTACCACATTTAGAGATGTAAATCCAAACAAATTTTCTTTGATTCTATCATTCAGCCCATCTTCAAAGTGCCTGCATTTAAACACTCCTGTCAACATCTCCTTGGGAACATATTTGCATAATCGGCTAAATTCTTTTTCATATTCAGCCACAGATAAAACTTTTTGTCTCAAACTCAGAAACTACTTCAATTTCTCCTCCTTGTAAGCCTCAGTAACATATTTCTTTCTGAACTCCCCCTCAAAGAATTCCCATGTAAGTGGGTCAGGTAACTGAGGTTGTTTCAAAATCAACTTCCACCAATCATAAGCCATGCCTTGAAGTAAGGACACAGCACAAGATACCTTATGATTTGCAGGACAGTTAATTTCATCAAATATCCTTTCCAGCCTTTCTAACCAGAACTCAGCTTCTTCAGATTGTTCTAAATTAGTGCCCATAAATTCTTGTGCTCCATGCTTTCTAATTTCGGATATTGGAGCCTTAGGCATGGTCATTCTCTGCAGAATCTAGGCCATATCCTGAGAAATTTTTAACAAAGCTTCTCCAGGAACTGAAGTAGGAATTTCATTTCGATGTGATGATGAAGTCACTAGATTAGGAGGATTTGATCTAACAGGCAACTTACTTTCAGCCGATTCTTCTATAGTATCCCTAGAGGAATTCTCCATCTTTAATCTATAAGAAAACAGGAACTTCTGCATTAGGCCAACACAACACTATCTCATAATAAAGTTTCTATACTTGCATTGCCCAAAAAAGGCTAAACCTAGGCTCTGATACCAAATTGAAACACCCTAAACCACATCTTTACTATATAAATGCAATCTACGTCATTTTATCCAAATAATCATATAACTAATATACTAATCAGGATTCTCACATCTTTCCTGTACATTTAAATTTGAATAAGCATATTGACTTCATATGCAATCCCAATATCTTAATAATTATACTGTATCATCATACTTTAGCCATTTTTCTTTCATGTGTAGCATTCAGCATTTCAGCACATTTATATAAAGTGTTATAGCTTCTAGATGCATGCATAAACTAGCATTCTCACTATAAGCTTATTACAACCTTCATTTCCATATAACTTACATGTACATATATTACAACCTTTATACATATTAAACATGTAAGGAACTAAACAAGATTTATCAAAAGTTTCCTACATCCACTTCTATAGACTGGTGTTGGCCTGTCCTGATGTAGAAATAGTTCCTATGCAAAAGCCTTGACTACCAAAACCTACACGGATCAAAATAACCCGTGCTAAGCTATACAGCTTAGTAGGGATTCTAAACATGAAAGACAACCACTCACAGTGGTCATCAAAATATAGGATATTCAAAACAATTGAATAATAATAATACTTGCTTAACAAGATAACCCTTAACAATTTATTCAACATACTTGAGTTCATACAATTCAATATGAGATATGTATATAATATAAATAGATACCAATACATGCTTAAGAAACTACTGTTAAACATGATAAATCATATATCAGATGCATAGTTTATACTGTGATACATTATTGCTTTACTTTAGCCTGCTTAATTTCTAAGAGTGGATAACGAGATCGGTGGATACCCAAGGGTATCAGAACTATGGACCCAATTAGGGTCAACTATATGGTGGACCGGTCAAGGACCCAAAAGGGTCAAGCAACAACCCGAATGAGTTGTGCAAGATCCAACAGGATCAACTATACTATGGACCTAAAAAGGTCGACTGTGGCAGCTGCAATTCCCTATAGGGGCCTATCTATCCATAATTGAACTCTATTGCGGGCAATACTTTATTCATGCTCATACATTCATATACATAATCATAAATGTACATACCTGTAGGTACATTCTCTTATAGTAGGCTTATTCTTATAAGCATGTTCATCAATGTGCATACATTTATCATTAATCAAATCATGTGCTATACAAATATCGACATGTTTCCACATGAGCATATGCAAATGACATGGTCATACTATTATGTTTCCTATTTCATAGCATAGGTATATATTCATAGGCAATTTCCAATGTAAGTGATACAAATTTATATACACACGAGTATATGACTCTCGTATACTTGCACTCAAGGTCTATTTTGTTCAGTCAAATGTGTAACACATGGGGGTAGCCTAATATACTGATAAAGGGAAATAAAAAGCATAGTTATGGGCCAAAATCATGATGTCGCGCTCGCGGCAAGTGTCGTGCTCGCGACAGTATGCTTGGCCATACGAATTTTCACCCTGATCCCAAAATCCTTCAAACTGCTTAATAATTTTATTTCGTACATCATTTTTGACACACTAAACGGCCTTTTTAGAAAATGTTGTCTTCTAAAAAGTTGTATATATACATTTCTAGTTTCTGGAACATCAAAAATATTTTCAATATCATTCCTAGAACTCGGGATATGTTGAAATTACTAAAGACTATTCATCATAGTAGGCAACACAGAATTTCCGATTTTCAAGTGAAAATTAGGCAATCTTGCAGGCATTATTTAACTTTATTTTTTTCATATATATTGTAGGTTTTGAAGTCTATTTTAAGTATTAATTAACCTCTTGTCATTCTGATCATTTTTCAATCAATTATGAAGATTTTACTCCAAGCTGTTCAAAATCGGATTCAAAGATGTATCTAATATTCAATCAATGTAGGGATAATTTAGAGGCCAAATTAGTGCTATTTTTCAACTACACTTTTATACCTATATCTCATATGGAACTATAAAAATTCACATAGCTTTAAATTAAGGTCCCTAACTCATTTTTATATCTAAATTACAATCAATAGTTTAAGCAAATCTTCATGTAACACCTAATGTAGCAAATTCTAAATTCATATCTCATCCCAATTATTCCATCTATCACACATATGCACCTTGTTGATATAATCATCATTCACATGCCTGTAAGGTGAGTACCATCCCATACCTTGGCCGACCCCTTTCTCACCCTAGCTTTCAATCCCTTGTAATATCCTTCCCTTTATTCCTTTTACCTTCCTCTTCTCCTTCACAAACATCATCATCATCATCGATTATAATTTCCATCATTTACCTCAACCAAGATGAGAAGAAGAAGAAATAGAAGAAGAAGAACAAGATGATGATGATGAAATTCAGTAGAGACCACTTACCTTAGAGTTATGCACTTAATTGCCTTAATTAACCATAAAGATTTGTCACTTAAAATTGCTTGAAGATTCAAAGACTTTGAATGAAAAGTGAAAGGAAGTAAATTTCTGGTTTTTCCTCTCACCATTGCCGACCACACCACACTCCACCTTCTCACTTTTCTCTTTCCATCCACTAAGATTAATCTATTTATAATGCTTTGGTAAATGTCCTCTTTAATCCTTCAAGAAATTGCATGTCACATTATTAACACTCATTTCTTTGCATGCCACACATTATTCCCCATAATTTAATTTATTCCTAATTCAACCCCAACATTTAACCTCTTCCTTACATTAGTCTCTCCACTATTCTAAAATTCTCAATTGACCCCATAAAATGTCATAATTACCAATTTACCCCGAATCAATAGTTATACTCTAATTAAACCCTCAATTCAAATTAAATCACACTAATCAATTTATTTTCCATGCCATTAAAATAATAAAAGCATAATTTATCCTTTAACCAAAATTTATACGAATTTCTCAATAAATATTTAATCATAATCAATTAAAAACTCCTCTCAAAACATGAAATTTAATTAAGGTCATGTAAGGGGTCTCACACTCTTTGTATTAATATTGTATATGGACTCTTTGTTTTGTATATCAAGGATGTAAAGGCCATTTTGTAACATGGCATTGCCATATGGAATGCCTTGGCGACGAATATGAATATTGCCATTATTAATAACAAAATCAAATCCATCCATATCCAAACAAGAAACTGAAATAATGTTTTTGCTCATAGCAGGTACATAATAACAAATTTTCAATTCTAAACAAAGTCCGGAAGGTAAAGTGAGTTAATAATCACCTATCTCCATGGCAACAACTTATGCTCCATTCCCTACACGGAGGTCCACTTCATTCTTCTCAAGCAACTGCGTATTTCTTAACCCCTGCACATTTGAACAAATTTGAGAATCACAACTGGTATCCAATACCCTAGTGGTAGAAATAGAAAGGTTAATTTCAACAACAAAAATACCAAAACTGGTTGCCTTGGCTCCATTCTTCTTTTGTTATTCCTTGAAGAGAGTTCAATTCTTCCTCAAATGCCCTAATTTGTTGCAATTGAAGCATGTGCTCTCGCTCTCCTTGAGCTTTTGCGCCTTGGGCTTGGGTTGGGCCTGAGGTGCACTCCCATTTGACTTGAGCCGAGCTAGGTCATACTTGAGTTTTACCTTTCCCTTTCCCTTTCCCTTAGCGAGTCTCTTTTTAATACCCTCTTGAACCATAAGTACGGGATTGGTCTTTCGAATGTTCTCTTCAGCATTCTTAAGCATCCTATAAAGCTCGGTGAATATCTTGTTCATTATATACATGTTAAAATTCATAACAAATAGATCATAATAATCAGTTAATGAACCTAAGATCAAGTCACTAGCCAATTCCTTCGGGACTTATACCTTAAGAGTATCAAGATACCCTTTCAACTTGAGTACATGGGTACTAACAGGAGTACCCATAGTCATCTTACAAGAAATTAAGGCCTTTGTTGTCATGAATCTCTCGTGACGAACTTGCTCTTGGAAAATCTCCTCGAGCTGCACCATGATCGTATAAGCCTCTTGGTCCATAAATTGCTTTTGTAAGTCAAGCAACATTGTGGCCAGCATTAGAAAGGTCACGTCATTAGAGTCGATCTTTTTGGTCTCAAAAGTTTCCTTTTGAACCGCAGAGGCATTCCTAGTAGGTTCTTCGGGTAAGGGTGCATCCAAAACATAAGACTTCTTCTCTTGCTTAAGAATAATTCTCAAGTTTCGAGACCAGTCTATGAAATTGGTGCCACCCAGTTTATCCTTTTCCAGGACCGACCGCAATGAAAAGTTGTTGTTTGAAGAAGCCATTTTCAATCTACAATAAAAATTTAGCAAGATTAAATAAGGTCTTATTTATAATCCCACAAACCGAATTAATGTCCCTTTAAATAATTCGCGTTAGTGATTTAATATGGGCCAAAATCCACTTTTCACAATAACTTATTAGTCAAGCTGAGCTTGTACACCTAACAAGTTAAGTTACTTAGGTAGGAAAACTCAAATCATATCTCGTACATGACTCTTGCATCAAATGGGCTAACATCTTAAGATGTTATAACACAAACCCATTTATTAGTTTCCCAGGTCCAGACATCCCTTTCCATGTTAAGTCCAACCTACATTCATAACCCATGCCTCACAAAGATAATCGAGTGCATCTAGGACTCCTAGTCTACGTGACCGATGATCGATGCCTTGACATGTTTCGAATTAGGAAGGCAACTTTGTGACTTACTATTTTAGGGATTTATTTTATTACGGCTTACATGGCATACGCTTTGTCATCAATTCATATCATGCATATATATATAATTGCATAAAGTAAAGCATGACAAACATGGGCCCAAAAACCTACAACAAAGATTCTATACTATTACATAATAATCTTCGAGTTGGGCTTCTCCACTCATGTAGGCTTCGTCTTGATTTACAAAGTCTTTAAATAAATTCAATACTAAAAAATAAATGAAACTTTTACAACAATACATAATGGCACACAGGCCATATTTAAGTACAAAAAATCACGGCCTATGAATGCACCATGTATATCCATTCATCACACAAAACAAGTAAAAAAATATAAATAACATTCATGGATAAAACAAAGTACAATTTTAATTAATTTAGCCAAGCCCATTAATGGAAATTATGTACTTGAACTTTTAAGAGAAGACCCCATGATGGGCCTAGGTTGAAGCCCAATGGACTAAATCCTCTTATTGAATAAGTTCTCTTAAAATCCCAAAACACAAACTAGTTAGATTTGTGCCATATATAAATCAACTCTAGTATAATTTCCAATTTTGACATTTTTAATTTTATGTCATACAACCCATAAACATTAAAAATACATATAATATATTCCAACATGAATTAAAACATAAAATCATAAAGAACATATATCATACATGGCATTCATACAAAAACCAACAAACAATAATGAAACTAGTTGTTTAATGCTCATATAATGCCACAAAAATGCACAAACACTTAAAACGATTTTATGAGCAATTTAATAATTTAAATAAGGTCATAAAAATTGAGTTAAGGTTCTTTTAAAATCTGATCTAAATGTGTTTTTGCCTTATTAATCAAAATAAAACAAATAATGTTGATTAAACATGCAACAAACACAAACTATTCATAGTTTTAAGTGATTTTAAAATTAATCAATTAAATTGTCATGGACCAGAATTAAAACCAATTTTAAAATATGTCCAGACCTTTTATTAATCTTTATAAATCACTTACAAACATGCCAAACACATTTATACATTTAATTTTGAAAACTAGTTGTTAAACAAACACATATTATGCAAACTAGCACCTAGTTACAAGATTAACATGTACCATCAGGTTTCTATAATTAAATCCGACCATGAAAAGCTCTAAGAAAATCTTAGGACAGTATATAAACATTTCATAATAATTATAATACCTAATAAAACATTTAAAATCATTTTTACACTAAAATAATGCAAAAAACTCAAAATAGAAAATTTCAGCATTGCATGTTTGTAAATGAACGATTTTTAATCAAGATATAATGCATCCAAAGCACTAAAATAAGCATGTATAGGCTCTGATACCACTGATGGGATATCACATGGCAAATACATAAAGATCATGCAGCAAAAAAATACAAAATATAGATCATTCATGCCACGCAATATACAACATAAAATCGAAACATGAAATTTTAGGGTTTTTTAAAACTTACAAGTTTGGATGCTCTTCAAAACCTGAAATTTGCAATGGAAAATATATAAGATGAACTTATATACTTTAGATCTAGAACACCATGGCCGAGGAGCTGCCTTTATGCTACTCCTCTTTATTCTCACACACACACTTGCAAAAATGGCTTGAAACCGAGAGTGTTAGCTCTATATTTGAATATTTGGCAATGGGAATGGATTGAAGCCACAAGATCTGATCTTTTCTTCTTTTAGGTTTCTATTGCTGCGCAAGAACACAAGAGAGCAAGAAAGAATTCTTTCCCCTTGTGTATTCTGGCCAAGAGAGAGAGAGAGCAAAAAAACGACTAGGGTAGTTTCTCCCTTTTAATTCATAAATATATATCACCTGTCTAGGTCAAGTGTGAATGCCGAAATTGTAAGGCCCCTAACATGACCCTAATTTAATTTGCATATTTGTATGATTAAGGTAAAGGGATAAATTAGCATGCTATTATGTTAATTGCATGAAAATAAAATAAAAGAATATGGTTTAATAGTATTTAAGGGTGTAATTGAAGTAAAAGATATCAATTTGGGGTTAATTTGTAATTGTGGCATTTTGGTGGCCAATTATGAATAAAAGCATTTAATTCAAGGTTAATTTGAAAGAATGATTAAATTGATAGGTTGAATTAAGAAGAAAAGTTAGTGGAGGGGTTAAAGTCTTACAAGCATAAAGGTTTGTGGCATTTGTGTGGCATGCAAACTTTCAAGGGACCATAGAGAGAATTTTGCTTGTTGATATAAATATAATAAGTTAGTGGATTGTGAGGTGGCTGGTTGAGATCTTGAGAACGACATTTGAAGAGAGAAAACCAGAAAATTGTTTATCTCTTCTTCCTTTGATTTTCATTCAATTATCTCAAGCAATTAGGTGATAATGTTTGTGGGTTAATCATGAGTTAGTGCAGTAAACTAAGGTAATAAAACTCTTAATTTAACCCTTCATCATCTCCATCTTCTTCTTTTCAAGTTAACTGAGGAAAATGTACATATGCTGGAAATTTAAAAGTTGATGATGATGATATTTGTGAAGGAGAAGTGGAGGGAAGAAGGAGCAAAGGAAAGGACATTGCTAGAGGTTGAAGATATAGGATTTGTCAGCCAAGGTATGGGAATTTAGGCTGTTCATATTGCATGTGAGAATGATTATTGGAATTGAGTGGGATTTACAGAACTAAATTTACGTTTTCTGGAAAATTTAAAGATGTGAGGTTGAAGAAGAAGACTAATCTTGCCGAGTCGTGAATGACTTCACGAGTCGTGAACATTAGTCCGACTCGTAAAGCTCTTCACGAGTCGTGAAGTGCAGTTTTTCTTCTCCACTCGTGAGCTTCTTCACTAGTCATGATGTATAGCCTTTCTTCTCCACTCGTGAACTCCTTCACGAGTCATTAGAATTGCCTTATTTGCTTCACTCGTGAAGCTCTTCACTAGTCGAACTCCCCTTCACGACTGAATGACCTGTCTGGAATGTTTTGCTCATAAGTTGAGTTATAAAATAGCAAATTGAATGATTCTTTTTGCATTGAAAAATAGACTTCCATACCTATATTTCATATGAAGAAACCTAAGTTTAAATCTATCTCTAAGTACATGTAATCTAGGGTTGAATCCAGACTTGTTTTAGACTGCTCAATGTAACAGAAATTGCAATATTGTGCAAATCATTGCTACACTTGATTTTATGATCTTTAAATTGATTGAGAGAGATAGTTGCTTATGTGATAGTAAAGTTAATTGAATAAGGCATGTAATATGACTATCAATGAAGGAATTATATGAATACAGGTGCATTCAATTGTGTATATGAATAATGACTATTGGTGAAATATCTAACCTATACATGTAATTAGTCTTGTGCATGATGGTCATATGCCAAATTGATATACATATACACATGTAAATCCTATGACATGAGAGTGTATATATTGACATGTACCTAAGCTATAAAACAGAGACTATAATAGTATGACCATGGCATGTGTATGTGCCCATATGAAAACATGTTGACATGTTGTGTAGCACATGACTTGAATGATGATAAAGGTATATATATATATATATATGTATTGGAAACATGCTCATAAGAATAAATCAACTATACGCGAATGTACCCACAGGTATGTACATTTACGATTATGTATATGAGTATATGAGCATGTAATTGCCCTATGATATAGAAGATGAATTAGCATGACTATGAGCATATGAAATGCTTAATGAGAACATGGATCAAGTATATGATGTGAAGATTATATGTCATGCCTATATGTTATGATGCAAATTATATAGTCATACAGATTTGAATATGCCAGATGTATAACATGGAATGTGAAATGTGCATATATCTGATTATGCACCATAGAATTCATAGTTATATAAGACTATGTATATGTGCACAACAATATACTATGAATACAGTATTAATATGTGAATTGAACACGAATATAGTTCTGCCTGCAATAGAGTTTTAGATGTGGATAGATAGGCGCCTATAGGGAAATTACAGCTGCCAAAGTTTGGCCCGGTTGGGTCCATAGTATATGAATGATCCCGTTTGGATCATGATCAGCCCCGTTTGGGTTGAGAGGCGACCCCGTTTGGGTATGCTTGACCGGTCCATAGTATAGTTTGGCCCCGTTTGGGTCTATAGATTTGATATATTCGGATATCCTTCTTTGATACCGATGTGTATCCATAGTTCCCGTTATCCACCGATAAAGCTAAGGCAGGCTAAACGTTATTCATAGTAATGATAAAGAAATTAAACAATTAAAGTGATTTGACTAAAGATTGATATTGTGAATCATAATGTTGTTTTACCACAGGAATTATGTTTTATTTGAATATGCTTACATGGGAAATTGCTGTCTATATGAATTATGAATATGAGAATAATTGTTACTCTTTGGGTACAAAGTTATGCACATGAGAATATGTTTTATGCTTTAAAGTATATGTTATCGTTGCCATGCTATGTTGGACCTGTTGTTTATAGTATAAGTATATATTGTATATGTATGTCTTGTTGACCTATGTGAGTGGTCATCCATCTATAGATATTCCCCACTAAGCTTTATAGCTTAGCATGGGTTATTTATCCGTGTAGGTACAAATAGCAAGACTTTTGTTGAGGGACGTTCTCTGCATCAGGAAGGGCCAACCATCGACTTATAACCTTGATGTAGGATATTTTGTAATACAATTATCATATGTTTTGTATTAAGGCCAGTTATTTTATGATATGTATAAAACCTATGTGGAATATTGTAACTCACTAATAGTAAAGCTAAGACAGGTGTGTGTGCATGTGATATACATAAAGTAATATTCATATAATCTAGTATGCATGTTAATAGGTTTGTAATGGAAAACAGGAATAGACTTGTAGCACGAATATAGGCATATGAAACCATGTGGCATGATTAATGGCTAAATGATGATTAAATGAACATATAGCATAAGCATGATTAATAGTATTCATGATACATGTTTAATGGGGTATTTGCATGGGGGGTGCTACAATTTGTGGTATCAGAGCCCTAGGTTTAGCCTTTTCTAGGTAAAAATGAACCTAGGATTCTATGGTATGATATAGTGTTTTGTTGGCCTGATGCAGAAGTCCCTGTTTTTCTTATAGATTAAAGATGGAGAACTCTAGAGATACTCTTGAGGAATCGGCTGAAAGTAACAGGCCGGTTAGAACTAATCCTTTCAATATTGGACCTCCATCCTCCAATCCAAATGAGGTCCCAATAGCCGTCCCTACAGAAGCATTGTTAAAAATATCACAGGATATGGCTCAAGTTCTTCAAAGAATGATAGCACCCAAAGCTCCAATTTCTGAAATTAGAAAGCATGGTGCTGAAGAATTTTTAAGCACTAATCTGGAACAATCTGAAGAAGCTGAATTTTGGCTGGAAAGGCTAGAGAGAATTTTTAATGAAATCGGTTGTCCAGTGAGTCATAAAGCAACTTGTGCTGTGTCTCTGTTACAGGGTGCAGCTTATGACTGGTGGAAGTTGGTATTGAAGCAACCTCAATTACCAGATCCCCTTACATGGGAATTTTTCACAGCTAAATTCAAGAGAAAGTATGTTACTGAGGAGTATAAGCAAGAGAAGTTAAAGAAATTTCTCCACTTGAAACAGAGAGTTATGTCTGTGGCTGAGTATGAGAAAGAATTCAGTCACCTGTGCAAATATGCTCCTAATGAGATGTTAACTGATGCTTTTAAATGTAGACAGTTTGAAGATGGATTGAATGATTGTATCCGAGAAAAGTTGATTGGGTCTACATCTTTGCAAGTGGTTAACTTCACTCAACTGGTTACAGCAGCCTTGCGAGTTGAAAAGAATGAAATGGCAAAAAGGGAGAGAGAACAGAGAAGAGGTGGGTCCAATGGTGGATCTTTTACAGGAAAGAGAGCTAGAGGAGCACAAGGAAATCAGCCAGCTGAATCTGGCTATAGTTCTGCAAAAAGGGACAGGAGACAAGAATCTTCTGCAATGTCTAAACAGGGAAAACAAGCTTTAGGGAATCAGAGTGGGGGGCAACCTCCAGTGTGTCCCCATTATTCTAGGAAACATTGGGGTAGTTGCAGGAAATTTTCTGGGGCATGTTTCAAATGTGGTGGTACCGATCACTTCATGGCAAGTTGTCCATCAAAGAGGGAACAGGATGTGGGACAGCAGGGCAGTAGAGGAACTTTTATTGCACCATCTTCAGGTAGAGGCAGGGGAAGAGGATGTGGGGGATCGAGTTATCAGGGATCCCAGTCCAGGAACATTTCTGAATCAGTTGACAGGCCCACAGCTCCAGTTGTTCCTATTCGGGCTTATGCAATGAAAGCTAGAGAGGATCAGAGTGCTCCAGAAGTCATAGCTGGTACATTCTCTCTTTTTGATTCTGATATGCATGCACTTATTGATCCTGGTTCCACTCATTCTTATGTTTGCACTGGGGATATGCGTAGAAATGATTCAACTGTTCATGAACTGGAATATGATATTTATGTAACCAACACTTTGGGTCACAGTGTTGTTGTTAATAGAGTGCATAAACAGTGTCCTATTGTAATTCAAGGGAAAGAATTCCTTGCTGATCTTATTGAGTTACCATTCCGGGAGTTTGATATTATACTTGGTATGGATTGGCTGTCTAGACATCATGCAGTGATTGATTGTGAAGCTAAAACTGTAACTCTCATTGGTTCTGATGGTGAAGAAACTTTAGTACAGGGCATCCGATCTGAACCTATAGCTAATGTAATATCAGCTATGCAAGCTAAGAGATTTTTGAGAAAAGGGTGTGAAGCTTTCTTAGCACTTGTGCTTGATTCAAAAATAGAAAATGTGAATCTTCAAGAGATTCCAATGGTGAAAGAGTTTCCTGATGTGTTCCCTGAAGACTTACCTAGTCTTCCACCTGAAAGGGAAGTTGAATTGTCTATAGACATTCTACCTGGTACAGGTCCTATTTCGAAGGCACCATACAGGATGGCTCCTTTGGAATTGAAAGAACTAAAAGCTCAACTACAGGAGTTGCTTGACAAAGGCTTCATTAGGCCTAGTACATCACCTTGGGGTGCACCAGTTTTATTTGTGAAGAAAAAGGATGGGTCTATGAGGATGTGCATAGACTACAGACAGTTAAACAGGGTAACAATCAAAAATAAATATCCTTTACCAAGAATTAAAGATTTTTTTGATCAGTTGAAGGGTGCTGGAGTGTTTTCTAAGATTGATTTGCGCTCGGGTTATTACCAACTTCGGGTTAAGGATGTGGATGTTTCCAAAACAGCCTTTAGAACCCGATATGGGCATTATGAGTTTCTGGTGATGCCTTTTGGGTTAACAAATGCACCGGCTGTGTTTATGGATCTTATAAATAGGGTGTTTAGACCCTACCTGGATCAGTTTGTTGTTGTGTTCATAGATGACATTTTGGTGTATTCGAGGAATGAAGCTGAACATGCTGAGCATTTGAGAATTGTTTTACAGACTCTGAGGGAAAATCAGTTGTATGCTAAGCTGAGCAAATGTGATTTTTGGCTTAAGGAAATTTCTTTTCTTGGTCATGTAGTATCTTCTGAAGGCATTAGGGTGGATCCAGCTAAAATTGAGGCTATAGTGAATTGGAAGCCGCCTCGAAATGTGACAGAAGTGAGAAGTTTTCTGGGCTTAGCAGGTTATTACCGTCACTTTGTGAAAGGCTTTTCAGTTATAGCCGCACCACTCACTAAACTTCTAAGAAAGGGTATAAAGTTTGAGTGGACTGACCGATGTCAAGCAAGTTTTGATCAATTGAAGAAATTTCTGACAGAGGCTCCAGTTTTGACACAGCCAGTTACAGGAAATATGCAAGTGTGCTTAATGAATAAAAAGGTAAGTTTCTATTTCTCAAATAGAGACATACATAAATGTATTTCAATAAGTTACAGTATATGATATGTTATGCCTGCACATAGAGACTTGGCTGTGGATAGATAGGCATGCCTATAGGGTTATCGCAGCTGCTTTTATTTGACTCTTATGAGTCTTCTGTTTGTCTCTATATGAGACTTCTGTTTAGATACCTACAGGTATCCTTCTGTTTAGATACCTACAGGTATCCTTCTATTTTGATACCTTCGGGTATCCATTGCACCCGTTATCCACACCCATAGGGAATTGTACGCAGGCCATTTGTGCAAATACATTATAAAGTCTGTTATTGTTCTAATTATACGATACTGTTATATCTTTATTAATCTTGTAAGGCACTGTATTTTATTATTATTGAATGCTTGGTGATAACTACTGTGAGTGGTTATCAAGGTGTTATTAGTTGTTCCCCACTAAGCTTTATAGCTTAGCACGGGTGTTTATCCGTGTAGGTTCGCAGGGTAGAACTTTTGTTCAGGGACATAGCCAACAATCTCATAAGCCAACATCGAATTAGAAGTAGCATTTTAATGTGGGAGATTCATTTTGTATCTCTTTTAGTTATAGCTGATGTATTTGCATATGTAAAGGCATGTAATTATAAAGTTATGTAAGGAATGCTCAACAGCAAGTAAAAGTATAATTCCATGATCATGTATGATATGCATAGAATGAATGTATGTATGTTTATATATCCATCATTAACAGATAAGTCATAACATCGATAGAATTAATGTATGTGATTAGTAACGGTAATCTGGTTTATCTAGTATAGTCATTACATTTTTGGTATCAGAGCGCCTTGGTTTAGGTGGTTCTGGCCGATAGGAACTTCAAGTGTCTTGGATATAGAATTTTGTTGTCGTTGGCTGATTGTAGCTGTCCCTGTGTTTCTTTGTTATAGTTAGAGATGGAAAGGTATCGTGAAGTTGTAGATGACTCGGCTGAAAGTAATTTGCCGGATCAATCGAATCCTTCTTAGCCAAAATCTTCTACATCTACTAGAGGTGGTGCAGCTGCTGTTGAGTCTGGGGAAGCTTTGTTGAAGATTTCCCATGATATGGCTTAAATTTTGCAAAGGATGACTGCACCTAAGGCTCCAATTTCTGAGATCCAAAAGTATGGTGCAGAAGAGTTTCTAGGCTCTACTTGGGAAGAGTCTGAGAAAGCTGAGTTATGGCTTGAAAGATTGGAGCGGGTTTTCACAGAAGTCCAGTGCCCCGCTAGTCAAAAGGTGACTTGTGCTGTGTCCTTACTTCAGGAAGCAGCCTATGATTGGTGGAAACTAGTTCTAACTCAACCTCAGCTACCTGATTCCCTTTCTTGGGAATTCTTTGTAGCTGAGTTTAAAAGGAGATATGTGACAGAAGCTTATAAAGATGAAAGGTTGAAGCAGTTTCTGAATCTTAAGCAAAGAGGTATGTCAGTGGCTGAATATGAAGCAGAATTCAGTCGCTTAAGCAAGTATGCACCAAAACTAATGCTGACTGGGACTTTCAAGTGTCGCCAGTTTGAAGATGGATTAAATTATCAGATTCGGGATCATTTGATAGGGCCTATTTCATTGCACCCTGTGGATTATCATCAGCTGGTTCAAGCAGCTATTCGGGTTGAGAAAGAAGAGAATATTAAAAGAGAAAGAGAGCAAAGAAGAAGAAGTTTTTCTCGGGGTGGTTCCTCGTCCGGGAAAAGATCGAGGTTGACTCAAGGAGATCAACCAATGTCATCCGGTAATCGCCCTGCATCTAGAGGTAGACAGCAGGGGGCTTTTTCTCCCGTTGGTTCAGGTAGAGGTGCTGCATTAGGACAAGGCAGAGGCCAAGCTCCAGAATGTACCTATTGTTTTAGGCGACATTGGGGCACTTGTAGAATGCTCACAGGTGGTTGCTTTAGATGTGGCAGCACGGAGCATTTTATAGCCAATTGTCCTATGCCGCAGGATCAAGTCTCGAGTCAACAGAGTAACCGAGGAGCTTCTAATGGACCTTCTTCAGGTAGAGGTCGTGGTAGAGGTAGAGGTGGATCAGGCCAGTTTAGATCCCAGTCTAGGAATGTTTCTGAGACTGTGGATCGACCTTTTGCTCCGACACCTTCTACTCGAGCTTATGCTATGAAAGGTCGAGAAGATGCTGATGCTCCTGAAGTTATAGCTGGTACATTCTCCCTCTTTGATAGTGAAGTATATGTGCTTATAGACCCGGGATCTACACATTCATATATTTGTAATGGGGAGCTGGGTAGATATGTATCTGTTGTTGATCATATGAATTATGATATATGTGTAATTAGTCCTTTGGGCCACCGTATTCATGTAAATAAAGTTTATAGAAATTGCCCAATTAGAATTCAAGAGAGAGAGTTCCCAGCTGACCTAATTGTTTTACCTTTCCATGAGTTTGATGTAATCCTGGGAATGGATTGGCTGTCTAGATATCATGCCATAGTGGATTGTAAAGCTAAAACAGTACTGGTTAAGAACGATGGGGAAGTAGAGACACTGATTCAGGGTATTAAGTCAAACCCTTAACCAATGTTATCTCTGCTATGAAAGCAAAAAGATTTCTTAGAAAAGGATGCGAAGCATATCTAGCTTTGGTTCTTGATTCTAAGAGGGAGACAATCGATCTTCAAAATGTTCCTGTGATTAATGAGTTTTCTTATGTGTTTCCTGAGGAACTTCCAGGTTTGCTGCCCGAGAGAGAAGTTGAGCTATCTATTGAGACTTTGCCTGGAACGACTCCTATTTCTAGAGCACCTTACAGAATGGCACCAACAGAACTGAAAGAATTAAAGGTTCAGTTGCAAGAGTTGTTAGATAAAGGCTTCATTAAGCCCAGTGTGTCACCTTGGGGCGCACCTGTGTTATTTGTTAAAAAGAATGATGGTACCTTGAGAATGTGCATCGACTACAGACAACTTAATAAAGTAACAGTGAAGAACAAGTATCCGTTACCTCGGATTGAGGATCTTTTTGATCAGTTGCGGGGTGCAGGAGTATTTTCTAAAATTGACCTGAGGTCGGAATACTATCAACTTCGGGTCAAAGACATGGATGTGCAAAAGACTGCCTTTAGAACTCGATATGGTCATTACGAATTCTTAGTAATGCCTTTCGGGTTGACTAATGCACCTGCAACTTTCATGGATCTGATGAATAGGGTATTCAGACCCTATTTAGATCAGTTTGTCGTGGTTTTTATATATGACATTCTGGTTTATTCTCGTGATGAAGCGGAACATGCTGAGCATTTGAGAATAGTGTTCAGACTTTGAGAGAACAACAGCTTTATGCCAAGTTAAGCAAATGTGAGTTCTGGCTTAAAGAAGTTTCTTTCCTTGGGCACGTGGTGTCTTCTGAAGGCATCAGGGTGGATCCTAGGAAGATTGAGGCTATTGTAAACTGGAAACCGCCTAGAAATGTGCCAAAAGTCCGAAGTTTCTTGGGCTTAGCTGGCTATTATAGGCGGTTTGTGAAAGGTTTTTCAGTCATTTCCTCTCCGCTTACTAAGTTACTTCGAAAAGAAGCTAGATTCGAATGGACAGATCGTTGCCGAGCCAGTTTTGATCAGTTAAAAAGGATGTTAACGGAAGCTCCAGTTCTTACCCAACCAATAACGGGTAAAGAATACGCTATGTATAGTGATGCATCGAAAAGTGGTTTGGGGTGCGTACTGATGCAAGCAGGTAAAGTAGTGGCTTATGCATCCAAACAGTTGAAGCCTCATGAACAAAATTATCCGACTCATGATTTGGAATTGGCCGCAGTTGTGTTTGCTTTAAAGATTTGGCGGCATTACCTTTATGGTGAAAAGTGCAGAATTTATACCGATCACAAGAGTCTTAAATACTTGCTTACTCAGCGAGATCTCAATTTAAGACAACGTAGATGGTTAGAATTGTTCAAGGACTATGAATGTATCATCGACTACCACCCAGGAAAGGCTAATGTGGTAGCTGATGCTTTGAGCCGAAAGATGGTGACAACTATGTTATTACAAGGTTATAAATGGAGATTAGCATCTGATGGAGCTTTGTTAGCTCAATTGCGAGCTCGCCCTAATCTCAGGCAAATAGTTTAAGATGCACAATCAGATGATGTAAAGTTACAGCAATTGGCTCAATCAGTTCATGCAGGAGGTTCTGATAGAATATTCCATAGGAATAGATGGTGGTTTATACTATCGGAATCGGTTATGTGTGCCAAATGTCAAAGAACTGAAGGAGGCATTATTGCGGAAGCCCATAACACCGTATTTACCATGCATCCTGGTAGCAACAAAATGTACAGAGATTTGAAACAGTTTTATTGTTGGCTAGGAATGAAGAGAGATGTGATTGAGTATGTTTCCAAGTGTCTAACATGTCAGCAAGTAAAAGCAGAGCATCAACTTCCTTCGGGATTGCTGAATCCTCTTCCCATTCCTCAGTGGAAGTGGGACAATGTCACTATGGATTTTGTTACAGGTTTACCCACTACTCAAAGGAAATATGATGCAGTGTGGGTCATAGTAGATAGGTTGACAAAGGTGGCTCATTTTGTACCGGTTCGAACCAATTACTCAATGGACAAATTGGTTGAATTATATATAGACCAGATTGTTAGACTGCATGGGGTACCAATCTCAATCGTTTCAGATCGAGATCCGAGATTCACTTCCAGATTTTGGAAAAGTCTATAACAAGCCATAGGCACAAAGCTTCTTCTTAGTACTGCTTTTCATCCTCAAACTGATGGGCAGTCAGAAAGAATCATACAAGTGTTAAAAGATATGTTAAGAGGCTGTGTTTTAGATTTTCCTGGAAGTTGGGACAAATATGTGACTTTGATGGAGCTTGCATACAACAATGGCTATCAAACTAGCATTGGTATGCCACCATATGAAGCTCTTTATGGTCAAAAATGTAGAACTCCTTCCTGCTGGATGGAGTTAGCTGAAAGTAAGTTGACAGGTCCTGACATTGTTAAAGATACTGGAGAAAAGATCCAACTTGTCAAGCAACGATTGAAAGAAGCCAGTGATAGACATAAATCTTATGCGGATCTAAAAAGGAAGGACATTGAATATCAGGTGGGTGATAAAGTATTCCTAAAGGTGTCCCCATGGAGGAAAGTACTTTGGTTCGGAAAGAAAGGAAAACTTAGTCCTCAGTTTATTGGTCCTTACAGAATTTTAGAATGAATCGGACCGGTAGCCTATCGACCGGATCTTCCCAATGAACTATCAAAATTGCATAATGTTTTTCATGTTTCTATGCTTCGACGGTATCGATCTGATGAGTCACTCATCATACCAGTGCAAGATATCAGTGTCAAAACTGATTATACATATGATGAAGAGCCTAAATAGATTCTAGCAAGGGAAGTTAAACAGTTAAGGAACAAAGAAATCACCCTAGTCAAAGTGTTATGGCAACACCATAAAGTACAAGAAGCAACTTGGGAACCTGAAGCGGCTATGCGGGCTCAACACCCTCAGCTCTTCAGTACAGGTATGAATTTCGAGGACGAAATTCTTTTAGGGGGAGAGAATCGTAATGCCCCTCAGTGTACCCTAGAAGAATTAACACTAATTAATTATTAGTGTCCATGTTTAATTGTGTGTATGTATGTCTTGAAGGACTTAATTGAAAAGCAAAAGAGTAAGTTTTGGGGCATTATTAGAAATAACGGAAAGTTGAGGGACTAAATGGCAACTTTGGCTTAAACTTGACATTTGGACCAATTGGAATTTAAAGAGAGGTAGATATTTGTGATGAAGGAGGGCCAGCCAACTCATGGTCTTCACTCTCCATTTTCATCTTCTCTATCTCCAAAACCCTAAACTCTCTCTCATCCTCTCTCTCTCTAGATTTCTTGGAATTTTTGAGAAAGAAGTAAAGGTTTACTTGGATTTGTGGGGGTTAAGGTAACTTTCTTCTCCTTTAGTGTAAGTGATTCTTTGTATAGCTTGTTAGGTTTTCATAGAAGTGTTTTATGTGTTTTAGAAGGAGAAACAAGCAAGAGAAAGGAAAAGGAGACTCTTCAAGGTTGAAGAGAAAGGAGGAGCTCAACAAGGTATGGGAACTTAGAATTTTGTATGTGTATTTGTGTGTATATTGATTTGTCATGAGAGAGATCTTGAGTGCCTCTCTCATGTGTGTAATGGATGATTTAAAGCTTAGAAAGGGTTTAGATTTGAAAGTATGTGAGTTTTGGTTGAAAACATGAAAATCTGTTTTTAAAGATCATTTGACTAGTCTGTACACTTTTGCTCATATCTTGAGCTATAGTTGCTTAAATGATGAAATTCTAGTTGCTATAGAAACTAGACTTACATGCCTTGATTTTGTTAGAAGAAACTGAAATCTGATTTTCACTGCATGATAGTGAAAATCGGTATTCAAATTTTATTGTGTTTGTCACTTTTGCCTTTTTGAGCAGTCTGTGGTTTTTCTTAAATAACCGGAGTTTTACAGGTCCTATTGAAATGATTTTTGGTGTTTTGGAAAATAGAAACGTAGGCCTACAACTTTGTTGAAGTCCACTTTGGCTAAAACTGTTGTTTTCCAGGTCAAAGGGGGATGGAAGTCGAGACTGGAAATCGGTCTCGAGACGATTTAAGGCTCACGGTTACCATGAATTTCATAGTAACCGTGAGGTGCCTAAAATTTCAGTCCAGACTAAAAGTATTTACTGGACCATGGTTACTAAAGTTTCATAGTAACCGTAACCCAGTCTCGTAGCATTACTACACGGTTAATACTCTGAGACTAGTAACCGTGAGGTAATGAGCTTTTGGTCCAGAAACAAACTCCGAACTATCTCACGGTTACCAACAAATTCTTAGTAACCGTGACCTGAGTTCATCACCATACTTCACGGTTATTATAAAAATGTTGGTAACCGTGAGGTAGTTTGTTTTAGTCCAGAACCCAAGAGCCATATAGCTCATGGTTACTAGGAATTAGTAGTAACTGTGACCCTTATTGCAAGTTGGGCCTCACGGTTACTAGGAATTAGTAGTAACCGTGACATTCCCCTGTATTTTGAAAACTGAATTTTCTTGGATTTCTTTTAAGGTACAGACTTGTCTAAGACCTTCCTAAGCTTATAAATCATCCTAAATTACAGATATATGGCAAATGTGTTCTCTATATATATGCAAGTGTGCTTAATGAATAAAAAGGTAAGTTTCTATTTCTCAAATAGACACATACATAAATGTATTTCAATAAGTTACAGTATATGATATGTTATGCCTGCACATAGAGACTTGGTTGTGGATAGATAGGCATGCCTATAGGGTTATCGCAGCTGCTTCTATTTGACTCTTATGAGTCTTTTGTTTGTCTCTATATGAGACTTCTGTTTAGATACCTACGGGTATCCTTCTGTTTTGATACCTTCGGGTATCCATTGCACCCGTTATCCATACCCACAAGGAATTGTACGCAGGCCATTTGTACAAATACATTATAAAGTCTGTTATTGTTCTAATTATACGATACTGTTATATCTTTATTAATCTTGTAAGGCACTGTATTTTATTATTATTAAATGCTTGGTGATAACTACTGTGAGTGGTTATCAAGGTGTTATTAGTTGTTCCCCACTAAGCTTTATAGCTTAGCACGGGTGTTTATCCGTGTAGGTTCGCAGGGTAGAACTTTTGTTCAGGGACATAGCCAACAATCTCACAAGCCAACATCGGATTAGAAGTAGCATTTTCATGTGGGAGATTCATTTTGTATCTCTTTTAGTTATAGCTAATGTATTTGCATATGTAAAGGCATGTAATTATAAAGTTATGTAAGGAATGCTCAACAGCAAGTAAAAGTATAATTCCATGATCATGTATGATATGCATAGAATGAATGTATGTATGTTTATATATGTATCATTAACAGATAAGTCATAACATCGATAGAATTAATGTATGTGATTAGTAACGGTAATCTGGTTTATCTAGTATAGTCATTACACAAGCATATCTTTAAACATGTAACTTAATCATTTGAACCATATTCACATAAATTAATAAGGCTATGTAATCTTTTATTATACTTTACTATCCACTATCAGTTACATATAGATATTTCATTTGCTTTTTATGTTCTTGCTCATTAAATTATTCATTTTTGGCACTGAAAATCTTATACATCTAGTTTACTTTATTGATTCCTATATACTTATATAAATCTATGTTCATGAACAGCCATTTAAAATTGTACTTATTTAAATTAATAAACTATATCTTACACCTATGTATAACATATTCCATGTATCATATATTTATTTTTCACCCACTTGGATAATTATATCGCCATCAAACTATTATTCACTAACTGGGGTTTATAATTTGTTTATATTAACATGTACTAAGTCCCACATATTTCTTTTATCATTTACATGATGTTTAATAAGTAACTTGTGTAATTTTACTAACAAAGAATGCCATACATACAAATTCATATATCTTGCATTTCTATGTACAAAAACACTTCGTTGTCTTCTCAAGGATTTTATACATGTAATAAAAAAATTACTCTTCATTCCATGCCTTGTTTTTCCCATATACTATACTTGATTTAATTTAAAATAACAGGTATTTATGTATTTAAAATATTGAAAGAAGCATATGACTATAAAGATCATGTAAGGCAAAAGATAAATAGTTATAAGGAACATATTAACAAGAAAAAACATGAACTTACATCAAGAATTTCATAACTTTTATATACAAAGATTCTTGTAAAGCACTTTACAATATTAAGCTACTTACATATAACTATAGAGGATATATTTCACAAATTATATTTATTGACTAGGTATCAATGATTCACAAGTTCACCATGCATAGAGATTATAAGTCTAGTATATTCATGTGATGCTATATGCTGCAAACGCACATATATAATATGTAACCTCCTTTTTATATCATGCTTTCCATATGCAATGTAGAAGTTTCATATAACATTAACATGAAAATCAAGATAAGAATTTTTCATGGCTTTCATCCTTTATTTGATATGATGTTTTTCTTAAATTTGAATTAGGCCTAAGTGGATAACGGGTTATACGATGGCACCCGGAGGTACTGGGTCACCTGAAGGCACCAAACTTTTTGATCGATCAAGCAGACCTAAATGGGGTATGCTACAATCCAACTAGAGTTATTTATGATCCAAATGGGACCATGTCTATTTAGTCACCCAAACACGGTTAAAACTGTTGCAGCTGTAAGACACACTTACAGGCATACCTATCCATCAGTACCATAGACATAACACTGGCAATTAAATCTCATTACTTTATCCTTTATATTTTGCTTTATTTTGTTCGACCACATACATATGTGTATATGAAAATTCATGTATAACTATGCTCAAGACAATAATATCCATGTTCATGTAACACTTTCATTAAACTTGTGATCATGCTCACTGTTGAGCATTACTATTATATATATATATATATATATATATGTATAACTATGACTAGGATAATCAAAAGCATATACATGTGCATTAATGACTTCTATGTAATACCCTGATCTTATACTTAACTATAATCACTATATCCAATATCATTAAACTTACTTTGCTATGTTTTTACTGCAATAAATTTTTTTTTACTCTGTCCATACACTTTAGCTATATATATATATATATAGAGATATTGAATAAATCATAAAGCCAACATTATTATACTATTAAAACTTTATACATGCTCAATAGTCTCTTTGAACCAATAAGGTTTATAACTATGAAAAAAATTTATACATTACATCCGTACAACCTACACGGAAAAAACACCCGTACAAAGATCATAAAAAATGCAATCACATGCAAGCATAACTTGAAGCATGTAACTAATAATTTAAACCATATTCATAGAGATCTTCAAGGACTATATTATCTTTTATTTAAACTTTTAACTAATATCAAGTACTTATTAATATTCCATTGCTTATCAGTTTCAAACCTGTAATAATACTCATCTGACCTCGAAAATCTTATACATCAAGTTTACTTTCTTAATTCCTTTATGTTATTCTTGACTAATCATTTGACATACAAGTCTTTCTTGCTTATGAAACATTGTCAACTGACAAACACTCTTTAACTATGCCATTTATTTATCACTTATTTACTCTTACACATATTCATATACTTCAACTATTTTTAGGACATAGCAATATTAATCGACATTCATAAAAGCCATCTTATAATCACAAGACTTTAAGTTTATAAAGTACATCTTTAAATATGTAATAAATTCAATTGATCCACATTGATGGCTTTGATCCATTATTTGATATAATGTTTTTCTTAAATTTGAATTAGGCCTAAGTGGATAACGAGTTATATGATGGCACCCGAAGGTACTATGTCACCTGAGGCACCAAACTTTTTGACCGATCAAGCTGACCTAAATGGGGTCTGCTACAATCAAAATAGAGTTATTTATGATTCAAATGGGACCATGTCTATTTAGTCATCCAAACAGTGTTGAAATTGTCGCTGCTGTAAGATACACTTATAGGCATACCGATCCATCAATACCATAGACATAACGCTGGCAATTAAATCTCTTTGCTTTATCTTTTATACTTTGCATTATTTTGTTCTACCACATACATATGTGTACATAAAAATTCATGTATAACTATGCCTAAGGCAATCATATCCATGTTCATGTAACATTTTCATTAAACATGTGATCATGCTCACTGTTGAGCATTACTATTATATACTTTGCTCTTTTTCACCATGCATATATATATATATATATATATATATATCTATATATATATATATATATATCTATATATATATATATAACTATGACTAGGATAATCAAAAGCATATACATGTGCATAAATGACTTCTATGTAATACCTTGATCTTATACTTAGCTATAATCATTATATCCAATATCATTAAACTTACTTTGCTATGTTTTTATGCCTGCAATAATTTTTTTGTACTCTGTCCATACACTTTAGCTATATATATATAGATATTGAATAAATCATAAAGCCAACATTATTATACTATTAAAACTTTACTACATGCTCAATAGTCTCTTTGAAGCAACAAGGTTTATAACTATGAAAAAAATTTATACATTACGTCCTTATCAAAATAAATAAAGATCTTATAACTAAAATGAACTCGACAATAGACTATACTTTCAATATATAAATAACTTCTGATCTCACTTTTATGTTGGCCATCTTGTTGCAGATATTATCCCCGAAAAGAAAATCCTTTCTTGCAAACTATATGGAAAAAAACACCCGTACTAAGCTATAAAGCTTAGTGGGGAACATGAGATATATGGATGACCTCTTACAAAGATTTTAAAAAATGCAATCACATGCAAGCATAACTTGAAGCATGTAACTAATAATTTAAACCATATTCATAGAGATCTTCAGGGACTATATTATCTTTTGATTAAACTTTTAGCTAATATCAAGTACTTATTGATATTCAATTGCTTATCAGTTTCATACCTGTAATAATACTCATTTGACCCCAAAAATCTTATACATCAAGTTTACTTTCTTAATTCCTTTATGTTATTCTTGACTAATCATTTGACATACAAGTCTTTCTTGCTTTTGAGACATTATCAACTGCAAACACTCTTTAACTATGTTGTTTATTTATCACTTATTTACTCTTGCACATATTCATATACTTTAACTATTTTTAGGACATAGCAATATCAATCCACATTCATAGAAGCCATTTTATAATCACAAGACTTTAAGTTTATAAACTACATCTTTAAATATGTAATAAATTCAATTAATATCCATTTCTTATACACACACACACACACACACATATATATAGCATATTTAATGGATAAGACATATTTCTATCCGCTTGAATACTTATTATTATTAAGCCATTTTATCATTACCTTATGTTCTTTACAAACTCTTTAAAGCAATGCAATACTACCCTTGCACTTCTATCTCCACATAAATCAAATTCACATGTTATGAATGTTTAATGTTTTTCTTTACAACTTATATTAAATATGTCACTATATTAATTACATTCTTAGTGTGACAAATTACCTTTATTTTATGTTTAAAATACTCCATATACATTACCCAAATCATTTTTCATATTTAACACATCATCATATGTTCATATAAAACATTTATGCACATGATCTATGGTCATAATACTTCATAAATAGCTCATTCCAATAGATAAATTAACTTTAAATTCATTGATTAATATATACATATCTAAAGTTCCATCTTATTTACATGTGGTTCTTTAGCATGATGAGATTTTCATTTATCATGCTTAAACATTTCTTAATCAATTTCATAGGTAAATATTTGTATAAAAATATACACTATCATTTGATTATATATATATATATATATATATATATATATATATATATATAACATAATTTCGTACAATAAGCCATGTACAAGTTTTTGAACATACATGTATATACATAACACTTCAATCAATTAATTTACATGATATTTGTATATCAATGTATTTCCATATATACATACATTTAGCTTAACAACCTTTAAACATTCAAAATTTATAATCATAATCTCAACATATATCCCTTGTAACATATCAACATTTAAACATTAAATGTTCATATTAATAACCTTTATATATATTCAATTCATATTCATAAACTCAATGCATATATTTCTTATAAAAATATTAAACATAACATTATTGAAAATTATGCCTTTAAAATTCTGCATAGGGAAAGAATTTCAAATCCGACATATATACTATTTTTGACCTAGAAAACATCAATTTTAGCAAAAATGTCCTTGTACAAACATGTTCTCCTATGTTTCTAGTTTGTGGAGCATATAAAATCATTTCAATATCATTTTTGAAACTCAAGATATATATACATTTTACTAATATTGTTCCTATTGATAGTGCCATGTATAGGTACGGAATCAAGATAAAATTAGACAAGCTTAAGGACATAATTAGGCTTTACTTTCTTCATAAAAAATATAAATTAGAAGTCTAGGTTTCATAGAATTTAACCTCATAGAATTTCGATCGCTATAAGAGGAGATATATCATATTCTCTATGATATATTCCAGAATCGAAATCAACAGCTTATTAATTTTTAATTAAATATTTAAATGACTTATAGGAAAAATTATCCCTAGGTTCCTTATACAAAAATATAATATAAAAACAAATCAATAGGAATAATTCAATTTACTATCCTAAAATTCAAGATATTAACAAAATAATACAGCTAGGTCAAGTAAACTTGAACCTAAAATTTTGATGGAAGCTTGCATGTTAACTTAAACTTTGTAATTATTGTTCCTAATGAAATTTCACCTCATTTTAAACACATGCAAGACCAGAATTTACTTCACAAGACTATAAATCATAGCAAAAACCTCAAAGACATTCATTGTACATAATAAATCTTTAATTTTTAACAAAAACATTACATGCAAGATGCAAGAGTTACCAAACTTGTCATTGCAATCTTCACACTTCTTCATCTCCTATTTCCTCTCTATTTCCACTTTTACCCTTCTACAAACTTGTTTATTTCTTGAAGACACCATTCTCTAAGCTTCCCTTATAAGCAATTTTTTTTAAAATAACGAGAATTTTGTGTGAAGAAGCCGAATTTGCTAGGAAGGAGAAGATAACTTTTATGAACTTTAAAAAAATAAAGAATAATCCCATAAGAGAGATGAGTGAGGAAAATCTACATCTTCCCTTGGTGTGGATGACCAAGCCACCTTTTATACCCCCTAAAAACACCTCTCTCTCCCACATGTATTATATTAAGATTTGTCCAAAAGGTGAAAAAGTTCCCTTCGATCCTCCAACAATTTGCATGTCATAAATTGACTCCACTCACTTCCTTATTTCAATTTCAACCCATCATATTCTATCTCTTATGAAATTAACCCCACTTAATCATTATTTAAATATTAGCCTCTAAATTTATATTCTCCTTTAATTTAGCCCTCAAACTATTTTTCCCTTTTAATTACCCCTTTATAAAATTCATACCATATAATTAACATATTAATTATATAATTAATTACAAATTAATAATACTTATGTCCCAATTAATCACTTAACTATATTTTATTCCAATTATGCACACTATATACTATAATATCAATTGACTATTGTATCCTTTATCACATAAGACCATGAATTCATTAGATATTAACTACTAATAATTCATCCAATAATGCTTAATTATACTTTAATAACATGTTATTGCCCTTGAATTCTACTATGGTCTATTTTGGATCCTTACAAGTGTTATATGCATATTATTTCAAGTAGGTAAATAATAATTTATCTTAGCATTGCAATCACCATAAACATTCTTCATCACATAATCATGCCTAATACTTTTCAATAAGATACTATTATATATTTTATGCATTTAATTCCCTTTATGTCCTACATTTATAATACAAAAATACTCAATAGAGGTTTAAGATGGTTCTTAGCAAACTCAAATAACAAATATGCATATAGATAGAATTTCAAATTTATTTTGAAAGCTATATTTGACCTATCTAAAGATATTTTTGGGCAAAATGATCTCCTACAAATATGATCCATTATGTTTCTAGTTTCATGAACTGTAAAAATAACATTAGTATCATTTTAAATTTTTTTACTATTACAAAAAAAATTGAGAACTATCCCTAAAAGAGTATTGTCAATAGTTTCGGGTTTAATTAACTTTTTGACATATTTAGTAACAGAATCGAATTATGATTTCTTAATAAAAAAGGTAAATATGAGAGTATATTTTATAACCCAATTATATTTTTACATTCAAAGATATTAAAAAAATATTAAGGATTGTTCCAAAAATAGTGCTGTAGATAGTTTAAAATTCAAGCCATGTTTTGACATGTTTAAAAGTATAATTAAATAATGATTTCTTCACAGAAATTGTAGACATAAAAGTATACTTTAACCCAAAAATTGATTTATAAAATTTTGACCTCTATAACAAGAGATAAACTCAAATTACAAAGTCCTGATCCTGTTCTCTAAACAATACTTTGTTGTATCGAATTTAGTTTTTATCACTAATTAATAAATTTCTAGAATAAAATAGCTATAGATTTTAGAAAACTTTCCTTCACAAAAACTTATTATTCGATAAGTCTATTATTGTAACCATAATTTTGTCTCATATGATTTTGACTTCTCTACCAAAATTTATAGCAAAAGTACATCGGCATGTTTCTAGTAACTAGGCAGCAGCTTAATGCGAAATTCAAGTTAATTTTAAGAGCACTTAGAGGCAGAATCAAGCGTAGGTTTCTTCTACAAAATTTTAGGTTTAGGTTTTAAGAGGAAGTATCAACCAGGTTTACTCAAATTAGAATCTTACAACTCAAGATATCTATGAAATGCAGAAATAGGTTCAAGGGCCCTTACATGCATTCTTCCATATAAGCAAATCAAGATTTAATTTTCATAAGATATATTCATAATTTCATGCAATTAACCCATATATTCTCTTCATTCTTTAACAAACATGCATGAAAATAAAGTATCTTAATCTCATACCTTGGCCAAAATTCACTTCTCTTCAATCTTTATTCAACTTTTTTTTCTCTTGTTCTTTTTATCTTCATGTTATATGATTTACATTTCATACATGCATTAATGTCCAATAATTTCTCTCTTGAAATATATAATCATAAAAAGAAATATGGTGATACAGATGATGATATTTAACCCTTTACCTTTACATATCACCTTCAAAACCTATAAATCCAACCACATGAATTAGAAATTTCTTGAGAAAATAGAGAGAAAGAGTTATTCGTTTAGAGAGAGATGATAGAGATAAAGGAAAATCTATGTTCTTCCTTTAAAATTCATCCCTTCCCCTAATTATACCCATAAAGTGGTTTTTCTCTCTCCAACATGCAATGCTCCAAACCATAAAATGGGTGAAGAAGTCTCCTTTAGGTCCTAAACAAATTTGCATGTTAAAAATCTTCCCCTACCCACTTTTATTTCAAAATTCAATCCCAACATTTCTTTCTCATATGAAATCACTCCCTAACTAATTCCTTCATTTAACTTTGTCCCCAAAATTGCTATCCTCTATTAATTTAGCCCATGAACTATTAGTCTCTTTTAAAATCTTGCCATATATTTCCCTTATTTTAAAATTAACCATAAATATTCTACACTTTTTAAATTTCACCCTTTAATTTACTTTTTTCATTTTTTAATTGTACCCCAACATCCTTTATTTTTAAAAAAATTAACCCATAATATCATACTTAAGTCTTAATTAACCACTTAACAATATTTTATTCCTATTATGGCTATGGTAAAATGAATATTTTACCCTCTATCACTTAAATCAATAATTAACAATATCTTAACTTATAATACTTTAAAGTAATTAAACTTAATTTGACCTTAATGCTATATTAATTTTTATGAATCCTTCTAGGGCCAATGTTGGGCCCTTACAATTATTTCCCCCTTAAATAATTTCATCCTCAAAATTCATACTTGTATCCTTTACTCATTTACATCCCTACTATTTCTATACTTCTATCTGTGCTTATGTATCTATATCAATCAACCTTCATTCAATATTTTCTTTACTAGCTTCACTCACTACAAGAAAATTGCAATTTAGCAATGAAAATTAGAAACGAAAAATATCAATTTTCCGTTGCTAATCAAAAATAGCAACGAAAATTTCGGTTGCTAATTTTGCAGTTGCTATTTTTAGCTACGAAAATTTTATTCTGCTGTTAAATTTAGCAACAAAAATTGAATTTCGTTGCTAAATTCAACAATGTATGATTCGGTGAATTGGTCAATTTTAGCAATGAAAAATAAATTTCTGTTGCTATTTTTAGCAACGGAAACCATGAATGATCGAAAAGAAAGTTTGAGAGATTGCATTCCTAGAAAAGCCATTAACTGTCAAAAATATATGATTACAAGGCAATGTAATGTAAACCAAAAATTAACATAAACTTAAATTCCATATACAGAAGGTCAGTCTTATCCAACAAATAAAAAAATATGCATTGACGTTCAAATGAAATATAGATCCCGCAAATGAGGTTAATGCTAGGGCAAGAAATCACAAATATCAAAGCGTACAAAATTCATTAAAATTCAATTGCTGAAGTAATACTACAAGCTTACCATTTATGTAATCCATAGCAAAGTGATAACAATGCTAGAATGCACAGAAGAGGAAGTAAGGCAGCTAAAAAATCACCCTTTGTTGGAACTCACATATCTCAAGAAAATTCGTGCAAAGAATAAATATAATTAGAGAGGGGAAATAATAAGAGTTGGAAGAAAATATAAATACAAGTGAATTGATTCAATTGTGGTCAATTTACATAAATAGAAAATGTTCGTATTTAATATTGTTTTTACTTAAATAGTTACAACTTACAAGAATAATTTTTTTTGAAAGATAATAATAGTCCAATAGGAAATATCGAGAAAAGATGAGATTGTACCTAGCTGATCATGGTGAAGAGTGAAGAGAAGAATTATCGAATGGCGTCGGGGTGTATGTGAAGATAATGAATTATGGAATGGCAGAGAAGTGAGCAGAAAGAAAAAAAAAGAGAATGTTACTTGTAGGGAGTAGTTCTGATCTGCCATAAAATAGGCATGGATAAGCAATATACATCATGATACTAATACCCAACCATTTTCAATATATTCATTAAATGAAGGTGTACATTTTTTGTGGCTCCATTTTTCTTATTACAACTATGTTTTGCACATATCTGTCAACTGAAATAATTGATTTTCCAATTAGTAAATTTTAAATATATATCAAATTGATTAAATTGAATTTTATATTGATAATCAATTGGATGGATCAAAAATGTTTATAAAAAATAAATGTGAACTAAAAATAAACCAAATTATCTATGGTTCAATTTAATATTTAGTTCCAATTTGATTTTGTACAAGCCTATTTTTATCTAATATGGTAAGACGCATAAATTAATGTTAGAAGTGTTTAAAAGTAGTAAACTGGATTAATTTAAGTTCTTATCTTACCAAGTATACATGTAGAAGAAAACATACTGCTTTGATTAGATAAGGAAGGACACATTTTCCTTGTTTTTTCAATATCTCATAAGCTATCTCATTGACGGTGTTGTACAAAGATAGGAAAGAAACCTTGAGATAGTCTGGCTTATCTTTGGCAGCATTTATATCCCATCTGATCAAAATAATTTGTATATAATAGTAAGATTATATAACTACATGTTATTGAAAATAATAATAAATAAATAAAATAAAAGAATGTTTGTGCATAAATATGATAGATAGTGAATAACACAAACCTCTCAACAACTTGTGTAAATAGCTCTAATTCATCTAAAGTAGCATAAAACATCATACAAATCATCAATGTTGGGTATGAACGAGACAACTTTCATTAGCGCTTTACAACATGAACTAAAGTGAGGTTCAAACGTCATTCCAACTGTCCAAAAGAAGCTTTCCATCAAGCGGTCTCTACTGAAACTCAATTTCTTTGTTACTCCCAAATTGTTCCACCACCTAGTTAATTGTAAACATAATTTAGAATTAGAAGAATTAATTTAAAAACCCATTAAATATAACAATATTAAGGTCATTATGTGGCATAAACGGCTAGAAAATGCAACATAACCTCTTTTAACCCCATTTTCTTCTATTTTAAGGTGAAATTTTTTTTAGAGAAAAATAAGAAATTATTAACTATAGAAAAATTGATATATAAGATAAATGACTAAATAAATATGTAAAAGTACCTTGAGAGATATGATAACCATGTTGTCTGATAAGTCTAAAGAGAAGAGAAATAGCATTACGTGATTTGGTAGGTATTAATTTCGAGAATTGTAATCCAACAAATCTCTCAACTAAATTCTTTATCTCTATGACACTAACTTTGGACTATATAAGCTGATATCTTAAAAAGGAATGAACCTATGTTGTTTTATAAAAATGATACAAAATGAACATTGACTCTTCAATTTGGTCAATCACAATAAATTGTATGAAAATTTGGGAAAAATGCTTTGCAGTGGAAAAATACCAGTAATGATGAATTTATTATTCAACCTAAATTATACAATCGGAAACTGAGATATGCCAAGTATCTAGCATTTTTTTTATGTAATCAAAGAATTCAAAATAAGATAGAAGAAGAAGTCACCTCATTGTCAGGAAAAGAAATAGTATTTTACAAGTCACCTCAATCTTCATCATTTTGTTACACCTGCTAACATGCAACATCAGCTTTAATCACATAACTAAGTAACAAACTCACCTCACTTCTTTTTACTAAGGTTGTTTATCTAAAGCTAGTTGATGTTTCCATTAGCCCCGAGCAAACAATGGTAACCTTGATCCCTTTTTGATAAAGCTGTTATAACACAAAGATTAAAAAAGCCATAAGAACTAGAGACCAGAAAAATTTATTATGTAATTTATCATAGGATGAAATCTTATATTGTTAAGTATCTTGTACATCAAATATGGAGCGTATGAGTTAGTTGAACAAAAAAATATAATAATCTGTTAATATTTACTATTATATATATATAATATGTTTATTTCACACCGTCAACAACTAGAAATACTAGCACACCTTGGCATTGATTAAATATACTCCCAAATACACAATGGCTGCTAATGGAACTCAAATAACTCCATATAAATGATGAATTGAAATGACCAATGAGAAAGGAAGAAGGAATAAAGAAGACATTATTGAGGGACTAAACAAGGACATCTGTTAAAGATTATTAGTGTTTGAGTTTATTTGAAATCGTTTAAAACCATATTGTATGGCCAATGCTGCAAAAAAAAACATCATAAAAAATATATATAAATCAAACAGAGATAACACATTTAGGCTACCTAACTCACCAAAATGACCACAACATATAGCAATCATATTTAAAATCAATAGAATTCAGGGCAAGTAATTGTACCATAAGACTTTTTAAACTAATCACCATGACATTCCATACCAACATAAGAATTAGAAGACAAAAATAGGGATATCTTTATAAATATATCCTTAAACATTTATTTGGGATAGAAAATATGAACAAGCATAGTATCCAATGTAGGACTGATTGATAGTTAAAATCCATGAAGCAATTAAGGTGTTCTTTTAATTGCCATTGCATCCAATGCACTATAATTAATCATATAAAGGGAAGAAAAAGGAATTGTCAAAGTAGTTACCGCTTATAAATCGATGGCAATATCGGTAAAGTATATAAATAAAACTATATTTTAAATAGCATATAATATGTGCTAACAAGAAACCAATTGAAAAGGCCACACAACGAATCAAAAAGATAAAATAAAACATATACAAAAATGATAAAATTGAAATCAGAGCCAACTCAAAGCATCAACTACCCCATAAAATATTTAGAAGATACTGATACTCGTCGTTCAATGCAACCTTCTCACTCAAATAAATATAAAATGTAGGTGGGTTGGTAATTGGCAGAGCATCTTTTACATTTACAGTTATGAGAAGTTTGGGGTTTGATTGAGCAATTTATCTACTTATTATTATACTTTGGACTGTAAAATGAACTTTTCCAAGGAATAATACAGACATTATAGTTCATGAGATACAAAGAAGAAGACAACTTAAGAGATTCAGTTGCCATTTTTTTCTCTAAGAAACTTACTGACTTAAGAAATAGTTAATCTAGGAAATTTTTAGCAACTTTTTATGATTTGCTTGTAATGAATTAATGAAAAGGCAGAGAAGCAAGCAAGAAGACAAATAAATGTTTGGGTTGCGATTCTGCAGATTGTTTAAGTGTGGAATATACCATCGATAGTGAACTTGCTGCTGCTTTTGAGCTAATAAAGGTTCTCAGAAATTTTGAAACCATCTATTTTGAACCCTAAGTTTGTAGAGTTCTTAAAAATGGTCGATAGAAGTTTAGGCGCACCGATGTCGTAGTTGCCGATAAAGTAGGTTAAAAGGGGAATTTGAGAGCTGCCTTTGACGTACTCCATGAACTCTTTTATATTTTGTTAATAGATGCATGCAGAGGGAGAGGAAAATTGCAGTGAGGGAAGGAGAGGGAGAGGGAGATCGATGCTAGAGAAGGGAAAGAGAGGGCAACAAAGGCAAGACTAGGGTTTTTCTCTTTTATATTTCTAACAAGTATGGAAAATACTTAAATTCCCTTGATTTACCTACCAAATTATAATTTTTGTTGCTATTTTAGCAACTGAAAATAAATTCCATTGCTATTTTTCATTGAAAATGAAAATTAGCAACGAAAATCCAATTTCGTTGTTATTTTTCATTGAAAATATAAATTCGCAATGGAATTCAATTTCGGTTGCTAAAAATATTCTATTGCTATCATGCAAAATGTAGATTAGCAATGAAATTCTAATTCGGTTGCTAATTTAGCAACTGAATTTGATTTTGGTTGCTGTTTTAGCAACCAAAATAGAATTCCATTGCTATTTTTCATTGAAAATATAAATTAGCAATGGAAATACAATTTCATTGCTATTTTTAATTGAAAATGAAAATTAGCAATGATATTTTATTTCGGTTGCTAATTTAGCAATGAAATTTAATTTCGATTGCCAAAAATCAATTTCGTTGCTATTTTTAATTGAAAACGAAAAATAGCAACAAAAATCCTTTCCATTGCTATTTTTCATTGAAAATAAAAATTAGCAACGAAAATCCAATTTCGTTTCTATTTTGTAACCGAAATTTTTTAACCCCGATTATTTAGCAATTGAATTATTTTTCATTGCTAAAATAGCAACGGAAAATAAATTCCGTTGCTATTTTTCATTTTGAAATTTTTTTGCCATCTATTGTCGCCTTATTTAGCAATGGTATAGTGATTTCGTTGCTAATTTTCGTTGCTAAATTTTGGCATTAAAAATTCCTTCCACTATTAGAGACGAAAGATAACCAAATATATTTTCGTTGCTAAATCTACAAAGTTTAACCAATTTTAGCAACGAAAATTATTTTTCGTTGCTAAATAGTAACAGAATCAGATTTTTGTTGCTAATTTAGCAATAGAATCAATTTTGTTGCTATTTTTCCATTGCTATTTTTATATTTTCTTATAGTGACTTGTTCTTTACAAAGATCATATTTATATTTTTGTACTTTATCACATAGAAATTCTATCTAACTTTATCTCTTTATAACTATAACATTCTCTTGATTATTTCTTTAAGTTGATTCACTTCCCTTATAACTCTATCTCCATATAAGAGCAACCTTATCACACAGTTATATCATTGTTGTGCTCAATGTATATTTTGTCAATTTCCTTTTTCAGTTGTGGCCTATACATGTGATATAATGTTGTGCTATGACTGAATGATATTTTCATGTATGCAATTAAATGAAGATGTATACTCTCATGTAATGCACATGTTTTGCTTCATCCCAACTATGAAATGTTTTTTCAACTAGCCATGCATATTAAGGATTCACTAACAGGTATATAGAGCATTAGAACATCGTAATCAACCTTAATTTCCTCATAGACACTTCACATGTTGAAGATTGTATCTAATATACATAAACTCTTTCTCATAAGCCATATTTAAAATAATCTATTTATGATTTATTAACACAATTGTAATATAATACAAACATTACTCATATAAGGACCTAAAATAGACCCTAGTAGAATTCAAGGGCAATAACATGTTATTCAATTATAATTAAACATTGTTGGATAAATTATTAGTAGTTAAGATATAATGAATTCATGGTTTTTTGTTATAGAGGATACAATAGTCAATTGATATTATAATATATATTGTACATAATTGAAATAAAATATAGTTAAGAGATTAATTGGAACATAAGTGTTATCAAGTTGTAATTAATTATATGATGAATATGTTAATTATATGGTATGAATTTTATAGGGGTATAATTAAAAGGGAAAAATAGTTTGAGGGCTAAATTAAAAGAGGATATAAATTTAGAGGTCAATATTTAAATAATGATTAAGTGGAGTTAATTTCATAAGAGATAGAATATGATGAGGTTGAATTTTGAAATAAAAGTGAGTGGGAAAAGATTTTTGACATGCAAATTTGTTAAGGACCTAAAAGAGACTACTCCACCCACTTTACACTATGGAGCATTGTATATTGGAGAAAGAAAGACCACTTTGAGGGTACATATAAGGGGAGGGACTAATTTTGAAGGAGGAACATGGATTTTTCCTTCATCTCTCTCATCTATCTCTAAAAGAATAGCTTTTTCTCTCTCTATTTTCTCAAGGAATTTCTTATGCATGTTGCTAGATATATTATTTTTGAAGGTGATATGTAAAGTAGAAGAAGGGGACAATATCAAGAAGATTAAGGGTAAAGAAATTGCTAAAGAAATTGCAAAAGATTGAAGGCTAAGGGAAATGTAGCCAAGGTACGGGATTATGGATTTTTGTTCATCTTGCATGTGGATTTAATTTGTATAAGTGTCGATAAAATATATAATGGAATATATTTTGAGTTGATAATATAGTTTTAAGGTTGAAATCTAAAAGATTATGCCTTGCATGTATTTATTTGTTGAAGATTAAGGAAGTAAAAATCTATTTTAGATCATTAGGAATAAACTTATGTATTTTTATCATACCTCGAGCTATAGACCTTTAATTGACTTTATTTTTTTTTGTTACTTCCTCCTAAGATTTAAACCTAAAATTTTGTAGAAGAAACCTATACTTGATTTTGCCTCTAAGTGCTCTTAAAATTAACTTGAAGTTCGTATTGAGTAGCTGCCTAGAATTAGGAACAGGTTGTAGTATTTTTGCTATAACATTTTGTATAGAAGTCAAAATCCTTTGAGACAAAATTTTGTTTAAAATTGACTCATAGGAGCACAATTTTTACTCAGGAAGGTTGTTCGAATTCTATACCTATTTTATTCTATGAATTTATTAATTGGTGATAAAAATTAAATTGGGTACAGTAAAGTGCAGCCTATGGAACGAAAATAAATTTTAGTAATTTTATTGTATTTCTTGTTATAGATGTTGAAATGCTATGATTCCAAATTCTAATGAAATTAGACTTATTTATGTATAATTGTTATGCAGAAAGTAAAGCCTAATTTTGTCCTTAAGCTTGTCAAATGTTAGCTTGATTTCGAACCTATTCATAGCACTATCAGTGGGTCTAGTATTCAGTTAAATGTGAATATTTTGAGTTCTAGAGATGCTATTGAACTGGTTTTTGCTGTTTTAGAAACTAAAAACATAGGGGAACGAGTTTGTACGGGGAAACTTTTGCTAAAAATGATGTTTTTTAGGTTAAAAATGGCATTTCATTCGATTTGGATTTTGCCTCTGTACAGAATTCCAAAGGCAGAATTTTTAATGTTGAAATGTTGTTATGTCTACAAGAAATATAAATTGAGCTTATGATTATTTTTTTAAATGTTGTTAGGTTAAATGTGTGCCAACATGAAAATGCATTGATTTACAAAAAGCATGTAAAATGATTGATTGAAATGATATCATATACTTATATTCATATATGTATGTACAGATATAGGTAATCATTATATGTGTGTAATACAATGTAAATGCAAATAATAATGTGCATATAAAGTGTATATTTAAGAATATAGGATAGTATTGCTTTGTAAAATAAAACATGTCATATAACAAATATATGAACTATTATACTTATTGTTTAGTTGAGATAACATGTACATACTTAGATATATTATGTGTATGAAATATTATGCTAAAGAATTTGAGAAGAATGAGATATTTTCATGTACAATTACTTAAATGTCATATAAGATTGTATGTGAAAACAATTTACATGCTTTAAAGTAAGTTTTAAAGCAAGTTTCGAGTATTGTAAGGTTTTATTCGCAAGGTGTGCATGATATGACATATATATATAATTATGCATGAACATGAAAATATATATGTATGTTACCTATAAGTATATGATGTTGAAAGAGTAAAGCATGGAATGAATATACTTATTCATGAACATGATATAGTGTTATAGAAGTCATTCATGCGCATGTATATGATTATGATTACCCTACTCATCGTTTTAAATAGATTTATACAATTATGTATACATAGGCATGACTGAAAAAGAGATTACATGCCTTGAACTAATTTCAAGTAGAGAATAGCATTATCCAATAGTGTGTATGATCATATGTGTGAAGAAAGTATTACATGAACATAGATATGACTTACCTTAGACATCATTACACATGAGTTTTCATATACACATATGCATGTGATTGAATAAAGTAAAGCAAAGTATAAAAATAAAGTAAAGAGATGTATTTACTTGCTACTAGAGTTCAATTGTGGATAGATAGGCACCTATAGGGATATTGCAGCTACCACCGTTGACCCCGTTTTGGTCTTTATTATTTGGCCCCATTTGGGTCTTTATTAATTGACCCCATTTGGGTCATGGCCTACCCTGTTTCAATATGGTTGACAAGTCTAAGTATAGTTTAACCCCATCTGGGTCCCTATTTGTCCTACAAGACCAAGTGATTTTTGAAAAATGGTTCCTTAGGGGTCATTTCTCTATCAATGGGGCCCTTTGGGGTCCATATCTCGTATATCCTATTTGAGTCCTGTCATATTGCACTAGCGACATATCGATAAAAGTAAATCAAAATTATAAATGTAAATTGAATGTAAAAGTTTTAAATGAGAAAGAACTTAATTAAAGGAAATAAAAAGATTTGGGGAAAATGAAATTTTCAAAAAAAATTTAATTAGAAAGCAAAAGTGAAAAAAAAAACTATTTTACAAGATAAAATAGTAATTTATTGATTAAACAGCCCAAAAATATGTTTTTGTAAAGAAAAAGGTGGTCACTCCATAATTATAAATTATGGCCTAAAATAATAACATGTTATATGGAAAGTTCAAACAAAGCCTAATCCAAACTTTTGTAAGCCAAAAGTTAACTGAAGGTAAAAATAAATAAATTAGCTATAATTTTGTAATTGAAAATGAAAAGTGACATGTTTACAATAAGTAGGTAAAAAGAATCTTATTATAGAAAAATAAAGATTTATTTGCAAAGTGTACCAAAATAATCATTTCACTTTGCATTAAATGTTCAAAAGCTCCGATATTAATAAATTAATAAATAGTTGAAAAAGTTGTAGTGAAATAAAAGAATTTATAGCAAAACAGTAGCTATAGTATTTAAGAGTAAATTTAGTAATTTATGAAGGAATTAAGTATTTAATCGAAAATCTACCGTTACCGTGACAATTAATTATGTAAATCGTCCACTGAAATAAGATTTGTACTGAATTGATTAAATAAAGAATTTTGCTTGAAAAGTCAAGTCATACGTAAATGTTAAGCAAAAGTAAAAGTAAGAAAAGAATTGTCAATTTTGTCATTGAATTGAAAAGACTGTCAAAATGATTAAAAGTAACTTTTGATAAGACAATGTAATAATTGGCATAAAGATGGTAATTATGCTTAATTGGAAATTCTAGGATTGGTAGTCACCACTAAGCATATTTAGTGCTCACCATGCAGTTTTTACTGCGTGCAGGCTCTGAAGAGGAGCTGGAGCATAGTATACAATGGAGTGAAATCTGAAGAAAAGAATTATCTGTACTTTTAGGTATTTTGACATGTATATGCTCAGCTAATAGTAGTAAGACTTGACTGTATTTTGGATTATTATTGTATTAATAATAATTATTATTATGTCAGTAAATGAATATGATTGGTATGCGAATGATTGAATAATATGTATCTATTGTTTATGTTAGTCCATTGTTCCTCTTAGAGGCTGTGTTATTGTTTGATTTTTCAGGGGCTCATTAAGTAGATAGCTATTATACTGCTAGAATTTTGATGACTTGTGTTTGTATAAGTTGGTTATCGGTGTAAAAAAAATTTAGCCAAATTGTTTAAGTTCATATTGAAAATAACTGTTCTGTTAAGGGTTCATATTGGAAAGAATTGTTCCGTTAAGGGTTTTATAGTGACTAGTAGGGTAGGGTAAGGATAAGGGCTTAAATTTATTACCTCTGATGTTTGGAAAAAGTTAACTAGCTTTAGTAGATTTGATAATATGTATTCTACTTATAGGCAAATAAAGAATGATGTTTTGCTTTTATTCCACAAATATATATATGTCATGCTTTATTTACACAGGTTGAAAGTAACAAGGCCGAAGCCAAGAACCTATTTGTTTTGTCTCTTGTGCAGTCTAAGAAAACTCAATATTCACTTGAGTTTATTTTTGATGGCTTGTGTCATGTGTCTAATTGCAAAGACTAAGACTATGGGTATGGGTCACATAGTGACTGGTATAATTTTAGGGTGTTTGGATCAATTGAATTGTTAAAGCTTGATGAGGGTGAAAGTGTTGCTATGTTTGGTGTTAAATTCTTAAGGAATTCTATCTTTTCGACAAGAAGAGGATGGCCTCTGAAATTTGTGTCTTATGGTAAGCGTAAAAAGAAGACTAGTTTAAGTAAAGGAAAAAGTCATGCTACTGAAGATGAGGATGACAGTGGTAATGATGATGAGGAGTAAGAGCCTATGGACTTGGCTACTGATGTTGAAGAAGGGGGAAGCTTCACCGGTTGGCAAAGGGTGCTTGATCATTTGGATGCCATGGATGAAACACCTTATTACTACTGCATTTATCATATACCATATAATAAATTTTAGTCATATTATATTAGGATGTTAACCTATTTAACCAACATTTATCATTCTAATGGTCGATTTAATTTAGTCAACCAGTATATTAATTAAGTGTATCACACAACTTTAGTTACTACATTTACATATGCACCACAGCTCATCATATAAACCACATATCATATTCATACTAGATATTACTACTCTGGTTTTCGTATTTAATTTCATGTATATCATCCAATATTTTATATATATATATATATATATATATATATATATATATATATATATATATATATATATATATATATATATATATATATATATATATATATATATATATATATATATATATATATATCCATTCTAACTCCTATGTGCATCCACCTTATAACATCCTCATAATTAGCATAATACAACATTATCTTTCCATGTGAAATACATATATTATATAACCTTTTATACATATTAAACATATTAAAGAAACTTATAAAAAATTAACCAAAAATCCTTACATCAATTTCTATGAACTTGTGTTGGCCTATCCTGATATAGAAAACTTTCCAGAGCAAAAGCTTTGTCTACAAAACCTACACGGATAAAATAACCTATGCTAAGCTATAAAGCTTAGTGGGGATAATAAACATGGAAGATAACCACTCTCAATGATCGTCACAATCATTTAACATAAATTAATTGAAACATTAAAATTAAACATCTAAAAGAAAGATATATAATAAGATTTAAGTTTTAAAACAAACAATGAATTCAAAAATTTTAATTTAACATTCTTAGTATCAATATCACTTAAAATGCTCTTAGAATTTATACATGTAATCCATTCAATAAAATCAATGTCCATCATACTATTCCATATATCATAATTAACCATTATATTGTAATTGTCTATATTGCATTATACTCTAATTTGGCCCGCTTAAGTTCTAAAGGTGGATAACTGGAACAGTGGATACCTAATGATATCAAAACAATAGATATCCAAAGATATCGAAATACAGGACCTAAATGGTCAATACAATGGTCCCTAAAGACAAACAGAGGACCCAAACGGGTTAATACAGTGGTGCCGAAGGACAAACAGAGGATCCAAATCGGTCAATACAGTGGTCTCAAAGGACAAATAGTAGACCCAAAGGGTCAATATAGTAACAGTTGCAATATCCCTACAGGCTCTTTTCTATCCATAGATGAACTCTAATAGTAGGCAAATACTTTGTTCGTATAAATTTCATATATCATGCTTTAACATTTCTTAATCATTTTCATAGGCGAATATTTGTATAAAAATATACACTATCATTTGATTTTTTATATATGTATAAGCATAATTTCATATAACAAGCCATGTACATGTGTTTGAGTGTATATATATATATATATATATATATATATATATATATATATATATATATATATATATATATATATATATATATATATATATATATATATATCATTTTAACCAATCATTTTACATGTTGTTTGTAAATCAATGTATTTTTATGTAACCATACATTTAATATAACAACATTTAAACAATAAATAAATAATCATGAACTCAATGTATATTCCTTGTATTCCTCATAGACATAATAAAATTTAAACAATAAATAAATAATCATGAGCTCAATTTATATTCCTTGTAGACATAACAACATTTAAACATTAAACATTAACAATTCTGCCTTTGGAATTCTGCACAGAGGCAGAATTCCAAATCCAACTTGTAAACCATTTTTGACCTAGAAAACGTCCTTTTTGGCAAAAGTGTCCTTCTAAAAACTCATTCCCCTATGTTTCTAGTTTTTAGAATAGAAAAAATTGTTTCAATATCATCTCTATAAATCAAGATATTCACATTTAACTGAATACTATTCCTACTAAAAGTGTTGTGAATAGGTCAAAAATCAAGCTAAAATTTGACAAGCTTAAGGATAGAATTAAGCTTTACTTTCTCATAAAAATTATAGATTTAGAAGTTTATTTTTCAAATAATTTAACCTCATGGCATTCATTTTACTATACAATGAAATACATCATTTTTTCTACAATCTATTCTAGAATCAAAAATAGCAGTTCACTATAATTTCAAATGAATATTTGGACAACATATAGGAATATTTAACCCTAGCTTCCTTCTACAAAGTTGTAAGTACTTTTCTTATGTAAAATATGAAATTAGAATTCACTCTATTGGAGTTTCGTAACCCAAAATATGCTGAAATTACAGCAACTAGTTCATGATGCTTACATGTTTCTCTTTATTAAAGCTTCCTAAAATTTATTATCATTTCATTTGTTGAACCTGTCATACAACAATTCATATTTCTACTCCAAATAATCCCATACCTTGGCCAAAATCCCCTTAAGTCTTCAATCCTTTGCAAGACCTTTTTCTATGTTATTTTTACCTTCTTCTTCTTCTTTTACACATAAATTCATTCTTATAAACATCCATTTCCAGCATTTACTCCAATTAACCACCCAACAAAAAGAAGAAGAAGAAGAAGAAGAAGAAGAAGAAGAAGAAGAAGAAGAAGAAGAAGAAGAAAAGAAGAAAAGAAGAAGAAGAAGAAGAAGAAGAAGAAGAAGAAGAAGAAGAAGAAAAAGAAGAAGAAGAAGATGATGATGATGATGATGATGATGAAAACTAAATTAAAAATCATTAAGGATTTACAACCAATTGATCTTGAACCAACAACATGCAAGAGTTGTTCTTAAGGATTAAGAATTTTCAAGTAATGGATTCTCAAAAACATAAGAAATGAAAGTTGCAAAAGAGATAATTCTATATTTTTTTGTTGGCCCACACTCTCCTTCTTATATTTCTCTCTCTTTCAAAAAAATTTTAGCTTTTGTAATAGTAGAAAAAATTTTCTTGTCGGTCCTTCATAAATTTGCATGTTACACATAATTCCCTCAAGAACTTGCATGTTATTCATTAACCACTCTCCTTTATAATTCTCTTAAATCAACCCCACATTTCTTCCCCTTGTTCATAATTTACCCTTCAATTGCCATATTAACAAATTGACCCCTAAATTAACATTTCATGTTTCAATTGCACCTTTGAATATTATTAAACCAAATTAATTTTTCATGCAATTAATATAATAAAAATAATTTATCACTTGTCCTATACCTCATATACAAAATAAAAATTTTTAATTTATTCTTAATCACTTACAACCTTATAAAATCATGCATTTAAAAATAGGGTCTTGTTAGGGGCCTTACAAATCTCTTCCCCTTAAAGAATTTCGTTCTCGAAATTCATACCTATTTTAGGATCACATAACCTATTATGGTAATACACACCTCCATCTTCTTTCACTGTGAAATCTGATTGATCTCCATCATATATTGCTTTCAAAATCTATTGTAATTTTTCATCATCCTTCTGACCATCTAACACTATTTGCCTAACCATGGGCCTAGCTTTAAGTTGTGCTAGTAATGTACCATATGATGCAAATTTCCATCTGCACTACCATCTTATGCAAATTTCCATCTACACTACTTCAACATCAATGCTGCCATTGACTTACAACTCAAAGCATCAGCAACCACATTCGCATTTTTTGGATGGTAATCAACTATGCAATCATAATCTTTGAATAACTGTAACCACCTTCACTGCCTCAAATTAAGTTCTTTTTGGGTAAGCAAGTATTTGAGGCATTTATAATTAGTATAAATTTTGCATTTTTCCCCATACAAGTAGTGCCGCCAAATATTCAAAGCAAAAACCACAGCTGCCAATTCTAGATCATGAGTTAAGTAGTTTTGTTTATATGGTTTCAGCTGTCTAGATGCATACGCTACTACTTTACCATTTTGCATTAATACAAAACATAAGCCAACTTTGGAGGCATCACTATACATTGCATACTCTTTCCCTGATACTGGTTGAGTTAATACTGAAGCTTCAATTAACATTTTCTTTAACTGATCAAAACTTGCTTGATAATGGTCAAACCACTCAAACTTAATGTTCTTCCTTAATAGCTTAGTGAGTGGCGAAACAATAACTAAAAAACCCTTTACAAAACAATGGTAATAACCTGCCAACCCAGAAAACTTCTAACTTCATGCAAATTCTTGGGTGGTTTCCAATTAACAATAGCTTCAATTTTATTTGGATCCACCTTAACACCTTCAGTAGATACAACATGACCGAGGAAAGAAACTTCCTTAAGCCAAAAGTCACATTTATTCAACTTGGCATACAACTGATTTTCTTTCAAGGTTAGAAACACAATTCTCAAATGTTCAGCATGCTCAGCTTTATTTTTGGAGTAAACCAATATGTCATCGATAAACTCTATAACAAACTGATCCAAGTAGGCTCTAAATACTCTATTCATAAGATCTATGAATGTAGTAGGTGCATTTGTCAATGAAAATGGCATAACTAAGAATTTATAATGCCTATAACGGGTTCTGAATGCAATTTTGGGAAGATCCCCATCTTTAACTCTGAGCTAATAATATCCTGATCATAAATCTATTTTTGAAAACACACCAGCACCTCCTAACTGGTCAAACAAATCCTCAATTCAAGGCAAAGGATATTCGTTCTTCACTATCACTTTGTTTAACTGCCTATAATCAATACATATTCTCATCGATCTATCTTTTTTCTTAACAAATAAATATGGTGCACCCCAAGGTGACACACTAGGTCTGATGAAGCCTTTATTTCAAAATTCTTGTAATTGAAATTTTAGCTCTTTTAATTCAGATAGAGCCATTCTATATGGTGCCCTAGAGATTGGAGCTATACCAGGTAAAAGATCAATTGACAACTCTACATCTCTTTATGGAGGAAGACTAGGCAAATCCTCAGGAAATACTTTTGGAAATTCATTTACAACAGGAATATTCTCAAGCTTCACTGTATCTCTTCTTGAATCAAGGACTAAAGCTATAAATGCTTCACATCCTTTTCTAAGATAGCATCTAGCTTGCATTGCCTATATAATATAATTCAAAAGCTTAGAATAACTGCCTTCAACTATAACTTCCTTTCCTTCATCATCTCTCAGAGTTACTATTTTCATTTCACAATTCACCACTGCATGATGTTCAAATAACCAATCCATTCCTAGAATCACATCAAATTTATGAAAAGGCAACACAATCAAATCTGCTAAAAAATCTTTCCCCAAAACTACTATAGGACAATCTTTACATACTTTGTCGACAATTACACTATGTCCCAATTGACTAGTCACACAAACATCAAAATCTAACTATTGTATTTTTGACATATCTCTACCCAAATCCCCATTACAAATATAAAAATGATTAAAGCCATGATCAATAAGTGTATGTATGTTATAATTATAGAGAGAAAATTCTTTGAGAATTTTATTCCTTACAAGCTTTTATTACATAAGCCCGATCGAAAACCATTTGAGCAGAGGGTCTATCAACTGATTTTGACAATTTCTTGGACTGAGATCCATGATGATTTGATCCACCCCTTCCTCTACCTCTACCTCTACCTCTACCAGATAAGGGTGCATTAAAAGCTCCCCTGCTACTTTGTTGCCCACACCCTTGATCCATTTCAAAGGATAGTTAGATATAAAATGGTCTGCACCACCACAACTATAACATTCTCAAGCCAATTTCCTACAGTTATCCCAGTGATGCTTAAAATAATGAGGACATTCTGGTGCTTAACCTCCACTCTGTCTTTCTGTAACTTCTTTCCCAAACTTAGACATTTTAGTTAATTCTCATCTTTTCCCTCTGTTAGCAGAGCTAAAAACAAAGTCTGCAGGCTGACTCCCTTGAACTCCTCTAAATCTCTTCATAATGGAAGATCCACCTCTAGCACCACTTCTTTTCTGTGCTCTCTTTCTTTTAGCTAACTCATACTTCTCGACTTTTATAACTACAAAAATAAGTTGGGTAAAATCCACCATATACAGAGATGTAGGCCCTATTAACTTCTTTCTGATATAAACATTCAATCCATCTTTAAACTATCTACATTTAAAAGCTTCTGTTAGCATCTCCTTAGGAACATACTTGCATAAACAGCTAAATTCTTTTTCATATTCAGCCACAAATGAAGCTCGTTGTCTTAAATTTAAAAACTGCCTCAATTTCTTCTCCTTGTATGCCTCTCAGTAACATATCTCATTCTGAACTCTAGCTCAAAGAATCTCCAGGTAAGTGGGTTAGGTAGTTGAGGCTATCTTAATACTAGCTTCCATAAATCATATGCCATGCCTTGAAGTAAGGACAAAGCACAAGATACTTTATGATCAGCAAGACTGTTAAATTCATCAAAAATCCTCTCCAACTTTTCTAACTAGAATTCAGCTTCTTCAAACTGTTCTAAATTAGTGCCCAAAAATTCCTGTGCTCCATGCTTTCTAATCTCAAATATTAGAGTTTTAGGCATTGTCATTCTTTGCAGAATTTGGGTCATATCCTGAGAAATTTTTAACAAGACCTCTCCAAGATTAGCCGTAAGAGTTTCATTATGATCAGATGATGAAGATACTGGGTTGGAAGGATTAGATCTAATTAAAAAATTACTTTCAGCCGATTTATCAGTAGCATCTCTAGAATTATTCTCCATCTTGATTCTATAAGAAAAAAAAGAACTTCTACAATAGGCCAACACGATACTATCTCATGTTATAGAATTCTATAATTATATTGCCCAGAAAAGACTAAACTAGGCTCTGATACCAAATTGAAACACCCTATGACTACTGCCTTTACATATACCATACCATATATTTTAGTCATATTATATTAGGATGTTAATGCATTTAATCAACATTAATAATTCTAATGATCCATTTAATTTAGTCAACCAATATATTAATTAAGTGTATCACGCAACTTTAGTTACTATATTTACATATGCACCACAGCTCATCATATAAACCACAAATTATATTTATACTAGATATTACTACTCCGGTTTTTGTATTTAATTTCATGTATATCATCCAGTATTTCATAATATATATATCCATTCTAACTCCTATATGCATGCACCTTCTAACATCCTCATAATTAGCATAATACAACATTAGCTTTCCATGTGAAATACATATATTACATAACCTTTTATACATATTAAAGAAACTTATACAAAATTAACCAAAAATCCCTACATCAATGTCTATGAACTTGTGTTGGCCTTTCCTGATGCAGAGAATATTCTTGAGCAAAAGTTTTGTCTGCAAAACCTACACGGATAAAATAACCCATGCTAAACTATAAAGCTTAGTGGGGATACTAAACATGAAAGACAACCACTTTCAGTGATCGTCATAATAATTTAACATAAATTAATTAAAACATTAAAATTAAACATTTAAAAGAAAGATATAAAATAAGATTTAAGTTTTAAAACAAACAATGAATTCAAACATTTTAATTTAACATTCTTAATATCAATATCACTTAAAATGCTCTTAGAATTTATACATGTAATCCATTCAATAAAATCAATTTCCATCATACTATTCCATATATCATAATTAACTATTATATTGTAAATGTCTGTATTGTATTATACTCTAATTAGGCCTACTTAAGTTCTAAAGGTGGATACCTGGAATAGTGGATACTCGAGGGTATCAAAACAATGGATATCCAAAGATATCAAAATAAAGGACCTAAACGATCAATATAATGGTCACTAAGGACAAATAGAGGGCCCAAATGGGTCAATACAGTGGTCTCGAAGGATAAACAGAGGACCCAAATGGGTTAACACAGTGGTCGCAAAGGAAAAACAGTGGACCCAACGGGGTCAATATAGTAGCAGCTACAATATCCCTATAGACGTCTATCTATCCATAGATGAACTCTAATAGTAGGCAAATACTTTGTTCGTATAACTTTCATATATCATGCTTTAATATTTCTTAATCAATTTCATAGGTGAATATTTGTGTAAAAATATACACTATCATTTGATTATTGATATATGTACAAGAATAATTTCATATAAAAAGCCATGTACATGTGTTTGAGCATATATATATACACATATCATTTCAACAAATCATTTTACATGCTCTTTGTAAATTAATGTATTTTCATGTAATCATACATTTAATATAGCAACATTTAAACAATAAATAAATAATCATGAACTTAATGTATATTCCTTGTATTCCTTGTAGACATAACAACATTTAAACATTAAACACTAACAATTCTGTCTTTGGAATTCTGCACAAAGGCAAAATTCTAGATCCAACTTGTAAACCATTTTTGTCAAAGAAAACATCATTTTTAGCAAAAGTCCTTTACAAACTCATTTCCATATTTGTCTAGTTTCTGGAACAGTAAAAATCATTTCAATATCGTCTCTATAATGCAAGATATTCACATTTAACTGAATACTGATCCTACAAATAGTGCTATGAACAGGTTCATAATCAAGCTAAAATTTGACAAGCTTAAGGATAAAATTAGGCTTTACTTTCTTCATAAAAATTATAATTTAGACGTCTATTTGTTATAAAATTTAACCTTATAGAATTTCCTTCACTATACAAGGAAATACATCATATTTTCTGTAATTTATTCTAGAATCGAAAATGGTAGTTCACTATAATTTCAAATGAATATTTGGACAACATATAGGCATATTTAACCCTAGGTTCCTTCTACAAAGTTGTAGGTACGTTTCTTATGTAAAATATTAAATTTGAATTAACTCAATTTGAGTTTCTTAGCCCAAAATATGTTGAAATTACAACAACTAGTTCATGATGCTTACATGTTTCTCTTTATTAAAGCATCCTAAAATTTATTCTCATTTAATTTGTTAAACCTATCATACAACAATTCATATTTCTACTTCAATTAACCACATACATGTATGAAAATCCTAATAATCCCATACCTTGGCCGAAATCCCCTTAACTTTTCAATCCTTTGCAAGACATTTTCTTTTATTCTTTCTACCTTCTTCTTTTTCTACACATAAAATCATTCATATAAACATCCATTTCCAGTATTTACTCTAATTAACCACCCAGAAAAAAAGAAGAAGAAGAAGAAAAAGAAGAAGAAGAAGAAGATGAAGATGATGATGATGATGATGATGATGATGATGATGATGATGATAATGATGAAAATTGAATTTAAAAATCGTTACCTTAAGGATTTACACCCAATTGATCTTGAACCAACAACATGCAAGAGTTGCTCTTAAGGATTATAAATTTTCAAGTGATGGATTCTCAAAAACATAAGAAATGAAAGTTGAAAAAGAGAGAATTCCATATTTGTTGCCACCCCACACTCTCCTTCTTCTTATAGTTCTCTCTCTTTCAACTAAATTTTAGCTTTTATAATAGTAGGGAAAATTCCCTTCTTGGTCCTTCACAAATTTGCATGTTACACATAATTCCCTTTAAATTTTACATGTTATACATTAACCACTCTCCTTTATAATTCTTTTAAATCAACCCCTCATTTCTTCCCCTTGTTCATAATTTACCCTTCAATTCCCATATTAACAAATTAACCCCTAAATTAACATTTCATGCTTTAATTACACCCTTGAATATTATTAAACCAAATTAATTTTTCATGCAATTAATATAATAAAAATAATTTATCACTTATCCCATATCTCATATATGAAATATATATTTTTAATTTATTCTTAATCACATAAAACCCTATAAAATCATGCATTTTTTACTAGGGTCATGTTAGGGGTCTTATAATGGATAAGGCCAACAAGACTTTTGGCTATCAAAGTGGATGCTATGGATAAGAATATGAGGAATGTGAGCAAGAGCCATAAGAGTTTAAGCAGCAAGTTGATGTCATTTTTCAAGAAGCAAAATATTGAGTTTAGCCCTTCTTCACCAAATTCTCCCAATAGAGCATAATGAAGGCAGTTTTCTTTACTTTCTCTTTAATTTTTATTTTTATTTTGTTTTATTTTCTCTTGTTGTTTTTCTTGTTTGATTTCTTGGTTTGTTTGTGTTAGTTCATTACACAATGAGGATGTTATGTCCTTTAAGTGTGGGGAAGTTAGGTTTTTAATATATTTGTTCGGTTGTATGATAGGTTGTGTTAGTTTGTTTGTTTGTTTATAGAGCTTTATATTTGATGATTAGCTAATGGCGTGATTATGAAATTACTAGAATTTTAGAACTTTTAGTCTATTTGATGAAATTCTTTGGTAATACTGTTGGATTACTTATTTTGGTAAATTGTGTTCACCTATTAAAGGGTTATGTTTAGGCAAAGTACATTGGTATAGGTTCTTTTAAGTTGTGTTTCTTTAAACATGTACTTTAGCTTAAGTGAATGGAACATTGCTTAGAGTGACTTTGGACTTTACCTTGGTGAGCTTTTGAGCCTAAATTATTATATAATTTCTTGTGAGAGTATCCTTTTATACCATATATTATAGAACTTGTGATGGGTAAATTTTGAGATTACATTTAGTATAAGTTATGCATGAAAACTGATAAGGGAATTAGAATTAGCCAATTTTTAACTTGCTTAAATAAACTAGCCTTTTTGACTTTAGGTAGCCACTTTTGAGCCTTTAACCATTTCTTTGTTTAATTTGCACACTAATAGCTTTGACCTACTTTTTTATTGTTAAACTTTTCTTTTTGGCACCATTTTTATGGAAAGATTAGTACTGCTATGTCATTTGAGACAAGTTGGGTTTAGTGGTAAGTATGATATTAGTTTTGACCCCTTTACTTAGAAGTCCATTAGAACAAAAGAAAAAAAGAAAGAAAGAAAAGTAAAGAAAAACTAGTTTATGAAAAAGAGAAAAGAAAATCAAGAAAAGAAAGAGAATAATCTAGAAGAAAAAGAAAGAAAAAACTTTGAAAATAAGATAAACTAGTGAAAGTTATGGACATTAATAGGGGGATTTAAAAATTAAGTTAGAAACCTTATGTATCATGATAAGTCTTATTTGTAAGTCTCATGTGATATGCTAATTGATTTTCTTCTCCACATATTGAGCTATTTAACCAAACTTATCCTACCTATTCCCTGAGCTAAGTTACAACCTTTAATAAAACCTTTTAATTTATACTAGTAGTGGAGGTTTTTACTCATTATAGGCTATGGGATGTATTGGTATATTAGGGAATAGGAGTGAAACACTAGCCACCAAATTTTTAAGTGATGTAAGGACAGGTATTTGTTTGAGAGGGAGTTACCCTATGCTTTGTGACATTTTCCATATTTGGATACATGTTGTAAGAAATGTGATCTCAAAAGTGTTTATACTCTTGTACTTTACATTCTCATGATTCTTTGGTTAGGTGTACATGGTTATTAAAACTTGAATATCCATGATATTGTGTTGGAATTTGTTGACATAGACTAGAGTATTACAAGATAAAGGTTTTTTCATTTGTCTCTAAATGTTTATTAAGTATGATGAGCTCCATGGTGCTGTTTTATTTTGATTATGTTCTTGTATTCCTGCATTTTAAGTTTTGCTTGGGGATAAGAAAAGGTTTAAGTGTGGGGAATTGATGTGCGTTGGTTAGTGTATCTTACGTTAGTGTTTTTTGTGCTTAAGTTTGTTGAGTAAATCATTTGTTTTAGTTATTTTATGTGTGAAATGTAGTATCTTTTTTATGCTTTTGTGTGTTTTGTGTTTATGTAGGAGAGAAGTAAAAAACTTAAGGAGAAAAAGGCTAAATTTGAGCAAGAAAGCAGAGTTTTATCGTTGGCGCGGAGAAGGTCGTGAGTGCAACAAAGCAAGGAAAGAGAAAAGGAAGTCAAGCTAGGATAAAGTCTATCGCGAGAATGACAGTGGTTGTGAATAGGATAGAAAGAGCCATTGGAGCAGTTAATTTTGATAAGGTCCTTCAAGATTCATGACTTTTCACCAAGGGTTGTGAACTTCTGTAAAGGCACTTAAAGGGACACATTTTTTGGAAGAATATAAAAAGCAAGGGTGGTTAGAAGAAATATATACAAGTTCTTAGAGAACAATTTGAATATTCTTTGTTGTACATAGTTAGAATAATTAATTTTTATCTTTAAAAAAAAGAAAAAAGAAGAAAAAAATCCTTTAGAAATGGGAAAGGGTTGAGAGATTTCCTTTTACTATCTTTCATCTATTACTTCTTCTTTGTAATTATTGGAATGATATTTAAGAACTTAAACAATGTTGTTTATATTTTATTCTCATAAATATAACTAATCTGTTATTGTAGAATTTTCTATTAGTACATTTTGTATGATTTTTGCAAGTGCGAATATAGCCAAGGGATATATTCTTTCTTATAGCTAATAAAATTTCACTATCACAACATTGCTTAAGAGGTAGGAATATTAGGATGATTGCTATAGGTTGGTAATTAATCTTAAAATATGTATTTATAATCAACTAATTCATTAATAAGAGTTAAGAGTTAGAATTATATATTCATATTTTTGGCATTCTATTTCATGTCGAGAGAGTGAATTAGAATTCTAATTCGACTTGGCTTGCATTATAAGATTGCAATTGAATCAAGAGAAAAATATCAAGTTTCATATTCATTAATTCAAAATCACAATTCTAGTTATCTTCTTTAATTATAAATAAAGTAGGTTTAATTAATATCTTAGTATAATATTAGTTGTTTAGTTTTGCAATTAAAATTATTGAACATTATAAACAAAATTAAGAGCAAGTAGTAGTGTGTGATAACCAATCTAGTCCTCATGGGAACGATATTTTAAGTACTAATTAGTAAACCGTGTGCTTGTGGAATCAGTATAACATATGGTTACATAGTGATTAGTATAGGAAACTTCTTTTGTAACTTACATATCAATTAGAGAGATTATGAGAAAGAAAAATACACTAAGAAAGAGGAGGGAACAAAAGAGGTTAATCAACATCCAAGTATTTTTTCGAAAGAGCATTAAGGAGTTTTCTACCTTCTATTCTTCTTTATATCGTACTTAGTTTAATTCCTCTTGTCTTGTGTGTTTGTTTTCCCAATATGTATTTATGTTAAATTTGTTTTGTTAGAATTGCAAGTATGAATTGATCTTTATATATTTATACGTTATTTTGTTTGAGTATGAATGGATTAAGTTTAATTAGGTTTTTAATTTATTATGTAAGCTTTATCTCCATATATAATATGTTAATCAACTTGTTCACAATGATAATTGGTACATCTTGGTGGAAATATAATTAATCTTACTTGAAGTTAGAAATCACTTAGGTGACAAAGGTTTCACTTTGAGGGGCTTAAGAATAGGCATAGAACTTTATAATTTTCATCTATCTCTATGATGACATAAGAGTGCTCAAGGACTCTAGATAGGAATACCCTTATTTGAAAATGAGAGTTGCATCTAGGGGTAGTAGGCTTTATTTTCCATTCATTGCATGCTTATATGTTTATTTGCATTATTGTAAGATCAATTGATGCTTTGTAATTCTAACATCTCTTTTTATTGATTGTAAGTTGTATTTTATATTTTTTTTAGATAATTAGTTTAGTTTAGTAAGAAATTGATATATTCAACCCTATTTTGTTTATGATTTTGTATCCATCTTAGTATCCAACCTATTAATATACGATAACACTTATTCCTAGAATTGATTCCTAGTGCTTGACACACCTCTCACCCTAACTACGTCCTTGAGACTAGGGTATTAAGAAAATATGCTACAATAGCTAGAGCCAAATCAAATGTCATCTTCCTCGATTTTATACACCGATAAGCTGGAGTCTAATTAGATGTCATCTTCCTTGATTTTATGCACCGAAAAGTTAAGGCCAAATCATATGTCACCCTTCCTAATTTTATATGCTGACAAACTGGAGACAAATTTAATGTTCCCTAATTTTATACACCTATAAGCTGGAGCCAAATCAGATGTCATCCTCCCTAATTTTATGCACCGATAAACTAGAGCCAAATCAAATGTTCCTTGGTTTTATGCCCTATCAAACTAGAGCTAAATCAGATGTTCTCCTCTCTAGTTTTATGCCTCATCAAGCTAGAGCCAAATCAAATGTTTCTTCCCTAGTTTTATGCCCGTCAAACTGTAGCCAATTCAAATCTCCTGATAGTGGTTAAAACATTGATAAGCGAATGGAAACTACCTAACTAAAAACTCACTACCTCAAATGGTACATGTTCAATGCAATCGAAAGCTCTCCATCTTTGGTACGCATATTGTATCCTTCACTCTGAATTTTAGCTCACTTAGGCACTAGTTCACTATGTTCCCCAAAATTGGGGGCAATTGTAGACACTAGATCCTGAGACAACTCCTAATCAAAGTTACCTAATGAGGAAATAGTTTCTCATCAATGGATAAGGAATGGAGGTGCTAAGCTTTCTTGGGTTTTTAATATTTTCAAAACAATTTTTTCAAGCTTCGACCATTTATATTTTTCAAACACTGTAAAATGAGAAAATCAATTTTCAAAACTTGGAGCAGTCTGGAGTTTTTTAGCTTTATCTCAGTCTAAAAACCTCATAATTATGTGATTATAAAGCCATTTAGATCTTAAGAAGTATAACTAAAACTTTTATGAAGAAACCTAAACCTAGTTCAGCCCTTAAGATTTCCAAAATTAGTCTTTAACATAAATGATCCGAATCTATCCCTGTACCTTGACCAGTCTATAGTAATTTGGGCATAACTCCCTCTATAAAGCTAATATTGAGATGAATCCTATTTTAATAGAAACTATACTCATTTTGGAGAAATTGTTATGAACATATCATGACTAATATTGATTTTATTGTTCCTAGTAATCTTTCAAAGTCAGAACACCAAATCTATCCCTGAAAATTTCCTAGGAGCATTTATCTATATTTTGGCCATAAATCCCAATATACAAATCCAAATTGAGTAATTTTTTATTTACTGGAAAACTAATACATAGGGGAGTAAATGTTTATGAGACACCTATTTGAATAAATGACATCTTCAAGCCTAAAAATGGCTAGAAAAAAAAAGAGATTAAAAGTCAAAAGTAAAATGTCTTAGAGTCATGTTGACTCACGGACCAAATCTATGAGTAGAGCTCGTGAGTCACTCTCAGATAGTATTTTACACTCGAAAATATGGGAAAATTGAGGAGAAAAAATCTTATTTTTATACTTATCCCATTTTGGGATATTTAAGGCTTTGCTTAACCCTCAATTTCTCTCTCCTCTCCCATCTTCATGTTCTTCCTTTTTTTATTCCTTTTTCTTCCACCATTTCCATAAAAAATAAAGTTTTTTAACTTAAAAATATTTCAAAAGTCATATAAATTCGAAAAAATTCATAGAGCATCGGATCCTCGTTCTTTGATAAACTGACACTGAAGGTAATATTCTCGAGTCCCTAAAATCCATAATTTTAATATTTAGTTTTAATTAATTATATAAATAATATCCTTTTAAATTATTTTTTAATTAATCTTGTAGATTTATTGTAAATTTCACATATTTGTAATTAATTTTAAATTTGCTAGCTAATTTTGTGTATTAATTTATTAATTTAGCTTTATAAATTTATTGTCAATTATTTGTTTTTCTATATTAATTTGTTAATTAGATTAATATCTTAGATTATTTATTGTTTAATTGTTCTATTGATTTGTTAATTAATGGCTAATTTCGTTATTTACTAATTAATTGGTTCTATTGTTGATTTGTAATTTCTTTATTTAATATATTAAATTGATCATTAATTTATTTATTATCTTACTATTTTTGCTTTTATTTTAGTTGCTAATGTTAATATGTTTATTATTAATTTTGAATGAATTATTAGTGTTTAATTTCATTATTTACTATTTAATGTCCTATTGTTAATTGCTAATTTGTTAATTATATTAGTTTATTTTAATTATTTGTGTATTTGTTATCTTTATATATAATTTATAATTTATTTCAATAAATATTTTAATTATATTTGGGTGATTATTTAGGTAAAACATGATTTTCCTTGTTTCCTGTGTAAGTGTTTTCTTCAGGTCCTTCAGCGATGCTTGCTTGTTTCCATCGATAAAAAGTTTTTTAAAATTCATTTTGTTTTATTGTGGATCTTTAGCGATAAGATTTTATGGTGACAATTAAAGTCTTCCATTGCTAAAAGTCCTACACACGCCACCTCCTTCCATCACTCACACACCTCACATCCCCTTCTTTTTTTTAGTCTTTTAGTGCCTCTTTTTTGCATTGTAGTTTTGGCCAATATTTCACAAATGAATTCAATTTGAATTTATTTGTGTTCTCTGCATCATTTTCCATTTTCCTCATCTTTTTCTTTTCATTTTATTATATTAATTATTATTTTGATTATTATTACTATTAATTGTTAATTTGTTATCTTAATCTCATTGTTTGTGTAATATTATATGCCCGATTAGTTAAAAGATCCAGATGTCACACTCAGATTCAAGTTCCCTTAAGAGAGCCAATTATAAATTTTCTATTTTAAAATTTTTTCTGTTGATATAATTAGTGCTTATTTTATAAAAATTTTATCATAATTTTTCCCAAAATTTTTTAAAAGCCCCTTACCACAAAATTTTCGTTACACTAATATTTCATCTATGCTACCGTCCATCTCCAATTTAAACCCCAACACACAATATTTGTCCTTCCTCCAATATTTCATAGTTCAATTTTATTTAAAAAAATACATATTTAAAATATTACTATTCTCATTTATAATTTACATAATCAACTTCAAAATAAAACTTAATTTGCTGTAATTACAAATTACTCATATACATAAATATGTACACACACACACACACATATATATATATACGAGATTTGTTTCATCATAATTCGTTGCATATGCCAAAATGCACATAGGAATATTAATACAATTTGATTCGGACTTGAGATTCAAATTCTCAAGCTTTCTACGTATACCATATAGGGAATCAGAACCACACAATTCTAAAATTTTGTAATTCGACATAACACTTTAACTATAGTTTCATACTAGTATATTTTTTACATAGATTTTGTTCACCAGTTTATATCCACGTAACATTAAATTTAAAGCCATTTTTAATAATGCAAACACCACATTTATCATATCTATCTTATTAGTTTCATAGAATTTTTCACTACTGATGCCATTTTGCCCACATATGCCATTTTGTCCAATCTAGTTTAAATGACATGTTTAAAAATCAACTCTTTAACTCACATAATCAAATAATGCCACATAACAAGCAATACAACACTGAAAAGCTTTAAATCAAACCTCAACCAAGTGTTATATTACTTGAATTCTAACCAAATCTTGTATAGTAAATTAAAAGTAATAATTAATGATAAAGTTTATGATGTGGGTAATTTTTGCATTAAAATATCCATAGAGAAAGTAAGAATCAGCAGCCTATTTAATACTAGTAATAATAGGTGCAACCAATTTAAGGATAATTAGGTATAACCAAACCTAAGTAAAATAAGGTTTCAATTACTAAGGTTAATTAACTAAAGCCATTAATTGCACATTGCTTAAATTCACGATCAAGTACTTAGATTTTGATTTAATATAGTAGTACTCAAAGTCCTGCTGATCAAATCTAACTCAATAATAAGTAAAAATAGTTTCTGCATTAAATTGTATTATGTAATCTTTTAATTAACATTAAATTCAAAATCAATTCACTACAATTATAAACCAACACTAAAAATGATCAAAACCAAAACCTGATACACACATCTCAATCTCTTACAGACAAATACATAATATGCACATTTCTAATTACACCAGATTATACCAAATTTTATAATACACAATTATTCACAATACAAATTCTACAAGCTACTTATTAGCATTTTTTTAAAATGCTTGTATCACATTTTATCCCCTTATTTCATTTCAATATTTTCCCTAAGTATATCTAATGGAATTGGACTGAGGTAGATAAATGAGAATCAAATACGGAATTAGGTTCTCAAAACCATACGGTCCATTCAACATTATTTCTCATTCTTGACATTCAAAATTTTACCATTAGCTATATATTTATATATATACATACATATATAGATATATACATGCAAAAGTGGACTGAGTTCTCAGAGCCATACAACCCATCATTTAATATATTTATATACATGCACATGTGGATCGAGTTCTCGGAACCATATAGCCTATAAAATCGATTAATTACATCCACCGGATGAGCTCTCGAAGCTATACGATCTAATAATCACATCAAGATGCAGTGCTGCTAAACCTCCTTAATTGGCATGCCAACCTTATCCTATTACCCCAATTTTTATCTAGACTACTAAAGGAAAATATAAAATCATCATTAAACAAAGTAAATAATATCGTACATATATTAACATTACATATCTAGAGTAATTGTCATTTTCATCATCTTTATTATCATAAATCATGACATTACTGACTTTGCCTTTCCTTATTTTTATTCATTTTTCTAAAGGAGTATTAATAAATATTGATTTATTTGCTATCAAAAAGCTTGAAATTTCTAAGTGTAGATATCCAAGGCAAAATTTTGTTTCCTCCTTCAAATTTGTGATATTATTCTATTGAGGAATTCTTAGTTATGATTTATCACATGTATAAAGTATAATAACCAAGTAATTAAAAACCAAACTATATTTCTATCTTTATGTAATCTATCAAATAATGTAGTAATCTTTAATTATTTAAATTAAATATTTCAATAAAGTGAATAACCACAAATAATATGCCTAATCATACTAGTTCACTAATTAATCCAAAAACAAAAGATAAAATAACAAACTGTTAAACTCATATACCTTGTCCAATAATTATTTAACCATAATTCCAATTAGACTATCTAAATTTTTAGTTATATAATCATAATTAAATAACTTATTAAGCCTTGTTTAAGTTCTTGGGAAATAACGGAATGAACAATTATTTCTAGTTTTATTAACAAACTCCGTTTGGGTCACATAATCTTTATCAAATTTTATTTTACTAGAAATTATTATTCTGTTTGTCCCATCCTAATCTTCTTTTGTCAACCTTTTTCTTTAACAGAGTATATCTTATTCGTAACCTAAGACAAAGGTTGGGACACAAAAACTAAATAATTTCTAAAGTTAACAGAATATATCTTATTTCTAATAATGTATTTGGAAATGTGCACATACATCATGTATTAACAATAATTCTTAACATAATATATTCAAAATCATAATAATAAGCAAGTACAAAAGTTAGAAAAGAACTGTATCTGAATGTAGCAACCACCACTTTATGTATAAAAATTTCAAAGATTTGACTTACCAAATTGATTCACAATCATATATTTTATTTTATGAAGAAAAACATAAACTTCCAATTGACTAATTGAGCAAGACTCGATAAATTTACACTGCTAAAAGATAAATTACATCATTAATCAAAAATGGAGCTTCTAACCATTAAAAGTAAACAACATTTCCATTGAAAATAAAAAGAAAAACATAAACAAATGATGGCTTACCAGAGAAGAGATAGTGATTGGCTTGGTGAGGTAGAGATGATGTCTGGCTGTCATCTGTGATGGTGAGCCACTCATCGCTCTCTGCCTCTTCCTCTGCCCCTATGCCTTTTTTTTCGACTTGTCTTTCTTTTGTTTTCCCCTTTCCCCCTTTATTTTTGAAGAAAGCTAATGGTGGAGAGGAGACTGGCTAAGGCTGGCTGTCGTGGCACGATACCAACATCAAAGTTTGGTGGATCGCCAGTGTTGGTCTATCTCCCCCTATTCCCTCTATTCACATACACACACACACACACACACACACACATATATGCCTATAAATTTTTCATATAAAAGGATCCAATGCTAACTTTTAAAAAAATCCCATATCCTACCTTTCTTTATATGTAATTATATTATATTATTTTCATTTTCCTTATTTGTTAAAATAGATAATTCCAAAAATTAAAATTCCCCAATCATCTAGTCAAAATAAATCTTTATTTGCTAAATTAATTTTTTTAATCATAATTAATATTAATCCGACTTAAACATCTTGACTAATTTTATATATGACATAATTGTCTTGTTAAAGTTCACTGTTAACTATTCTCGGATCAAAAATTCGATATTTGATATACTTTTGAGCTACTGCATTACTATTCACAATTTTAGAATTGTCGGGACGTTACAGTTTTCTTGGTAATTAGTTTAATTTATTTGCCTATTTGCTAATTAATTATTTTATGATATTAATTGGTTAATTTTTTTATATGTAAATTAATTTATTGTATTAATTTATTTTATTTAATTATTTAGCATATTTTTTAATTTTTTAATCTATTTTTTTACTATATTTATATGTGTTTATGTGAATTCATCAATATTATTTTGCTCATATTTTTTCTAATGTTTTTCTTATATTAATTTTCATATATCTTATATGTGCATTTATTAATTAACTTAATCAATTAATATTTGTGGTAAATTGACTTAATTAATTTATACTTTTCCTTTAATTTTAATACATTTCTAATTATTGTTTACTTTATTGATGTTATTTATTTATTTAATCTTATTTAATTAGTCCAATTGATTGATATTTCTAATTTAATTATCAAATAGCCTATTTATATATTTGTGCAATATTTAATTTATTTGAATCAATCATACTTTTATTGTTCATATTATTCTTATTTTTTAATGCTATTATTTATAATTGCCATTATTAATATTATCATATTATTATCATTATTACTATTATTATATTCATTTTATTTATTAATTTAATTATTGCATTTCATTATTATCTACTATTTTATTCAATTCATTATTAACAAATTTTCATTATTATTTAATTTAATTCATTATTAAGTCACATTTTTATTTTTTATTCTTTTTAATGCTCATAACCCATTTGGGTATCGAGTTATGTTCGAAAACCAAAGCAGGAGATTAGATTAGGATTTTCTTTATTTTCGTCCATTTATTTATTTTTGGGTTTGTAATATTTTTAATACTTTTAATTTAATTGTCTGTAATAGCAGATGAGTGGGGATACCCCGAGCCACTATCTCATGCCTTTTTGGGGCCCGAGGTATTACGAATTAGGTTGAATCATATATTGCCTTTTTGAGAGCAAGCTTAGTACCTAAAAACTAGAATTTTTATATTTTTTTATTCTTATTATAACATTCCCATTTTGTTGATTCATATATTACCAGAAAACATAATCCATCTTTAATTTATGTTCTTATTTTTCTAATTTCATATGCTTGATTGCACACTTCATTTATTCTTTTTTTTACATATGCTTGATACGTTCCTAAAGTTCCCTTTATTATTTCAAAGTTATTTTATATTTCTTTATATAATATTAGTCCCCAAAACTTAGATATTTTAGTTATGTATGTTTGTCTTAGCAAATTATATTATTCTTTTATAAGTATTCCATTTTTGGTGATATTATAATGATATTTACTAAATTCACAAGTATATCCTAATAAATAACTCATATTACATATTGTTGGATTTTGTATTTTTTATAAATATCCTTGTCCTAACTTATTTATAGATTTTTGAGAATTCAACCAATTATTTTCTTAAAGTTTTGATTGTATTACTATTTCGAATCTATATAAAATTTATTTTATTGTGTCATTTGCTGAAAATGCACTTAATACTTCTTTATATTTATATTCATATTTTATTTTTTGTTTCACTGCATGAGGAATTGAATTCCACTATAATTATATATTTATTTTAATGTACTAACTAATAAGTTATATGATCTTTTTAAATTATATCCATTAGTTAAAACTACTAAATTATTCTTCTATAGATTTTTGTTCATCATCTACACTATCTAAATTCAACCATATTCCGTTAGTATATAGAGGTTCTATATCTAATCTTTTTATAAATTTTAAATCATTATTTATTATTCTTTCTCTTTAAGATTTCCTTCTATATTTATCATATTCTTGTACACTTCTGTTTCCTTTTATCATCATTTTTTATAGTTTAATATTCCTAAAATTTGTTTTATTTCTATTTTTATTTGAGTAGATGTTGGATTAATATTCGTTTTAATATTTTTAATTCCTTGTATTAATCCTAATATTTCTTATTCATCTATTTTATTATCTTCATATAATTTTAATCTTTTTTCTAATGTTACCATATGAGTTTTTGTTATTAATTGTTGTTGTGCTGGCTCTTTTATTTTCTCTTTACCTTTTTCTAATTTTTCTACTCTGGTTTTTTATTCATTGACTTCCTCTTTTATTTCCTTTAGCATGGTAAATATTTTGTCAAATAAATCATTTATATTTGCATTTTCAAGTTGCACAAATGCTTTAAGTAAGAAATATGTGTAGAAATAGGAGAATAAGAAAATAAAGGGTAAAATGATAATTTAAAGCATTAATAGAACAAATTCTAAGTCAAATGGTAACAAATAACAATAAGGTGTAAAATGGTAATTTTGTATATTATAGTTTAGTAAATGAAATTTTGTGTAGTGTATCCACTACTAGGCAACTTCATAGCTTAGTGCGTGATTCTGTTTGACTGTGCACAGGGGACAGGTAATTAAGGACAAGGAAAGAAAAGTTCAAATGGCATGTCTATGTGCAGCTAAGATGGTTGTGTGGAATTTATAAGCCTAATGCATTAGAAATTTTGGATTATGTAGTATAATATGTAATGAACATTAAACAATAATAAACATATAGTTATTTATATTAACATGATATTTAAACTATGGTTTGTAATGTTTGTTATGATTATAGATTGTGAGTTGATATTTGAAGTACTTGAATTGTTGTTGTAGTAATGAAGGTAGAGGATGATTATTGGAAGTGTAATTGGACACTTTGCAGGTTTGGATAGCATTATTTCATAGCCGTTATACTGCCCAAATTTTTATTGAATGAATAGTGACAAATTGACGTAAAACCATAATCGAAAATTAGGCAATATGTTGAAAGTGCTTAACTACCATCATAAGAGTAAAGAATACTACATAGATTAAGATAACCATGTGAAATTAGAAATTTTAGTACACCGATGTTCGGGCATAGGTTGTCACATTTAGTTGTATCAGAGTAGGTTTAAGTGGTTCTAAGATCGCAATATATATATAAGTGCAGTAAATGATTGAAGTAATACATGTACATGCCATACAAGGAATAAAATTCATTTGAGATTAACCTTTACTTGTCCCTTTGTATATTTTTAGTAGTAGATATGGCCATGGTTACAGATAACACCATTAGTTATATTTGTAAATAGATCCAGTCAGCTTTTCATTTTTGGTAAATTTCGAGGATGAAATTTTAATTGGTGGGGGTGAAATGTTGTAACATCCTTATACAACAAATATCACAATGTAATTTAAACATTTTTCGCTACAATACACATTCAAAATCCAATCTCATATACATGTCACATATGAAAAATACAAAATTATCTCCTTCATTTCACTATTTCGTCCATCTCCAATGCCTATCCCTTTGACTCTTATCTACATCTGTCAAGTAGCTGCGCACAGTAAACAACTACACGCTAAGCATAAAATGTCTAGTGGTGGATACCCAACTAATAAATTTCACAAATAAGCATATACCACAAATTAAATTTTTGTTCTAGTTTAGTTTCTACTGTTTAAACATTTTTTAAACAAAAACTATTTTCTTTCCTCTCTTTTTGTTTAGTTCTTGCCATTACTGATCTTACTAAATTTTCCCATTTTACATTTTAGCATACTACTCATTTTTACTTATCCCCTACCAATTACTTTCCACATTCATTTGCTTGAATTTCCACATTCTTTGAACTCGACCACTGGCTTTTTGTTTGCGCTATTAATTTACTAATCATATTCCACTTTCTTGTGTTAGACTACTAATTTATTCTTAATATATATATAATCATTTTAGTACCATAATATCATTTTAGTATTATATACATTATTATTCATTTGTTGCCAAGTTTCATATCTAATTTATGATTTATTTTGTATTTTTATCCTCTTTATTAGACTATTCTATGAATCTTTTCATTACTGTATCTTGTCCCTATTGGCTAGATACTCTTTTCTCATTTGTATTGTATTTACTATATCGAATTTATTCCTTTTTATATCTACCTGACACTAGATCTACCATTATTATCTTATTTCAATTCCATCATCAAAACTCTACTTTAATTCTTATTTTCACATTTTTACATCTTATTTACATTCCACATTTCATTCAATCTTGATAACTTTTATTCCACTATTTCGAAAATCATAGTATTATTAAATTCTTGATTTATTTCTTATTTCTTAACTTGTTTCCCTTTCAAGTTATTTCCTTAATTACGTTAAATTTTTTTATTTTTCTTATTAAAGGTTACACATTTAATTTTCTAAATTGATCTATTTTCATTTCTACTATTACTTGCAACTTAACTCGATTAAGTCTCTACTTTCTCAGTTGCTAATTACTTCTATAACAATTTTTCTTTGATTTTATCTTACAATTATCATTATCATCTTACCTTTTAGTCCCCATAATTTCATTCCTTCTTTTCCTTCTATTTAATTTCTAAACTATACTCAATCCAATATAATTAATTTCTCTATTTACTTCCATTAATATAATCCCATTTCACTGAATTTCTAAATTGCTCTTGATTACTTTCTAATTTTATTTCTTTTCTTTAATTAATTAACTAATTTGCCATAATTTTTTTATTTCCTTACTAATTTTTCACCATTTTCACTAACATCTATAATTTAGAATGAAGTTACATTTTTTCCCATAACAATTTAATGTCTTAAGAAAATTGAAATTATATCTCTATCTTTTACCAAAGTTACATCTAGATCCCATCGCTTATTAAAATGACATTTACATCCTATCTTTTATCAAAACGACATCTATGTCCTATCTTTTACCAAAATTACCTTCGCATCCATCAAGTTCCATCTTTTTCCATAGTTACTGTTTTGTCCTTAATTTCTCCTTTTTGGCATATTTCACCATAATTTTACCATTTTAATACATGAGTTACGTTTTCTTTCATGTTAGTCCTTAAATTCATTTCCTTTACCAAAATTACAATTTAATCCTTATTTTCACAACTTTTTCACTTATTTACAATTTGCCCTCCTTTTTCCAAATTTATTATATAATAATTCTTTTATTTCTTATTCTTTTCCTTTACATATTTAGTTACCACTATTTAGGTAAAAGTCTATTTTGGCCCTTAATTTTTATTTTTATCACAATTTTCATTAAATGTTACCACTTTTTATGGTTTTACCCTTTTTATACTAATTAATATAAATTTGCACTTTAAATTACATTTTAGTCCTAATACATTCATTACATAGTAGAAAATTACCCGTTTGGTCCCTATTAGTTACTTTTTATACTTTTTTATCCTTTTTATCTTGTTATTCCTCAATTATATTTTTAGTATTAATTACATTTATACCCCAGGTTTCTCACTCAATTACCACACTACCTAATTTAATCACTTAACACATCTTTCATACCATTTATTCTTTATTTACACATATAATGTTCCTTTAACTTATTTACTTTTTTATTACTTAATTTTATATTTTTATTGTTTATTCACTTATGTGCATTTTTATCCACTTTTATCCGTATTTATGACAATTGCAGTTTTTCAATCACACACTTATTCGCTATTTACTATTAACTTCCATACTTGTTCCTTTTTTATTTCTAATATGTATAATTATCACTTTTTCACTATCTATTTACCCATTTATCCTTGATTAACATTTATTCACATATTTATCCATTTTCCATCAATATTGCAAGCATACACATATTTATATAGTTCAACATAATTTATCCATTTAAATTTCTATTTTGCCCCTAGTGGCAAAACCATTGAGCTGGATATATGGGACATGATCCCATATATTCAAAATAAGTTGATGTGGCCATACGAAGGTGCCTCAACCATAACATACCATATAGAAAATTAGTTGAAGGTAGCCATATGGAGGGCATCTCAACCATAACATATTATCTCTTATTTCTTTTTTCTCATTTCTATCACCTTTTTTCTCATATGTATAGTGTGGATCTACCTTTGGTCCACTCACAAGTCATCATGACTCACCTATCATGATGAATGTCCCTATGGCTAGCCATTGTATCCTATACCTCTAATTTTCACTATCAAGTACTAAGGCTATGTTTGGTAGCCTATAATGTAATGTAATGTAATGTAATTAATTCTGTAATGAATCCTATGTTTGTTAAAAAAATATATCATTAATGCAATGTAATCCTATTTACTGATGTAATTTGAATGCATTAGTAAATGTATTCCCCAATCCTTGCCTTAACCCAATTAATTCCCATTACATTATAGCCCTCCCTCTCTCTCTCAGCCTAAACCATCGCCTTTCTTCCTCCTTCACCTCCACTGCCACCGCCGCTGATGTCGCCGCCATCCCTGTCGGTACCATCCTGTTGTCGATGCCTTCCTCCTCCGGTGACCACTCTCTGCTCAGTTTTTCTCTTTATGGTTAGTTTTCCCTCTCCTTCACGATCTATCCATTTCGGTTTGGGAAATTTCTTCATTCTCTGCCCTGTATTTCTTCATTGTGTTGCTTCTCCTGCAAATAGATTTTGAAGTGGTGAAATAATGGGTTCTCTGCTTTGTTCTGTGGTTTGGGTATCTAATTTAATTTGGGGATTATTTGGAATATTGAGATTATTCAATCTATTTTGAGTTTTCTTAAGCAAGCATCTGGAACAAGCATGTTTTTGGCAATATTTCCATAGGAAGAAGCTTTTATTATGAGTTTTTTTTTTGCTCCTGTCAGAAAGAAGTTCATGTTGTTGTGTTCAATATGTTCTTTCTAGTTTCTCGTGTGCTCTTAACACCTATGGGGAATTTGGGTCCAAATAAACCGTTTTGGATGGGAGCTTCGGTTAATTCTCTTTGCATAGTTTCTGCAATATGCAGAATATATGCATACATTGCTTTCATTTATTGAACTTCTAAAAGCTCCTCTTACATCTGATTCTTTAAGACCGGATGTTGCATTAACAGCTCTTAGCATGCTTTCGATTTCTTCTCTAGATATTCAATTTATTGAAAAGTCTAGATAAAATACCTACTTATATCATAATTTCCAGCATCAATTTGGCATAATAGTTCAGATATAACTTATTTAGGAGCAGCAGTGATGTTAATGCGTCTCCATGAATTCTTGCCTAATATATAAACTTTACTTGAGATCTAACATCAACTTTACACCAATTATTTCTCATATAATAAACAATTCTAACCACTTTGTACTCATTGGTCTTGAAATCGAATCCAAACCCAAGAACAAACACATAAATCTGACCAAAATTTATGCAGGGTAAAGGCAGAGTTGATGAGATTTCGGTATGACCAATAACAGTTTTGCTTTGCCTTTATGAACATCATAGTGCAGCAACAATGTTGAGCAGCTACCCACATAATGTATTAGGATGTATCTGTTAGTTATTTCTTTCAACTGGGAAGCTTCCGCAAAGATTTTGTTAAGTCGCTCTCTTTTTCATTTTCAGTTTTTTAAAGTCAAAAATGAGATTACCAAATAAATTTCTAGTCTCCCATGTATAAGTATTTAGGTTACCTGTCTTTTTGGAGTACTAATCCGATATGCTCATGTAAATTTCTAGAGACCCATGCTCAGGTTGATTATACCAAAATAAATTTTCTATATTTTTTCTGTTCATTTTATTTTATGATCTATGATATCTTCTATTATAAATTAGATTGAACATGAAATAGTATTATTATTTGCAGATGTATTTATTAGTAGATCTTTTTTTGATATGTGCTTAATGTAAAAGATGTAAAAACTTTTCCTTTTTTTCTTAACAGAGAAGTCTGCAAATGAAAAGCATTCAACATTGAATGTAGAAATCATTGGTGAGGAACTCATAATTCTATATTACTGCCAGATTTTTTTTGAAAAGCAAAAATTAGGAATATTAGCTCATATTTTCTCTTCATTTTATTGATTGTTGTGCTTGCATATTTAAAATTTTCATCTGATACTGATGATAGACTTGCATATATGTAGTCACCACCAGCAAAAGGCAACTTGCATATACTGATGCTCATGTATTATGTTCTTCTTTGAATAAGAGAAATTACTGCATAACTTTTATAATATCAAAACATTCCCTTGTTAAAGAGAAATTATATTTTAAATATACAAATATTGAAGGTGAGGTTAGATTAAATTATAACTAAAAATAGTAGTGTAACCTTTTGTTTAATTAGAAGCTAATAACTTTTATATATATATTTTTTTTATGTACAGACTAAAGAAAAATGGCTCGTCTAAGTTTGACCACGAGGAAGTTGATAAAGAGGAGAAAGAAATTAGTAGCACTGTCACAGTGGTTAGACTTTCTACATATAATAAGTTGGTTTTTTCAATTATATTGTGTGGTAGCAATGTCTATTAGCTCTTATTATTTGAGAAAAAGTTATACCAGTGAATTTTTTCTTGAGAAGAAAAATGTTGAATGAAATGGTATATGAGAGTGATAATATTTGTAAAGTAGAATTAAGAATGAATAGAAATTCATTCAACAAGTTATGTTATTTACTTGAACATGAAGGAGGTCTAAGGGAAACTAAATTCATGTTGGTAGATGAGCAAGTTGCAATTTTTTTACATATAGTAGCTCATCATGTTAAAAATAGAACTATACAATTGAGATTTAAGAGATTTGGAGAAACTATTAGTAGATATTTTGGGGAGGTCTTGAAAGCTGTCATCCGTTTACAAGGAAACCTATTAAAGAAACCAGAACCTGTTCCTAACACCTCAACAGACTTGAGGTGGAAATCGTTTAAGGTACTATTGTGACTATTTATTATTTATATATTTTTTTCAAAAAGAATTAATGATTGATGTAAATTACTTCTCTGTTTAGAATTGTATTGGGGCTTTAGATGGCACATACATTCGTGTCAAAGTGTCTAGAGAAGATAGGCCTAGATATCGATCACGGAAAGGTGAAATTGCCACTAATGTGCTTGGAGTTTGTTCACAAGATATGCAATTTATCTATGTATTGCCCGGTTGGGAGGGATCGGCTGCTGATGGTCGAGTTCTTCGAGATGCGATAACTAGAAAAAATGGATTAAGAGTTCCTCATGGTAAATGTATTTTATTTGAGTTATAGTTTTAATTATAGTTTTAGTTGATAACTTATTTTTAAAATTTTATTGTAATTTTTATATAGGACAATATTATCTTGTTGACGCCGGCTACACAAATTGTGAAGGATTTCTTGCACCATATAGAGGACAGAGATACCACTTGAATGATTGGAAGGAAGGACATCAACCTAATTCTAGCAAAGAATTTTTCAATATGAAGCATTATGCCGCAAGAAACCGTTATTGAGAGATGCTTTGGAGTGCTTAAACTGCGTTGGGCAATTCTTAGGAGTCATGCATTTTATCCTATCAAGATTTACAATAAGATTATTATTGCTTGCTGCCTTCTTCATAATTTTATAAGAAGGGAAATGCTTCATGATGAGATGGAAGAAAGGCTAGATAGAAGAAGATTTCAAGGAGAGAGATTTGATGAAATCGAGAATGTTATTTCAACGATTGAAACATCAAATGAATGGAGTGCTTGGAGAGATAATTTGGCAAATGATATGTTCAATGAGTGGAGAAGAAATAGATAGAAAATTATGTTCTTATTTAATACTTTGTTGATATTTTTGTCTGTTTTATGTAGTCATAAATTTATATATATATATATATTTTAAAATTATGCTTTATTAAGTTGGGATTTATTATATTTTTATAATATAATAAATATATAAATATATAAAATAATTATATAAAAAATAAATTGATAATGATAAATATAATTACATTCTAATACATGTATATAATCCAACCAAACATAGGAACATATTCACAATTACATTATATTAATAACGTAACCAAACATAGTAATGTAATCATAATTACATTACATTTTTTAATCCATTACATTGTTCATTACATTACATTGCATTACGTCTTACCAAACATAGCCTAAAGGTAATAACATTTTCTCCATTTTAAATCACATATGTATCATTCTTATATTCTTTCACATTTCCATATAATATAACAATCAACTTTATGTCAATAATTTATACTCATCAAATCATTAGTTTCCATCATATATCACATTCATATCCATTTCCTATATCCATTATTCATATTCATAGTTTCGGTTTCACATTATATTCTTATCATGCACATCAATTTTGATACATTAACATAATAAATATATATATATATATATATATATATATATATATATATATATATTATATATATATATATATATATATATATATATATATATATATATATTATATATATATATATATATATATATATATATATATATCAAGTTTCCATTTGTCGTTTCATTTTAATTAATTACAATTTTACCACCATCATCATTCGGTAAATTTTTATTTAATTACAATCCAATGTATTCACATCTTATTTAGTTCAAATATTGTCCAAATGTTCAATTCATGCATTTTTACCAAGGTTTCATCAAAACTACCTTTAGTTTTCTTTTTATTCTTAATTCGGCCTTAACTTGTTCTTATTTTTTATTTTTTTCATATTATACTTTGTATGTAATGGTTGATTCCATCAAATTACTTATAATTTCATCTTAAATTATATACCTTATACATTACTTTATTGTCATTCCATCAAAATCCTTTAAGTATACAGTAGTATACATTTTGGCTAATGTGTGTACACTATTATTTATCTATTTTTTCCATGTATTATCATTCCTTAAATGTCCTTTGGATTATTTTAAACTTTTATATGAAATTCTATTGGTACATAACTAATATACAAATGTACACCATTATGTATCATTCGGCCTACACTATGTTTATGCCTTAATTATTGTTTTCTCACTCATACCAAGTTAATTTACTATTCTAATGTTTATTTCACACCAATTGTTCAATTATACATTAACATATCACTTAGTATACAAATGTATACCATTCGGTCACTCCAGGGTTCATTTCATATTAATTTATTTTTCAACTAACTATCATTTATTTCATGTTAATTCATTAATTTACTAATTTATCTTAAGTTATTTTCATCCTTTCACATTTATTCCTATAGTAACATAATAGGTTTTACTTCTAATTTTCCATTTTAAATAATGGTTTTACAAACTTAACTTCACAAATTTCATTCTTTAGCTTTTAATTTCACTTACCTACAATTAATTTAAACTAAAACTCATCATACATATAACAACCCCTACTTATATAACCTAAATCATATGAAATAAATTAGTTTAGGTATCCACATACCTATTTTTCCATTCTTTCTCCCTTTTTTCTCTCCTTTCTCATATTGTTCCATCCATTTGCCTTTGATTTCACTTGGCTTCCCTTGAAATTCTACCTTGGCTGAATTTCTCTATGGAATCTTTTCTCAATTTTTTGAATTTTTGTTCCAAACCTTTTCTTCACAAATCTATCCACTTTCTTCACTTAAAATAGGTCCTTGAGATGGCTATAGATGAAATTAGGGCTTTGAAATTATTTAAGACATGAATTTTAGTTTAATTTGGTGGGTTTAAGTTAAGATAATAAAAGAAAAATGAAGAGATGGTAGGTGTATATGTGGGACGACAATGGGGAGGAAGAAATTAGGAAAATTCCCTAGAAAATTCTAATTTTTAGGATATTTATATGCTTTCATAAATGGCTAGGATTATTTCACTATTTAATCCAAAAGGCCACACCATGCCACTTGTCATTCTCTCCTTAATTACTACCCATTTTGAGTCACACCCTTTGGCAGTGAGTGATGAGTCACTCCCTTAAGTCACTCCCATGAGTCACTAATGGGTCCTAGGTGTGAGTCGATGCCATTTAACCTAAATAATCAAATAACCTCTAATTTTTGCTATTTTTTGGATTTTAATGTTTCTTTCATGTAATTCACCCGAAATATGGAAAAATATTTATTAAGGCGTGTTTGAAATTCTAGATCAATCCAAGTTCATTTCGATATACTTATAGCTTGAGAGATAAAATTTACCGGTCTGAAACCTAAACTTTTAAAGTTGTCAGAAAAATTATTATTTACTTCCAAATATTAATTTGAATTATTTTAAGTAGATATAGACAAATGGAATAATTTTCATAGGTTTATGGAACATTTTCTGGCAAGTTAAAGTTTTGGTCAACCCTTTTAATATTCGAGTAAATTTTTTACTGTTTAATTTAAAGGCCTTTCTAACCTCAATTTCACCTTAAATTATACCACTTGACTTAATTTAATTTATAATTTCTAATGGTGAAAGATATTTTAATGGATTATGGGTAGTACTATTCACCTTGGTATCATCCTGGTGATACTATTTATGACTCAAAAAATACTATTCACAAAAATTACAATTTAAAAATTATGATATATATGAATAGTACTTTTTTGACTGTAAACAATCAAACAGATATAGCATTTGATGCGATTATATTAGCATTTGTACAATAAATTTTATAAGAACTTTAGAGTTAAACATACATAAGATAGGGAAATTTTAAGGTGAATGACCTGTTAGTAAGTTTGGTATTTAACCATTCGCTAGGATAATGTGAGTTAAATGGAATCCAGTGGTATAATTTGAAAAAAACTTAAGGTTAGATAGGTCACAAAAATAGATAGTAAAGAATTTTCCTCAATACTATTACCTTGGTTAACAATAAGTTTGGTCAAACTCAAAAATATTTCACATACCTTTGATAGGTTTGAATTTTTAGGTTCCCGAATAGTAAGTATTCCTGTAGGAGCTAAAACTATATAAAAATGAAGTTATAATGACCTAAATTCTAAACACATCTTTCTACATATGTTTTTGCACTCAAGGTAATTTTTTAGAGAATTCTGATAACAAAAACATCAGAATCGAAAAAATGGTCAAAATAGAGGTTAAATTAGTTACTGGGGTTAAATGCCCCTTTTAACATGTTCAGGCACATAAATTTCATAATAATATAAACCATGATCATTTGCACCCATTAGTTGTGAATGTAAAATAGTAGGAATTAATGTGAGCATGGAAAATGGCTTAAAAATAAGCCATTAGTTCAAATAGAAAACGAGTGAATTCTAGCCTTTAATTTGATGCACTAAAGGAAAAATTAGAGAGATGTAGAAATCTCCCTAATATCTCCAAAATTCAAAAATTCTCCCCTTTCCTCTCCACCAAAATCATAGCGATCATTCTTCCTCCCTTCCACCATTTCTTTTTTTCCTTTTTCTAATTCCCACCATAACTCAAGCATAAATTTCATCTAGATTTATTAGAAATCATCCTCTTCCAGATGGCAATAAGATTTAAGCAAAAGAAAGCTTGGACAATGTGGAATTTTGATGGGAGAAAGTTAACTTAAATAGGTAAATTCATGAGTTTTTATCATAATTAATTAAAGATTTTGGTATAAAATTGTAGAGAATTGTTATTAAAATTGTTTATGAGTATTTATATGTTGAAATTGATGATAAAAAAACTCAAAATTTATTCCTCATATAATTTGGCCTAAAGAGGAATTTCAAGGTGACGAAAAGAGCTAGGAAGGAAAAGGCAAAACAAAGGAAGAATAGATGATTTCAAGCCATTTTGAGGTTAGTGGATACAAACCTACACTAAATTTTGTTTGTTTCCTTTGAATTTTACCTAAATTTGCATAATTTAACTATGGAACCTTAGGTACAATTGTGAAATAATTATAGATATATTAATAAAATGATTAATTAACATGTAAGGAATAAAAATTAATGAAGAAAACAACAAAAAAAAATGGAAGAACCTAAGATGGCCAAATGGTACATTTTGGGTTACTATATGATATTTGAATAATTAATGGAAGATTTGGCATAAATTAGACACTATAAAGATAAAGGAACCTAGTATGTGTAATTAAAACCTTAAATTACATGTGTACATAATGTAAAGAACTTAGATATAGTGGTGTTCACTTATGTATTAAATGTTTATAGATATAATTTATATGTGTACTTTTTATATGAAAGTTTAAAATGATCAAGGGAAAACATGAGACATGATAGTGTATGAAAAATTATGGTGTATGCCTATGACCATGTCATGAATGAATAGTAAACTTGAGAATACTAAGTAATACTTTGATTTTTAGTTGAATGTTTTGTATAAAATGAACATTAAAATGATAAATAAAAATAGTGTGCATGATTAGAAGATCAAATTACATTTGAACATAATGGTGACTAAGATGACATAATGATATAAACTTGTGTATTAAATGGATATTGGTGGAATTTAAATGTGTATTACTATATGGAAGTTTTAAATGATTTTAAAAAAATATAAAGCATGAAATTGTATGAGAAACCATAATGTGTATGTGTGAGACCATCAAGGTCGAATGATGTATCATATGAAAATGACATAATTCAACCATATTTGGATGATATCATATTTGTATAACATAGATGTATGATTGATGAATGCAAATGAATTGAAATTACCCAAGTGTATGTACTACATAATATGAAATTTTTTGTCAAATTATGTGAAGAGTATAAATGAGATGAGTAATTCATTTGGCCATAGTATATAGTGAGTAATTCAAGATTTTAGAATGTAATGGCTAGCTATAAAGATGAATATCATGGTAGAATAATGACTTGATTTGGATTGATGCACACATTAGATTCACGATTGAGGAATTGATCACCCCAAGTGATCCCTAAACTCACATTAGGTTCATAGTTGAGGAGTTCATTGCCCCAAGTGATCCCTCAACTCATATTAGGTACACAGTTGAGGATTTGATCACTCTAAGTGGTCCCTCAACACACATAAGATTCATAGTTGAGGAATTGATCACCCTAAGTCAAATGGTAATACATAACAATAAGGGGTAAAATAGTAATTTTCTATATAATTCTTTCATAAATGGAATTTTATGTGGTGTATCCACCACTAGGCAACTTCATTGCTTAGTGCATGATTTTGTTTGACTATGCATAGGGGACAGGTAATTGAGGATAAGGAGGAGAAAAATTAAAATGTCATGTACATGTGTGGCTTGGATGGTTGTGTAGAATTTATAGGTCTAATGCATTAGCCATTTTGGATTATGTAGCATAATATGTAATGAATATTAGACAATAGTAAACATATAGTTATGTATATTAATGATAACTCCAATTCAGTGTCTAGTTTTTAGTCGATTTCACTACAGTTTTAAGTGTCTTTTCATTGTCTTCTATTTTGTTTTGCTTGAATTTAATAACCCATTTCCAATTTCAGCATATCTTATATTTTGTGTGATTTGGAAGACTTTTGATTGGTTTTTATGCTTAAATGAAGTTTTTGCAGGTACCTCATGATTAGCAGGTTCTGAGTGCTAACTGTGACCTAGTGCTTCATGACAAAATGCACCATTTCAATTAAGTCATGGTCAACAAAAATTTACTACTTAGAGTGACCTTTTCATTTTTTCTAATCCAAAGCGAAAAAGAAGACCTCATGGTCAGCAGTAATTTTGTAATGATCATGAGGTATACATTCCTCAATCCAGAGTGTAAGGGAATTGTATGCCACAATCAATAGATAAATGGTGTTAATCACGAGGTCCATATTTCTCAATCTAGAAGTGAATCAAGAAGTATGAAACAGTTAGTAGGAAAAGAGTGCTGACTATGACCCATCTCGATCTAAAGGCAACCTTTTAGTTTTTAACGATTAGAAAAAATTTACTACTAACTGTGACCTTTTCGGGCCTATTTAAAAGAGATTTTTCTGTTGAATGGAAGATGAATTTTTCTTTAGATCTAGGGTTTTCTCTTACTTTTGTTCTTTCATTTCTTCATTATTATACACTTAGATTTAGATTTATACTTGAAAATACATAGATTTAAACACAAATACATAGATTAAAATAAAAAACATAGATTAGATCTTAGTTTTTCTTCTTGGATCTCACATCTCATTGAAGGTTTGGAGAAGGAAGATTGGGACTTAGCTGGGTTTCTTCCTCACATGAATTTTTGGGTTTTTTTCTATCTTCATCTCTTTTTATTTTGTAATGGGCAGTGATTAGTAGATAGTTATTTAAGGGATCTTTGGATCCCTAAATACCCAATGTGTTTATTGAACAATTTAGAGTTTATTTATATATGAATTGTTCATTTTGCTATTACTTCATTGATATTTATTGGGTTTTGATGTTTTGAGTGATTTATCTGAGTTAGATGAATGATTTTATCATGCTATCTTTTTTGGATGAATTATTTGGATGTTAGAGTACCGTGAATGTTATTTTACTCTATTTTTCTACTGCAATTGTTGTGACCTTGAGATTGCTCTAGAATGGGACTTAAAGGGTTATAGAATTTATAGTATGAGAACTACAGTTAGGAGTAAAATGGATGGATATTGGGTTGTTTGGCTTCGAAATAGGAAATCAAACAATACCTAAGGTGTTAGACCTATGCATAGGCTAATTATAGGGCTTGCTCCAAAATGGGACATCTTATGCTTAAAATAGCTTGCTCAAGCATGGAAGGCTTAGGTTAAAAAGATTATCCTTAATTCATATATATAATTTTAGGTTAATTAAACTCACATTTAGGCATGGGGAGGATTAGTGAACCTGACCAACGACCAACTCCATCTTGATTGTTATTTGTATGTGTTTTTTTTTCTTATTTTTTTTAATTTTTTTAGGTAATTTATAGTGCATAATTTGATTGAGACAAGAGCAATTTATACCTACGACCCTAAGATTGAGAGCACTTTACATTAAAGAATGAGAGCAAATAGAGAGATGAAAGACAACAGGAATTTAAATGATCCTCCTATTGATGAACTACCTCCCGAGGATGAACAAGTGCTAAGAACACAAGATGGAATTTTAGGTAGAAAAAAAGGAAGAGGTACCTAGGCAAAGGACTATTAGAGATTATGCAATGCCCAGATGGAATGAAGATCATAGGACAATTATGTTGCCTACAGGAGTATAATTTGAGCTTAAACCAATAACCATTACCATGGTTGAATGAAATCAGCTCTCAAGTTAGAATTAAAAGATCCTTCTCAGCATCTTGACATATTTCTTAAGGTTAGTGACATTGTGAAAATTTTAAGTGTTTCAACGGATGCAATCCGGCTGAAATTGTTTCCTTTCATGTTGATTAGAAAAGCAAAAGATTTGCTTCAGATGTTGCCAAGGTAGTTTATTTGGATGTGGGAGCAATTATAATAGAAATTTCTAATGAGATTCTTTCCTCCAACAAAAATAGCAAGCATTCGTAACAACATAATGAACTTTTATCAAATGAATGAAGAGCCTTTCCATAAGGCTTGGGAGAGGTTTAAGAGGCTATTGAGGAGTTATCTGCATCATGAAATACTAATTTATCAATTGATGACCATATTTTATATAGGAGTGAATCCACCTACACGACCACTCTTAGATGCGACATTCGGTGGTTCATTCATGAACAAGTTACTGAAAGAAAAATTTCATTTATTAGATGAGATGGCAGCCAATGACTTATAATGGGCAACCCCTAGAGTAATTTCGAAGAGGCAAGGTGTGCTTAATGTTGATGAAGTTATGATGCTAAAGGCATAATTAGAGATGATGAGGAAATAACTGAGCAGATTAAAAGTACAAAATGTAGCTTTAGTGTCCTAAGTTTATTGAGCATATTAGAGTGAACCATATGGTCCAAATAGTGGAGTTGTGAGAGATGTTAATGCAGTGGGAGATTATAGGAGAAATGATCCTTACAACAATACATATAATCCAGGTCAGAGGAACCAACCAAACTTTTCTTGGAAAGAGGGAAATCGAAATGTTTCATCTTCTCAACCCCAAGCAAGAGCTCATTTTAACCATAATGTCAACCATAACCATAGCCAATCCTACCAACCACATGCTATAATTCATTATTAAGCTCAATATCCATCACACCACAACAAAAACCAAGGTTTAACCCAAAATCAACACCAAGGTCAACACTCAAACTATAATCAAGCATATCACCACCAGGGTTCCAATCAAGGCCAATCATGCAAGAGAAAAAGCCTACTTTGGAAGACATGTTTGCAAGCTTAATGAATAGGCAGCAAAAATTTATGTCAAGCCAAGAGACAAGGTGGAAATCCCAAGAACAATGGAATAGAAACAAAGATGTTTGTATAAGGAATTTGGAAATGCAAATTAGACAATTGGAAAATTCTTTATCCATAAGACCAACTGGGGTTTTTCCATCAAATGTTGATCGAAACCTAAAAGAGGAAGCCAATACGATCACACTAAAAAGTGGCAAGGAGGTCGTGTAAAAAGAAGAAAGAGGTAAACATCTTCACCATCATCATCAAGTATGAAGGAGCCAACACAGAAGTTAAGTGATTCTAACTCTAGAATAGAGAATAATATATATTCTCCTACCATTGACAAGGGTAAGAACATATTGAATTTTAATGCATAAGATCTTAACATAAATAGATTACCATTTATTGCTATAGCTAGGAAAGAAGAAAAATGAGCAATTGGCTAGGTTTTTAGAAATGTTTAAGAAATTATGTATCAATTTGCCTTTTTCTAAACCCCTAGCTCACACGTCCAACTATGCTAAATTTATGAAAGAATTTTGTTCTAACAAAAAGAAACTAGAAGGGTGTGGGACTATGTAACTAACAGAGAGGTGTAGTGCTATTATAATGAATAAGATTCCAATAAAAATGGAAGATCTAGGTATCTTCACTTTACCCTGTGAGATTGGTGAAAATTTTATCAGTAATGCTTTATGTGACCTAGGAGCCAGTATTAACTTAATTCCGTATTCCATGTGCTACAAATTGAATTTGGGAGATCTCAAGGAGATGGGAATGAGACTCCAACTAGCTGATAGGTCGATTAGGAATCTGAAAGGGGTGATTGAGAATATATTGGTAAAGGTGGGGAAATTCATTATTCCTATAGATTTTGTAGTAATAGAGATTAAGGAGGATAAGAGAGTGCCATTAATTATAGGGAGACCATTTTTGAATATGATAAAAGCTTTAATTGATGTACATGGCCAAAAAGTCACTTTAAGGTTCAACAATAAGAAGATGGTGGTGGACATGAACAAAGCTCAAAAGTATCCATCGAGTGATTTGGAGGAATCCATTTATTTTGTGGACAAGATGTAAGAATGTGTAGAGGAAATTTAGGAGAAGGTGTTGATAGTTGACCCATTGAAGTTAAGTTTAATGCCTTCTTTAGAGAATGAGGAGTTAGATGAAGTAGAAAGAGAATTTGTAGCTGCGGTAGACAAAGAGAGTGGGGAATTTATGAGAAATCTTGAGAAGGAATGTGAAGAGGAGGAAGCAAGTGAAAAAGGGTTTGAATCACAAAAGGGAGATTCAAAAATAAAACTTAAACCCCTTCCCCCTCATTTGAAATATGTATTCTTTGAAAATAAAATAAAGCTAGTAATTATTTCTTCTATGTTGATAGATTTTGAAGAGAACATGCTAATCAAAGTGTTGAAAAAGCATAAGGAAGTAATCAGATGGGAGACATTAAACTTGAAGGGGAACAATCCGACCTATCGTACTTATCGAATTTCAATGTAGGAAGAATGCAAACTAATGGCTTAACCTTAAAGGTGGCTCAATCTAACAATACAGGTAGTAGTTAAGAAAGAGGTACTTATGCTCCTCGATTTTGATATTATCTATCCCATCTCAAATAGTAATTGGGTGAGTCTAGTGTAATGTGTTCCTAAGAAAAAGAGGAATGACAGTGGTTAAGAATGAACTTGATGAACTCATTCGAACTCGTATAGTCATGGATTGAAGAGTCTGTATAGATTATAGGAGGCTGAATAGTGCCACTAGGAAAGGTCACTTTCCGTTGCCATTTATTGATCAAATGTTAGAGAGGCTAGCAAGGAATAGGTTTTACTATTTCTTAGATGGGTATTCAAAATATTTACAAATCCCAATATCACCCGAGGACCAAGAGAAAATGACCTTTACCTATCCTTATGGCACTTTTACCTATAGGAAAATGCCTTTCAAGTTGTATAATGCATAAGCTATGTTTCTACGATGCATGATGGTAATTTTTCATGACTTTATAGAAAAATTTATGAAGGTTTTTATGGTTGACTTCATAATTTATGGGAAATATTTTGAGATTTATTTAAAGCATATTGATTTAGTGCTAGGGAGGTGTGAGAAAACCAATCTAGTGTTGAATTGAAATAAATTCCACATTATGGTAAGGGACGACATTGTATTACGACACAAGATTTCAAAAATGGGAATAGAGGTAGATCGAGCCAAGGTAGAGGTAATATAAAAACTTCCATCCCCAACCAGTGTTAAGGAATTTAAGAGCTTTTTAGGGCATACAGGTTTTTATCGTAGGTTTATTAAAGATTTTTCCAAAATTGCCAAATCTTTGTCCAGTTTGCTGATGAAAGTTGCCTCTTTTTATTTCACTAATGAGTGTTTGCTGGCATTTGAGACATTGAAACAGAGACTTATTTCAACTTTGATGATTATCTCTTCAGCTTGGCATTTGCCATTTGAATTAATGTATGATGCAAGTGATTTTATAGTAGAAACAATGCTAGGACAAAAGAAAAAATAGGTGTTTTGTGTAATTTACTATATGAGCCATACCTTGACTGAAGGTCATGTTAATTACATTACAAATGAGAACAAACTTCTTGCAATTGTCTTCATATTTAAGAAGTTTAGGTCATACTTGCTTGGTACAAAAATTATGGTGTGGTCCGATCATGCAGCATTGAGACATTGAGGATAAAAAGGCTAATAAGATGGGTATTCCTTTTGCAAGGCTGATTAGATGGGTACTCCTTTTGCAAGAATTTAACAAAGAAATTGAGGATAAAAAGGTATGAAAAGCTTTGTGGTGAATCATCTATCTCGACTTGAGCACGATCACATTGAAAATAGGGAGATTTTAGATTTGTTCCCTAATAAACATATATATGCTTTATTTATGTGTGAAGTTATTGTTCCTTGGTTTTCTAATTTGGCGAATTTCCATGTAGGTGGATATATGCTAAGGGATTATACATGGCAACAGAGGAAGAAATTGAAAGATAAAATGAAGCACTACATTTGGGATGACCTCTATCTTTTAGACTTTATGCTGATCAAGTATTGAGGAGATGCATATCAAATAAGGAGTAAGAAGAGATCATTAAAGCATGCCATAGCGGGATAGCCGGTAGATATCATGGGCCAAATAAAATGATATCAAAAATTCTTTCCTTTGAATTTTATTGGCTTACTTATTTAATGACCTGAAACTTTATATATAATCTTGTGATCGTTGTCAAAGGGTAGGGAATATATTTAGGAGAGATGAGATGCCATTGACCAACGTGCTTGAAGTAGAGTTATTTGATTTGTGGGGAATAAATTTCATAGGACCTTTTTTGGTATCTTATGAGTTTGAATATATCTTAGTGTTAGTAGACTATATGTGCAAATGGGTAAAAGCCATAGCCATCAGGACTTATGACACTACGGTAGTGCTAGAATTTTTGAGAAAAAAACATATTCACCCAGTATGAAGCCCTTAGACCATAATTAGTGATGGTGGTAAACATTTTGTTGACCACCAATTGAAGGCTTTATTGAAAAAGTTAGGAGTTAGGCATAAGGTAACTACCCCATACCATGCCTAAGCTAATAGTTAAATTGAGGTGTCGAACTGGGAACTTAAAGCTATCTTTGAGAAAATAAGTAATGTATCTAGAAAAGATTTGTACCTTAAGCTAGATGAGGCATTATGGGCATATAGGAAAGCATTTGAAACTCCGATAGGGATGTCACTTTTTAGGTTGGTATTTGGCAAGTTCTGCCACCTAGAACATAAAGCATATTAGGTAACCAAATTCTTGAATTTTGATCTTAAATAAACTGAATGAGCTATGGTTTTAGGCAAATAACCATGCCACGAAGTACAAGGATAACACTAAGAAATGACATGATCGAGGTTAATCAAAAAAGAGTTTATACATGGGATGAAGGTACTCCTATACAATAGTTGGTTGAGATTATTCCCTAGAAAGTTGAAATCAAGGTGGAAAAGGCCTTTCGAAGTCATAGGAGTGGACAAGTTTGGAGTGGTAAGCCTGAAGCACCCTAGAGATGAAAAGGAGTTCAAGGTGAATGGACATCGGATGAAGCCTTATTTTGAATCGACATTCAATAGTGCTTCTATGATTGTCACATTGATGGATCCTTAATGGTACTTAAAATTCTAGCTAGGAACTTGATAAATGTAAAATTCCTTTCTAACCCTTCTTTTTAGTAGTTTTTGTTTTGTGTTATAGCTGTAGTTAGGTGGTTCAAAAGAAAATTTTGGTTTGGATTCCCAAATTTTGAGTCATGCTTGTTGAAGTGTTATTAAAGCTAAGTTGAGTGGTAAAATTAAGTTTACAAATAAGAAAATTTTAGAGAGATTATCATAGGTCACAGTCAGTAGGGTTTTTATGCTGATCGTGACATAGGGGTGGTGTAGCTTTTGGAACTTAGAGACCTATAGGTCACGGTGAGTAGGTTTTCAGTGATAACCATGACATATTGGACCTTTTGATTCTATATAGAAAAATTTTATAGGTCATTGTCATTATCATTTTAGTGCTTACCGTGACATAGAGTGCACTTCCATTCTAGAATGAAAAATTTTTACCTCACTGTTAGTAGGTTTTTACTGCTAACCGTGACCCCCTCTATATCCCATTTTTAACCTAAAAATTTTTAACCACTATCATCTACTTACTTTTTATTTTCTTTTGTTTTCTTCATTTCTTCTTTAGGTTTTCATTTTGTCTTCTTCTTTTCTCTTTCTCGGCTGCCATTATTCTTCACCGTCTTCAATAGGCAAGTAATTTTCTCCTTCAATCTTCTTATTCTTCTTCATTTTATTATCTTTATTTCTTTGTTAAAAATTACTTTATTTAAAATTACTTTATTTATAATTTTTATGATTTTTTTTTGTTTTCTTTTTCTTTTTCTTGTCTATATTGATTTTTTTTGTCTTTTCTTTCATTTTTTCCTCTTTTTTACTGGTTTTTTCACCATCATTTTTTACTATGTATACTTTACTTTTGTGTGTTTATTTTATATTGGTTTTTTCTACTTTCATTTACTTTTTCTTTTTTGATTTTCTTTTCTAACCTTTTTTCTTCTTTCTTTGTTCTTCGTGTTCCTGTTTTCTTTTGATTTTTACTTTAGTGAGACCTTTGCTTTACTAAGCATCTCCAAACAAGTAAGTCTCGATTCCTCTTTTAATTTCTTGTTCATTTTTTAGGGTTTTCTTTGTTATTTTGCGGTTTGTGTGCTATTTTTCTTGTTCTTTTTATTTTTCATTTTCGTATACAATTATCCTCTTCATGTGTTTCAATTTTATTTTCTATTTCTTTTCTTTTTCAAAAATTTCCTTTCTTTAAACAATCTATTTTATATTTTTGTTTGCTATATTTTTTCTTTTTTTTCCTTGATTTTGTTCATTTTTATTTCTTTATGCCTTTCTTTTGTTTGATAATTACATGTTTAGAAGTATATTTTGTGTTTAAGGGTGTAATTGAGTATAAAATATTAGTTTAGGGGTCAATTTGTAAATTCGGAATCTTAAGGGTCAAATATGAATAAAAGAGAGATTTGAGAGGTTGATTTAAGAGAAAGAATAATTGGATAGGCCAATTTATAACATGCAAGAAGATAAAAGGCAAAGGTGTAACATGCAAGAAATTGAGAGAAGTTAGTGGAACATCCAAAATGTTAAAGGACCAAGTAGGGAATTTTTATTTCACTATAAAACTTGAAGTTATGTTTGCTAAAGGGAGAATGAAGAGTGGATAGAGAGAGGGATGACACATTGAGGAAGAGAAGAAGGAAAATCCATTATCACTTTTTACTCCTTTCTCTCAAAAATTAAAATATGTAACCTTTCTTCTCTCTCATCTCTCTTATTTCCCCTAGCAAATTTGATTCTTTCAATCAAAGAACAAATTCAGATTTCTACTTCATGCATTAGAGTAAAGATGGATTTAAGGATGCTTTCAAGGGTTTAAGCAAATTAGAAGAGTGAAAGAAGGAGAAAAAGGAGAATTTAAAGGAAGATGAAAGTTGCATGTTAAGGTTTGGGATTTTTATTTCCTAATTCTTATTATGCATTTGTGTGGATATCATTATTTATTCTTTGATTACTTAATTTTAATGGTAATTTATTAGTTTGTTTAGGGTTAATGAGAGATGTAAATAGGAAAATCGTGTTTTTGAATGTTAAGGAAAAACTGGGTGTGGTTCTTGTGAATCAGGCTACTTGTTTTCCTATATCTAGAGTTTTAGACCTTAGATTGAGGTGATTCAAAATTCTGGGTAAAAAAGATTCAATTATCTATAATTCATTAGAAGGAGTCATGGCTTGATTCTGTAGTTAGGGAACCCATAAAATTTGTACAAGTGAACTATTTTGAGTGTGTAGGCAGTTTTGACCAGTTCCCAATGTTTTGACCATAACTCCTTGTATTTATGTTATAATTGCATGAGGTTTGATTATGTGTAAAATAGCGAAATAGGGAAAAACTTTTGTAGAAGAAATCCACTTCTGAATCGGCCTATAATTATCTTCAAAATTATCTTGAATGTCATAGACATTGTTAGTTATTGTTAAAGAACATATTTTAGTATTTCAAGCATAGGTTTTGGTAGAGAAGTTAAATTGTTGTGATGTAAAATTATAGTTAAACTAGATAGTTATGGATACAATGTTCATGGAGAAATTTTTGTCCAACTCTCCAGGTATATTTTTCTATGAATTTTCTAATTGGTGATAGAAACTATTTCGATATTATGAACAACTTATGATTTTTCTTACATATCTTGAGTTATAGATGTGATATTAAGGTAATTCTTGATGTTTTAGAAATTAGACATTTAGGGGATTAGTATTCTCATACTTGCATGTAAGTAATTAGAGAATAAACATGAATATTTTTTGTAGGATAGGTTGAACAAGTTTAATGAGATTAAATTTTAAGAATCTTTAATAAAGAGAAACATTTAAGCAACATGAACTAGTTGTTGTAATTACAGCATAATTTGGGCTAGGAAACCTCAATTGAGTTAATTCAAATTTCATAATTTACATAAGAAACATACCTACAACTTTTTAGGAGATACCTAGGGCTAAATATGTTTGTATGCTATCCAAATATTCACTTGAAATTGTAGTGAGCTGTTATTCTCGGTTTTGGAACAGATTGTGGAAAATATGATATATCTCCTTGTGTAATGAATGAAATACTATAAGGCTAAATTCTAGGAAAAATAAACTTCTAAACCTATACTTTTCATGAAGAAAGTAAAGCCTAAATCTTTCCTTAAGCTTTTCTAATTTTAGCTTAATTCTGGACCTATACACAGCACTGTCAATAGGAACAGTATTAAATAAAGTGTTAATATCTTGAATTTTGGAAGTGCTATTAAAATGATATTTGATGTTCTAGAAACGGTAAACATATTGGATCATGTTTTTATAAGGACATTTGTGCTAAAAATGACATTTTCGAGATAAAAAAAATGGCATTTAAGTTGGTTTTGAAACTCTACCACTGTGCAGAATTCTAAAGGTAGAATTTTTAATATTTAGTGTTAAATGTTGTTATGTTAAATCTATGTATACATGAAAATACACTAATTTACAAATAGCATGTAAAATATTTGATTGAAGTGTTATGTATATACAAGTATGTTCAAAAAAATGTACATGGTTGGTTATGTGAAATTATGCTTATATATATATTTAATCAAATGATAGTGTATATTTTTATACAATTATTCAACTATGAAATTGATAATGAAATTTTAAAGCATGATAAATGAAATTTGATGCCATAAAATGTATATAGAGTTTAATAATTAAAGAAGAAAACATGAATATATATAAATACATATACATGAATGCTGGAAGTTGTATATATGAACATACATAATTGTCTATATGGATGCATGTGATTTATATTACCTTAAATTAAATGTGCATGTATATATATGTCTAAAAGATTGAAAATATAAATGATGATACCATCACGCATGAACATAATTAAGATACTGAAATGAGATAATATATATTTATATATGCTAATAAAGTTTTTAAAGAACCTTAATACTATAAGTTATAACTATATGTAAATGGATGCCTAATATATGTGAACATTCTTATATGTAGATAGGATATATATGTGATAGTTAGATATTATAATGTTACCATAAATGTTCATTTGGTGTTGAGGTACGTGAACCAATAAAATGGAAGCATATAATGTTATGTATATTTGTATGCAATGATGATACTATATTGTTGTTTACTTATTAACGAACTTAAAGTTATTATACTTAGTTATATGACCTAACTTTGATTGGGCTAATATATATATATATATATATATATATATATATACATATATATATATATATATAAATGAATGTCTAAATGACACTATACTAAAGAGTATACATGTTTATTATTAATCTATTGAGGATAATGTTGGGTATAGCTGAAATGTCAACTTTATATATATGAAGACGTAATGCTATTAATAGAGTAAATGTGTGCTTATAGCATAAACATAGTGTGATTACACATGAATGGGTTTAAATCTTGAAATATGCTTTTACTTAATTATGACGTAGACATGCATATGCATTTACATTTAATTATGGTTTCTATAAATATATCATATAAGTATGATAATACACAACTTATACAAGTATGAATTTATAATCATAAACAAAAGTGTTTTTAAGTATATGATATGTTCAAAAGAAATATAGAAATATAGATATGTGGGCATGTATCCTTTGAATAGAGGTGCTTAATATAATGAGATGATAAATATTGTTTACATATGTGATCTTGTGGAAATACAGGCCATGATCTCCTTATAAATAAAGGATAGCAATGCTTAAAAGTGGAAGTAGTCATATCATGTTTATCTTACATAGTTCATATGAGTATACATTTTTAAAAGTGTATACATATAGATATGATTAAACTTATGTGAATAAAGTTAGAGTAAAGCAAAGTGAGTTTTTATGAAAGGATTTAATTGCCTGCATCGAGTCTAGGATGTGGATAGATAGGCATGCCTATAAGGGCACCTTGTAGCTGCTTCTAAATAGTTTTGACCTATTTAGGTCTACTTGAAATTAAAAGTTACAGTGACCCTATTTGGGTTTAAAAGTTAGAGTTGATTTGAACAACCCCGTTTGGGTTGTAGACGACCTCGTTTGGGACAGCTTGACTGGCCCATATTATTTGTTTGACCCCGGTTGGGTCCAAGTTATTTGTTTGACCCCATTTGGATCCAAGTTATTTGATTGACCCTGTCTAGGTCCATTGTTTGTCCTTCGGGACCTTTATATTAACCCCTTTTGGGTTCATTGATTGTCCTTCGGGACCTCTATATTGACCCCATTTATCCACTTCTTTAGAATAGTGCATGCTTAATTACAAAGGTTAAGAAAAGTTCATTGATGAATTTAGCGTTCCATAAAGCATGAAAGTTGTTAATTGACGTCATACTATTTCACGTATAGAATTTATTTTATTGTAAATAATATGTGCATCTACAAAAAAACCACTCGGTAAAAAAAATATATATATATATATATATATATATATATCGTTAAATGATGAACTTGCATTGTATTAATGCTTTGTTTACAATGTGTGATTTGTGAAGAAACGTGTGTTAAAGTAAAGGGTATTATATTATTGAATGAAGCATCTATGTAAATTTTTATAGTTGAACTTTATGATTTCCATAAGTGGTTATAAATGTTGAGTTTTATTCATTTCGTAGAATAAATCATAGTTATAATTGAGGCATGATGTGTGCTTGTTGATGATCACTATGAGTGGTCATTTATCATGATTTAAGTTCCCTACTAAGCTTTATAGCTTATCATGGGTGTTTCATCCGTGTAGGTTTTTGAGGTGATATCTGCTGTAGGATGGCCAACTCAAGTCATCAAGAGAGACTATTATAGACTTTTATTTTGGGCTCTTTGTATTTAGTAAAGATTTTGTGGTATTAGAGATATTGTATGTAAAGATGTTAATCAGTTGTTGTATTTTGTAAAAAGACTTTAATGTATATTGTAAAGTTATAATAGTATAGCACTCTTATATATTAAGTTGTAATATATGTTCTCTATATAGTTGGTTTATATTTAAGTTGCACTGTTAAACTTGCGTAATGAAAAGATAAAGTGATATGTATTGGTTAAAGGATAAGGGTGTTACACCATTCTTCATATCCAAGTTATGTTCCCAATTGTGCTTCATTTTTCTCAAAAATTGATGCAAGAATTTTGATTTGGTTAAGAGAAATTGGTTGCTTATTTTTAGTTCTTGGGGACACTTGTTTTTATTTTGTTTTGTTATTTGTAGTGGCACCCAAAAGATCTTGGGCAAAAGATATTCAGTCCACCACCAGAAGTAAGTCAGCCCCTATTCCAAAAAAAAAAGACTAAGGTGCCTAGCTGGGTTCTTGAAGATATCAAAATAACATATGAAATTCTATCAAACTTCCATTACATTCCCTCAACCTATTAGACATGAGTCTACTAGAGAAGTTAGGAATTAGAGATAATGTGGAAGGGCTGATTGCTGCCATTGGTTGGGAGAGATTTTTTGCCTGTCATGAGCTTATGTATCCTGACCTAATAAGGGATTTTCGTTGCAACTGTTAGGTGCACATTTGGGAAAAATTCTCAAGAAGACCCAGATAAGGTCACATTTTTTTTGGAAGGCATAAAATATTAGATAACTTTTGTGCAATTCTCAAAGGTTTTAGGATTCATTGGTCTTGTACCCAATGCCTTCCCTGATTATGATAAGAATAAAATTTGGGAGGAAATTAAGGACTCACTCAGAAAGTCGATATATATCAAGGATAACTAAATCCCATCCTCTAAAGTATCATCCTTTGAGAATTATGCACAGGTTTTTCTCTTTATCTCCTATAAGCCATGTCAAGTTAGCAGGTCAAGTCAATCTTCTAAAGGCTATTTTCTTAGTAGCCATACTTATAGGTTACCCTATCAATTGTGCCTATCATTGGTGGAACAAATTAGAAGAGATCTAGCAGCAACCAACAAAATTGAAGAGAATCTCCTTGGGGGGTTGTGTTACTATGTTAGCCAGGTCTCTTGGCCACCCTTTGAAAAAGGATGATGCCCTTCCTATTGTGGCATATATTGACCTGAAGCTCTTGAAAAATTTTAAAGTGCTAGTTGAGGATGCCACGATGGACCATGGTATCAAACTCACTAATAGGGAGGAATACATGGATAAGATGACAAGAAGTCTTAGCAATCCTCCACATGCTCTAACCCAGGGATAAGTGACCTTAACTTTTGAATAGTATGCTGAGCTGACTGCTAGGATAAATGCTTTGACTGCAAACCAATATTAGTTTAAACAAGTGCAACACCAAATTTTCCTTACTCTCACCACTATGGCATCAAGGCCAGATGCTCTTTTCCCACCACCTATAATGCCTCCTCCACAACCATCTCCACATCAAGATTGATTGCAAGAAGTCATTTACCCTAATTTATTTTTATGTTTCTTATTTTTAACTTGCTGAGGATAGCAAGTTTTTAAAGTGTGAGGTAGGGGAGTACATATTTTTTTAGGATTGAAGAACATTATATTTTTTTTGGTGATTGTTAAAGTTGATGCTGATTTTATGAAAATTTGATATTGACTTTTTGCTAAAGATTATTTTGTGAAGATTTTTATGCATATTTTGTTGAAGAAGAAGAATTGTTCAAAATACTTAAACATTGTGAAGTTTTTGAACCACAAAACCTTTTATTTTTATGTTTCTAGTTTTAAAGTTGTGTTAAGTTACATTTTTAAGTAGTATTAATTATTTTGGATTGTTTTAGTCAAACTATTTAGTTTTATTGCAATTTTTAGTTTATTATATTTTAAGTAGTTTGTGGTAGTTTAAGTAGTTATTTTAGTTTACATTTACTTACTACTTTATTTTTGTTTTTATTTTGGGCTATAGTAGTTTTTTTAATCTTTAGTCTGTTGGTTGTTTCAATTACCTGTTAGTTTTGAAGTTTTGAATAATGTGTTTGTGTTTGTCAAGTTGTTGTTATCTGTTGCATTTTAGTCTGAGTTTGCCCAAGTTTGTCTTGAATGAATAAGTTTGAACTCGGGCTTGAGAACTATTTGTTTGGAGAGTTAAGGTAGTAAGAGAGTGGTTATATGCCTTTGCGAGAATTTTCTTTCGATTAGTCTTAACTAATCATATATGGCTCGATTTATGTTTTTTTATACACGTTAGGCTATTATTTTTGTGAAAATTTTTAAAAAATTATTGTGTGACAGCGATAGGGTGAAGAAATTCAAAGATAAGCTAGAACCTTCCTCATCACCCTCCGAAACAATTATTTGACTTAGGTAGAATGAGGATATAACCTAGGCAACCTTTCTTTGGCAGCCACTTTGAAATAACTTTTATCCTATTTTATGTTTATTGTTACCATTGCTAGCCTCTTTGAGCTTAATTGGTATGCTAAAAGTGTACTATTTTACTTTTTTCTTGATTGCACTCATTAATTTAAAAATATAACTTAAATGCCATTTATCTTCCCTATTTTAGAATTAGCCACTCTAGGTTGGACATTATTGTGCATTTTGAGTACTGGAATTATTTGTGCTTTATTAGTAAGGGTGTTAAAATTTGATGGAAAAAAATTGAGGTAGTGTGAGTTAAGACTTTTAAATCTCAAGACTTTACTAATTTGGAAGATCAAGTGTATTGGTGCCCCTTTTGTTCAATAAATTAAAAAAACAAATAAATAAATAGAACCAAGTAAAATAAAGGTTATGCTATAGAAATTTCATTTAAAGCTTAGTATTGCAAGAAATAAGTGTAGGGTACCTAACATTTAAGATGAAGTATTACTTGTTGAGCTAGTTCAAAAGATAGAAAATTCTTAGCTCATTATTCCTTTGCATTTGTGAGTTTAGTATGTCTTTTGAGATTCATCTGTTAGTATTAATAGCAAAGGCATAAACTTTGGCAGAAGTTATGGATTTGCAGAAAGTTGGGTGTTATTTGTGGTAGTGTGACTAATTCTATTTTGTTAACTTTTTCTCTTCTTGGAGCCAATACCTTAACCTTCCATTTCAACCTTAATGTAAGCCTTAGTGATCCTATTTTTGCTTTGAGTTGTTTAGTCAAGATGACCCTTGTGGTTCTGGTGCTAAAGAAGAGGTCTATGGCTATCCCGAGTTTCAAATATGAAACTATCTTGCAAAACGTTTTCATATTTTTCATTTTACTCCATTGCTGGAATTCATTAGTGGGTTTTAGTTTTAAGAAATTGATGAACTTTTTTTTTTTTTGCCTAGCACATACCCATAAGAAATTGTTCGATATAGATTCATTTGAGTCTTTTTGGTTAAATTTTTCATTTGATTGTCTTCTGCTAAGTGTTACTCTGGCTCTTCTGAATTTTCTTATTCCAACTCAGAGTTCGAATTTTTAAGATTGTGATGATTCATTTGCTTAAGGGCAAGCAAAGTCTAAGTGTGGGGTAGTTGATAACTTCAATTCAGTGTCAAGTTTTTAGTCAATTTTAGTGTAGTTTTAAGTGTCTTTTCATTGTCTTTTGCTTTGTTTTTCTTGAATTTAATAAATTATATCTAAATTTAGTAAATCTTATCTTTTGTGTGCTTTAGAGGACTTTTAATGGGTTTTTGTGCTTAAATGTAGTTTTTGCAGGTACCTCACAATTAGCAAGTTCTGAGTGTAGACCATGACCTGGTGCTTCATGATAAAATGCATTATTTCAGTTATGTCATGGTCAGCAAAAAATTTAACACTTACTGTAACTTATTCATTTTTTTAGTCTAGAGCTGAAGAGAATACCTTACGATCAACAGTAATTTTGTAATGACTTTGAGGTATGCACACCTTAATCCAGAATGTAAAGGAAGTGTATGTCACGGTTAGCAAAAAAATGGTGTTAACCGTGAGATCTGCATTTCTCAATCCAGAAGTGAATTGAGAAGTATGTCACGGTCAGTAGGAAAAGAGTACTGATCGTGACCTATCTCAGTCTAGAGGCAGTTTTTCAGCTTGTCATGGTTAGCAGAAATTTACTACTGATTATGACCTTTTCGAGGCTATTTAAACCAGATTTTTCTATTTGGATGAGAGATGAATTTTCCTTTAGATCTAGGGTTTTCTCTTGCTTTTTTTCTTTCATTTCTTCATCCTTATACACTTATATTTAGATTTATACTTGAAAATACCTAGATTTAAACACAAATACAGAGATTAAACTCAAAAACATAGATTAGATTTTGGCTTTTCTTCTCAGAGCTAACATCTCATTAGAGATTTGGAGAACAAAGCTTAGGATTTAGCTGGGTTTCTTCCTCACATGAATGTTTGGGTTTTTTCTATCCTCTTTTCTTTTTTTTTTTTTTAATTTTGTAATGAATAGTAAGTAGTAGATACTTGTTTGCGGGATCTTTGAATCCACAAATATCTAATGTAAATATTGAACAATTTTGAGTTTATTTATATATGAATGGTTCATTTTACTGTTGCTTTATTGATATTTATTGGGCTTTGATGTTTTGAGTGATTTATCTAAGTTGGATGAATGATTTTATCATGTTATCTTGTTTGGATGAATTATTTGAATTTTAGAGCACAATGAATGTTATCTTACTCTGTTTTTCTACTGCATTTGTTGTAACTTGAGATTGTTCCAAAATGGAACTCAATGGGTTGTAGAATTTATGGTATTAGAACTAGAGTTAGGAGTAAAATGGATGGGTGTTGGGTTGTTTGGCTCCGAAATGGAAAAGAAAACCATACATAGGATGTTAGACCCATACACAGGCTAGTCATAGGGCTTGCTTTAGATTGGGACATCTTATGTTTAGAATAGCTTGCTTCGAAATGGGATGTTTTGGTTAAAAGGGTTATCCAGGATTCATATGTAATTTTAGGTTTATTAAACTCACATTTGAGTATAGGGAGGATGAGTGAACCTGAGCAACATTTTTAATATATAAATTTTCATCTTATTAATTTCTTAATTTCTTAATCCATAGAAAATTACTAAAAGTTTATTTTTAGTTAAATTCTGAATTTACACTTTAGTTGTTTATTTTCTTCATTTTAATAGTTGACAATATAACACACAAAAAATTTTGGAATTCTTTTTCTTACATTTGATTTTTATTACTTCATCTACAATCTATTAGGTACGATATTCGCGGATCTTAAATGGAGAACCATATATTACTTGTCGATTCAGTACATTTGCTAAGGTCACATCAATTAGCATGATACTTTAACTGTGTTTATGTAATGTATGTTGTGATCATGGATTGTGAGTTGATATTGGAAATGCTTGGATTGTTACTATAGTAATGGAGGTAGAGGATGATTATTCGGAGGTAATTAGACACTTTGAAGGTTTGGGTAGCATTATTTTATAGCCGCTATGCTGCCCAAATTTTTACTGAATGAATAGTGGCAAATCAATGTGAAACCATAATCGAAAATTAGGCAACATGTTTAAAGTGTTTAACTACCATCATAAGAGTAAAGAGTACTGAATAGATTAAGATAACCATGTGATATTAAAAATATCAATACATCGATGTTCGAACCTATATTTAGGCATAGGGTGTCGTATTTAGTGGTATTAGAGTAGGTTTAGGCGGTCCTAAGTTTGGAATATACGTATAAGTACGGTGAATGATTGAAGTATTATATGCACATGCCATACATGGAATAAAATGCATTTGGGATTAAACTTTCCTTGTCCCCTTGTATATTTTGAGAAGTAGATATGGCCACATGCACATATAACACCATTAGTTATATCTATAAATAGATCTAGTCAAATTTTCATTTTAGGTAAATTTCAATGACGAATTTTTAATTAGTGGGGGAGAAATTTAACGCCCTAAAAATTATGATCTATATGAATATTACTTTCCTAAATGTGAATAATAACTTTAGGATTGCATTTGATTTGAGTATATAAGCATTAATACAATAGATTTTATACGAATTTTAGAGCTAAACATGCACGAGTTAGAAAATTTTTTAAGATGGGTGACCTATCGGAAAGTTTGATATTTAACCATTATATGGGATAATGTGAGTTAAATGGAGTCTAATGGTCTAGTTTGAGAAGAAATTGAGGTTAGATAAGTCCCTAAAATAGACAATGAAGAATTTTCCCGATATCGTTACCCAGGTTGATCATAAGTTTGATCGGACTCAAAAATACTCTACAAACCTTCAAAAATTATTCCTATTAGATAAACCTATTCCAAATAGTTGAAATGAATTTTTGGAAGTGAAAAATAATTTTCTGACAGCTTTAAATTTTTAGGTTCTTGACAGGTGAGTTTTTCTGCCGAAGCTGGAACTATATTGAAATGATGTCAGAATGATATGAAATTTTACATACATCGTCCTGTATATGTTTTTTCACTTGGAAAAATTTTAGAGAATTCTAATGCGAGGAACATCAAAATCTAAAAATGATAAAAAAAATAGAGGTTAAATTAGTTCCTAGGGTTAAATGCCGCTTTTTACTTGTTTAAGGGCACATATGTCATAAGATATGAGTCATAATCACGTGCACCCATTAGTTGTGAATGAAAAATTGTACAAATTAATGTGAGCATAACAAGTGGCTTAAAAATAAGCCATTAGATCAAATACGAAATGAATGAATCATATCCCTTAATTTGGTGAATTAAAGGACAAATTAGAGAGATGTAGAAATCTCCCCAAATCTTTTCAAAATGAAGAAATTCTCCCCCTTCTTTTCCACAAAAATTGTAGCCATCATTCTTTCTCCCTTCCACCATTTCTTTTCTTCCTCTTTATAATTCCCACCATACTTCAAGCTTCAATCTCATCTAGATATAATTGAAATTATCCTCTTTAACATAGCAACAAGATTGAAGCAAAAGGAAGCTTAGAAAGTGTGGAATTTTGGTGAAAAAAAGTTAATCTAAATTGGTAAATTTATGAGTTTTATCGAAACTAATTAATGGTTTTGGTATATAATTGTTTATGAGTATTTATATATTGAAATTGATGACAAAAACTCACAATTTATTCCTCACATAATTCGACTTAAAGATAAATTTCAAGGTGAGGAAAAGAACTAGGAAGTAAAAGGCAAGACAAAGGAATAATATATGATTTCAAGCCATTTTGAGGTTAGTGGATACAAACTTACACTAAATTTCATTTGTTTCCTTTGAATTTTACCTAAATTTGCATTATGTAACTATGGAATCTTAGGTACAATTGTGAAATAATTTGAGATATACTAATAAAATGATGAATTAACATGTAAGGAACAAAAATTAATGAAGAAAACAACCAAAATATGGAAGAACCGAAGGTGGCGGAATGGTACATTTTGGGTTGCTATGTGATATTTGAATAATTAATGGAAGATTTGGCATAAATTAGACATTATGAAGATAAAGGAACCTAGTATGAGTAATTAAAACCTTAAATTACATGTGTACATAATGTGAATAACTTGGACATGGTGGTGTACACTTATGTATTAAATGGTTATAGATATAATTTGAATGTGTACTTTTATGAAGGAACTATTATGCAGGAATCTGGAAAACTTCATCAACCTGGATGAGATGGGATTTGACTCAACTGGATCATTATTATTCTGCTAGTCCAGAACGACCCAACGGGGTTGGGTTTATAAGTCCCATTGTCAAATAATTAAGCATGCCTGAAAAAATTTCGTAGCTGCTTTTGTGACACTGTGGTGCCTTCTATAATGGTGTTACAACACCTCTTGAATGATAATTTATGAGGTTGAAACCTCTTCTGTTTAATACTCATAAAGAGTATCTTCTGTTATAAATCTATTATGCATTTTTTTTTTTATAGATAATAGTGGGCTACAAGCCAGTTCCTGTGAAAAGGCATTAGTTGAGTCCGCTTATTTTAAATCAATTAACAGTATGTTGTACTACTAATGGGAACCCCTAGGCTAGGTTGCAACTCATGTAATACTTTTATTCATTTATGTATGTAATTATCTATTTTATTATTATCACTTCTAACAGTTATATGTACTTATTTGCTTGTGTACATATATTGCAGTACAACAAGTTTTGGAAGTCAGAACAACCACATTAGATCAAATTACTTTGCACTGTCATCCAACGTAGCGTTAAATTGATGTCTTACTTTTTGGATGTTGTATCTATTACTTAAGTAAAAATTTTGTATGAACCTTGCCTTACTATGTTGTAATTGAATTTTGTATATACAAATATACATTTTTCATTTATTCTAATTTTATGAATATGTATCTTGAGCTAATTATACTTCAGTCTTCTCCCTTACTTGTTAGATGAAGTTAGTTATTTTAATTATTAATTCTCCATTCGTTAGCATCTCATGCTCTCCTTGGGGGTGTATGGGTGTTACGATAATTATATCCTTGTATATTTTTTATTTCTTCCATTTATAAGATTATGTATTATATTTCATTTTATTAGCTATAAATATAATTAATTTTTCCATTATATCTAATTTATTTAATATTTTTCTTTCTAAGCTTTCGGATTCTAATTCACTAAATATTTTATATTTTACAAATTCTGATTGATTTAAACTCTCTATTTGAAGTAATAATTTTTTTATGTTTTTCGCATTTAGACCTAATTGTATTATTATATTGTGCATAATTCTTCTACTATATCATATTTGTAGTTTTTATGTTTTCTAATTGCTTTATCAACTCTATATTTTCCTTGATTAATTTATCTATCATAATTATTTTCATATTATGGATATTTTAATAGGTTTGACTGAATTTGGACTAAATTGAAAATTTTTTTATTATTCTAAATACTAAAATGTATTAAAAATATGATTTTAATTTTGATCGAAAGTATTTACATTAAGTTCAAAATTTAAGAGTATGTTTGCTTTCTTTTTCTTTTTTAAACAATCTTTAAAGGTATTTTTGCTCCTCTCCTTAATAAATATTATATATTGTCTAATTATCGACCTTAAATATGTCAGCATGTAGCATAGTGTTCCAAAAAGTAAAAGAAAAAGGAAAAATTAAAATGCCAAAAATGCCCCTTTAAGCAATCCACAATCCCGTGACCCACAATCCCCTGACTTCTTCCTCAAGAAGAGAACAGCTTCTTCTTTATCAAATTGCAGGAAATCCTTTAATTCACAAACACACAGAGCATAACAACACACATCAACAAAGATGGAGTGCACATTTGGACTAGTAGGCAACGGCTTCGCGATCCTAGTGGCGGATACATCGGCCATCCATAGCATCCTTGTACACAAGTCCAACGAAGATAAGATCATGATCGTAGACTCCCACAAGCTTGTGGCCGCTAGCGGCGAGCCCGGGGACAGGTCTGCCCATCATCATTATTGTACCCCCTCATGATTACGGATTTGAAATTTTTGAGTTTGGTTGCAGAGTTCAATTTACGGAGTACATACAGAAGAACGTGGCGTTGTATCAGTTTCGCAATGGTATTCCTTTGACTACTGCTGCTGCTGCAAACTTCACTCGAGGGGAGTTGGCTACTGCATTGAGAAAGGTAATTTTGGTTTATCTTTATTTTGCATTGTAGATTTGGGTAATTAGGGTTTGTTTATTATGCATTGAGGAGCATGTTTCTTTTGTTTCGAAATTTTCTGCTTGGCAAGGTGCTAGGATTTTTAATTCGTTTATGCAGCTATTGAATTGATGGATGTTATGTGTTAGATTGATTGCTTGTTGCTTGGTGCTGTGAATAAATTAGTGTTACTGGCGTGAATATCTTGTTAATTTATCTCATTTGTGTGTTCTCGATTTAATTGCCCAAAATGGATTAAAGTACTCAGTGGTTGGCAACTGTTGCTAAAATGTAAGAAAAAAAACCTTCAGAATTGACATACTAATATGCCAAGATTGGGTAACGGAGATGAGAACTAATGTTAGTTGTAATGTTGCTTTGAACATATTGGCTTGCTCATTATTGATTATTTATATGATGCTAGCAATTGGTTATATTATTAGTTTCATTAGTTATATCCACTTTCACCAATTAATACATAGATGCCCCATCTGGGTCAATACATTTTATCTTGTCCCTTGTAAAGAATGGCTACTATTACCAAAATATAATAGTCTAACTAACTTGACAGGTTTATCAGCTCTAATCAAAGGAGGAACCAAATATTATAAACCAGCAGAGTTATTATATTTGTAAACAGTTTAGTATAATATAAAATTATTTTCAAAAGCCTCATTGATAAGTTTAATCTTGCGGGTCTATACTTTATGATTGATTACTTCTTTAGGTGAAACAATAATATAAAGCTACTATCTAAATCTTTAAATACTATAAGATTGAAAGATCATTTTTTTTTTTGTATGATATTTGAATAATTTGCATCATAATGTAGATTATATAAAACTATAAGGTAGCACCAATGTTTGAGTGCTGCCCCCCAACCCTACTGAACTGAGTTCCAAGAAACAAAAAGGGGGATCTAAAAAGAAGAAACAAAATATAGACAAAGTACAGAGAGGTACTGCTCATCTGTACTGGTAGCATGGGTTTTATATAGCTTTAGCTTCTTTATTTACATAGTTATTTGTGGGGGATGGGCCTTTCTGCCTTCTGCACTCAACAAAAACCACAAAAGCTGCTAGCAGATACGCAGTATTAACTGTCTTCCAATATATATCTATCAAGTATTTGCACAAGTTAAATTCATTTTCTTTGATCGTAAAATTCTAATGAATATTTTTCAGAATCCATACTTTGTGAATATCCTTCTAGCTGGCTACGACAAAGAGACTGGCCCTTCGCTCTACTACATAGACTATATTGCTACCCTTCACAAGGTTGATAAGGGGGCATTTGGCTACGGATCCTATTTTTCTCTCGCCATGATGGACAGGCACTACCGTAGTGGAATGTCAGTAGAAGAAGCAATGGATTTGGTTGATAAGTGTATAATGGAGATCCGTTCCAGGTTGTCTGTGGCACCACCTAACTTTGTGATAAAGATTGTGGACAAAGATGGAGCAAGGGAGTATGCCTGGCGTGAATCTGTCAAGGATTCTGCAGCAGCCTGAGTTTTTCTGCATCGGATGTGCTTGCTCTCTATATTTTATTTTTAATTTGAGGATTGTATTTGATTGCTCAGAACTAGTTTCAATTACTGGCTTTTTTACTTTGGTTTTAGTATTTGCCATTTTCTCGACAACTTATAATTTAAAATCTTGAGGGAGCTTCAGGTTGCCCTTTCATCCATCTAAGATCATCCATAGCAATCACCATTAAATCTTGAAGTAGTATTGTTCCGAAATATATATTGCTATTATGGAGATCTTACCAAAAAGGCATTGGCTTCACTATTATTATTTTCTGGAAACAATATTTTTGATGGTGGATCACTAGGCTGATATATATATATATATATATATATATATATATATATATATATATATATATATATATATATATATATAAAGGTACAACAAATTTCTCAAAGTAAGTTCACCATTTGTCTTCTTTTTTTGTATTGTATTTTGAAAAATGTCATATGGTTTATTCTTATTTTTATTTATACATTTTCATATTTAATTTTTTTTTTTTACAATCAGCGGCGATTTTCTTATAGACTCATATTAATTAAACAGATATAATGTGTAATTCTTACAATTTATTTAGAAATTTTTTTTTGGATAATTTAAATTTTTTTCACATTACAATTTCTTTGATGTTGGATTAATATTATTATGTTGTCGATTGGTTGTTTTCAATAAAAGAGCATCAAATTTTGCATGTAATGGATTAATGATTTAGTATACTATATATATATATATATATATATATATTTCTTATATGAATACACTATGTACCGTGTATGTATACATTGTACATCTTGTATATACTGTTTGTAAAAGATATACTATCTGTGTATACATTGTATACAGTGTGTGTATATATTGTATACCTTATATTTCTTATATGCATGTATACCCTGCATGTATTGTATTTTATGTATGTATACACTGTATACCATGTATTCTCTGTAGGTATGTCCTGTATACACTGTATTAAAGTAGTACATAACTAATTTTCAATGAAGAGAAGAAATCTAAGAAGCTTCAACAACATATAGCTAAAATAATAATAATTATTATTAATAACATCAAATATCAATTAGAAATCAATTGTAAAATGATTGCATGTTTGTAATTGTTAGAATCAAAGATGGATTGGAGAAGAAATAAAAACAAAACCTACTTAGTCTCCCTAGAAATCGATGATATGATATGGAATGGACAAGAAATCCTAGATGGATTTAGATCTTAAACTAAACGATTCGCAATTTAGGAATTTCTTGAATTAAGTTAGTAGAATGATAGATTTGGAGATGGAATGGTAGAATTATAAAATTGCAAAAATAGAGCTGAATTGAAAGAGTTTTTTATTTGAAAAGAAATCGGTTCAAGTTGGAATTGGTAAGTAGAAGGTGGACCATTTTTTAAAGAGAAAATTTAGGAAATAACAATTATGAAAAATAAAATTTGAAAAAATGGAACTTATGAAAGCTAAAAATAGGGCTGGGTGGGGGCCAAACATGATTTTTTTAAATGGTATTTATGTAGAAATCCCTAGATTATTTCATTATATTGGACCAAAGCCTAAGCTAGTAATTACACAAAAACTATAAATTGAAATACTCTGATATTTTCATATATAATACTTCGATCCCACAAGTGGCAGTACCAATGAAAATCTAACATGTAATTCTTTAGTAGCCAAAAACGAACCTCTCCTCACTCTAGTGTCTATAAGTAGAATAGATTTCCCCACTCTTTTGTTTCTCTGCTTTTTATGTCTTTTTCTTTTTCTATCAATCTGGATTGTACTTGGTTCTACTCTCAATTCTATTCATTTTAACTCTTTTTCATTCTCCTTTATATTTTATTGAATTTTTTGTTCATATATATATATATATATATGTCAGAATACAATCTTATGAGCTTAAAATTTTGTAATTAAAGGTATTTCTTAACAATCTGGTCAATCAAGTATGCCAACATATAACTGAGGCGACATATTAATCTTAACAAAACTCCATTATTAATCATGTATATCAACATAACCAAATGATATAGACCAAGTATGGACGTGTAGAATGGAAATTATATACAATTGTACTTGGTTTTATGCCGAATCCCATATTGGTATCCGGCTTATTCTCGAAAGTTCATTTTAGAATCCGAGATCAGATGAAGGTTTATTTAACTTGTGAAGGCTGATCGCTTCACAATAGATAAGGATTCAACCTAATCTGCCATGCTTCGAACCTCAAAAAGGTATGAGATAGCATATTAGGATACTCCTATTCCATTATAGACGATCAACCTACAAGGACATCTGTTGGGAACCACAAGTTAGGTATCATGGAATTACCACCCAATAAAGTATTGGAAAATAAGTTCTAACCTTATGAGATAAAAATCAGAGATAGTTCTGGACCTTACTCTTATTCATAAATTTGGTTAGCATTATATAAATGATTTTGAATGATTAATTTACTTTATCTCTTTTATCATATGAGTTATCATGCTAAAAAAACATAAAAGGTGCACTCTAGTATGTTGAAAAACTGTAAATCATGTTATATTGAAAGCAACAAATGCATGGCATAGAAAGCAGTAAATGCATGGCTTAGAAAATGATAAAAATTATGACAAATAAATATATCATACATAAAATGAGTAGTTTATTTATAATGTTTATTTTGATGGGAACATTGATCCCTGCATGTACATTTATAAAAAAAGAAAAATTTTTAGCGTATTTTTAGGAGTAAAAATGAGGATATTCGACCCCTTGCGGCTTGAAAAGAATTGTGTTGATTAATTTAATATAGAAGAATCTTTTGCATTTATGAAGAAATATCTTTACTTTTTACATGTTATTTTATGGATGGAAAAAAATGGGACATTGGTCTCCTTTCATGGAAAAATCTCACTCAAACTTATATAAAATAATTTGGTGAGTTTTTAAGTTAGCGTTTGAAAAATCATTTATTATTACAAACTAATTGCAAAATAAAATAAAAAGACAAAATTAAATAACAAATTTACAAATGATCATGACTCATTTTTCATAGCCTTTAAATGGATCCACCTGCCATGTGCATGTGTGCAAGATGAAAAAGATGATAGATATAAGGGTTAGTAGTAAATAAATAAATGATTGTGTGTGTATATATAAATGCGGATATATATATATATATATATATATATATATATATATATATATATATATATTCAGAAATATAATATAATATAAAAGAAAATAAATGTAAATAAATAAATAAGAAGTACGAATAAATAAATATGTGTATATATATACACGTTTGTATATATATAAGACTAATATATTTATTTACTATAAAAAATTAAATACTAAAAAATTAAATACTAAAAATTATTGAAATGAAAATAAATAAATAAATATATATATATATATATATATATATATATATATATATATATATATATATGCATGCACGGGTGCGCATATATATAATTGTACACTTATGTAATAAAACAAAATAAAAAATGAAATAAAATGAAGTGTAAAGAAAGTAAATATATGCATATAATAATAATAAAATTATAATATTTATAGTAATATATATACAATAATAGTAATAATTATAACTACAATTATAATTTAAAAACAACAACAACAAAAACAACAACAACAACAACAACAACTAATAATAATAATAATAATAATAATAATAATAATAATAATAATAATAATAATAAAATAATAAAATAAAAGGAATATAAGGGAAAAGATGGAAAACATGCAAAGTTGGCTAATTGAACAGTTGCATGCAAAAGGATGGGTGTGAGAACAAGGAGTAGTTGGCAGCAATGGCAATTCAAAGATTGGAAGGCTTTTAGCAACGGGAGAAAACAAAAAAGGTTTAATTCTTAGAATGATATTTTTATTTAAAATATCTTGCCTTTTTCATTTTATTTCTTCACGATCACTTGTGTTCTCTTTTTGATTAAGTAATTGCAATATAAGTTAAGGTGAATAGTTTTTTAGTGAAAGTTGTCTTTAATATTAATTTTTACCTATCCTGATTAGTTGCTTTTATTTAAGCTTTTAATTGTTTGCCTTAATTTTTTTTCTGGTTATTTAGAATTTTGTCTTTAGTTTAGTTAAACCTTTATCATTGCAAACTTGGGATTTCTCTTCTCTCTCACACACAAGTTCATTCTAAAAATCTAAAATCGTTCACACTTGCACAAGTTTCCCTTGGATTCGATATTCAAGATCTTAATCTTATTTCCTTATATTACTAGCCGATCTAGTACACTTGCCAGACACTGGTCAAATTTTTGGTGCCATTGCCGAGGGATACATTAGCATTTGTTTACTTGTTTTAGATTTTTAAATTTGATTTTGTATGTTTCTTTTCTTCTCTTCTCTATTTCTATTTAGTTTATTCTTTTATTTTTGTAGGTGTCAATAGTTTATGATAAGAAATAGGCCAATTTTGCCAATTGACCCTAAAATTGAAAGGACGTATCATATATTTAGATGATTATGAGCCAACTTGAATCCAGAAGATTAGGGGGTACATTAGGACCCACCTCGCAATGAAAATGATCCACCTCTTATTGATGATCCACCACTAATGATAGAAAGATAAGGTATAAATAATCAAATTCAAGGGAACGGGTTTAGACCTCGAGCCATTAGAGATTATGCTATCACTAAGTGGAATAAATAACATAGAACCATTAGGATACCTCATAACCAACCCTTTGAGATAAAACCCGCTACCATCACCATGGTACAAAAAAAATCAATTTTTGGGTTCGAAGATAGATGATCCAGCTCAACACTTGGATATATTCTTAAAAATTAGTGACATCGTGCAAATCCCAAATATGTCAACAGATGCCATTAGACTTAAGTTATTCCCTTTTACCCTCATTGGTAAGGCAAGTGATTGGTTGCATATTCTACCAAATCAATCCATTCAATCATGTCCATAAATGTAAGATAAATTCTTATGTTGATTCTTTCCACCTACCAAAAAAGCCCTTATTAGGAAGAACATTAATGATTTCTAGCAGTTTTATAAGGAACCATTCCAAAAGGCTTGGAAAAAATTTAGGAGACTCTTAAAAAGTTGTCCACACTATGAATTTGTTGTTTATCAACTAATGTCTATCTTTTATCCAAATGTGAGTTTTGGTGTTTTTCAAGGCTTATTTAAAGGAAAAAAAAGAAGTTAATTGAAGAAAGGAGGAAAATTGGAGTAATTATGCAAAAAAAGAGGAAGAATTTTGTGTTCAAGTGAGAATATCGCTCAGCAGAGTGACCAAAGCACTCTCCCAACAAAAATTCAAAATATTAGTAGTATTTTATAGGCTTTTGATTGATTAGAACAAGGAAAAAAATTGGCATTTCAAATACGTAAATGGTATGTTATTTGATGATTCTATTAGTCAATTGGTGAATTGTTATTTTTGTCTATTTTGATTTGATCAATGTGATTTATCTCCACTGATCATGAAGGCACTCATAGCCATTGGCTATATTCAAATGATGAGAGTGCAGGAGGCTAGTAAATCTATTTGCCTAGAAGGTATGTTACTTTTGGTTAACTGTAAGACAATGAAGACATTGTTGATGGATGAATTTCTTTCTTGGATATAAGTGTGAATTTATGGAGCTGCACTAGTCACATGAATCTCCTAGATTAGCATCTTTTTTTGCTCAATCTTGAATCTATAAGTTATGGTTATTATTTCATATTGGAGCAGGCAAGGATCAATCCAAAACTAGGACCGATAAAAGTGCAGCTTTTTTGGTATATTACAACATTTTTGTTTAACTTTTAGATGTTATAACTATTTCTATATTAAGACTTAATTTTCAAGTTCTAGTGCTACTTATTATAAATTTTATTTACTGAATGCTTCAATAAGTTCATTACTTGTCTCTATTAGCAAACTTTTTGATATATTAGGTCTGATGGAGCTCTTGTTTGAATTTATTTTCGGAGGGTTCAACTCTAACTTGTAGCATGGCCTTGCTTCATTTTAATGAAATAATTGTGACAAGTGCCAATTTGTTTATCGATGCTTGGAGCATTCTGTGACATTTTTACTATAGCAATTGAAGATATTTGATTTTCATCTAGTGACCTGAACTGACCTATTAGATATTGCAGCTTCCATAGCTCTCCAGTTGATCTCATAGCTACTTTCAGTTTCTTGAGTTTAATCGATAAGTAAAATAGGTAAGCAATATTATTTTATTTGGTTGTCATTCGTTCGAATCCTCACCTTGCAAAATATTTTTGGCTTTTTTTAATATTTTAATATTTTATCTAGATTTAAATGGGTCAACATCCATTCAATAATACTCTACATATTTAAAATTGTGTAATTTGGAATAATATTCGTTCGAATGACCCAAGCACTCCAGTTTTATGTAGTCTTGAAACGCGTTTTTCGTTTGCATGTCCTAAACGACAATGCCAGAAGTAGGTAGGGTTCAATTCGTTTGACTTAACCCTCTTCGTATTAATGTTGTATATGGACTCTTTGTTTTGTAGATCAAGGATATAAAGGCCATTTTGCAACATGGCATTGCCATAAGAAATACCTTGGCGACAAATATGAGCATTGCCATTTTTAATAACAAAATCAAATTCATCATTATCCAAACATGAAACTGAAATAATGTTTCTGCTCATAGCAGGCACATAATAACAATTATTCAAAAATATACAAAGTCCGAAAGGTAAAGTGAGGTGATAGTCGCCTATCTCCATGGCAGCAACTCGTGCTCCATTCCCCACACGGAGGTCCACTTCATTCTTCCCAAGTAACCACCTTTTTCTTAGCCCCTGCACATTTGAACAAATGTGAGAACCACAACCGGTATCCAATACCCAAGTGGTAGAAATAGAAAGGTTAATCTCAACAAAAGAGATACCAGAACTGGACGCCTAGGCTCTATTCTTCTTTTGTTCTTCCTTGAAGAGAGCGCAATTCTTCCTCTAATGCCCTATCTTGTTGCAATGGAAGCAAGTGCTCTCACTCTCTTTGAGTTTCTGCGCCTTGGGCTTGGATTGGGCCTGAGGTGCACTCCCACTTAACTCAAACCGAGCCAAGTCATTCTTGGGTTTTGTCTTTCCCTTTCCCTTTCCCTTAGCGGGTCCCTTCTTAATGCCCCCTTGAACCATCAATACGGGATTGGTCTTTCGAATGTTCTCTTTAGCATTCTTAAGCATCCTATGAAGCTCAGTGACTGACTTGTTCATTACATGCATGTTATAATTCATCACGAATGGATCATAATCATCAGTCAATGATCCTAAGATCAAGTCAGTGGCTAATTCCTTCGGCACTAGTACCTCAAGCTTCTCAAGAGTATCAAGATACCCTTTCATCTTGAGTACATGGGTACTAACAGGAGTACCCACAGCCATCTTACAAGAAATTAAGGTCTTTGTTGTCACGAACCTCTCGTGACGAGCTTGCTCTTGGAACATCTCCTTGAGGTGCACCATGATCGCATAAGCCTCTTGGTCCATAAATTGCTTTTGCAATTCAGGCACCATAGTGGCCAGCATCAGACAGGTCACATCATTGGAGTCACTCTTCTTGGTCTCAAAAGTTTCCTTTTGAACCGCAGAGGCGTTACTGCCAGGTTCTTCAGGCAAGGGTGCATCCAAAACATACGACTTTTTTTCTTGCTTAAGAACTATTCTTAAGTTTCGAGACCAGTCTATGAAATTGGAGCCATTCAATTTGTCCTTTTCAAGGACCGATCGTAATGAGAAATTGTTGTTTGAAGATGCCATTTTCAATCTACAATAAAATTTAGCAAGATTAAATGAGGTCTTATTCATAATCCCACAAACCAAATTAATATCCCCTTAAATAATCCGCGTTAGTGATTTTAATGTGGGCCAAGATCCACTTTTCACAACAACTTATTAGTCAAGCTAAGCTTGTACACCTAATAAGTTAAGTTACTTAGGTAGGAAAACTCCAATCATGTCTCGTACATGACTCTTGGATCAAATGGTTTAACATCTTAAGATGTTATAGCACAAACCCATTTATTAGTTACCTAGGTCCGGGCATCCCTTTCCATGTTAAGTCCAACCTACATTCACAATCCATGCCTCACAAAGATAATCGAGCACATCTAGGACTCCTAGTCTATGTGACCGATGATCGATGCCTTGACATGTTTCGAATTAGGAAGGCAACTTTGTGACTTACTATTTTTTTAGGGATTCATTTTATTACGGCTTACATGGCACACGCTTTGTAATCCATACATAGCATGCATATATATAATTGCATAAAGTAAAGCGTGACAAACATGGGCCCAAAAACCTACAACTAAGATTCTATACTATTACATAAGAATCTTCGAGTTGGGCTTCTCCACTCCGGTGGGCTTCGTCTTGATTTACAAAGTCTTCAAATAAATTCTATTCTAAGAAATAAATGAAACTTTTACAATAAAATATAATGGCACGTAGGCCATATTTAATTATAAAAACCCAGGGCCCATGAATGCACCATGCATATCCATTCATCACACCAAACAAGCAAATAAATATACATAGCATTCATGGATCAAACAAAGTCCAATTTTAATTAATTTAGCCAAGCCCATTTATGGAAATTGTGTACTTGAACCTTTAAGAGAAGACCCCATGACGGGCCTGGGCCAAAGCCCAATGGACTAAATCCTCTTATTGAATAAGTTCTCTTAAAAGCCCAAAACACAAACTAGTTAGATTTGTGCTATAAATCAACTCTAGTATAATTTTCAATTTTGCCATTTTTAATTTTATGTCATACAACCCATAAACATTAAAAATACATATAATATGTTCTAACATGAATTAAAAATATAAAATCATGAAGAACACATATATAGTACACGGCATTCATGCAAAAACAACAAAACAACAAAAACTAGTTGTTTAATGCTTATGTAATGCCATAAAATGCACAAACATTTAAATCAATTTTATGAGTCATTTAATAATTTAAATAAGTCCATAAATATTGATTTAATATTCTGTACCAATCTGATCTAAATGTTTTTTTACCATTTTAATCAAAACAAAACAAACAATGTTGATTAAACATGTAACAAACACAAACTAGTCATAGTTTTAAGTGATTTTAAAATTAATCAATTAAATTGTCATGGACCAGAATTAAAACCAAATTTAAAATATGTCCAGACCTGATAATTAATCTTTAAATATCACTTACAAACATTCCAAAATCGTTTTTACATTTAATATTGAAAACTAGTTGTTAAACTAACAATTAACATGCCAACTAGCACCTAGTTTTAATATTAACATGTACCATCAGGTATTATTAATTAAATCCGACCATTAACAGCTCCTAGAACATCTTAGGACAGTATATTAACATGTCATATTAATTATAATACCTATCTAATCAATTAAAATCGTTTTTACACCAAAACAATGCAAAAAACTAAAAACAGAAAATTTCAGATTTGCATGTTTTCATAATGACGATTTTTAATTAATTTTTCATGCATCTAAAGCACTAAAATAAGCATGTTTAGGCTCTGATACCACTGATGGAATATGATATGGTATGAACATGGCAATCACGCTGCAGAAAAATAACAAAAACGATCATACATGCTAAATAATTCCATGACAAGAATCGAAACATGCAATTTTAGGGTTTTAAAACTTACAACTTTGGATGCCTTTTAAAACTTGAGTTTGGTGATGACCAGCAACCGAGATGACTTTATCCACCTTAGATCTTGATCACCAATGCCAAGGAACAGCCTTTTACGCCACTCCCTCTATTCTCACATACACAATTGCACCGACGGCTTAAAATAGAGGTTGCTAGCTCTCTTTTAATGTATTATGTAATGGCTATGGTTTGAAGCTACAAAATTTGATTTTGTACTTCTCTTAGGTTGCTATTACTACCCAAGATCACAAGAGAATAAGGAACTATCCTTTCTCCTTGTGAAAATTGGCTAAAAGAAATTCTTGAGAGAGAGAGAGAGTTTCACGCAAAAACCATAGAAGAAAATTAGGGTTTTGTGTTTTCTCTCTCATTCAATATATATCCTTTTATTTTTTTAAGTGATAAATCTAAAATCAAATACTTAAAGATAATTAATTTTAGCCTTTATCACTTCTTTAAAATAAGAGATATATATTGATTTAAATTCTTTTGAATTAATCCAAGATTAAAACATAAGACATATTAACCAAATAAATCACTTAATAAATAAAAAGCATGTGCCGAAATTCCTTTGATTTTTCTCTAGGAATTTCGGCCACCAATATTCATAATTAAGAGATTTAATTTGATCATAAGTCTTTTAGGCTTTAATACTCAATTAATTAAATTAATACAAGTCATTTAATTAATTGAAATTAAACCTTGTGGGCTGAATTTTTTCTCTCTCATGGGCCAAGGTCCAATAGCAATCTAAAACCCATCACACACATTAATTTGACTTTAATTAAAAGTCCAAATTAATGCCCAATACTTTAATTAAATATTTTAAACCCAATGCTCTGTGTGTGATCCTATAGGTCCATTTAATGTTGGCAATGAATTAATAAATTAATTCAAAGGCTATATATATTCTCTAGCAAGATATTATAGTATTTCAAATTAAATGAAAATGCATATGGCATTTAGTGACCTAATGCAATTTTGCATAGTCCATTTCCCATAAATATCAGAATTAATATAAGGCATGGAACTAGTCATCCTTATATATATTAATTCCTTTCTTGATCTTCCAGTGACACTGAACTCTCAGATAAACAATGATTACTCATTATTTCATCTCGGTATGGCCATACACTTCTCAGTTCACTGATCAAATGGCCGATGATATTTTTCTCTCTTATCGAGAGGGGTAATCCCTTCACTTCTCTCATGCTCTCTAACATGAATCAATGCATACCCAAGCATACCCGTACTTGTCACTCTGTTATGAGCACGTTAGGTGTATGTCAAAGCACACATTAATTCATAAGGAGTTTCATAGAGATTTTAGGTCTAAGAACTCCGATACAAAACTTGCATATGAGAAACACTTATGACTTGTACCATGTAGTGTTCTCATGAGTGGATCGAATCCAGATACCATGTTCTTTAACATGTATCTATGATCTCTGATTGACACTCTTGTCCTAATGATCCGTAAGACAGAACTCATAATATCAGAGAGAGCATACTAGTCTTAATTCATTGTTATTCCCATAACAATGACTGACTAGGGATATTTAGAATGATGTCTCATTTGTTTCAAGGTCTTACAACCATGTGCCTCACACATGATAACTTAAAATGAAACAACATTCTTGGATAGTTCTATCAATTGATATGCACAGGAATACAATGGATAAAACAAATGCCTCATTTTATTAATTAAAGTGTTTTACTACAATGCATTGGGGCTAGGGCTTACACTAACACCTAGCATCTACCTTCTTGAAGGATTCTGCTTCTACTTATTTGGTGAAGTAATCTATGGTAACTATAATGAACATGTGCACATTCAAAGCTAGCGAATGGATCATACATATGATGTCTATATCCCATACGATGAATTGCCAATGAGATGTTGTAAGGACCCAAAATAGGCCTTTGTAGAATTCAAGGGCATTATAATGTTGTTAATCTCTTATCAAGCTTAATTAGATGAATTATTACAAGTTAAGACCTAGTGGATTAATGGTCTTATGTGATAAAGGGTAAAATAGTTATTTTACCATGTGAGTATTTGGATCAAAAATATAGTCAAGTGATTAATTGAGATATAAGTGGGATTTTGTGGGTTAATTACAAAAAAAGAAAAGAATGTTGGGGTCTTATTAAAGGAAATAAAGTTAGAATGGGTTACAATTGAAAGAAAGGAAATAAGTTGTGGGTCATTATTTAAAGGAAGCATATGTGGGGTCAATTTAAAAAAGAGAAGAGTTAAGTGAGGGGTTAATTAAAGAAAAAATATATAAGTGGGGTTGATTTTATTAGAGAAGGAATTAAATGGGGTTAATATATGAAATGCAAATAATTAGAGGAGCTAGAGACACTTTTTCCACCAACTTTAATTTCTTATTGGTTTCATGCAAGAGAGAGAAATATGAGAGGGTGAATATTAATGGAGGTTTGGATGGCAAAAGGAGAGGAAATGCGGATTTTCTTTATCTCTCTCACCTCTTATGTTTCTCTCAAAAAGTTCTGCATTTTATCTTCTTATACTCTCAAGATTCTTATTACATGTGGTAGAGATTAAGGTTTTGAAGTGGGATTTATGAAGGTAAAGTATCCCTTTCAACTTTATCTTTTTTTATTGGGTTAAAAAGTTTTATTTAAAGACATTTATGGAATTTATGGATGAATGCTTTTTGTGAAGAAGAAAAAGAGTAGAAATAGAGAGGAAAATAGGAGATTTTGAAGAAGTTTAGAGTACATATCAAGTTTGGAAACTTCTTTTTCTTGTTGCATGTGATTGTATACCTTGTTATATTGATATAGTGTGTAATGGCCAATTTTTGAGAAGGTGCTCATGGAAATTAAAGGTAAGTGAAAGAAAGATTGAATAATTGTTGAAATTGTATTAGTTCATCTTGAACCCATTTCTATATTTTGTGAATATCTTGAGTTTTATAACACCAAATTGGGTAATTCTAATTTTTCTTTTCATATAAGACATAGAATTTGTAGATGAGACCTTAGATTGATTATGCCTATAATTGTTCTTAATTTTATCTTGAAGTTTAAAGTGAGTTACTGTCTAGTTTTAAGAAGCAGGTTGCTATATTTTTTATACAATTTTTATAGAGAACTCTAAACTTTTTGAGGAAAAATTCTAAATAAAAAAGACTAATTGGAGCACAATTTTTGTGAAGAAAACTTGTTTTAATTTTATACCTATTTTTTTATGGATTTTCTAAGTGGTGAATAAAACTAGTTTGATATTGTAAACTGCTACCTAGTATCAATGAACATGTTATAATAATTATGGGCATTATAGCATAGTAAAACATGTTTAATGATCTAAGATAAGGTTATATAGCTAAGTATAGGTTAAGGGTATTATAGATGTAAGGTTGCATATGATACCATATAAAATGGTATATTATTTAGTGTATATTTTATTTAATTTAGGTATTAAGTATGTTAATTATTTATGTTTCATATTTTTTTTTTGTTTAGTTTATGTGTTTGTTTGCATTTTAGGTAAATTTGGGTCAAAAAGGAAGAAGTAATGATTGAGGAGGGTAGTGCACGACTCATGAAGCATTGCACGAGTATTACAAAAGGCAAGGCTGCATGAGTAGTGATACAGGTGCACGAGTCATGCAAACGTTCATGAGTCACACACAAGGTTCAATAGTCATGCAAAAGTTCACGAGTCACGCAAAAGTTCATGACTCATGCAAATGACACAACTTTTCAACATGCCTTTTCTCAACCAACAAGTGTTTCCAACAGGCCTTTTCATGACAACTTTTTGTCTTCATACCTAATCGAAAGAGGCATGATTATAGAGCTATTCTCTCTATAAATAACGATCCAAGATGCTTGAAAATGGATCAATTTGTTTTTAGTTTTTGTAGAGATATACAATTTGTTTTTGGATAAATATTTTTACTTAGTTTTTATTAGATGATGACAAAGGAACAAAGCCAAAAGAACAAGAGATAAGTTTCTTTCTCTTGTTTGTCTTTAATTGAAGTATATATTTTGGCTAGTTTTCTTTATACATTATAAATATGCAATAGTATTTATTTAAGATATGATTATTATTATTATTATTATTATGAATGAAATATGATTTAAATCCATTTATGTGCATTGATTTGTTATTTATGCTTGATCACCATATTTGGCATGTTAGTCAATTTATTCACAACAAGAGTTGGAATTCTTTGATGGAAAAATAAATGAATTTACTTAAAGTTTTGAATTCACTTAGAGATAAGGAATTCTCTTTGAGGGATCAAAGAATTGGCATAGAGCTTCACAAATTTTGTTTATCTCTATAATGACACGAGAGTGTGCATAGACTCTAAATGAAAATAGATTTACTAACAACGAGAGTGGCCTTAAAGAATCTTGGCTAAATTCTCTAGTCACTTTATTTGTACAATTACTTGCACTTGTTCTTAATTGAATTACTCCTTTTATTTATAATGTATATTCATACCATCATTTAAGTCATCTTGTAATCAAATTTGATTTAATATATGCAAAGTAGTTTAGATATTTAGTTAAATACATAATCTTCATTTTATTCATTACCTATCCATCTACTCTTTATGGTTTCAATACAAAATTTACCCTGTTCACTTTAGAACGATATCCTACTCATCCTATACACAGTCTAGTGAGACCAATGGTTAAAATAAATCCCCATTAGATTTTGGCGCCGTTGCCGGGGAACGGTTTAAATTAATTTTTATTGATTAAAACAAAGTAGTAGTTGTTTTAGGATTGTATGTTATTAGTTAGTTATTTATTTTTGCATATGAATCCCTATTTTTCATTTTATTCTTTGTAAAAACATCATAATTTATGGTTTGATAACTTGGATATTATGATCCTAGACTAATTAAAATTTCTTTTGATTTTGTTCAGGGAACTTAGGAGAAAACAAGAAGAACTTAGATTGATATTAGAAGAAGTACAAAGGGCTAAATTGGAGAAAGATTAAAATATTAAAAATATGAAAGCTTTTTCTTTCTTTGTTATGTGGTATTCTCTCCTCCGCCTACACCATAATTATCAGGGGATATTTCTATCTTTGTTCTTTATTTTACCTTTTTCCTTTCATTTCTTCACATTGAGGACAATGTTTGTTCTAAGTGGGGGGGAATATGTTTTTCTGTTGCATGATTATTTGTATTTTATATGTTAGTTTCATGTGTATTTGTGTGTATTTGTTTTCAACTAAACTTTTTAGTGATTTTTATTATAAAGCATTGTTCACTTTGTATATTATATAGGTTGTTTTGTTAAGTCATTTTCCTTTTATGCTCATTTTATTAGTCTTTCAAAGCTTTTAGCATGTGTTTTACATTTTTCAAGTTATCTCTTTTTACTTATTTCACCATTTTAGGTTATTTAGTCTTTTTACTAACTATGCTTTAAGGTTAGGAATTGCTCATTTACTTTAAGATTTTTGGGTTTTAGTTGCCTCATGGAAACTATAGCCATAATACATACCCTTAGGCCTTTCAATAATGGATGAGGACTAGTGGAAATAAGAAAAAATCTTCAAATGGAAAAAAATGAAAAAAACTAGAAAGAAAACAAAGCAAGATGTATATCCAAAATTTCAATAAAGTATGGATGGAGCGTAAAACACACCCAATACTACATTCTCTTGCTATTTTAAATTCATGGGATAAAGTCTAAAGTATACCCATGTTTAGTGGAAAAGTGAAAAAAAGAAAAGAAAAAAATAAAGTCTAAAAATGCCATGAGATTGGATTAAGGGTATGTGTGCTTATAATTGTCCTAAAAAGGCAACCAACAACCTTAGAATCTTAAAGTTTATGATAAATATTCTTCTTTCAAGCATGTTTAGTTTTGAGACTCTATACTCTTGATGCTGGAATTAGTAAACTTAGGTGACTTGTTAAAGTTAGAATACATGCTTTAAGAATTGATTCACTGGCATTTTGAGTCTTTAAGGTCTTTGATTTCTTTCCAATCCTATCACATATGCATAATGAACACTTCTCTTAGTTTTACTTGGTGTTAAATTTTCTCAGTCTTTTCTCTTGCTTAAGGGCAAACAAGGTTTAAGTGTGAAGGAATTTGATACAATATAAAATGGTATATTAATTAGTGTATATTTTCTTTAACTTTGGTAGTTAAGTATGTTAAATTATTTATATTTCATATGTTTTTTTGTTTAGTTTATGTGTTTGTTTGCATTTTAGGTAAATTTGGGTCAAAAAGGAAGAAGGAACGATTGAGGATGGTAGTGCATGACTCGTGAAGCATTGCACGAGTATTATAGAAGGAAAAGCTATATAAGTAGTGATACAGGTTCACGAGTCACACAAAAGTTCATGAGTCATGCACAAGGTTCACGAGTAATGCAAAAGTTCATGAGTCATGCAAAAGTTCACAAGTCAAAACTAAGTTCACGACTCATGCAAATAACATAACTTTTCAACATGCCTTTTCTCAACCAAAAAGTGTTTCCATTAGGCCTTTTCATGGCAACTTTTCATCTTCACACCTAATTGGAAGAGGCATGATTATAGAGCTATTCTTTCTATAAATAGGGATCCAAGATGCTTTAAAAGGGATCAATCAGTTTTTAGTTTTTGTAGAGATATACAATTTGTTTTTGGATAAACATTTTTAATTAGTTTTTATTAGATGATGACAAAGGAACAAAGCCAAAAGAACAGGAGACAATTTTTTTTCACATTGAGGACAATGTTTGTTCCAAGTGTGGGGGAATATGTCTTTGTGTTGCATGATTGTTTACGTTTTATATGTTAGTTGCATGTGTGTTTGTGTGTACTTGTTTTCAACTAGACTTTTTAGTGATTTTTATAATAAAGCATTGTTAACTTTGTATATTATATAGGTTGTTTTGTTAAGTTATTTGCCTTTTATGCTCATTTTATTAGTCTTTCAAAGCTTTTAGAATGTGTTGAACATTTTTCAAGTTATCTTTTTTACTCCTTTCACCATTTTAGGTTATTTAGTCTTTTTACTAACTATGCTTTAAGGTTAGGAATTGCTCATTTAGTTTAAGATTTTTGGGTTTTAGTTGCCTCATGGAAGCTATAGCCATAATACTTACCCTTATACCTTTCAATAATTGTGAGGACTAGTGGAAATAAGAAAAAAAATGAAAATGGAAAAAAATGAAAAATGGAAAAAAATGAAAAAATAAAGTCTAAAAATGCTATGAGATTGCATTAAGGGTAAGTGTGCTTAAAATTGTCCTAAAAAGGCAACCGATAACCTTATAATCTTAAAGTTTATGATAAATATTCTTCTTTCAAGCATGTTTAGTTTTGAGACTCTATACTCTTGATGTTGGAATTAGTAAAGTTAGGTGACTTGTTAAATTTAGAATACATGCTTTAAGAATTGATTCACTGGTATTTTAAGCCTTTAAGGTATTTGATTTCTTTTCAATCCTATCACACATGCATAATGAACAATTCTCTTAGTTTTACTTGGCATTAAATTTTCTCATTCTTTTCTCTTGCTTGAGGGCAAGCAAGGTTTAAGTGTGGGAGAATTTGATACCATATAAAATGGTATATTATTTAGTGTATATTTTCTTTAATTTAGGTAGTTAAGTATGCTAAATTATTTATCTTTCATATGTTTTTTTTGTTTAGTTTATATGTGTTTTTACATTTTAGGAAAATTTGGGTCAAAAAGGAAAAAAGGAACAATTGAGAATGGTAGTGCATGACTCGTAAAGCATTGCTCGAGTATTATAGAAGGCAAGGCTGCATAAGCAGTGATATAGGTTCACGAGTCACAAAAAAATTCATGAATCACGCACAAGGTTCACGAGTCATGCAAAAGTTCATGAGTCATGCAAAAGTTCACGACTCACGCAAATGACACAACTTTTCAACATGTCTTTTCTCAACCAACAAATGTTTCTATCAGGCCTTTTCATGAAAACTTTTCATCTTCACACCTAATCGAAAGAGGCACGATTATAGAGCTATTCCCTTTATAAATAGGGATCCAAGATGTTGAAAAAGGGATCAATTAGTTTTTAGTTTTTGTAGAGATATACAATTTGTTTTTGGATAAACATTTTTACTTAGTTTTTATTACATGATGCCAAAGGAACAAAGCCAAAAGAACAAGAGATAAGTTTCTTTCTCTTGTTTGTCATTAATTCAAGTATATATTTTGGCTAGTTTCCATCGTACATTACAAATATGCTGTAAGGCCCCTAACATGACCCTAATTTAATTTTGCATATTTGTATGATTAAGTTAAGGGGATAAATTAGCATGCTATTATGTTAATTGCATGAAAATAAAATAAAAGAATATGGTTTAATAGTATTTGAGGGTGTAATTGAAGTAAAAGATATTAATTTGGGGTTAATTTGTAATTGTGGCATTTTGGTGGCCAATTGTGAATAAAAGCATTTAATTCAAGGTTAATTTGAAAGAATGATTAAATTGATAGGTTGAATTAAAAAGAAGAGTTAGTGGAGGGGTTAAAGTCATTCATGCAAAGATTTGCTAGGTTTTCATGTGACATGCAAAATGATGAGGGAGTTAAAGGGAGATTTTGCCACTTATATAAATAGAAGGAAGTTAGTGGAATTTGGAGGTGTCAAGAAATTGTGAAGGAATCGGCAATTGAAGAGTAAAACCAAAAAATAGATCACCTTCTTCTTCCTTCTTATTTCTAATGTTTTATCTCAAATGCATTTAGGATGATGTTTGTTGATTAAGCAAGGGTATAATGCAGTAAATTAAGGTAATCAAACTCTTAATTTAACCCTCCATCATCTTTATCTTCTTCTTCTTTTTCAAGTTAACTTAGAACAATGTATTTTCTGGAAATTTAAATGATGATGGTGATGGAATTTGTGAAGGAGAAGAGGAAGGAAGAAGGAACAAAGGAAAAGGAATTGATAGAGGTTGAAGACATTGGGTTTATCAGCCAAGGTATGGGAATTTAGGCTGTTCATATTGCATGTGAAGTTGATTTCTGGAATTGAGTAGGATTTACAGAACTTAATTTACGTTTTTCTGGAATTTTAACAATGTGAGGTTGAAGAAGAAGACTATTTCTTGCCGAGTCGTGAATGACTTCACGAGTCGTGAACATTAGTCCGACTCGTGAAGCTCTTCACGAGTCATGAAGTGCAGTTTTTCTTCTCCACTCGTGAAGCTCTTTACGAGTCGTGAAGTACAGATCTTCTTCTTCACTCGTGAGCTTCTTCACGAGTCGTGAGATTTGCCTTATTTGCTTCACTCGTGAAGCCTTTCACTAGTCGAACTCCCCTTCACGACTGAATGACCTATCTGGAATGTTTTGCTCATAAGTTGAGCTATAGAACAGAAAATTGAATGATTCTTTTTGCATTGAAAATTAGACTTCCATACCTATATTTCATATGAAGAAACCTAAGTTTAAATCTGTCTCTAAGTACATGTAATCTAGGGTTGAATCCAGACTTGTTTTAGACTGCTCTATATAACAAAAATTGCAATATTGTGCAAATCATTGCTACACTTGATTATATGATCTTTAAATTGATTGAGACAGATAGTTGCTTATGTGATAGTAAAGTTAATTGAATAAGGCATGTAAATGACTATCAATGCAGGATGTATATGGATACAGGTGCATTCAACCGTGTATATGAATAATGACTATTGGTGAAATATCTAACCTATACATGTAATTAGTCTTGTATATGATAGTCATATGCCAAATTGATATATATACACATGTAAATCCTATGACATGAAAGTGCACATATTGACATGTACCTATGCTATAAAATAGGAACTATAATAGTATGACTTTGGCATGTGTATATGCCCATATGAAAACATGTTGATATGTTGTATATCACATGACCTGTATGGTGATAAACGTATATATATGTGTTGGAAACATGCTCATAAGAATAAATCAACTATATGCGAATGTACCCACAGGTATGTACATTTATGATTATGTATATGAGAATATGAGCATGTAATTGCCTTATGAGATAGAAGATGAATTAGCATGACTATGAACATGTGAAACGCTTAATGAGACCATGATCAAGTATATGATATGATGATTATATGTCATGCCTATATGTTATGATGCAAATTATATAGTCATAAGTTTTGAATAAGCCAAATGTATATCTTGGCATGTGAAATGTGCATATATCTGATTATGCACCAGAGAATTCATAGTTTTATAAGACTATGTATATGTGTACAACATTATACCATGAATACAGTATCAATATGTGAATTGAACACGAATATAGTTCTGCCTGCGATAGAGTTTTAGATGTGGATAGATAAGCGCCTATAGGGAAATTGCAGCTGCCATAGTTTGGCCCGATTGGGTCCATAGTATATATATGATCCCGTTTGGATCATGATCAGCCCCGTTTGGGTTGAGAGGCGACCCCGTTTGGGTATGCTTGACCGGTCCATAGTATAGTTTGGCCCCGTTTGGGTCTATAGATTTGATATCTTCGGATATCCTTCTTTGATACCGATGTGTATCCATAGTTCCCGTTATCCACCGATAAAGCTAAGGCAGGCTAAACGTTATTCATAGTAATGATAAAGAAATTAAACAGTTAAAGTGATTTGACTAAAGATTGATATTGTGGATTATAATGTTGTTTTACCACAGGAATTATGTTTTATTTGAATATGTTTACATGGGAAATTACTGTCTATATGAATTATGAATATGAGAATATTTGTTACTCTTTGGGTACAATGTTATGCACATGAGAATATGCTTTATGCTTTAAAGTATATGTTATTGTTGCCATGCTATGTTGGACATGTTGTTTATAGTATATGTATATATTGTATATGTATGTTTTGATGACCTATGTGAGTGGTCATCCATCTGTAGATATTCCCCACTAAGCTTTATAGCTTAGCACGGGTTATTTATCCGTGTAGGTACATATAGCAAGAGTTTTGTTGAGGGACGTTCTCTGCATCAGGAAGGGCCAACCATCGACTTATAACCTTGATGTAGGATATTTTGTAATACAATTATCATATGTTTTGTATATGGGCCAGTTATCTTATGATATGTATAAAACCTATGTGGAATATTGTAACTCATTAGTAGTAAAGCTAAGACAGATGTGTGTGCATGTGATATGCATAAAGTAATCTTCATATAGTTTAGTATGCATGATAATAGGTATAAAAAGGAATAACATGAATAGACTTGTAGCACGAATATAAGCACATGAAATCATATGGCATGATTAATGGCTAAATGATGATTAATGAACATGTAGTATAAGCATGATTAATAGTATTCATGATACATGTTTAATGGGGTTTTTGCATAGGGGGTGCTATAATTTGTGGTATCAGAGCCCTAGGTTTAGCCTTTTCTGGGTAAAAATGAACCTAGGATTCTATAGTATGATATAGTGTTTTATTGGCCTGATGCAGAAGTCCCTGTTTTTCTTATATATTAAAGATGGAGAACTCTAGAGATACTCTTGAGGAATCAGCTGAAAGTAACAGGCCGGTTAGAACTAATCCTTCCAATATTTGACCTTCATCCTCCAATCCAAATGAGGTCCCAACAGCCGTCCCTACAGAAGCATTGTTAAAAATATCACAGGATATGGCTCAAGTTCTTCAAAGAATGACAGCACCCAAAGCTCCAATTTCTGAAATTAGAAAGCATGGTGCTGAAGAATTTTTAGGCACTAATTTGGAACAATCTGAAGAAGCTGAATTTTGGCTGGAAAGGCTAGAGAGAATTTTTGACGAAATCGGTTGTCCAGTGAGTCATAAAGCATCTTGTGCTGTGTCTCTGTTACAGGGTGCAACTTATGACTGGTGGAAGTTGGTATTGAAGCAACCTCAGTTACCAGATCCCCTTACATGGGAATTTTTCACAGCTGAATTCAAGAAAAAGTATGTTACTGAGGAGTATAAGCAAGAGAAGTTAAAGCAATTCCTTCACTTGAAACAGAGAGTTATGTCTGTGGCTGAGTATGAGAAAGAATTCAGTCACCTGTGCAAATATGCTCCTAATGAGATGTTAACTGATGCTTTTAAATGTAGACAGTTTGAAGATGGATTGAATGATCGTATCCGAGAAAAGTTGATTGGGTCTACATCTTTGCAAGTGGTTAACTTCACTCAACTGGTTACAGCAGCCTTGCGAGTTGAAAAGAATGAAATGGCAAAAAGGGAGAGAGAACAGAGAAGAGGTGGGTCCAAGGGTGGATCTTTTACAGGAAAGTGAGCTAGAGGAGCACAAGGAAATCAGCCAGCTGAATCTGGCTATAGTTATGCAAAAAGGGATAGGAGACAAGAATCTTCTGCAATGTCTAAACAGGGAAAACAAGCTTCAGGGAATCAGAGTGGGGGGTAACCTATAGTGTGTCCCCATTATTCTAGGAAACATTGGGGTAGTTGCAGGAAATTGTCTGGGGCATGTTTCAAATGTGGTGGTACCGATCACTTCATGGCAAGTTGTCCATCAAAGAGGGTGTTAGTGTAAGCCCTAGCCCCAATACATTGTAACGAAACACTTGAAATTAATAAAATGAGGCATTTGTTTTATCCTTTGTATTCCTGTGCATATCAATTGATAAAACTATCCAAGAGTGTTGTTTCGGTTTAAGTTATCATGTGTGAGGCACATGGATTGTAAGACCTTGAAACAAATGAGACATCATTCTAAATATCCCTAGTCAGTCATTGTTATGGGAATAACAAATGAATTAAGACTAGTATGCTCTCTCTGATCTTATGAGTTCTGTCTTACGGATCATTAGGACAAGAGTGTCAATCAGAGATCATAGATACATGTTAAAGAACATGGTATCTGGATTCGATCCGCTCATGAGAACACTACATGGTACAAGTCATAAGTGTTTCTCATATGCAAGTTTTGTATTGGAGTTCTTAGACCTGAAATCTCTATGAAACTCTTTATGAATTACTATGTACTTTGACATACACCTAACGTGCTCGTAACAGAGTGACAAGTACGGGTATGATTGGGTATGCACTGATTCATGTTAGAGAGCATGAGAGAAGTGAAGGGATTACCCCTCTCGATAAGAGAGAAAATATCACCGGCCACTTGATCAGTGAACTGAGAAGTGTATGGCCATACCGAGATGAAATAATGAGTAATCATTATTTATCTGAGAGTTCAGTGTCACTGGAATATCAAGAAAGGAATTAATATATATAAGGATGACTAGTTCCATGCCTTATATTAATTCTGATATTTAAGGGTAAGGGACTATGCAAAATTGCATTAGGTCACCAAATGCCATATGCATTTTCATTTAATTTGGAATGCTATAATATCTTGCTAGAGAATATATATAGCCTTTGAATTAATTTATTAATTCATTGCCAACATTAAATGGACCTATAGGATCGCACACACAGCATTGGGCTTAAAATATTTAAATTAAGTATTGGACATTAATTTGGGCTTTTAATTAAAGTCAAATTAATGTATGTAATGGGTTATAAAATTGCTATTGGGCTTTGGTCCATGAGAGAGAAAAATTCAGCCCACAAGGTTTAATTTCAATTAATTAATTATGTTACATTAATTAAGTTAATTGAGTATTAAAGTCTAAAGGAATTTAAATTAAATTAAATCACTTATTTATTTAATGAAGTAGCCGAAATTCCAAGAGATAATTCAAGGAATTTCGGCACATGGCATTTATTTAAATTAAGTGATTTCATTTATTTAAATGTCTTATGTTTTATTTCAAATTTGAATTTAAATTCAAAGGAGTTTAATTCAAAATATATTACTTATCTTTAGGAAGTGATAGAGTTTGAATTAATTATCTTAGGATAGTTGAATTCAGATTAATGACTTGCCAAAGGATAAGCATATATATTAAAAGAAATAAAACCCTAAACCTAAAAAAAAATTTTTGGTGGCATGAATAATAACTCGTGAATAGTGACTCTCTCTCTCTTAATTCTTTTGTTCAATTTTTCACAAGGAGAAAGGATTGTTCCTCATTCTCTTGTGTTATTGAGCAGTAATAGCAATCTAAAGAAGTACAAAATCAAGTTTTGTAGCTTCAAACTATAACCCTTACACAATACCGAAAAAGAGATCTAGCAATCTCAATTTTAAGCCGTCGGTGCAAGTGTGTGTGTGAGAATAGAGGGAGTGGCGTAAAAGGCTGTTCCTTGGCATTGGTGATTGAGAACTAAGGAGGATAAAGGCATCTTAGTTGCTGGACATCACAAAATCAAAGAATAAAGGCATCATCTATTGTAAGTTTAAAAACCCTAAAATTGCATGTTTTCGTTCCTAGTTTTGAATATGTATGGTATGCATGATAAATTTTTTGTTTTTCCGCTGTGCTATCATGATTATCATACCATGTCATATTCCTTCAGTGGTATCAGAGCCTAGACATGCTTATTTTAGTGCTTTAGATGCATGAAAAAATTAATTAAAAATCGTTATTTTGAAAACATGCAAATCTGAAATTTTCTGTTTTGAGTTTTTTGCATTGTTTTGGTGTAAAAACGATTTTAATTGATTAGATAGGTATTATAATTAATATGACATGTTAATATACTGTCCTAAGATGTTATTAGGTCTGGTAATGGTCGGATTTAATTACTTATACCTGATCGTACATGTTAATTATGAAACTAGGTGCTAGTTGGCATGTAAATTGCTAGTTTAATAACTAGTTTTCAAAATTAAATGTAAAAATGTTTTTGGCATGTTTGTAAGTGATATTTAAAGATTAATTATCAGGTCTGGACATTTTTTAAAATTGGTTTTAATTCTGGTCCATGACAATTTAATTGATTAATTTTAAAATCACTTAAAACTATGACTAGTTTGTGTTTGTTACATGTTTAATCAAGATTGTTTGTTTTGTTTTGATTAAAATGGTAAAAACACATTTAGATCAGATTTGTACAGAATATTAAATCAATATTTATGGACTTATTTAGAATATTAAATGACTCATTAAATTGATTTAAATGTTTGTGCATTTCATGTCATTACATAAGCAATAAACAACTAGTTTTGTTGTTTGTTTGTTTTTGCATGAATGCCGTGTGTTATTATATGTGTTCTTCATGATTTTATTTTTAATTCATGTTAGCACATATTATATGTATTTTTAATGTTTATGGGCTGTATGACATAAAATTAAAAATGGCAAAATTGGAAATTATACTAGAGTTGATTTATGGCACAAATCTAACTAGTTTGTGTTTTGGGCTTTTAAGAGAACTTATTCAATAAGAGGATTTAGTCCATTGGGCTTCAGCCCAGGCCCATCACGGGGTCATCTCTTAAAGGTTCAAGTACACAATTTCCATTAATGGGCTTGGCTAAATTAATTAAAATTGGACTTTGTTTGATCCATGAATGCTATGTATATTTATTTGCTTGTTTGGTGTGATGAATGGATATGCACGGTGCATTCATGGGCCCTGGGTTTTTGTAATTAAATATGGCCTGCGTGCCATTATATTTTATTGTAAAAGTTTCATTTATTTCTTAGAATAGAATTTATTTGAAGACTTTGTAAATCAAGACGAAGCCCACCGGAGTGGAGAAGCCCAACTCGAAGATTCTTATGTAATAGTATAGAATCTTAGTTGTAGGTTTTTGGGCCCATGTTTGTCACGCTTTACTTTATGCAATTATATATATATGCATGCTATGTATGGATGACAAAGCGTATGCCATGTAAGCCGTAATAAAATGAATCCCTAAAAATAATAAGTCACAAAGTTGCCTTCCTAATTCGAAACATGTCAAGGCATCGATCATCGGTCACGTAGACTAGGAGTCCTAGATGCGCCCGATTATCTTTGTGAGGCATGGGTTGTGAATGTAGGTTGGACTTAACATGGAAAGGGATGCCCGGACCTAGGCAACCAATAAATGGGTTGTGTTATAACATCTTAAGATGTTAGCCCATTTGATCCAAGAGTCATGTACGAGACATGATTGGAGTTTTCCTACCTAAGTAACTTAACTTATTAGGTGTACAGGCTCAGCTTGACTAATAATTTGTTGTGAAAAGTGGATCTTGGCCCACATTAAATCACTAACGCGAATTATTTAAGGGGATATTAATTCGGTTTGTGGGATCATTAATAAGACCTCATTTAATCTTGCTAAATTTTATTGTAGATTGAAAATGGCATCTTCAAATAACAATTTCTCATTGCGATCGGTCCTTGAAAAGGACAAATTGAATGGCACCAATTTCATAGACTGGTCTCGAAACTTAAGAATAGTTCTTAAGCAAGAGAAAAAGTCGTATGTTTTGGATGCACCCTTGCCTGAAGAACCAGGAAGGAACGCCTCTGCGGTTCAAAAGGAAACTTTTGAGACCAAGAAGAGTGACTCCAATGATGTGACCTGTCTGATGCTCGCCACTATGGTGCCTGAATTGCAAAAGCAATTTATGGACCAAGAGGCTTATGCGATCATGGTGCACCTCAAGGAGATGTTCCAAGAGCAAGCTCGTCACGAGAGGTTCGTGACAACAAAGGCATTAATTTCTTGCAAGATGGCTGAGGGTACACCTGTTAGTACCCATGTACTCAAGATGAAAGGGTATCTTGATACTCTTGAGAAGCTTGAGGTACTAGTACCAAAGGAATTGGCCACTGACTTGATCTTAGGATCATTGCCTGCTGCTTATGATCCATTTGTGATTAATTATAACATGCATGCAATGAACAAGTCAGTCACTGAGCTTCATGGGATGCTTAAGAATGCTGAAGAGAACATTCGAAAGACCAATCCCGTTCTAATGGTTCAAAAGGGAATTAAGAAGGGACCCGCTAAGGGAAAGGGAAAGGCAAAACCCAAGTCAAGTGGGAGTGCACCTCAGGCCCAATCCAAGCCCAAGGCGCCAAAACTCAAAGAGAGTGAGAGCACTTGCTTCCATTGCAACAAGATAGGGCATTGGAGGAAGAATTGCGCTCTCTTCAAGGAAGAACAAAAGAAGAATGGAGCCAAGGCGTCCAGTTCTGGTATTTTTGTTGTTGAAATTAACCTTTCTATTTCTACCACTTGGGTATTGGATACCGGTTGTGGTTCTCACATTTGTTCAAATGTGCAGGGGCTAAGAAATAGGCGGTTACTTGGGAAGAATGAAGTGGACCTCCGTGTGGGGAATGGAGCACGAGTTGCTGCCATGGAGATAGGCGACTATCACCTCACTTTACCTTCCGGACTTTGTATTGTTTTGAATAATTGTTATTATGTGCCTGCTATGAGCAGAAACATTATTTCAATTTCATGTTTGGATAATGATGAATTTGATTTTGTTATTAAAAATGGCAATGCTCATATTCGTCGCCAAGGCATTTCTTATGGCAATGCCATGTTGCAAAATGGCCTTTATATCCTTGATTTACAAAACAAAGAGTCGATATACAACATTAATACAAAGAGGGTTAAATCAAACGAATTGAACCCTACTTACTTTTGGCATTGTCGTTTAGGACATGCAAACGAAAAACGCATTTCAAGACTCCACAAAACTGGAGTGCTTGGGTCATTTGACTTAGAGTCTTATGACACATGCGAGCCATGTTTGCATGGAAAAATGACCAAGAGTCCTTTTAACAAGAAAGGTGAAAGGACTAATGGCTTATTGGAACTAATACATACCGATGTATGTGGACCATTAAGTACACAAGCTAGAAGTGGTTTTAGCTACTTTGTGACTTTCACAGATGACTTCAGTAGATATGGCTATGTCTATCTAATGAAGTACAAGTCTGAAACTTTTGAGAAATTCAAGGAGTTTAAGAACGAAGTAGAAAACCAACTTGGCAAAAGTATAAAAGCCATTCGATCAGATCGAGGTGGCGAATACTTAAGCCAAGAGTTTGATGATCATCTAAAAGAGTGTGGTATTATTTCACAGCTCACTCCTCCTGGAACACCGCAATGGAATGGTGTGTCCGAAAGGAGAAATCGAACTCTGTTGGACATGGTTCGATCTATGATGAGTCAAGCTAATCTTCCTATCTCTTTTTGGGGTTATGCATTAGAAACTGCTGCGTTTCTATTGAACCGTACTCCAACTAAAGCAGTTGAGAAGACACCATACGAGGTATGGACTGGGAAAGAACCTAATATGTCTTTTCTCAAGATTTGGGGCTGTGAAGCACATGTTAAAAAATTAACATCTGACAAACTAGAGTCCAAATCGACTGTCTGCTTGTTTATGGGCTATCCCAAAGAAACAAAGGGATACTACTTTTACTCACAAGCCGAGAACAAAGTATTTGTTGCTCGCAAGGCTGTTTTCTTGGAAAAGGAGTTCCTTCTCAAGAAAGACAGTGGGAGTAAAGTAGAACTTGGAGAAATTCAAGTGCCACAAGCTCCTATAGAGGATGAGTTGGAAATGGGATCAAGTTCACAACCAATTATGGAACAAGAACCCATTACACAAGTACCTAGAAGGTCTGGTAGGGTACGTCAGGAGATTGAGAGATATGGATTTCTAATCACTGACAGTGACACTATTGAGTTAGTAGATCGTGAGGATCCTACTACCTATCGAGAAGCTATTGAAAGCCCAGACTCGGATAATTGGCAAGAAGCCATGAAATCCGAGATGCAATCAATGTACGATAACCAGGTTTGGACCTTGGTTGATCCACCGGAAGGTGCTAAGGTAATTGAATGCAAGTGGCTATTCAAACTAAAAGCTGATAAGACCTACAAAGGTAGACTAGTAGCAAAAGGTTTTCGACAAACTCATGGTATAGACTATGACGAGACCTTTTCGCCTGTAGTCATGCTCAAGTCCATTAGGATCTTGCTTGCCATAGCTGCATATCATGATTATGAGATATGGCAAATGGATGTCAAAACTGCTTTCCTCAACGGAAATTTACTTGAGGATGTGTATATGACACAGCCTGAAGGTTTTGTCAATCCCAAGCATCCTAAGAAGGTTTGCAAGCTTCAAAAATCCATTTATGGATTAAAGCAAGCATCCCGAAGTTGGAATCTTCGTTTTGATGAGGCAGTCAAAGAATTTGACTTCATCAAGAACGAAGATGAGCCTTGTGTGTACAATAAGGTTAGTGGGAGCATAGTAGTGTTTCTGGTCCTATATGTGGACGACATCCTTCTCATTGGGAATGACATTCCAACATTGCAAAAGGTTAAGCAATGGTTGGGAAAATGTTTCTCAATGAAAGACTTAGGTGAAGCCGAGACAATACTTGGTATTCGAATCTATAGAGATAGATCGAATCGGCTTTTGGGACTAAGTCAAGAAAAGTACATTGACAAAGTACTAAAGCGTTTTAGTATGGGAAACTCAAAGAAAGGGTACATACCTTTGGATTTGGGAGTTCCTTTGACTAAAGAACAGTGCCCTAAAACCAAAGAGGAAAGGGACAACATGAGTAGAATCCCATATGCATCTGCTATTGGATCTATCATGTACGCTATGTTATGTACTAGATTGGATGTTGCTCATGCACTGAGTATAACCAGTAGGTTTCAGCAAGACCCTGGTGAGAAGCACTGGTCTGCTGTAAAAGGGATCCTTAAGTACCTGCGAAGGACTAAGGATCACTTCTTGGTGTATGGTGGTCAAGAAGAGCTCGTCATACAAGGTTATGCCGATGCTGCTTTTCAGACCAGCACTCAGGATTCTAGATCGCAATCTGGGTTTGTTTTTGTTTTGAATGGTGGTGCTGTCAGCTGGAGAAGCTCAAAGCAAGAAACCGTTGCCGACTCAACTACAGAATCTGAGTATATTGCAGCAAGTGAGGCTGCAAAAGAGGCTGTTTGGATTAAAAATTTCATTAATGGATTAGAAGTGGTCCCAAGCATCCTAGATCCATTAGAAATTTTCTGTGACAATAACGGGGCCATCGCACAGGGTAAGGAGCCCCGGTCACACCAGAAATCCAAACACATACTTAGAAGGTACCACCTGATCAGAGAAATCATTGATCGTGGGGACGTCAAGGTTAGCAAGATATCAAGTGAAGACAATGTAGCAGATCCTTTGACGAAACAGTTACGTCCAAATCTGCACGAAGCTCATTTGAGAGCGTTCGGTCTTAGGGCTATGGCCAATTGGGACTAGTGGTAGTGGGAGATTGTTAGTGTAAGCCCTAGCCCCAATACATTGTAACGAAACACTTGAAATTAATAAAATGAGGCATTTGTTTTATCCTTTGTATTCCTGTGCATATCAATTGATAAAACTATCCAAGAGTGTTGTTTCGGTTTAAGTTATCATGTGTGAGGCACATGGATTGTAAGACCTTGAAACAAATGAGACATCATTCTAAATATCCCTAGTCAGTCATTGTTATGGGAATAACAAATGAATTAAGACTAGTATGCTCTCTCTGATCTTATGAGTTCTGTCTTACGGATCATTAGGACAAGAGTGTCAATCAGAGATCATAGATACATGTTAAAGAACATGGTATCTGGATTTGATCCGCTCATGAGAACACTACATGGTACAAGTCATAAGTGTTTCTCATATGCAAGTTTTGTATTGGAGTTCTTAGACCTGAAATCTCTATGAAACTCTTTATGAATTACTGTGTACTTTGACATACACCTAACGTGCTCGTAATAGAGTGACAAGTACGGGTATGATTTGGTATGCACTGATTCATGTTAGAGAGCATGAGAGAAGTGAAGGGATTACCCCTCTCGATAAGAGAGAAAATATCACCGGCCACTTGATCAGTGAACTGAGAAGTGTATGGCCATACCGAGATGAAATAATGAGTAATCATTATTTATCTGAGAGTTCAGTGTCACTGGAATATCAAGAAAGGAATTAATATATATAAGGATGACTAGTTTCATGCCTTATATTAATTCTGATATTTAAGGGTAAGGGACTATGCAAAATTGCATTAGGTCACCAAATGCCATATGCATTTTCATTTAATTTGGAATGCTATAATATCTTGCTAGAGAATATATATAGCCTTTGAATTAATTTATTAATTCATTGCCAACATTAAATGGACCTATAGGATCGCACACAAAGCATTGGGCTTAAAATATTTAAATTAAGTATTGGACATTAATTTGGGCTTTTAATTAAAGTCAAATTAATGTATGTAATGGGTTATAAAATTGCTATTGGGCTTTGGTCCATGAGAGAGAAAAATTCAGCCCACAAGGTTTAATTTCAATTAATTAATTATGTTACATTAATTAAGTTAATTGAGTATTAAAGTCTAAAGGAATTTAAATTAAATTAAATCACTTATTTATTTAATGAAGTAGCCGAAATTCCAAGAGATAATTCAAGGAATTTCGGCACATGGCATTTATTTAAATTAAGTGATTTCATTTATTTAAATGTCTTATGTTTTATTTCAAATTTGAATTTAAATTCAAAGGAGTTTAATTCAAAATATATTACTTATCTTTAGGAAGTGATAGAGTTTGAATTAATTATCTTAGGATAGTTGAATTCAGATTAATGACTTGCCAAAGGATAAGCATATATATTAAAAGAAATAAAACCCTAAACCTAAAAAAAAATTTTTGGTGGCATGAATAGTAACTCGTGAATAGTGACTCTCTCTCTCTTAATTCTTTTGTTCAATTTTTCACAAGGAGAAAGGATTGTTCCTCATTCTCTTGTGTTATTGAGCAGTAATAGCAATCTAAAGAAGTACAAAATCAAGTTTTGTAGCTTCAAACTATAACCCTTACACAATACCGAAAAAGAGATCTAGCAATCTCAATTTTAAGCCGTCGGTGCAAGTGTGTGTGTGAGAATAGAGGGAGTGGCGTAAAAGGCTGTTCCTTGGCATTGGTGATTGAGAACTAAGGAGGATAAAGGCATCTTAGTTGCTGGACATCACAAAATCAAAGAATAAAGGCATCATCTATTGTAAGTTTAAAAACCCTAAAATTGCATGTTTTCGTTCCTAGTTTTGAATATGTATGGTATGCATGATAAATTTTTTGTTTTTCCGCTGTGCTATCATGATTATCATACCATGTCATATTCCTTCAGAGGGAACAGGATGTGGGACAGTAGGGCAGTAGAGGAACTTTTATTGCACCATCTTCAAGTAGAGGCAGGGGAAGAGGACGTGGGGGATCGAGTTATCAGGGATCCCAGTCCAGGAACATTTCTGAATCAGTTGACAGGCCCACAGCTCCAGTTGTTCCTATTCGGGCTTATGCAATGAAAGCTAGAGAGGATTATAGTGCTCCAGAAGTCATAGCTGGTACATTCTCTCTTTTTGATTCTGATATGCATGCACTTATTGATCCTGGTTCCACTCATTCTTATTTTTGCACTGGGGATATTGGGTAGAAATGAGTCTACTGTTCATGAACTAAAATATGATATTTATGTAACCAACCCTTTGGGTCACAGTGTTGTTGTTAATAGAGTGCATAAACAGTGTCCTATTGTAATTCAAGGGAAAGAATTCCTTGCTGATCTTATTGAGTTACCATTTCGGGAGTTTGATATTATACTTGGTATGGATTGGCTGTCTAGACATCATGCAGTGAGTGATTGTGAAGCTAAAACTGTAACTCTCATTGGTTCTGATGGTGAAGAAACTTTAGTACAGGGCATTCGATCTGAACCTATAGCTAATGTAATATCAGCTATGCAAGCTAAGAGATTTTTGAGAAAAGGGTGTGAAGCTTTCTTAGCACTTATGCTTGATTCAAAAATAGAAAATGTGAATCTTTAAGAGATTCCAGTGGTGAAAGAGTTTCCTGATGTGTTCCCAGAAGACTTACCTAGTCTTCCACCTGAAAGGGAAGTTGAATTGTCTATAGACATTCTACCTGGTACAGCTCCTTTTTCGAAGGCACCATACAGGATGGCTCCTTTGGAATTGAAAGAACTAAAAGCTCAGCTATAGGAGTTTCTTGACAAAGGCTTCATTAGGCCTAGTACATCACCTTGGGGTGCACCGGTTTTATTTGTGAAGAAAAAGGATGGGTCTATGAGGATGTGCATAGACTACAGACAGTTAAATAGGGTAACAATCAAAAATAAGTATCCTTTACCAAGAATTGAAGATTTATTTGATCAGTTGAAGGGTGCTGGAGTGTTTTCCAAGATTGATTTGCGCTCGGGTTATTATCAACTTCGGGTTAAAGATGTAGATGTTTCCAAAACAGCCTTTAGAACCCGATATGGGCATTATGAGTTTCTGGTGATGCCTTTTGGGTTAACAAATGCACCGGCTGCGTTTATGGATCTTATGAATAGGGTGTTTAGACCCTACCTGGATCAGTTTGTTGTTGTGTTCATAGATGACATTTTGGTGTATTCGAGGAATGAAGCTGAACATGCTGAGCATTTGAGAATTGTTTTACAGACTCTGAGGGAAAATCAGTTGTATGCTAAGCTGAGCAAATGTGATTTTTGGCTTAAGGAAATTTCTTTTCTTGGTCATGTAGTATCTTCTGAAGGCATTAGGGTGGATCCAGCTAAAATAGAGGCTATAGTGAATTGGAAGCCGCCTCGAAATGTGACAGAAGTGGGAAGTTTTCTGGGCTTAGCAGGTTATTACCGTCGCTTTGTGACAGGCTTTTCAGTTATAGCCGCACCACTCACTAAACTGTTGAGAAAGGGTATTAAGTTTGAGTGGACTGACCGATGTCAAGCAAGTTTTGATCAGTTGAAGAAATTTCTGACAAAGGCTCCAGTTTTGACATAGCCAGTTACAGGAAAGGAGTATGCTATGTATAGTGATGCTTCTAGAGTTGGCTTGGGTTGTGTGTTAATGCAAGATGGCAAAGTAATTGCCTATGCATCTAGACAGTTGAAGCCACATGAACAAAACTATCCAACCCATGACCTAGAGTTAGCAGCAGTAGTGTTTGCCTTGAAAATTTGGCGACATTATTTGTATGGGGAAAAGTGCAGAATCTATACAGATCATAAGAGTCTTAAATATTTGCTCACTCAAAAGGAACTTAACTTGAGACAGCGAAGATGGTTAGAACTGTTTAAAGATTATGATTGTATAGTGGATTACCATCCAGGCAAAGCTAATGTTGTAGCTGATGCCTTGAGCCGTAAGATGATGGCTGCTATGATTGCACATCGCTGTAGATGGAAAATTGCTTATGATGGCACTTTAATAGCACAGTTGAAAGCTAGACCTTGTTTGAGGCAAACAGTGATTGATGCACAGAAACATGATGAAAAGTTGCAACAGATTTTGAAGTCTTCACATGAAGGGACCCAGTCTGAGTACTCAGTGAAAGAAGATGGAGGTGTGTATTATCAGAATCGATTGTATGTTCCTGATGACAAAGAATTAAAGAGAACAGTATTGAAAGAGGCTTACAATACAGTATTTACTATGCACCCTGGTGGGAACAAGATGTACCAGGATTTGAAACAAAGTTATTGGTGGCCTGGCATGAAGAAAGATGTGGTAGCCTATGTTTCCAAATGTTTGACCTGTCAGCAGGTAAAAGCAGAGCACCAGTTACCCTCTGGTTTGTTGAACCCCATTCCAATTCCACAATGGAAATGGGAGGATATCACTATGGATTTTGTAACAGGATTGCCCTTTACACAGAAAAAGCATGATGCTGTTTGGGTTATAGTTGACAAGCTGACTAAATTAGCTCATTTCATACCAGTTCGGATGGACTACCCTATGGATAAGTTGGCAGAACTTTATGTAAATGAGATTGTTAGACTGCATGGCATTCCGGTGTCAATAATCTCTGATCGAGATCCGAGATTCACATCAAGATTTTGGCAGAGTTTGCAACAAGCTTTGGGAACTCAGCTTCGTTATAGTACAGCATTCCACCCTCAGACGGATGGGCAATCTGAACGGGTTATTCAGATTCTAGAAGATATGATGAGAGGATGTGTTTTGGAGTTTGTAGGGAGTTGGGATAGGTATCTACCTTTAATGGAGTTCGCCTACAATAACAGTTATCAAAGGAGCATCGAGATGGCACCATATGAAGCCTTGTATGGCCGGAAATGTAGAACTCCTATTTATTGGACTGAATTGTCTGAGCGTAAAGTTTTTGGTCCTGATATTGTCAAAGACACAGAAGAAAAGGTGCAAGTTATCAGGTAGAGATTGAAGGAAGCTAGTGATAGACAGAAGTCTTATGCTGATTTGAAGAGAAGAGATATTGAATATCAAGTGGGTGACAAAGTGTTTCTGAAAGTGTCCCCTTGGAGAAAAGTATTGAGATTTGGGAAAAAGGGTAAGCTAAGTCCGAGGTTTATAGGCCCATATGAAATTCTTCAAAGAGTTGGGCCAGTGGCATATAAATTGGCTCTCCTTATGGAACTAGCCAAACTTCATGATGTGTTTCATGTTTCTATGCTTCGAAGGTATCGATCAGATGAATCCCATATGATACCAGTTCAAGACGTGCAAGTACAGCCAGATTTCACTTATGATGAAGAACCTATAGCAATTCTGGCTAGAGAAGTTAGACAGCTTAGAAATTAGCAAATTCCACTTGTTAAAGTACTCTGGCAACATCATGATATACAAGAAGTTACTTGGGAGCCAGAAGTAGCTATGAAGGATCAACATCCTCACTTATTCCAAACAGTTATGAATTTCGAGGACGAAATTCTTAAGGGGGAGAGAATTGTAAGGCCCCTAACATGACCCTAATTTAATTTTGTATATTTGTATGATTAAGTTAAGGGGATAAATTAGCATGCTATTATGTTAATTGCATGAAAATAAAATAAAAGAATATGGTTTAATGTATTTGAGGGTGTAATTGAAGTAAAAGATATTAATTTGGGGTTAATTTGTAATTGTGGCATTTTGGTGGCCAATTGTGAATAAAAGCATTTAATTCAAGGTTAATTTGAAAGAATGATTAAATTGATAGGTTGAATTAAGAAGAAGAGTTAGTGGAGGGGTTAAAGTCATTCATGCAAAGATTTGCTAGGTTTTCATGTGACATGCAAAATGATGAGGGAGTTAAAGGGAGATTTTGCCACTTATATAAATAGAAGGAAGTTAGTGGAATTTGGAGGTGTCAAGAAATTGTGAAGGAATCAGCAATTGAAGAGTAAAACCAGAAAATAGATCACCTTCTTCTTCCTTCTTATTTCCAATGTTTTATCTCAAATGCATTTAGGATGATGTTTGTTGATTAAGCAAGGGTATAATGCAGTAAATTAAGGTAATCAAACTCTTAATTTAACCCTCCATCATCTTCATCTTCTTCTTCTTTTTCAAGTTAACTTAGAACAATGTATTTTCTGGAAATTTAAATGATAATGGTGATGGAATTTGTGAAGGAGAAGAGGAAGGAAGAAGGAACAAAGGAAAAGGAATTGATAGAGGTTGAAGACATTGGGTTTATCAGCCAAGGTATGGGAATTTAGGCTGTTCATATTGCAAGTGAAGTTGATTTCTGGAATTGAGTAGGATTTACAGAACTTAATTTACGTTTTTCTGGAATTTTAACGATGTGAGGTTGAAGAAAAAGACTATTTCTTGCCGAGTCGTGAATGACTTCACGAGTCGTGAACATTAGTTTGACTCGTGAAGCTCTTCACGAGTCGTGAAGTGCAGATTTTCTTCTCCACTCGTGAAGCTCTTCACGAGTCATGAAGTACAGATCTTCTTCTTCACTCGTGAGCTTCTTCACGAGTCGTGAGATTTGCCTTATTTGCTTCACTCGTGAAGCCTTTCACTAGTCGAACTCCCCTTCACGACTGAATGACCTGTCTGGAATGTTTTGCTCATAAGTTGAGCTATAGAACAGAAAATTGAATGATTCTTTTTGCATTGAAAATTAGACTTCCATACCTATATTTCATATGAAGAAACCTAAGTTTAAATCTATCTCTAAGTACATGTAATCTAGGGTTGAATCCAGACTTGTTTTAGACTGCTCTATATAACAGAAATTGCAATATTGTGCAAATCATTGCTACACTTGATTATATGATCTTTAAATTGATTGAGACAGATAGTTGCTTATGTGATAGTAAAGTTAATTGAATAAGGCATGTAATATGACTATCAATGAAGGATTTATATGGATACAGGTGCATTTAACCGTGTATATAAATAATGACTATTGGTGAAATATCTAACCTATACATGTAATTAGTCTTGTATATGATAGTCATATGCCAAATTGATATATATACACATGTAAATCCTATGACATGAAAGTGCACATATTGACATGTACCTATGCTATAAAATAGGAACTATAATAGTATGACTTTGGCATGTGTATATGCCCATATGAAAACATGTTGATATGTTGTATAGCACATGACCTGTATGGTGATAAAGGTATATATATGTGTTGGAAACATGCTCATAAGAATAAATCAACTATATACGAATGTACCCACAGGTATGTACATTTATGATTATGTATATGAGAATATGAGCATGTAATTGCCTTATGAGATAGAAGATGAATTAGCATGACTATGAACATGTGAAACGCTTAATGAGACCATGATCAAGTATATGATATAATGATTATATGTCATGCCTATATGTTATGATGCAAATTATATAGTCATACAGTTTTGAATAAGCCAGATGTATATCTTGGCATGTGAAATGTGCATATATCTGATTATGCACCAGAGAATTCATAGTTTTATAAGACTATGTATATGTGTACAACATTATACCATGAATACAGTATCAATATGTGAATTGAACACGAATATAGTTCTGCCTGCGATAGAGTTTTAGATGTGGATAGATAGGCGCCTATAGAGAAATTGCAGCTGCCATAGTTTGGCCCGATTGGGTCCATAGTATATATATGATCCCGTTTGGATCATGATCAGCCCCGTTTGGGTTGAGAGGCGACCCCGTTTGGGTATGCTTGACCGGTCCATAGTATAGTTTGGCCCCATTTGGGTCTATAGATTTGATATCTTCGGATATCCTTCTTTGATACAGATGTGTATCCATAGTTCCCGTTATCCACCGATAAAGCTAAGGCAGGCTAAACGTTATTCATAGTAATGATAAAGAAATTAAACAGTTAAAGTGATTTGACTAAAGATTGATATTGTGGATCATAATGTTGTTTTACCACAGGAATTATGTTTTATTTGAATATGTTTACATGGGAAATTACTGTCTATATGAATTATGAATATGAGAATATTTGTTACTCTTTGGGTACAATGTTATGCACATGAGAATATGCTTTATGCTTTAAAGTATATGTTATTGTTGCCATGCTATGTTGTACATGTTGTTTATAGTATATGTATATATTGTATATGTATGTTTTGATGACCTATGTGAGTGGTCATCCATCTGTAGATATTCCCTACTAAGCTTTATAGCTTAGCACGGGTTATTTATCCGTGTAGGTACATATAGCAAGACTTTTGTTGAGGGACGTTCTCTGCATCAGGAAGGGCCAACCATCGACTTATAACCTTGATGTAGGATATTTTGTAATACAATTATCATATGTTTTGTATATGGGCCAATTATCTTATGATATGTATAAAACCTATGTGGAATATTGTAACTCATTAGTAGTAAAGCTAAGACAGATGTGTGTGCATGTGATATGCATAAAGTAATCTTCATATAGTTACTATGCATGATAATAGGTATAAAAAGGAATAACATGAATAGACTTGTAGCACGAATATAAGCACATGAAATCATATGGCATGATTAATGGCTAAATGATGATTAATGAACATGTAGTATAAGCATGATTAATAGTATTCATGATACATGTTTAATGGGGTTTTTGAATAGGGGGTGCTACATATGCAGTATCTTACTAACATAACTGACGTTCCTTCATATACCTTGAGCGGTCGATTACAAGCTAGAAGAGCCCCTGAAACATGGCTTTTTCTATCTTTTTTCTTTTTTCTCTTCCTCTCTTTTTTTTCTTCTTTTTTATTTTTTACCTAACCGTGCATATGAGCACCACATACACCCCACAATTCTGTTTCTTATTCTCTATTAATTCCATTTTCACTTAAGCACTTCAATTGAATACCATCAGGCTACGTAAAAAATAAAAAAGAAATGGAGGTCAATACCGATTTCATATTTTGCCCCTTCAGGCCATCCTACATCAATACCAAAGTAGCTAAAGCATCCTAAGACTAACTCCTTAAGATATTTGTCATAGGGCAACAACCTTTCTTTATTAACAATTAACTCTCCAATTAATAAACTACTAAAGATGAACATTCATATAATTTTGCGATCTTTACCCACCACTTCTAAGGGTTGTTTGCCTGGATTATTTCCCTCATGATTAGCTATCTTTTGACTAACTCCTGACAGGTCATCATAGGTCTAGGCGAAGACTTTATTATTTTTTTATTCTCTCAAACTTTTCCTCTCTCTGCAGGAGTTATATCTGATTTTAGTAGGATTTCTTTTGAATTTTCTTTTATTTTGAGATTAAATAAATATGTGTATGTTGAGTTAATGTCGAATATAAATGTTTATAATCATAATTATGCATACTAAAATTAGAAGAAACATCACACAAGTAAGCAAAAATGTTCATCTTATTAATATAAACAAAAGAAATAACATTTGTTCAAATTAAAGAGTTCATAAAGTAAAAATAAAATTTATAAAAATGCCACTAGTTTTGGTCCCTAGTGTAGCTATTGTGACATCTACAGAATGGGTTAGGTTACATTGTTAACCTTTTACCTCTTTTTAGGGTTGGTTACATATTGTCAATATAATCATGGATCCAATACATTAAGATCGAACAATCATTAGTCAAATGGCTAGTGTGCTCATGAAAAGTACAAAACAAATTCGATTTGTGATTTGGAAAACCAAAATCTTTGGGTTGTTTGTATGATAGAAACTATAGTTTCCCTTCCTTCACCAATTGTGCAAATACCTAAGATAAAGGTTTTCTCAAATTAGAATATTATATTTGAGCTGCTTCAGCTGTCGGTACACCCCTTGTCTTTTGAGCACCTGCACTTTTTGGATTTAGTACTCATTTCTCCTATGTGGCAAGTAGGATAACATTATAATATCTTATCTGCAATAATTGGTGAAGCCATTTTAGGCTTGAATGCTTCAACCATCTCATCATTGTTATCTATGTTGGATCTTGTCCTATCCCATTCTTGATAGTTAACACCTCTTATTTCAACGAGATTTTCACCATCGAGTGAACATCCCTTATTAGTCACTTGCTCAGAATCAACTATGCTTTGGATGTAATCTCTTAAAGTCTGACATTTATCCATTTGATATCCTATGTGCTAATGATAGGCACAATACTCATCTATCCAATGATGTGGCATTTCTTGTCCCCTGATGGGTTTAGGTGGGAGTTGTTGTAATTTCCCTTACTTATTGAGATGAGCGAGGTTACAAGATAATGGTTTATTTATGATAGTGTAATGATCCTGAATTGCTCTTGATATTGGAACCCTCGTGGCCTTGTCACCTTGGATGTTCATTTTCTTGATTAGGTGCTCTTTTATAGCATTGCAATAAAAAGTTACGAAGGCCTCTTGAGTCTTGGTGGCTAGGAATGGCGGGGTCACATGCTGAGATTTAGCTGATAGTGCAAGCAAACCCTAAATTTTAGATAACAAACTTTTCTCAAATTCTATTAAATTCTAGCCCAGCAAGGCTGCAATTTTAGCTTATTAATTCTTTTCAAACTCCTAAACTCTTCTATTTAGATCTTTGTCTAATACATTTTATGAAACCAGAGGCACCGAAATAGAAGCTAGACTATTCCTTAAAGTAGTTATTCTCTCCCAAGACCTTCTATCATCCTGTAGCATTTTGATTGCTTCCCAAAAATTGGCTTAAAGTTAACTCTAAATTAATCTCTAATTCCAACACTAAACTTGATTCTAACCTCAGCCTTGGTAGCTCAAACATAAATCTTTGGACAAAGCAACCATTTGACCCCTTGGACCACCTAAATGAATCTATGATGGCCTCAATAATCAAATGTTAGGAATGATGCATGATAGGTGAAGCATTAGCATTGTATACACATGATGCATGAATGCAATGAATACTTTCTGTAGCACCCCCTATACAAATACCCCATTAAACATGTATCATGAATACTATTAATCATGCTTATACTACATGTTCATTTAATCATCATTTAGCCATTAATCATGCCATATGATTTCATATGCTTATATTCGTGCTACAAGTCTATTCATGTTTTTCCTTTTCATACCTATTATCATGCATACTAAACTATATGAAGATTACTTTATGTATATCACATGCACACACATCTGTCTTAGCTTTACTACTAATGAGTTACAATATTCCATATAGGTTTTATACATATCATAAGATAACTGGCCTTTATAAAAAACATATGATAATTGTATTACAAAATATCCTACATCAAGGTTATAAGTCGATGGTTGGCCCTTCCTGATGCAGAGAACGTCCCTCAACAAAAGTCTTGCTATTTGAACCTACACGGATAAAATAACCCATGCTAAGCTATAAAGCTTAGTGGGGAATATCTACAGATGGATGACCACTCACACAGGTCATCAAAACATACATATACAATGTATATAATAATAACATATGCAACATATCATGTCTTTAATAACAAATACTTTAAAGCATAACATATTTTCCCATGTTCCTAATCATTGTACCCAGAAGAGTAACAATTATGCTCATATTCATAATTCATATAGACAGCAATTTCCCATGTAAACATATTCAAATAAAACATAATTCCTGTGGTAAAACAACATTATAATCCACAATATCAATCTTTAGTCAAATAACTTTAACTGTTTAATTTCGATCATTACTATGAATAACGTTTAGCCTGCCTTAGCTTTATCGGTGGATAACGGGAACTATGGATACACATCGGTATCAAAGAGGGATATCCGAAGATATCAAATCTATAGACCCAAACGGGGCCAAACTGTACTGTGGACCGGTCAAGCATACCCAAACGGGGTAGCCTATCAACCCAAACGGGGCTGATCATGATCCAAACGGGATCATATATATACTATGGACCCAATCGGGCCAAACTATGGCAGCTGCAATTTCCCTATAGGCGCCTATCTATCCACATCTAAAACTCTATCGCAGGCAGAACTATATTCGTGTTCAATTCACATATTAATACTGTATTCATAGTATAATGTTGTGCACATATACATAGTCTTATATAACTATGAATTCTCTAGTGCATAATCAGATATATGCACATTTCACATGCCAAGTTATACATCTGGCTTATTCAAATCTGTATGATTGTACAATTTACATCATAACATATAGGCATGACATATAATCATCATATCATATACTTGATCATGTTCTCATTAAGCATTTCACATGTTTATAGTCATGCTAATTCATCTTCTATCTCATAAGGCAATTACATGCTCATATACTCATATACATAATCATAAATGTACATACCTGTGGGTACATTCGCATATAGTTGATTTATTCTTATGAGCATGTTCCAACACATATATATACCTTTATCATCATTCAAGTCATGTGCTATACAACATATCAACATGTTTTCATATGGGCACATACACATGCCAAGGTCATACTATTATAGTTCCTATTTTATAGCATAGGAACATGTCAATATGTGCACTTTTATGTCATAGGATTTACATGTGTATATATATCAATTTGGCATATAACCATCATGCACAAGACTAATAATATGTATAGGTTAGATATTTTATCACTAGTCTTTATTCATATACACAATTGAATGCATCTGTATTCATATAAATCCTTCATTGATAGTCATATTACATGCCTTATTTAATTAAATTTACTATCACATAAGCAACTATCTGTCTCAATCAATTTAAAATCATATTATCAAGTTTAGCAACATTCTGCACATAATTGTAATTTCTGTTACATTGAACAATCTAAAAAACATGTCCGGATTCAACCCTAGATTAAATGTACTTAGAGACAGATTTAAGCTTAGGTTTCTTCATATGAAATATAGGTATGGAAGTCTGTTTTTCAATACAAAAAGAATCATTCAATTTGCTGTTCTATAGCTCAACTTATGAGCAAAACATTCCAGACAGGTCATTCAGTCGTGAAGGGGAATTCGACTCGTGAAGAGCTTCACGAGTGAAGCAAATAAGGCAAATCTCACAACTCGTGAAGGAGTTCTCGAGTGAAGAAGAAAAGTTATACATCACGACTCGTGAAGAAGCTCACGAGTCGGTCTATAATTCACGACTCGGACTAAAATTCACGAGTGAAAGCCAATGATCCCATAAACAGATGCACGACTCGTGAAGAGCTTCACGAGTCGGACAATAGTTCACGACTCGTGAAGAACTTCACAACTCGGCAAGGATACAAACTGTTCACCAAATTTACTTCGATAAAAACCCGTAAAATGCAATCTTAATTTCTGTCAATCATAACAATTTCCAGCAACTATTTTCCACATGCAATATGATCAGCCTAATTCCCATACCTTGGCTGAGAAAACCTATATCTTCAACCTCTAGCAATATCCTTTCCCTTGCTCCTTCTTCCTTCCTCTTCTCCTTCACAAATACCATCACCATCATCATATATTTCCAGCATAATTACATTGTTCTAAGTTAACTTGAAAAGAAGAAGAAGAAGATAAAGATGATGGAGGGTTAAATTAAGAGTTTAATTACCTTTAATTTACTGCATTATACTCTTGCTTAATCAACAAACATCATCCTCAATTTGTTTGAGATAAAACAATGGAAATAAGAAGGAAGAAAAAGATGATCTATTTTCTGGTTTTTCACTCTTCAATTGATGATTTCACATAAATACTTGACACCTCAAATTTCCACTAACTCATGCCTTTTATACCAACATAAAAATCCCCTCTTTAGTCCCTTGAAAATATGCATGTCAAACTTTAACCTCTCCATTTAATTCCTTTCAAATATTAGCCTATCAATTTAATCATTCCTTTTAATTAACCTATAATTAAATGCTTTTATTCCCAATTGGCCACTAATATGCCACAATTACAAATTAACCCCAAATTAATATCTTTTACTTCAATTACACCCTCAAATACTATTAAACCATATTCTTTTATTTTATTTTTATGCAATTAACATAATAGCATGATAATTTATCCCCTTAACTTAATCATAAAAATATGCAAATTAAATTAGGGTCTTACATAATATGCTGTTTCTGGCTCCCAAGTAACTTCTTGTAGATCATGATGTTGCCAGAGTACTTTAACAAGTGGAATTTGCTTATTTCTAAGCTGTCTAACTTCTCTAGCCAGAATTGCTATAGGTTCTTCATCATAAGTGAAATCTGGTTGTACTTGCACATCTTGAACTTGTATCACATGGGATTCATCTGATCGATACCTTCGAAGCATAGAGACATGAAACACATCATGAAGTTTGGCTAGTTCCATAGGGAGAGCCAATCTATATGCCACTGGCCATACTCTTTGAAGGATTTCATATGGGCCTATAAACCTCGGACTCAGCTTACCCTTTTTCCCAAATCTCAATACTTTTCTCCAAGGGGACACTTTCAAAAACACTTTGTCACCCACTTGATATTCAATATCTCTTCTCTTCAAATCAGCATAAGACTTCTGTCTATCACTAGCTTCCTTCAATCTCTGCTTGATAACTTGTACCTTTTCTTCTGTGTCTTTGACAATATCAGGACCAATAACTTTGCGCTCAGACAATTCAATCTAGTAAACAGGAGTTCTACATTTTTGGCCATACAAGGCTTCATATGGTGCCATCTCGATGCTCCTTTGATAACTGTTATTGTAGGCGAACTCCATTAAAGGTAGATACCTATCCCAACTTCCTGCAAACTCCAAAACACACCCTCTCATCATATCCTCTAGAATCTGAATAACCCGTTCAGATTGCCCATCCATCTGAGGGTGGAATGCTATACTGTATCGAAGCTGAGTTCCCAATGCTTGTTGCAAACTTTGCCAAAATCTTGATGTGAATCTCGGATCTCGATCAGAGATTATTGACACCGAAATGCTATGCAGTCTAACAATCTCATTTACATAAAGTTCTGCCAACTTATCCATAGGGTAGTCCATCCAAACTGGTATGAAATGAGCTGATTTAGTCAGCTTGTCAACTATAACCCAAACAACATCATGCTTTTTCTGTGTAAGGGGCAATCCTGTTACAAAATCCATAGTGATATCCTCCCATTTCCATTGTGGAATTGGAATGGGGTTCAACAAACCATAGGGTAACTGGTGCTCTGCTTTTACCTGCTGACAAGTCAAACATTTGGAAACATAGGCTACCACACCTTTCTTCATGCCAGGCCACCAATAACTTTGTTTCAAATCCCGGTACATCTTATTCCCACCAGGGTGCATAGTAAATACTGTATTGTGAGCCTCATTCAATACTGTTGTCTTTAATTCTTTGTCATCAGGAACATACACTCGATTCTGATAATACACACCCCCATCTTCTTTCACTGAGTACTCAGACTGGGTCCCTTCATGTAAAGACTTCAAAATCTGTTGCAACTTTTCATCATGTTTCTGTGCATCAATCACTGTTTGCCTCAAACAAGGTCTAGCCATCAACTGTGCTATTAAAGCGCCATCATAAGCAATTTTCCATCTACAGCGATGTGCAATCATAGCAGCCATCATCTTACGGCTCAAGGCATCAGCTACAACATTAGCTTTGCCTGAATGGTAATCCACTATACAATCATAATCTTTAAACAGTTCTAACCATCTTCGCTGTCTCAAGTTAAGTTCCTTTTGAGTGAGTAAATATTTGAGACTCTTGTGATCTGTATAGATTCTGCACTTTTCCCCATACAAATAATGTCGCCAAATTTTCAAGGCAAACACTACTGCTGCTAACTCTAGGTCATGGGTTGAATAGTTTTGTTCATGTGGCTTCAACCTTCTAGATGCATAGGCAATTACTTTGCCTTCTTGCATTAACACACAACCCAAGCCAACTCTAGAAGCATCACTATACATAGCATACTCCTTTCCTATAACTGGCTGTGTCAAAACTGGAGCCTCTGTCAAAAATTTCTTCAATTGATCAAAACTTGCTTGACATCGATCAGTCCACTCAAACTTTATACCCTTTCTCAAAAGTTTAGTGAGTGGTGCGGCTATAACTGAAAAGCCTTTCACAAAGCGACGGTAATAACCTGCTAAGCCCAGAAAACTTCTCACTTCTGTCACATTTTGAGGCGGCTTCCATTTCACTATAGCCTCAATTTTAACTAGATCCACTCTAATGCCTTCAGAAGATACTACATGACCAAGGAAAGAAATTTCCTTAAGCCAAAAATCACATTTGCTCAGCTTAGCATACAACTGATTTTCCCTCAGAGTCTGTAAAACAATTCTCAAATGCTCAGCATTTTCAGCTTCATTCCTCGAATACACCAAAATGTCATCTATGAGCACAACAATAAACTGATCCAAGTAGGGTCTAAACACCCTATTCATAAGATCCATAAACGCAGCCGGTGCATTTGTTAACCCAAAAGGCATCACCAGAAACTTATAATGCCCATATCGGGTTCTAAAGGCTGTTTTGGAAACATCTACATCTTTAACCCGAAGTTGATAATAACTCGAGCGCAAATCAATCTTGGAAAACACTCCAGCACCCTTCAACTGATCAAATAAATCTTCAATTCTTGGTAAAGGATACTTATTTTTGATTGTTACCCTGTTTAACTGTCTGTAGTCTATGCATATCCTCATAGACCCATCCTTTTTCTTCACAAATAAAACCGGTGCACCCCAAGGTGATGTACTAGGCCTAATGAAGCCTTTGTCAAAGCAACTCTTGTAGCTGAGCTTTTAGTTCTTTCAATTCCAAAGGAGCCATCCTATATGGTGCCTTCGAAATAGGAGCTATACCAGGTAGAATGTCTATAGACAATTCAACTTCCCTTTCAGGTGGAAGACTAGGTAAGTCTTCAGGGAACACATCAGGAAACTCTTTCACCACTGGAATCTCTTGAAGATTCACATTTTCTATTCTTGAATCAAGCACAAGTGCTAAGAAAGCTTCACACCCTTTTCTCAAAAATTGCTTAGCTTGCATAGCTGATATTACATTAGCTATGGGTTCAGATCGAATGCCCTATACTAAAGTTTCTTCACCATCAGTACCAATGAGAGTTACAGTTTTAGCTTCACAATCAATCACTGCATGATGTCTAGACAGCCAATCCATACCAAGTATAATATCAAACTCCCGGAATGGTAACTCAATAAGATCAGCAAGGAATTCTTTCTCTTGAATTACAATAGGACACTGTTTATGCACTCTATTAACAACAACACTGTGACCCAAAGGGTTGGTTACATAAATATCATATTCCAGTTCATGTACAGTAGACTCATTTCTACCCATATCCCTAGTGCAAACATAAGAATGAGTGGAACCAGGATCAATAAGTGCATGCATATCAGAATCAAAAAGAGAGAATGTACCAGCTATGACTTCTGGAGCACTCTGATCCTCTCTATCTTTCATTGCATAAGCCCGAATAGGAACAACTGGAGCTGTGGGCCTGTCAACTGATTCAGAAATGTTCCTGGACTGGGATCCCTGATAACTCGATCCCCCACATCCTCTTCCCCTGCCTCTACCTGAAGATGGTGCATTAAAAGTTTCTCTACTGCCCTGCTGTCCCACATCCTGTTCCCTCTTCGATGGATAACTAGCCATGAAGTGATCCGTACCACCACATTTGAAACATGCCTCAGACAATTTCCTGTAACTACCCCAATGTTTCCTAGAACAATGGGGACACACTGGAGGTTGCCCCCCACTCTGATTCCCTGAAGCTTGCTTTCCCTGTTTAGACATTGCAGAAGATTCTTGTCTCCTGTCCCTTTTTGCAGAACTATAGCCAGACTCAGCTGGCTGATTTCCTTGTGCTCCTCTAGCTCTTTTTCCTGAAAAAGATCCACCCTTGGACCCACTTCTTCTCTGTTCTCTCTCCCTTTTTTCCATTTCATTCTTTTCAACTCGCAAGGCTGCTGTAACAAGTTGAGTGAAGTTAACAACTTGCAAAGATGTAGACCCAATCAACTTTTCTCGGATACGATCATTCAACCCATCTTTAAACTCTCTACATTTAAAAGCATCAGTTAACATCTCATTAAGAGCATATTTGCACAGGTGACTGAATTCTTTCTCATACTCAGCCACAGACATAACTCTCTGTCTCAAATGGAGGAATTGCTTTAACTTCTCTTGCTTATACTCCTCAGTAACATACTTTTTCTTGAATTCAGCTGTGAAAAATTCCCATATAAGGGGATCTGGTAACTGAGGTTGCTTCAATACCAACTTCCACCAATCATAAGCTGCACCCTGTAATAGAGACACAACACAAGATGCTTTATGACTCACTGGACAACGAATTTCATCAAAAATTCTCTCTTGCCTTTCCAGCCAAAATTCAGCTTCTTCAGACTGTTCCAGATTAGTGCCTAAAAATTCTTCAGCACCATGCTATCTAATTTCAGATATTGGAGCTTTAGGCGCTGTCATTCTTTGAAGAACTTGAGCCATATCCTGAGATATTTTTAACAATGCTTCTGTAGGGACGGCTGTTGGGACCTCATTTGGATTGGAGGATAAAGGTCCAATATTGGAAGGATTAGTTCTAACCGGCCTGTTACTTTCAGTCGATTCCTCAAATGCATCTCTAGAGCTCTCCATCTTCAATCTATAAGAAAAACAGGGACTTCTGCATCAGGCAAACATAACACTATATCATACTATAGAATCCTAGGTTCATTTTTACCCAGAAAAGGCTAAACCTAGGGCTCTGATACCACAAATTGTAGCACCCCCTATGCAAATACCCCATTAAACATGTATCATGAATACTATTAATCATGCTTATACTACATGTTCATTTAATCATCATTTAGCCATTAATCATGCCATATGATTTCATATGCTTATATTCGTGCTACAAGTCTATTCATGTTTTTCCTTTTCATACCTATTATCATGCATACTAAACTATATGAAGATTACTTTATGTATATCACATGCACACACATCTGTCTTAGCTTTACTACTAATGAGTTACAATATTCCACATAGGTTTTATACATATCATAAGATAACTGGCCTTTATACAAAACAAATGATAATTGTATTACAAAATATCCTACATCAAGGTTATAAGTCGATGGTTGGCCCTTCCTGATGCAGAGAACATCCCTCAACAAAAGTCTTGCTATTTGAACCTACACGGATAAAATAACCCGTGCTAAGCTATAGAGCTTAGTTGGGAATATCTACAGATGGATGACCACGCACACAGGTCATCAAAACATACATATATAATGTATATAATAATAACATATGCAACATATCATGTCTTTAATAACAAATACTTTAAAGCATAACATATTTTCCCATGTTCCTAATCATTGTACCCAGAAGAGTAACAATTATGCTCATATTCATAATTCATATAGACAGCAATTTCCCATGTAAACATATTCAAATAAAACATAATTCCTATGGTAAAACAACATTATAATCCACAATATCAATCTTTAGTCAAATAACTTTAACTGTTTAATTTCGATCATTACTATGAATAACGTTTAGCCTGCCTTAGCTTTATCGATGGATAACGGGAACTATGGATACACATCGGTATCAAAAAGGGTTATCCGAAGATATCAAATCTATAGACCCAAACGGGGCCAAACTATACTGTGGACCGGTCAAGCATACCCAAACGGGGTAGCCTATCAGCCCAAACGGGGCTGATCATGATCCAAACGGGATCATATATATACTATGGACCCAATCGGGCCAAACTATGGCAGCTGCAATTTCCCTATAGGCGCCTATCTATCCACATCTAAAACTCTATCGCAGGCAGAACTATATTTGTGTTCAATTCACATATTAATATTGTATTCATAATATAATGTTGTGCACATATACATAGTCTTATATAACTATGAATTCTCTAGTGCATAATCAGATATATGCACATTTCACATGCCAAGTTATACATCTGGCTTATTCAAATCTGTATGATTGTACAATTTGCATCATAACATATAGGCATGATATATAATCATCATATCATATACTTGATCATGTTCTCATTAAGCATTTCACATGTTTATAGTCATGCTAATTCATCTTCTATCTCATAAGGCAATTACATGCTCATATACTCATATACATAATCATAAATGTACATACTTGTGGGTACATTCGCATATAGTTGATTTATTCTTATGAGCATGTTTCCAACACATATATATACCTTTATCATCATTCAAGTCATGTGCTATACAACATATCAACATGTTTTCATATGGGCACATACACATGCCAAGGTCATACTATTATAGTTCCTATTTTATAGCATAGGTACATGTCAATATGTGTACTTTTATGTCATAGGATTTACATGTGTATATATATCAATTTGGCATATGACCATCATGCACAAGTCTAATTACATGTATAGGTTAGATATTTCATCACTAGTCTTTATTCATATACACAATTGAATGCATCTGTATTCATATAAATCCTTCATTGATAGTCATATTACATGCCTTATTCAATTAACTTTACTATCACATAAGCAACTATCTGTCTCAATCAATTTAAAATCATATTATAAAGTGTAGCAACATTCTGCACATAATTGTAATTTCTGTTACATTGAATAGTCTAGAAAACAAGTCCGGATTCAACCCTAGATTACATGTACTTAGAGAAAAATTTAAGCTTAGGTTTCTTCATATGAAATATAGGTATGGAAGTCTATTTTTTAATGCAAAAAGAATCATTCAATTTTCTGTTCTATAGCTCAACTTATGAGCAAAACATTCCAAACAGGTCATTCAATCGTGAAGGGGAATTCGACTCGTGAAGAGCTTCACGAGTGAAGCAAATAAGGCAAATCTCATGACTCGTGAAGGAGTTCACGAGTGGTGAAGAAAAGCTATACATCATAACTCGTGAAGAAGCTCACGAGTCGGTCTATAATTCACGACTCGGACTAAAATTCACGAGTGAAAACCAATGATCCCATAAACAGATGCACGACTCGTGAAGAGCTTCACGAGTCAGACAATAGTTCACGACTCGTGAAGAACTTCACGACTCGGCAAGGATACAAACTGTTCACCAAATTCACTTCGATAAAAACCCGTAAAATGCAATCTTAATTTCTATCAATCATAACAATTTCCAGCAACTATTTTCCACATGCAATATGATCAGCCTAATTCCCATACCATGGCTGACAAAACCTATATCTTCAACCTCTAGCAATATCCTTTCCCTTGCTCCTTCTTCCTTCCTCTTCTCCTTCACAAATACCATCACCATCATCATATATTTCCAGCATAATTACATTTTTCTAAGTTAACTTGAAAAGAAGAAGAAGATGAAGATGATGGAGGGTTAAATTAAGAGTTTAATTACCTTTACTTTACTGCATTATACTCTTGCTTAATCAACAAACATCATCCTCAATTTGTTTGAGATAAAATAATGGAAATAAGAAGGAAGAAGAAGATGATCTATTTTTTGGTTTTTCACTCTTCAATTGCCGATTTCACACAAATACTTGACACCTCAAATTTCCACTAACTCATGCCTTTTATACCAACATAAAAATCCCCTCTTTAGTCCCTTGAAAATTTGCATGTCAAACTTTAACCTCTCCATTTAATTCCTTTCAAATATTAGCCTATCAATTTAATCATTCCTTTTAATTAACCTATAATTAAATGCTTTTATTCCCAATTGGCCACTAATATGCCACAATTACAAATTAACCCCAAATTAATATCTTTTACTTCAATTACACCCTCAAATACTATTAAACCATATTCTTTTATTTTATTTTCATGCAATTAACATAATAGCATGATAATTTATCCCCTGAACTTAATCATAAAAATTTGCAAATTAAATTAGGGTCTTACACTTTCATTAGACGTTAATGACAACCACATGCAAGCATTGAAAGAAGCCTTCTAACCTTATTTCTCCCGCATAGGACCATATACAAGCATAGAAAAAAACCTTCTAACCTTATTACTCATATATAGGAGGTCGTCCAATCTCTTTCCTAGGCAGGCTTAGCCCATGGGTTAATAAGGGAGCCAATGGACACGTATAGTGCATGGTAGAAAATCGATAGCATGACTTCTCTTAATTGAAAATGTAAGCGTATGGGTTTTGGCTATTATGTGTTTTAACTAACTCATATATATTAGGTTAGGCCCGCTGGGGCATGGTAACCTTTGAATTATTCCCAAGTAAGTTCCTTTTTAACTTTTCTTCTCTTTTTTTTGTTCACTTTTAAATTTATTTATTATATTATTTTGTTATTGCCATAATTCTTTTTCTAATTATTATTTCTTTCTTTCTTTTTTCTTTCCTCTTTTCTTTTTCCATCTATTATTATTATTATTATTATTATTTATCTATTTTCCATTATTCTTATTCTTATTCTTATTTTTATTATTATATTTTGATATTTTATATCATATTATTACGTTTATTTCTTTTATCACTTATTCATATATTTTTCATTTAATTTCACACATCAACTAAATACAATTATGAATATATTTATTAATTATTTTTCCATTGCATGGTTTTATTTAAATAAAGTTGGTTGCTCTACCATGGCCACATCAATTCTTAACAAATTACATAGTCTACTTGATGCCCTTAGAATATGTGAAAATCTCATTTTAGCTTCGTATTCTAATTTGAAATTCTTAAGAAGGGTTCAGGTTTACTTGAATCTCTTATTGGCCGTTGCTCGATTTTGGGATCCTCAATTCCATGCTTTCAAGTTTACCTATCAAGAGCTATGCCCTTTAGTTGTGGAATTTGCTATGATTATCGATGTAAGCTTTTCCCTCGAGACCCTGCCTTGTGTCCCAAATTGTGTGAAAATGTAGCAAAAGGATGCAAGTTGGGCTTTAGGAATTCTTCCATCAACGGTTAATAGATTGGTGCCTCGGAGTGGTATCGTTTCTTAAGAAGCTCTAGTCAATGCCCTAGACAACTTATCTAACATGCCTACCTTCTATAACAATGTTGTTCTATTGATATGTCTCGCTCAATATTTAACATCAACCTTAGAAGTTTTAACCAGCCATTGCTGATTGTTCAACATTGTCGAAGGCATTTACAATGGCTTGAGCCCTTTTCCTTTAAACTTAGGAGAGACTATCCTTGGCTTGGATGCCATATATACTAATGCCACTGCCTCTTATCCGGCAACCCCTTATTGGTCTGGGTAATAGTCATTATTTTAAAGGTAGTACACCCATTTTGGATATTCATACTTGTTTTTCTTAGCAGAAAACACATCCCTCTTTGGGGATTTTTGCATAACCTTATGCCTTATATTTGCTTAAAATGGACCCAACCCATTCCAGCGACTTTTATTTATTATTGTTTTTTTCTTCTTTTCTTTTCTTTTTTCTTTTATAGGTATGGCTACAGGAGAAATTGATGCCACTAGAAGAACCTCACCTAAGGGTGATCAACACATATTCTCTAAGACACTACCTTTCTAGAAGGTGACTGTACCACTTTGACTCATCTTAGAAAGGTATTGTATCATTAGCCATAGTAGCAGACGACAATATCAATTTCATGTGTGCATAGTTGGTACCTCGCTACTTTACTCAAGATGGGCATTCTAGTTGTGTATCGCTATATGCCTTGCATAGGGATACCTTATTTATTGCCTTTTGCTACATTTGACAATTTGGGGCGTGGTAAGGAGGCACTCTATCTGTTGCTTTTATCTCTGGTTATCATCACCTTGGGGCTTAACTATATGTACAATATGATATCTAAAGGCTTGCGGACTGTGATTTCACTACCTCGAGCATGTATAAGAGATAGGTTACTAGCCTTACAGTTGATAATAAGGTGAATTGGTTAAGACAAAGTTTTGGAAAAAGTAGTATAAGATGACTTATAGATTTTGTATACATGAGATAAGAATTATGCACTACTTTTTATATATAACAAGATAACTCTGAGTATGTAATATAAAGTTCTCTTACTTATATTAATGTATGGACTTGCAATACATGCTTGTATATTTTAGCGTGATTTCACCATACATGATTACCATTTAATATTGAGTTCAATAGCATAAAACTCTATTTAATCTTGGATCAAACCTTGAAAGCATCTTTCCCCTATTATCAATTAGCCCCCGCAATTTTTCTTGATTGAACATTTTCACTCTACCCTTAACTTTTTCCTAGGTTGCCTTTTTTTGGTTTTCACCCTGGTAGGGTGTTTGATTTTAGCAAGGCCGCCTTTTTTAATTTTTAACCTAAAGGGTAATATTTTTTTCATTTGATTTTAATTTTAATTTTTCTCATTTGATTTTAATTTTAAATTTTCTACTTTTATCTATGGAACCTTTTTAGCCTATCAATATTGATTAGTTCCTTGAACTCATTCCTATCATTATCGCTCAAGATTGTTGCTTTTTTAGACAACAACTTCTTTAACACAAATGGGCCATCCTATGTAGGCCTGAACTTGCCACAGAAGTTCAAAATGACTAGTCTTATCTGCATGAAGCCAAATTTCCCTCTTTTAAAGGATACTTCTTGACCTTCTTTCTAAAGGATTGAGCCAACCTCTTTTGATAAATCTGGTTATGGTAATAAGCTTGCATTCTATCCCTTTTTAACAAGTTAAGCTGAAGCAAATGTTGTCAAGCCTATTCCATTTCAAGTAATTCAAATTCCAAAACTACCTTTAAGGACTAATCTTTAACTTCCATCTGCAGTACAACTTTTATCCCATAAACAAAAAAAATTGGGGTTACCCCTGTTGAAGTTCTAGCTATAGTCCTATAACCCCATAGTGTAAAAGGTAGCTTTTCAGCATAGTCCTTGTAAGTTATGACCATTTTAGCTAGGATCCTCTCAATGTTCTTACTAGCCACTTCAACTACTCTCTTTGCCTAAGGTTAATAAGGTGAAGACTTATGCTACAGAATCCCTTACTTCTTGAGCATCAACTTGGTTTCAGCCTGGAAGTGTGATCCATTGTCCAGTACAATATGGTATGGAAGCCTAAACCTACACATAAGATTTTATTTAGTGATCTTGGCCATTTCTCTTACAACTAAGTTCTTGAATGATGCTGCCTCTATCAATTTTGAGAATAATCAATGGTAACCACAATAAACCCATTTATGTTCGATGCTGACGGATGGATCATACCTATGATGTCTGTACCCTATGCAGCAAATGCCTAAGGTGATGTGAGGTTATACAATTTTAACACTGGCAAATGTCTTAAATCTACATACTATTGGCACAATTGATATTCTTTCACATATTTAGAACTGTCTATATCCATTGTAAGCCAGAAGAACCCTTTACGCATGATCTTCTTTGCTAAAGCTAAACCATTCATATGAGGCTAGCACACACCGGCATGTACCTTATACATAACCTTTTTAGCTTTCTTTTCATTCAAGCACCTCAATTGTGTACTATCAGGCTATATCTTGTAAAGCACTCCTCTTACATAAATGAACTGAATGGACAGCTTATGGATCATTCTCTGATCCTTTTTAGTGGCTTCTTGTGGAAACTCTGACTTCTCTAGGTAGTTTTGAATATAAAACTACCAAGGCTTACCATCATCCACCTCAATATTAATTACTTGCTCAGCTTCAAAATATGGCATATCAGAATTTGAGATTAAAATAGGTTTCAAGTTTACTCCCTTTGGGTTATCCCACATGGACATTATAGTTGCTTAAGCATTTGCTAATTGATTTTTATCTTAAGGCACGTACCTAAAGGTGCAAACGTCAAATTGACTGCTTAGGGCCTTTAGACACTTGATGTAAGGCAGTAGCCACCCTCTTTTAGTGACCATTCACCTTTTACTTGATTAAACCACCAAAGATGAATATCTAAAGACTTTTTTTATTCTTTTTCCCTATAACTAATAAGGCTTCTACTCCAAAGATGCAAGCTTTATACTGACCTTTATTATTCATGGCCTTGTACCTCAACTTCTATGCTAAGGGTAACTTTTCTCCCTTTGAGGTTACTAGAGTCACTCCTACTATAGCTTCATTATTATTTATAGCTCTATCAAAATACATTTGTCAACCTTGCATTATTATAGCGATGATACTCTCATTAAAAAACTCATAAGTCACCCCTCCCCTTTTAACGGTTGATTAGCTAGGAATTCCATTATAGCTCTTTCTTTAATGTTTTTCCTAGTGATATACTTAATGTCAAATTCCTGTAAGAGGATTAACCATCTACCCATCTTCCCTAACAATGAAGGTGTTTCTTATAGGTACCTGAGATAATTTTGCTTAGCCACTGCTTGCACTCTATACGAATGTAAGCAATGCCTCAACTCTTTTGATGCCCAGATGACTGCCAAACAAATCTTTTCTACCTCTTCATATTTAGCTTCATACGGCAAGAACTTCTTACTGAGGTAGTATACTTCATATTCAATCCTAAAGTCATCCTTCGAGGCTATCAAAGATCGCATTGATCTATCATTTATGACCAGGTATAAAATTAAAGGCTTACTTGCTTGTAGCGTTCTCAACACTAGTGGATGCAAAAGGTATTTTTTGATTGTGTCAAATGCCTTTTGACAATCCTCATTCCAAACCACCGGGTGATCTTTCTTAAGTAGCTTAAAAATTGGCTTATAAATTATAGTAAACTTGGCTGTGAACCTACTAATGTATTCAAGCCTGCCTAGAAATCCTTTAATGTCTTTCTCCTTCTAAGGCATAGGCATTTCCCTAATGGCATTGACTTTGTTAGGGTCTATCTCTATTCCTCTCTTACTCACCACATGGTCAAGTAGCTTTCCCGAGGTAACCTCAAATATGCATTTCTTTGGGTTAAGGCAAAGATTGTACTTGTCAATTCTTTGAAAGAACTTCTCCAATGCCTCAATGGCCACTTCTCGTGTTCCCAACTTGATCATCATGTTATCTATATAAACCTTTAATTCTTTATGGATTAAGTCATAAAGGATCTTGGTTGCCATCCTTTGATAAGTGGCCCCAACATTCTTGAGTCCAAATAGCACACCTCGATACACATAAGTACCCCATTTGATGATGAAATCCATTTTGATCTTATCTATAATGTTGTTCAAGATCTTATTGCATCTAGCATACCTATCTACAAAACTGCATATAGCGCAAGGGCCTGCATAATTTACCAAGACTATTTCATCTTTTTTAGTTATAGGGACTACATTAGCTAACCATGTAGGGTATTGGACCTCTATCAAGAACTTGGCTTCTATTTGTGTCCTCACTTCCTCTTTGACCTTCTTAGCCCACTTTGGCCTAAGCTTCCTAAGCTTCTACTTGATTGGTTTATATCCTGGATAGGTAGGAATGTAATGCTTAACTATTTCTTAGTTAATTCCTGGCATGTCCTTATAAGTCCAGGCAAAGACTATTTCATATATTTTTTTAATAATCTCTTGAAATTTTCTCTCTTTAGGGGTGATGTCTGATGCCATCAGGATCACTTTTGGATTTTCAGAAGTTTTGAGATTAAATGGTGTAGTATTTATTGAATTAATGTAAAAAAAAATGATTTATGATCGTGATCGTGTGCAATGAAATAATGGTAACTATCACACATATAAACAAAGTTTTTCATATTATCAATTTATGAAGAACTACATACATCATTGTTAAGAAGTTAAGGTACAAAAAGTATATCTACAAAATCATCCTCATTTATATCTGGTGAGTTTGATCCTGCAGATGAACCCTCCCTATATATGACAGAGAGTCCTTATCTTCCTTTATGATTGATTTTAAGACATCTTCATTTAAATTTGGCACTAGGACTTCAAATCCCTCTTTTTCCCTTCCTTTGACACTAGCAACTAACAAATATGGGGGTTATGATTTCATTAAGAGCATTGTCGTCCCATTCAAGTAGCTTGATCATTATTTCTTCATCCAAAAACCATTTAACATGCTTGATAGTTTTGCTGGCCCAGTTAAAAACACTATTAAATATGTCAAAGCTAGGGACAATTTCCTATCTGACTATGATGGGTTCAATTTCATCACAATATTGAGACTCTACAGATGCAGGTGTGAAGCTATTTAGAATATGCGAGACTCTCTCTAACTTCTTCTAAATCTTATTTTCCCCCCAGATTCATCATAACCTAACCCTTTTCTATCTTTCTATCATACTATGGTAATCACTTCATGCGGACCTTGTGAATCCTTTTCGAGGCAAACACTAGGCCAAGAGTTCATTCATTTCATCATATTAACTACCTAATAGGTTAGCCCTTGATTACCCTTATTGTTGGCATTAAAGGTGGCTATATGGAATCCATTAAATCGCTAATTAGCTATGCCCAAAGTGGAAACTTGATTCTATCTGATGGCTTTTAAGGTGACTATTTACCCCTCATGTGGGATCTTTATCATTTGGTACAAAGTGGATGGAACTCCTTTGAATTTATAAAACCATGGTTGTTCAAATAATATAGAGAAATTGGCCAGTATGGGTAGCACAATAAATTCTGTTTCCATCTCAAGCATCTCCATCATAACCATAACTTTAAAGGTACCTGCCACTTGCCTACGGGAGTTATCATAAGCTATGATGATCAAATCAGAGTTGCTCAACATAGACTCATTTAAACCAAAGGCTATAAGTGCTACAAGTGTGCACACATTGATAGAAGACCTATCATCTACCATCACACAAGCCGTATGCTTGTCATTGACCTAGGATTTTATATACAAGGGATGATTATTCTCCTTTCCCTTAGCAGGTAAATCCCTTTTAGTATAAATGATGTTTTCTCCAAAACATCCTTTCACTAGGTCAAGCAGGTCTGAAGGAGAAATGGTGGCTACCACCTTTGAATCACATAAAGCTTTAACCACTTTCAATCTACAAAAAGGAGATTGTCTAAGCATATGCAAGACATAAATCTAAACAAGAGTCTTCCTTAACTTTTTGAGAACCTAATCCATTTCTTGCTCTTTTTCTATGGGCAATGGTATAGGATCCTACTGCCATTCTACTTCAGGTACTATGCTTCCACTTTGAGTGATCAACTTCACCTTCCCTTTCTTTCTCTCATTTTAAGAATCCCATAAAATTGCAAGGCCTTCTTTGGCACTATCTTCATTTTCATTGGCTGATTCCTAACAATTAATTACACGAACCAATGGCTCCTCATTGCCCTTTCTTTATGGTGCCCCTAGACTTGGTTTAAATATCTACATCCAATTCCTTTTTATCCATTTTTGAATAAGCAGGATGTTTAATGTCTAGGTACTCATTGTTGTACAAGTAACATAACACATACCCTTTAGGCAAGCTTTAACCTATCATAGAAACTGGTGGTGGCATTGCATTGTAATTTGCATTTTTATCCCTTTTCTCTAGATCAGGAATTTGTTTGATATTTGAAACATGCTTATAACATAGTACTATAAGTACGGTGATTGATTAACTCAGATGTCACATCAGAGCTATAGTCACCCGATGCATTATACCAGGCAGTTCGGTTAAATTTTATTGTCAAACACCATTAACATTCAAACATTATAACCATGAAACAATTCATAAGCAATACTATTATATATTATACTTATACATATACATAACCATAATTTTAATACTTGCATTCCTATTCCTTAATATAATATACATGCCATGCCTAAACCTTTTATCATCCTCCATGTTCGCCTGTAAAACTTGTTGAATATTTCTATCTTCAAAACCTGCGCGTAGTCACAACACTACATGGTCAACATTAAAAATTCCCAGTGGAGGAATACATATCTAAAACTTCCCAATCTTAAACACATGCATGCATACACAAGTTCACTTGTTTCTCATATTCTACCTTCATTAATCCTTTTAATATCGCTACCTTAATTTTATATCAATTTACTAGATTTGGCTATTACCATTTTTAGACTTTTATTCGTTAATATTTTAGTGCTAGGGTCTTATTTAGCAATATTATTACTTTACTTTTTTGATCAACCTTGTTGTCTTTTTTTATTATTACTATGATATATCTATCACTTTTTCACTACCAAATAATTCTAACTACTAATTAGAGCCTATCTAGAACTTCTTACAATTTTGAAAGAACATTTACTATTTTTAAAACCTCGATCAAACCCACGGTTAATAAATTACTATTTAAACCAAAATTAAAATTTTTCTCTTACATTCGAAGTTTGATTCTTCTTAAAGATACTTCTATAATTCTAAAAATATATTCATTAGGCTAAATGAATATATTTGGGTCAATCAGAGACTATTTTTTGGCTTGGTTCACTTTTACAAGTTTGATAACCAGATTTTCAAAGTCATCGAAAATTACTTTTTCATTACCTTATAATTCTACTCATTAATATGAGCCCAACAATATTTTTGGATTATTTTTGAGGTCTGTAGCATATTTTATGGTCCACTCAAACTGGGTCAAACGAGTCATATTCCAAATTTAGAAATGATTCATGCCTTTCGAGGCCCAAATGACCTCCATTTGACACCAAATATGAACCACAAACTCCTGCTCACATGCCATTTCCGATGATAAAATAAAATATTTTTCCAACTTTGAAAGGTACTATTCATCTTAGTGTAACTATTTACTATCAAAAAATACTATTGCCCACTAACTTGGTATTTGGGCCACTACATTTCTCCACCACTAAGAAAATTTCATCCTCAAAATTTTTTTACATACCATAATTACTATCACTAATATATGATCACTTTAAGGGTATACAATTTAATAACCCACAACAAATTTTCTGCAAACTTTTATATCTTATGATCCTTACAATTTAATAAACTTAAGTGATCCTTATATCCTCTCATATAGTTATAATCACTCTTACAATCAATACCTATTTATGGCATGGATACATATCATTCTGTCCTTAATGTTGGAATTTAACGGTTACATGCATCACATACAAGAGCGGAATTTTAAAATTTTTTAACCATTAGATATGATCTTGCCATGAATACACAATATAACTATATGAGAATAAGAAAAATCACCTTTGATTTTTGTTGAATAGTTGATTTTACTTCGCACCGGGTTGTCTCAAACAACAGTGTCCAAAATCAAACACCTCCAATGAGCAATCCACACTAGAGAGGGGTAAATTTAACCAACAAATTGGTGTTCAACTAGGGCTGGCCGAAATTCCAAGAAGCTAGCTAGGATTTGGCGCAAAAAGAAGAGAGAGAATAGAGAGAAAGACTTTCTTTTTGTTTTAATCACTTAACCCTAATTCCTCATTAGTTGGCCTTTTATAGTTAGGTTAAAATTCCAACTCCTTAATGAGATTGGGCTATTTAAAATTGCTGGAGAATTATTAATTGGGCCTTTAAAATTGTTAGAGACATTATGATAAATTAAAATACAAATTAAAAAGAAAAGATAAAATAAGAGGTGAAGGGGGATAATTATGTAATTAATGATAAAATACAATTAAAATTTGTAAATAAGTGAAGGAGATAAACTTAAGTGTAGATAAAATATAAAAAGAAGATTAAAGAGTAAATAAGAAAAAAATAAGAACAATAATTACGAAGTCGGTTGCATATGCTAATGTAATTTACATAAATGAATAGGAAGAGAGTGATGAATGAGAAAAAACTATTATACGAATTATGAGGATATCTTACAAATGACAACTAAACAGGTTCAAGAACAAAAATTAATGATTCAAAAATTAAATATATGATTTAATTCAATAGGATAAGGAAAATAAAATAAATTTAAGGGTAAAAGCATAAGAGAAAAATAGATATTAAGAAATACCATAAGGACTCATGATGAAAATAGAATATTATGAGTTTATGATATATAATGAATAATAAATCTCAAGTTAGATATTCAAAACTTATATGTATAACTAAACATTATAATGAATCAATGAAAGGTAAATAATGAGTTAAGGGTAAGTGACAAATGAGAAACGAATAGTAAATTTAGAAACCAAGTCAAAAAAAAATATACAATTATTACAAAAGAAAAGGTTTAAGAAATAAAGATGGAAATGAGTGTTAAAATGTGAATCAGGGTCTAAATGGAAATTTTAGCAAAAATGTAAGGATAATGTGTTAAACCAAATTATGAATGTTTGAGACAAAACATAGAAAATAACCAATGTGCGTAAAAATAAAAAAATGAGGATTAAAAATGAAATATTATACATACATTGAAACAAAATGATAATGAGAATTATAAGTCGAATAAGATTGATGAAAGTAATTATGATGTTAAAATGCCTTGAAGTCAAGTTGTAACACCCTAATCCACTAACCATGGATAAACATCAATCATCATCATAAACCTAGTAAGGATCAGGCAGAAATAATATTGATTAATAATACAAGCCATAATTACATGCCACAATAATTTAAATCAAACTTATAAATTAGAGGGCCTATCATAATTGGCCAACAATACATCATGAAATACTTGACACAACTACAACTTGCCCGATCTTCTCTTTAATGATGGTCAAGCTGCTGTAGCTATCAAACCAAAGTGGAGCTTATCCCAAAAACCTACACAGATAAACGAACCCATGCTAAGCTATAAAGCTTAGTGGGGAACAAAACTCTATGGACAAGGTCTTACCAAAATATCATAAATACACTACAACCTTCATAGTTAAAAATAAATATATGTCTGCAGTATTAATCATTTCATAATGAACATACTGGAGGAGTCTTCAACCTTAACCATATAAATATACTTACAATAATGTAGAGCATAGCGTGAACTTGGCTATTTCCCAAAGACTTTTCAATTTACTTTGATAATTAAATCCCTTACTTGATAAACTAGAATAATTTATAGACCTCTTAATCCTTTCATTCATGAATTTTGACATCATTATTACTAATGGTACAACCTCCAATCATATGGATTTAATCCTGTTGGTTACATGAAATTTGACTTTAATGTTCATTCATAGCATAAGAAGTGCATGTGTCATGGAACGTCTATAAAAGATATCGCTAGGCATGATTACTTCATATATATCATACAATCATAATTTTGGAATAAAATTATAACTCACAACTTCTATTCACAACCATGTATTCCTTAATGATGTCTTATTATGGCACTAAATGTCAACCAACATCATATTATACCATACACTATCTTTTGGCTCATGTCAGAGTTATTAAAGTGCACATAAAGGTGTAAACATTTATGGGTATTGACTAATAAGCTTTGCATGCAATCACAAAGAGCAGCATTATGTGTCATGATTAACCGTGTAGGTCCAATTATCCCATACATACGTTTCATAAATTCCAAAGCATAGAAAACTCATCGTGTATGTTGTATCCTAAATAATTCTTATTATAACATTGTACGCATTTTATCATGGCATGACAAGTTTAAATTTTATAGATATATATTCCAATGATTTCATCTCATTGAAATAATTCATAGCCAAAGGAATCATGATAAATAATATAATAGGCCATTCATCATGCTTACATTATATAAGTGAAGCAATTAATGCATATTTTACTTTATCTTGCGTACATTTTATCATGTTTAATAGCCTGCCTAAGTCCTAGTTAAAAGGGTAGATAATGGGAGTAATGGATACCCAAAGGTATCAAACAATGGATATATGAAGATATCAAGCAATAGACCCAAATGGGGCTAAACAATGGTTCTAGTAAGGAAAAAACTATAGACCCAAATGATCAATGGTTCCATTATGGAACATGACCTAAACGGGGTCAACTATGGCAGTTGTAACTATATCCCTCTAGGCATGCCTATCTAATCCACAATTTAACTAAGGCCACAAGCTTTACCATTCTTAAGCATATTTCGATTAAACATATTCTTCTTTACTTATTACAATGTCTTTACTTAATGCCATCATTTATATAAGAATGCACATTATTCTTATCATATTGCAATATTGAGCTCTAGGCTCAAGTACACATGGATGCTATCATATGATCATATAGTTGCATCAATTTTCATTTATTCATATCATAATAGTTGCATGATTATGCAAACATAATAAAATATGACCTTTCATTGATCTATCTCGTCATGATTAGCATTATGTAAGATTTCCATAAGGCAATATGAAAGTATGGGTCTTGCTACTAAGAGTCTTCATAACGTTAAATGCATATCCATATACATATAAATGCAACTTGAATTATGGTAACATGTGCTTTCGCTATTTATACTTGTTCACATATTGGGTTAGACCACTTATCATTGCATAGATACATCCATAATAGATATTTCATTTATCTACTTTATCAACAGTTCTCAATGGTATACCTTGTTGCGGTTCATCGAGAGTGGCTTCCATACCATATCATAGTCATTCATATCAACACATAATTACTTAAAAAATATTTAAGCAGCCATGAGTAATATAATAAGATGAGTACATTAATTACATCCTAAGGTTAACACTTGTTCTTAGTTAAGTCCTTAGTACACTTTTATAGTCTATTAGATAATGGACGACAGGTTATATACCCTAACGTGATCATATATGTATCACATCATCATACTTGTACATTTTATCTTATAATATCTTACCCGCAGGTACGTTTATGCAATATTATCCCATCTTATATGCCAGCACACTACTTGTGGGTAAGAGTTTTTCATAATAAAATACATGGCATAACCAAACAGACAAGCATGTTTCTTTATATCAAGGCTAGTCACTACATTCCATTATGTCTTAAAGCATAACTTAACTTATGTGGTCTCATGACTAAGCCCAAAAGGGTAATTTCCCAACTTTTTCAACTTAAACTTATAACCTTGCAACTATCGTCTTATTTTCACTAGGCCATATCATAATAGTTTCATGTCATGCAAAGACACATCAATGCATAAATTTTGAGTAGGACAATTTACTTGATAGGTCAAATACCTAATATAAACTTATGTGGCACATTAAATAACGTATAATCTTTAGGTTATTATATTGTCTCTTACTCTCGTTAGTTTTGTGTCCAAAGAGCACCAATATACATTCTAACAAAATGGTTCCTATTAGCATTGCCCTATGCAAGCATCTCTCTAAAAATCAGATTTCAAGTGAAACCCCACCTTACCTCAGTAAATCTTATTACTCTAAACTCTTCACTCTTTGTATGTATATATATATACACACATACATACAAAGGATTTCCCCCAATTAAGTGGTCACACCCCTAATCATATAGTAATTACTTTATATGGCTTGCAATATATTCCCTCGCATAAATACCTTAATGTCATTCAATTTCATATAATAACTCATCCTATAGTCACATCATTCTTACTGTATCTGACTAACTTTAGCATTGGAAACTTTACCACTGTATTGATTCATCCATGATCAAATAACATACTACCCACCACCATGATATATATATATATATATATATATATATATAATCATCATACACATTACTTTGGGTTAGCTTAATTCACCCCCAAGTAAGTGTAAATTTCAATACTGGGTTTATAATTCTTGGATGATCTATAGCTTGAGGTGAGGAAGAGCCAATGAAAAGAGAGTGCACAAGTGGCCGTGCATTTCATAAGGAGAAAAACCAAGTGGTTGTGCATTTCATTAGGGAAAAGGCCAAGTGGCCGTGCACTTACGAAAGAAAATGCATGAATGGCCGTGAATTCAAAGGAGAAAATACATGAGTGGTCGTGCATTCAAGAAAGAGAATACATGAGTGGCCGTGCATTCAAGGAAGGAAATACATGAGTGGTCGTGCATTCAATGAAGATAATACATGAGTGGCCATACATTCAAGGAAGGAAATATATTAGTGGTCGTGCATTCAAGGGAGGAAATACATGAGTGGCCATGCATTCAAGGAAGGAAATACATGAGTGGTCGTGCATTCAAGGAAGGAAATACATGAGTGGCCGTGCATTCAAGGGAGAAAATACATGAGCGGTTGTGCAAAGAATTTCGGTAGACAAATTAAATGAAACCCAGTTTTAAATCATACTAAACTCATCAAAGATTAGCAGGTTTAACCGCTAACCTAGAGGACACATAAATAAGAACAAAAGAAAGTTCCTATAACAAACCCAAAAAAATAGTGTAATAACCCTAATCATACAGAGGCAACAAAACTCCATACGCAAAATCAACATAATTGTCCCATACCTTATTGAAACTTTAGATTATACTTTTATACTCCTGATCCAGCTCCTTTACTCATGATTCCTTTCTTCTCTTTATACATAGAGACAACAATCATGATTTACCATATCTCTACATCCTTAATACAAGAAATCAAACATGGAAGAAGAGAAGATATCTATGAAAGGGAAAACATTACCTTCATGATCTTAAATCACCAAAATCATAGGTTTCCTCCTTTTTAACCCATAACCATAGAAAGAGAGAGAGAGAGATCTCCCTCAAAAATGCTGATCTCCACATCTCCAGGAATCCCAAAATAATTGAGCGGGATAAATATCTCACCAAGAAAAATTCCCAAATTACCCTAATACACTTTAATCTCCTTGATTTCCATTTCTTACAATTTAACCCCAAGACTTCTAATTTAATTTCAAGTACCTAGTCTTTAAAATCTCAACTTACCTGCACTTAAATATATACATGCTAAAATTACCCAAAATACCCCTCATGGGACTTAACTTCGGTAAATGCAAAATAATCCAATATTGCCTTAATTTAATCATAATCCTCGTTAATTAACCATAATCCGCCTAGGGCTAGGATTGGGGCCTTACACAAGTGTTGTTTAATAATTAATGCAGTACAACAAGGATAATAGTAGAACTGAATCATGAGAACCAAACTATATGATGAGTAAGAAAATAAGATTTTGATTTAGAAATAGAGACATGAAAAAAAATATGAAGTGAAACATAAACTAAGCATAGAATGTGAAATTAAATAATTATAAAGGCATATGCTATTAAATTAGTTACAAAAGGCTAAAAAGTATTAGATAAATACACATATGTACACAAAATACTTGGACCATCTGGTACAAGGATTTGAAATGAGAATGGCAAATTGATAATACTGCTAATTAGAAACAAATAATTTGAATAGAGAAAATAAGATGTGAGAATTAGAAATAAAGAGAACTAGTTCAAATGAGATAAATACTAGACAAAATTTAGATAAAAATAAAATTTTAAAGTTACATATGTGTGTAAAAGTGAAATTTGATAGTTAGGTATCCACCACTAAGCATTATATGTGCTTAGCGCATAACCATTTATTACATGCAAATTTTAAAGGATGTAGGTCAGTACTCGAAGGGGCAGGTACTAGATTTGGACAAAGTTTCACAACAATGGAGATAAATTCGTGTAATCTTGGATGTAGCATGTAGGAGTAGGATTGTACTTGTACGTGTATTATATTGAAATTATTGTTATATTACATTAGGATATTTACAGTATATGAGTGTTACAACATGCATCTTCAAAAAATAGTGAGAATGTAAGGACCCAAATTGGCCCTAGTAGGATTCATGAATATTAATATGGTAGTAACATCTAAATAAGCTTAATTAGAGGATTTATTACAAGTTAAGACTTAAAAATTAATTATCTTAATTGAAAGAGGGTAAAATAGTTATTTTATGATGCGTATAATTCGAACAAAAATAATAGTATTGGGTCAATTACAATAAGAGAAAGATAACTTTGGGGTCAATTTTAAGAGAAAGTAAGTATGTGGAAGATTTTAATAGAGATGGAATAGAGAGGGAGTTAAGTGGAGATTTCGTTCCACTTAGTCTTCTAGATGTTTTACATGTAGGAGAGTGTAACACCCTCACACTAATAACCTATTGTCTATATCCAAATTAGTTGCTTTAATCATGCATTACGTCACTATCATTTTTGTATATTAATCATCATTTATTCATCATATTGCTATTACCCATCTTGTACCATGTGCCATATTCATTTAGGTCTTACTTTAATTGTTTGTATGCTTATTACATGTATAGCATCATACTCATCATGATATGTATGAGTTACTCTATATTCTTCATGCATGTATGTACGTGTTTAGTTATTTAGTGAGTCTATTACAAGCCAAAATACACATATTAAATACATCCTCACGTGTCTAATAGCCACAATACAAAATATTTCAAAATTCTATTACAAAATCTACCTACATCAACTCTTATCAGTCTTGTGTTGGCCTTTCTTGATGCAGAGAACATCCCTAACCAAAAGTTTTATCTATAAAACCTATATGGATAAAAAAATTATGCTAAGCTGTAAAGCTTAGTGGGGAAACATAAGATATGTGGACCACCTCTTACAAAGGTCGTAAAAAATGTAATCACATACAAGCATAACTTTAAGCATATAAGTACTCATTTAAACCATATTAATAGAGATCTTTAGGGACTACATTATCTTTTATTAAAACTTTTAACCAATATCATATACTTATTAACATTCCTTCGCTTATCGGTTTCATACTTATAACAATATTCATCTGACCACGAAAATATTATACATCAAGTTTACATTCTTAATTCCATTATGTTATTCTTGACTAATCATCTTGACGTACTGGTCTTTCTTTCATATAAAACATTATCAATTGACAAACACTCTTTAAAGCATTGCAATACTACCCTTGAACTTCTATCTCAATATAAATTAAATTCACATGTTATGAGTCTATAACTTATTTATATTATCATGTAATAATTCATACATACCACTCATATCAATTACACAATATTCAACAAGTAACATGTAGTTATAGTAATTGACATCAACCAGTATACATTTGCAAAATATCATATACTATTTCTTATATCATGCATTCCTAGGTATAGGAAACACTTTAAAGACATCTAAAGGATTTTCATACTTACAATAACCAAATACTCTTTCACTCTAAGTCATACTTTTCCATATGCTATACATTGATGCTTTTGAAGGTAACACACACATATATATAATAATATAAGAAGCATTTGAATATAAAGATCATGTATTCGTCATTTAGATCATCGATAAAGTATCAATATCAAGCAAGTTCATATGCATGACTTATTATTCTAGTATGACTATGTGATTCTAAAATAACAAGCACTCATCTTTATAATGTAGCCTTATATATGTATCATGTATTCCATATAATATAATTTCAGCCATAACTGTGATTAAAAAAATAAACATTACTTAAATGATTACATATGAACATTTGTGCTTTTAGTTCAATTACTGTAATCATAATAGATAGCCTTGTTAAGTTCTAAAGGTGGATAATTGGAACGGTGGATACCTGAAGCTATCAAAATGGTGGATATCTAAAGATATCACATTAATAGACCAAAACGGGGCTAACTACACTATAGATTGATCAAACAAACCTAGATGGTCGGCTAACAACCCAAACGAGGTTGTTCATAATCCAAACAAGATCAACTATACCTTAAACCCATTCAGGCCAAACTATAACAGCTATAATAATCCCTACAGGCATCTATCTATCCACTATTGAACTCTATTTATAGGCAATACCGTGTTCATGTTCATTTCATATATCAAGAATGTCCTTATATTATTCCATTGGCATGTGTACAAAATCATGTTAAAATATACCTTCTCTAGTGCATCAACATGTATTCACAATTCATATAACAATTTATACAATTTTACTAAAGTAAGAAATAAATGGAAAACTATACAATCCTATTGTGTATACTTATATACATTGTCTCGTGAAAATGCCATCATATACTTTATCATATTTTCTATAATCAATCCAATGTATTCATGTACTTTAGCATACTAACATTCGGCATCACATATGCATAACCATACTATTGCAATCAAGTAATATCCTTATGGCCATACATTTAGTATACCAATATATAAATAGGTATATAATATCACGTGGTATCAAAAGACAAATATACGTGTTTTTATTATACTTGTATCACAACCTCTAATATGTAAACCAATATATATAGAAATGTATATAATCATGTAAATGATATACCATCTTTAGTGCATAAGCATATATGCACATCTCATAGCATAATCCAAATAATTTTGTTCATGTAAATAATGAATGAAAAGTTATGCCATCATTAGTGTATATTCATGTATACACAATCTCATCAAATAAAAACAATTGCGATCATTCACCATACTAGATTTTCTATAATTAACATACTTCCATGTAACCATGCTTTATCCATTATTTTCTTCCCATACAACACCACTTCCAATTTTATTATCATTGTAATTATAATTTTTGGACAAGCATATAGGCATAACTTATAATCATTATACAATGTTATATTCATATTATCTCAAGTAGGTAAATAATAGTTTACCTTAGCATATCAATAACCATACACATTCTTCATTACATAAACTTGCCTAATACTTTTGAACAAGATACTATTATATAGTTTATGCATTTAATTCCCTTTATATGCTGCTTTTATAATACAAAAATACTAAAGAGAGGTTTAAGATGGTTTTTGGCAAACTCAAATAACAAATCTGCATTGAGAAAGAATTTCAAGATTATTTTAAAATCTATATTAGACCTATCCAAAGACATTTTTGGGCAAAATGGTCTTATACAAACATGATTCATTATGTTTCTAGTTATAGGAACATTAAAAATAACATCTATACAATTTCTATAGCTCAAGATAGTTGGGAATTCTTGATGACTGTTCATTATGGTTGGTAGCATATGGTTTCAATTTTCAACCCAAATTTCGATAGGATTAAAAGCATATTTATACTTTAATTTCTTCATAAAAAATATAGAAATGAGAGTCTATTTCATAATTTGGCTGCAATTACCTAAATATAATTTTTACATTTCAAGATATTACAAAAATATTGAGAACCATTCCTAAAAATAATGTTGTCAACAATTTCGAATTCAAGTTACTTTTTGACATATTTAGAGACAAAAAAATTATTCTTTCTACATAGTAATTGTAGGCATGTAAGTATAGTTTCATTAGAAATTTGAATCATAGCATTTCGACCTCTGTAAAATCAATTATGCTAAAAAAATTGCAAACTATTCACTAAAAAGAATAGCAGTTTAGTTTCAACTTCAATTATAAATTAAGACCATTTAAAGGCAAAACCAACTTTTGGTTTCTTCTACAAAATTGTGGATAAATTAATTAATTTTACTTACCAACTAGAATTAATTTTTTTAAAGGTCTGCACCTTGAGATATACTAAAATTATAGAAGCTAATTCCAATAATTCTTCACATGCAATTGATTTGTTTTACAAGTCCTAACTTGATTATTTGACTTCATTCACTTAGTTTTATTAAAGCATGACTTACTCCATATCTTAAGAGAAATTTCCAACTTTGAACATATTCAAAATCACCACAAAACACATTAACCCTTGCCTTGGCCAAAACCATCACTAGCCACCTACTTATCCAAACCATATTTCCTTTAATCTTCCTTTTGTTTTCTTCAACTACTATGAACCATGAATTCTTAAAAACCTATAATTATTCCTCATTTATTTCTTTCAATCCAAGAAAAAAATATGAATAAGATGAAGGATACTATACCTTGCAATCTCTAACTTGAAACCCTTGTATAAATCAACAAAATTAAAATTCTTAAAGAGGATTTTGAGAGAGAGAGAGCTTTCAATTTAATTTTAGAAATAGAAAACGAAGAAACGTAAATCTGAATTTTCCCTTTGAGAATGGCATTCCCCTCAACAAAGAATCATTAAAAATAGTTTCTCTCTCCTTCATACAAAATTCTAGTATTTAAAAGAGAGTGTAAAAGTTTCGTAAACACCCTAACGTTTTTCTGCATGTTAGATAGTTACCCTCACTCTTTTTGAATGTTAGAAGGTTACCCCTCTAAGTTTCTTTGTTTAATAAAATCATCCCCTACCTACACATTTATTTATAATTAACCCTAACTTGTCTCCCTTCTTTAAATTTTCCCCACATATGTTTTCTTTATAAAATGACCCCCAACTTATATCCTTTACTTCAATTATACCCTTAAATAATTTAAAGCCAAATAATTAAAATTCAAATCGTAAAATAAAATAAAATTATAGCTTGTCCTATAATTTTAATCCGAAATTCACATATTAATTTAGTTTTTATGAAATATAATTTCATTAATTCATGTATTTTCAACTAAGGTCATAATTAGGACCTCACAATTCTCTACCCCTTAAAGAATTTCATCCTCGAAATTTATACAAGTACCCTTTACTCATATATATCACTACTATCTCTATACTTCTGTCTGTACTGATATATCTATCTCAATCAACCTGATGGAATATGTCATGGTATGCACATAAAGATCAAGCAGCGAAAAACAATAAAATTTGATCATACATTCCATACAATTCCATGACAAGAATCGAAACATGCAATTTTAGGGTTTTTAAAACTTACAACTTTTGATGCCTTTTAAATCTTGAATTTGGTGATGACCAGCAACTAAGATAACTTTATCCGCCTTAAATCTTGATCACTAATGCCAAGGAACAGCCTTTTAAGCCACTCTCTCTATTCTCAGACACACAATTGCACCGACGGCTTAAAATTGAGATTGCTAGCTCTCTTTTAAGGTATTGTGTAATGGCTATGGTTTGAAGCTACAAAATTTGATTTTGTACTTCTCTTAGGTTGCTATTACTACCCAAGAACACAAGAGAATGAGGAACAATCCTTTCTCCTTATGAAAATTTTAGGCCAAAAGAATTAAGTGAGAGAGAGATGCAATTCACACCAAAACTAAAGCTAGGGTTTTTCACGCCAAAACCTAGGTGTCTCACTTAGGGTTTTATTTCTTTTCATATATATATCCTTATCTTTTGGCAAGTGTTTGATCTGAATTTTACCATCTCAAGATAATTAATTCAACTTGAATCACTTCCTAAAAATAAGTAATATATATTGATTTAAACTCCTTTGAATTTAAAATTCAAATTTGAAATAAAACACAAGACATTTAATTAAATAAAATCACTTAATATAAATAATGAGCATGTGTCGAAATTCCTTGATTTTCATCTTGGAATTTCGGCTACTCCATCTATTATTTAAATGATTTAATTTAATTTAAATTCTTTTAGGCTTTAATACTCAATTAACTTAATTAATACAAGATAATTAATTAATTGAAATTAAACCTTGTGGGCTGAATTTTTCTCTCATGGACCAAGGTCCAATAGCAATTTTAAAACCCATTACACACATTAATTTGACTTTAATTAAAAGCCTAAATTAATGACCAATACTTTACTTAAATATTTTAAGCCCAATGCTTTGTTTGCGATCCTATAGGTCCATTTAATGTTGGCAATGAATTATTAAATTAATTCAAAGGCTATATATATTCTCTAGCAAGATATTATAGCATTCCAAATTAAATGAAAATGCATATGGCATTTAGTGACCTAATGCAATTTTGCATAGTCTCTTATCCATAAATATCAGAATTAATATAAGGCATGGAACTAGTCACCCTTATATATATTAATTCCTTTCTTGATATTCCAGTGACACTGAACTCTCAGATAAATAATGATTACTCATTATTTCATCTCGTTATGGCCATACACTTCTCAGTTCACTGATCAAGTGGCTGATGATATTTTCTCTCTTATAGAGAGGGGTAATCCCTTCATTTCTCTCATGCTCTCTAACATAAATCAATGCATACCCAAGCATACCCGTACTTGTCACTCTATTATGAGCACGTTAGGAGTATGTCAAAGCACACAGTAATTCATAAAGAGTTTCATAGAGATTTTAGGTCTAAGAACTCCGATACAAAACTTGCATATGAGAAACATTTATGACTTTTACCATGTAGTGTTCTCATGAGTGGATCGAATCCAGATACCATGTTCTAAACATGTATCTATGATCTCTGATTGACACTCTTGTCCTTATGATCCGTAAGATAGAACTCAACTTATCAAAAAGAGCATACTAGTCTTAATTCATTTGTTATTCCCATAACAATGACTGACTAGGGATATTTAGAATGAAGTCTCATTTGTTTCAAGGTCTTACAACCATGTGCCTCACACATGATAACTTAAAATGAAAAAACATTATTGGATAGTTCTATCAGTTGATATGCATAGGGATACCACAGATAAAACAAATGCCTCATTTATTAACCAAAGTGTTTTATTACAATGTATTGGGGCTAGGGCTTACACTAACAATCTCCCACTAGGACTAGTCCCAATTGGGCATAGCCCTAGGACCGAACGCTCTCAAATGAGCTTCGTGCAGATTTGGACGCAACTGTTTCGTCAAAGGATCTGCTACATTGTCTTCACTTGCTATCTTGCTAACCTTGACGTCCCCACGATCAGTGATCTCTCTGATCAAGTGGTACCTCCTGAGTATGTGTTTGGATTTCTGGTGTCACCGGGGCTCCTTAGCCTGTGCGATGGCCCTATTGTTATCACAAAAAATTTCTAATGGATCTAGGATGCTTGGGACCAATCCTAATCCAAAAATGAAATTTTTAATCCAAACATCCTCTTTTGCAGCCTCACTCGCTGCAATATACTCAGATTCTGTAGTTGAGTCTGCAACGGTCTCTTGCTTCGAGCTTCTCCAATCGACAGCACCACCGTTTAAAACAAAAACAAACCCAGATTGGGATCTAGAATCTTGAGTGCTGGTCTGAAAAGTAGCATCGGCATAACCTTGTATGACGAGCTCTTTTTGACCACCATACACCAAAAAGTGATCCTTAGTCCTTCGCAGGTACTTCAGAATCCCTTTTACAGCAGACCAATGCTTCTCACCAGGGTCTTGCTGAAACCTACTGGTTATACTCAGTGCATGAGCAACATCCAACGTAGTACATAACATAGCGTACATGATAGATCCAATAGCAGATGCATATGGGATTCTACTCATGTTGTCCCTTTCCTCTTTGGTTTTGGGCACTGTTCTTTAGTCAAAGGAACTCCCAAAGCCAAAGGTATGTACCCTTTCTTTGAGTCTCCCATACAAAAATGCTTTAGTACTTTGTCTATGTACTTTTCTTGACTTAGTCCCAAAAGCAGATTCGATCTATCTCTATAGATTCGAATACCAAGTATTGTCTCGGCTTCACCTAAGTCTTTCATTGAGAAACATTTTCCTAACCATTACTTAACCTTTTGCAATGTTGGAATGTCATTCCCAATGAGAAGGATGTCGTCCACATATGGGATCAGAAATACTACTATGCTCTCACTAACCTTCTTGTATACACAAGGCTCATCTTCATTCTTGATGAAGTCAAATTCTTTGACTGCCTCATCAAAATGAAGATTCCAACTTCGGGATGCTTTCTTTAATCCATAAATGGATTTTTGAAGCTTGTAAACCTTCATAGGATGCTTGGGATTGACAAAACCCTCAGGCTGTGTCATAGACATATCCTCAAGTAAATTTCCGTTGAGGAAAGCAATTTTGACATCCATTTGCCATATCTCATAATCATGATATGCAGCTATGGCAAGCAAGATCCTAATGGACTTGAGCATGACAACAGGCGAAAAGGTCTCATCATAGTCTAGACCATGAGTTTGTCAAAAACCTTTTGTTACTAGTCTACCTTTATAGGTCTTATTAGCTTTGAGTTTGAATAGCCACTTGCATTCAATTACCTTAGCATCTTCTGGTGGATCAACCAAGGTCTAAACCTAGTTATCATATATTGATTGCATCTCGGATTTCATGGCTTCAAGCCAATTTTACAAGTCTGGGCTTTCAATAGCTTCTCGGTAGGTAGTAGGATCCTCACAATCTACTAACTCAATAGTTTCACTATCAATTATTAGAAATCCATATCTCTCAATCTCCAGACGTACCCTACCAGACCTTCTAGGTTCTTGTGTAATGGGTTCTTGTTCCAACACTGGTTGTGAACTTGATCCCACTTCCAACTCATCCTCTATAGGAGCTTATGGAACTTGAATTTCTCCAAGTTCTACTGTACTCCCACTGTCTTTCTTGAGAAGGAACTCCTTTTCCAAGAAAATAACCTTATGAGCAACAAATACTTTGTTCTCAGCTTGTGAGTAAAAGTAGTATCCCTTTGTTTCTTTGGGATAACCCACAAACAAGCAGACAGTGGATTTGGACTCTAGTTTGTCAGATGTTAATTTCTTAACATGTGCTTCATAGCCCCAAATCCTGAGAAATGACATATTGGGTTCTTTCCCAGTCCATACCTCGTATGGTGTCTTCTCAACTGCTTTAGTTGGAGTACGGTTTAGTAGAAACGCAGCAGTTTCTAATGCATAACCCCAAAAAGAGACAGGAAGATTAGCTTGACTCATCATAGATCGAACCATGTCCAACAGAGTTCGATTTCTTCTTTCGAACACACCATTCCATTATGGCATTCCGGGAGGAGTGAGCTGTGAAATAATACCACACCCTTTTAGATGACTGTCAAATTCTTGGCTTAAGTATTAGCCACCTTGATCTGATCGAATGGATTTTATACTTTTGCCAAGTTGTTTTACTACTTCGTTCTTAAACTCTTTGAATTTCTCAAAAGTTTCAGATTTGTACTTCATTAGATAGACATAGCCATATCTACTGAAGTCATTTGTAAACGTCATGAAGTAGCTAAAACCACCTCTAGCTTGTGTACTTAATGGTCCACATACATCGGTATGTATTAGTTCCAATAAGCCATTAGTCCTTTTACCTTTATTGTTAAAAGGACTCTTTGTCATTTTTCCATGCAAACATGGCTCGCATGTATCATAAGACTCTAAGTCGAATGACCCAAGCACTCCAGTTTTGTGGAGTCTTGAAATGAGTTTTTTGTTTGCATGTCCTAAACGACAATGCCAGAAGTAAGTAGGGTTCAATTCGTTTGATTTAACCCTCTTTGTATTAATGTTGTATATGGACTCTTTGTTTTATAAATCAAGGATATAAAGGCCATTTTGCAACATGGCATTGCCATAAGAAATGCCTTGGCAACGAATATGAGCATTGCTATTTTTAATAACAAAATCAAATTCATCCAAATCCAAACATGAAACTGAAATAATGTTTCTGCTTATAGCAGGCACATAATAACAATTTTTCAAAACTAAACAAAGTTCGAAAGGTAAAGTGAGTTGATAGTCGCCTATCTCCATGGCAGCAACTCGTGCTCCATTCCCCACACGGAGGTCCACTTCATTCTTCCCAAGTAATCGTCTATTTCTTAGCCCCTGCACATTTGAACAAATGTGAGAACCACAACTGGTATCCAATACAAAAATGGTAGAAATAGAAAGGTTAATCTCAACAACAAAAATACCAGAACTGGACGCTTTGGCTCCATTCTTCTTTTGTTCTTCCTTGAAGAGAGCGCAATTCTTCCTCCAATGCCCTATCTTGTTGCAATGGAAGCAAGTGCTCTCACTCTCTTTGAGCTTCTGCGCTTTGGGCTTGGATTGGGCGTGAGGTGCACTCCCACTTGACTTGAATCGAGCCAGGTCATTCTTAGGTTTTGCCTTTCCCTTTCCCTTTCCCTTAGCGGGTCCCTTTTTAATGCCCCCTTAAACCATCAATACGGGATTGGTCTTTCGAATGTTCTCTTCAGCATTCTTAAGCATCCCATGAAGCTCAGTGACTGACTTGTTCATTGCATGCATGTTATAATTCATCACAAATGGATCATAATCATCAGTTAATGATCCTAAGATCAAGTCAGTGGCCAATTCCTTTGGCACTTGTACCTTAAGCTTCTCAAAAGTATCAAGATACCCTTTCATCTTGAGTACATGGGTACTAACAGGAGTACCCGCAACCATCTTACAAGAAATCAAGGGCTTTGCTGTCACGAACCTCTCGTGACGAGCTTGCTCTTGGAACATCTCCTTGAGGTGCACCATGATCACATAAGCCTCTTGGTCCATAAATTGCTTTTGCAAGTCAGGCACCATAGTGGCTAGCATCAGACAGGTCACATCGTTGGAGTCGCCCTTCTTGGTCTCAAAAGTTTCCTTTTGAACCGCAGAGGTGTTCCTAGCAGGTTCTTCAAGCAATGGTGCATCCAAACATACAACTTTTTTTCTTGCTTAAGAACTATTCTTAAGTTTCGAGACCAGTCTATGAAATTGGTGCCATTCAATTTGTCCTTTTCAAGGACCGATCGCAATGAGATATTGTTGTTTAAAGATGCCATTTTCAATCTGCAATTAAATTTTGCAAGATTAAATGAGGTTTTATTTATAATCTCACAAATCGAATTAATATCCCTTTAAATAATTCGCATTAGTGATTTAATGTGGGCCAAGATCCACTTTTCACAACAACTTATTAGTCAAGCTGAGCTTGTACACCTAACAAGTTAAGTTATTTAGGTTGGAAAACTCCAATCATTTCTCATACATGTCTCTTAGATCAAATGGGCTAACATCTTAAGATGTTATAACACAAACCCATTTATTGGTTGCCTAGGTCCGGGCATCCCTTTCCATGTTAAGTCTAACCTACATTCACAACCCATGCCTCACAAAGATAATCGAGCGCATCTAGGACTCCTAGTCTACGTGACCGATGATCGATGCCTTGACATGTTTCGAATTAGGAAGGCAACTTTGTGACTTACTATTTTTAGGGATTCATATTATTACGGCTTTCATGGCATACGCTTTGTCATCCATATATAGCATGCATATATATATAATTGTATAAAGTAAAGCGTGACAAACATGGGCCCAAAAACCTACAACTAAGATTCTATACTATTACATAAGAATCTTCGAGTTTGGCTTCTCCACTCCGGTGGGCTTCATCTTGGTTTACAAAGTCTTCAAGTATATTCTATTCTAAGAAATAAATCAAACTTTTACTATAAAACATAATGGCTCGCAGGCCATATTTAATTACAAAAACCCAGGGCTCATGAATGCACCATGCATATCCATTCATCACACCAAACAAGCAAATAAATATACATAACATTCATGGATCAAACAAAGTCCAATTTTAATTAATTTAGCCAAGCCCATTAATGAAAATTGTGTACTTGAAACTTTAAGAGATGACCCTATGATGGGCCTAGGCTGAAGCCCAATGGACTAAATCCTCTTATTGAATAAGTTCTCTTAAGAGCCCAAAACACAAACTAGTTAGATTTGTGCTATAAATCAACTCTAGTATAATTTCCAATTTTGCCATTTTTAATTTTATGTCATACAGCCCATAAACATTAAAAATACATATAATATGTACCAACATGAATTAAAACACAAAATCATGAAGAACATATATATGATACATGACATGCATATAAAAACAAACAAACAACAAAACTAGTTGTTTAATGCTTATGTGATGCCACAAAATGCACAAATACTGAAATCAATTTTATGAGTTATATAATAATTAAAATAAGGTCATAAATATTGATTTAATATTATGTACCAATCTGATCTAAATGTTTTTTTACCATCTTAATCAAAACAAAACAAACAATGTTGATTAAACTTGTAACAAACACAAACTAGTCATAATTTTAAGTGATTTTAAAATTAATCAATTAAATTGTCATGAAATAGAATTAAAACCAAATTTAAAATATGTCTAGACCTGATATTTAATCTTTAAAAATCACTTACAAACAAGCCAAAATCGTTTTTACATTTAATATTGAAAACTAGTTGTTAAACTAACAATTAACATGCCAACTAGCACCTAGTTTTAATATTAACATGTACCATCAGGTATTATAAATTAAATCTGACCATTAACAGCTCCTAGAACATCTTAGGACAGTATATTAACATGTCATATTAATTATAATACCTATCTAATCAATTAAAATCGTTTTTACACCGAAACAATGCAAAAAACTCAAAACAGAAAATTTCAGCATTGCATGTTTTCAAAATAACGATTTTTAATTAATTTTTTCATGCATCTAAAGCACTAAAATAAGCATGATTAGGCTCTGATACCATTGATGGAATATTTCATGGTATGCACATAAAGATCACGCAGCAAAAAACAATAAAATTTGATCGTACATGCCCTACAATTCCATGACAAGAATTGAAACATGTAATTTTAGGGTTTTTAAAACTTATAACTTTTGATGCCTTTTAAATCTTGAATTTGGTGATGAAAAGCAACTAAGATAACTTTATTCACCTTAGATCTTGATCACCAATGGCAAGGAATAGCCTTTTACGCCACTCCCTCTATTCTAACACACACAATTGCACCGACGGCTTAAAATCAAGATTGCTAGCTCTCTTTTAAGGTATTGTGTAATGGCTATGGTTTGAAGCTACAAAATTTAATTTTTTACTTCTCTTAGGTTTTTACTACTACCCAAGAACACAAGAGAATAAGGAAAAATCCTTTCTCCTTGTGAAAATTTTGGGCCAAAAGAATTAAGTGAGAGAGAGATGTAATTCACGCCAAAACTAAAGCTAGGGTTTTTCACGCCAAAACCTAGTTGTCTCACTTAGGGTTTTATTTCTTTTCATATATATATCCATATCTTTTGGCAAGTGTTTGATCTGAATTTTACCATCTCAAGATAATTAATTCAACTTCAATCACTTCCTAAAAATAAGTAATATATATTGATTTAAACTTCTTTGAATTTAAAATTCAAATTTGAAATAAAACACAAGACATTTAATTAAATAAATCACTTAATATAAATAATGAGCATGTGCCAAAATTCCTTGATTTTCATCTTGGAATTTCGGCCACTCCATCTATTATTTAAATGATTTAATTTAATTTAAATTCTTTTAGGCTTTAATACTCAATTAACTTAATTAATACGAGATAATTAATTAAATGAAAATAAACCTTGTAGGCTGAATTTTTCTCTCTCATGGAACAAGGTCCAATAGCAATTTTAAAACCCATTACACACATTAATTTGACTTTAATTAAGAGCCTAAATTAATGCCCAATACTTTATTTAAATATTTTAAGCCCAATGCTTTGTGTGCGATCCTATAGGTCCATTTAATGTTGGCAATGAATTAATAAATTAATTCAAAGGCTTTATATATTCTATAGCAAGATATTATAGCATTCCAAATTAAATGAAAATATGGCATTTAGTGACCTAATGCAATTTTGCATAGTCCCTTACCCATAAATATCGGAATTAGTATAAGGCATGGAACTAGTCACCCTTATATATATTAATTCCTTTCTTGATATTCCAGTGACACTGAACTCTCAGATAAATAATGATTACTCATTATTTCATCTCGGTATGGCCATACACTTCTCAGTTCACAGATCAAGTGGCCGATGATATTTTCTCTCTTATAGAGAAGGGTAATCCCTTCACTTCTCTCATTCTCTCTAACATGAATCAATGCATACCCAAGCATGCCCGTACTTGTCACTCTGTTACGAGCACGTTAGGTGTATGTCAAAGCACACAGTAATTCATAAAGAGTTTCATAGAGATTTTAGGTCTAAGAACTCTGATACAAAACTTGCATATGAGAAACACTTATGTCTTGTACCATGTAGTATTCTCATGAGTGGATCGAATCCAGATACCATGTTCTAAACATGTATCTATGATCTCTGATTGACACTCTTGTCCTTATGATCCGTAAGATAGAACTCAACTTATCAGAGAGAGCATACTAGTCTTAATTCATTTCTTATTCCCATAACAATAACTGACTAGGGATATTTAGAATGAAGTCTCATTTGTTTCAAGGTCTTACAACCATGTGCCTCGCACATGATAACTTAAACTGAAACAACATTCTTGGATAGTTCTATCAATTGATATGAACAGGGATACCATAGATAAAACAAATGCCTCATTTATTAACCAAAGTGTTTTATTACAATGTATTGGGGCTAGGGCTTACACTAACACAACCTTCATTCTATACTATCTTTACTAGCTTAACTTGTTCTTTACATTATCCCATTTACATTTCTATACTATATCACACTTAAATTCAATATAACTTTATCTCTTTATAACTATGACATTCTCTTGATTCTTTCTTTAACTTGATTTGCTTCTTTTATAACTCTATCTTTATATAAGGGTAGCCTTGTCATACTATCATATCATTGCTATGCTCAATGTATGTCATGTTAGTTTCCTTTTTCAGTTGGGGACTATACATGTGATATGATGTTGTGCTATGAGTGAATGATACTTTTATGTATGCAATGAAATGCAAATGTATAATCTCATGTAATGCACATATTTTTCCCTATCCCAACTATGAAATATTTTGTTAACTACCCATGCCTGCTAAGGAATCACTGATAGGTTTATAAAGCATCTTAATCAACCTCAATTTTCTCATAGTAACTTTACATGTGAAATATATTATCTACTATTCATAAACTCTTTCGCATAAGCCAAATTGAAATAATCTCTATATACCCTATTAACATATTTGTACTATAGTCCAAACACTAGTCATATATACATTTCATATCATGCACTTTTCAATCTAAACTTAAGATCTCATTAATATACCATCATACATATATGCATCTCTATTATCAAAACCTATCAATACATATAAATAATAATCAAAAGAGGAGAAAATAAATACCAGAGCTAATTTGGTGACATCATGCTTCTTTGGAACCTCAATCCTATCGGTCTACACCATTATGATTTAATATATAAATTTATCTCTTTTTCACTATGATTTACCTCTTTTTTAGAGGTATATTAGAAACCTTTAAATTTTTTTTTCATTCTATACTAATGTGCCACTTTTTCATTTACTTATTTCACTTTTTCTCTATAATCTTATTTATATTTCCTTTTGACATCTCTTGATATCGTATAGATAAATAATTATCATAAAGTCCAAGTTAAGCTATGGTTCTTATCCAAAAAACTTTCTACTTTTGAAACCATTATCTTCTCTCAAAATACAACAATGGCATCAGGGACAATTGAATTGAAATACCCAAAGCTGCAAGTTTTCTAACCTATCTTTCAGATTCAATCAAATCATCCTATTGCCAATCTCATCATAGAAAAATAGGGATATCTGCATTGGCTAACACTTTATAACTTTTTATGATATAATTTCTAAACTCTTATAGATAAGAAATGACTAAACCTTTTCCTTGATACCAAAATGTAACACCCTGATACTAATAACCTATTGTCTACATCAAAATTAGTTGCTTTAATCATGCATTGCATCACTATTATATCTGTATATTAATCATCATATATTCATCATGTTACTATTACCCATCTTTTACTAATGCCATATTCATTTAGGTGTTATTTTAATTATTTGCATGCTTATCACATGCATGGCATCATATTCATCATGGTATGTATTGTTGGAATTTAACGGTTACATGCATCACATACATGAGCGGAATTTTAAAATTTTTTAACCATTAGATATGATCTTGCCATGAATATACAATATAACTATATGAGAATAAGAAAAATCACCTTTGATTTTTGTTGAACAGTTGATTTTACTTCGCACCGGGTTATCGCAAACCACAGTGTCCAAAATCGAACACCTCTAATGAGTAATCCACACTAGAGAGGGGTAAATTGAACCAACAAATTGGTGTTCAACTAGGGCTGGCCGAAATTCCAAGAAGCTAGCTTGGAGTTGGTGCAAAAAGGAGAGAGAGATTAAGAGAAAAGACTTTCTTTTTGTTTTAATCACTTAACCCTAATTCTCATTAGTTGGCCTTTTATAGTTAGGATAAAATTCCAACTCTTTAATGAGATTGGGCTCTTTAAAATTGTTGGAGAATTATTAATTGGGCCTCTAGAATTAATTATAATCATTTGGGCTTAATTAAATCCAATTTAATCCTTTTTATAAAAGTCTATGCACAAAATCCACAAACTAGGCCCTTTATGCATCTAATTGAATTTAAATACCCAAATGGATTCCAAATCCAACCAAATTAAATATGTGAGTTCCATAACACTTATGTAATATATATAAATTAATTTGGTCCAAGCAAAAGCCCTCTAAGCCCTTCTGTATGGAGTTGACATGTGGCCCTCTTCTGGAGGGCTTCCTCTAACTTCTTCATTCCTTTGGCCCTTTATAATTTATCCAATGGACCTATTAATTATTATATCAGTCCTATAACACTTATAGTAGTCTTATAACACTTATAAGATAATAATAATTAATCATAAAATACATTATTTCAATTAGGTCCAATTTTGCATAACATTTCTCAAAAGTTCCGAGGATAATTTTATTTGATCATAATTAATTAAACTCTTTAATTAATTATTATGTTATTCACTTATCTACCTTCATAATAATATCAAATATTATTATCCTTGTTATTTTACCATTTTACCCTTTTCTCTATATGTGTGTGACCTATTGGGTTCCTGTCCATGTTGGCAGTATAATATGTAATTGTGAGTTCTATTCAAAACTCACATGATTTAAACTCCTTTAAATCATTTTATCAATCTCTATTGATATTTTGATACATCATTATACAAGTCATGATTGGCCTCTAGCTAGGCATCATGACTACCCAAATGTCAGGAAAGTCATGTGGTTTGACTGTACACTTCCATAGAAACAGTTACCGTGCAATTACTCCTTTCACCACTCTTATCTCAATTAGATTCTGAGTATGGATTTCTATCAACTCATATAAATCTAATTATGCATGTTCTATTAATTTAACCATTGTTCCTAAAATGCCCTTCATGGATCTCCATCCATCTCGGCATATTACTCTGGCCAAAGATTTTCTGAACAAGGCAATTATAGAATCATGCGAGATAACTTCCCTTGTTAAATCTGGGATGGTGAATCCTTTGTCAATCACTTAACTATCTTCAAGTAGGTCATGATATACCCAATCTCCTAACTATGTTCACTCCCAGTTGGAAGTAATCAGTTATGGAGTCAAAGTATACCACTTGCTACTTAAGACAACTTTGGTGATCTCAAGTCTAAGGATACTTGCACAACCGCTATGAAGAGATTCCTCACTGACATAGATTTAATATCCATGTGAGGATTCTCTATGCAGGTCTCTAATGAACTTGTTCTTCTAACAAGCATCCACATGTTAGCTTTGATTATCTTCCATAATCATAGTTATGAGAACCACTACTTGAACCATTCAAGAAGCATAACATGTGCTAGTCTGTCCGAATTAACAATGTCCTGTCTTGTTAATTCTATGACCAGGGATATTTAGATATTAATACATTTGCATACAATAGTCATCTCATATCATGAACACTTTCATGATTGCCTTTGCACTGTGTTTATAATATCTAGGACTTCATTTTTTAATTTAAGATTTACAAACTCATGTACTTAAACATAGCATTAATAAATGAATGACGCCTTTTATTAAGAATGTAAATTTTATACATATGAAAAATATCCCTATTACATGGGCTCTAGGGCATACTCTCTAACAATCTCCCACTTGCACTAGAGCCAATCACTCATATGTCTCAGACCCATGCTATTTATGTGGTGATCATGCTTAATCTGGGAAAGTGCTTTAGTGAGGGGATATGCTTAATCCTTTCAATCCAAGTCATGCTTTTCCATATGCTATACATTGATGTATTTGATTGTAACACATATGTATATATATAAAATCATATAAGAAGAATTTGACTATAAAGATCATGTATTCACCATTTAGATCATTGATAAAGTATCAATATCAAGCAAGTTCAAATGCATGACTTTTTGGTCTAGTTTGACTATGTGATTCTAAAATGCCAAGTACTCATCTTTATAATGTAGCCTCATATATGTATGATGTATTCCATATACTATAATTTCAGCCATAACTATGATTGAAACGATTCACATTACTTAAACAATGATATAGGAGCATTTGTGCTTTTAGTTCAATTATTATAATCATATTAGATAGTCTACAAAAGTTCTAAAGGAGGATAACAGGAATGGTGGATACCCAAAGGTATCAAAACGATGGATATCCGAAGGTATCAAATCGATAGACCCAAACAGGGCCAACTGTACTATAGATCAGTCAAGCAAACCCAGATGATCGGCTAACAACCCAAATGGGCCTGTTCATGATCCAAACGGGATCAACTATACTTTAGACCTATTCAGGCCAAACTATGGTAGTTACAAGAATTCCTATAGGCGCCTATTTATCCATAATTGAACTCTATTTGTAGGCAATACCGTGTAAATCTTCATTTCTTTTATCAAGACTATGGTTATATTGTTCCATTTGCATGTGTACATAATCATGTAAAAATACACATTCTCTAGTGCATAAACATATATGCACAATTCATATAACAATGTATACAATTTTACTCAAGTAAGAAATAAATGGAAAACTATACAATCTTAGTGTATATACTTGTATATACTATCTCGTAAAAATGGCATCATATACTTTGTCATATTACCTATAATAAATTATACTTCCATGTATTCATGTACTTTAGCATACTAACATTTGGCATCACATATGCATAACCATACTATTTCAATCAAATAATATCCTTGTGACTATACATTTGGTGTACTAACATATAAATAGGTATAAAATATCATGTGGTATCAAAAGATAGATATACATGTTTTTACTATACTTGTATCATAATCTTTAGTATGTATATATATAGACATGTATATAATCATGTAAATGATCTACCATCTTTAGTGTGTAAGCATGTATGCACATCTCACGGCATAATCCAAACAATTTTGTTCATGTAAATAATCAATGAAAAGTTATACCATCATTAGTGTCTATCCATGTATATACAATCTCATCAAATAAAAATAATTGTAATCATGCACTTTACTAGATTATCTATAATTAACATACTTGCATGTAACCATACTTTACCCATTATTTTCTTCCCATTCACAACACTTGAAATTTTATTATCATTGTAATTATACTTTTGGCACAAACATATAGGTATAACATATAATCTTCATAATGAATAATGTTATATTCATATTATCTCAAGTAGGTAAATAATAATTTACCTTAGCATTGCAATCACCATACATATTCTTCATCACATAATCATACATAATACTTTTCAATAAGATAATATTATTTGATTTATACATTTCATTCGCTTTATGTGCTACTTTTATAATACAAAAATACTCAAGAGCGGTTTAAGATTGTTCTCGGAAAACACAAATAACAAATCTGCATAGAGATAGAATTTTAAGTTTATTTTGAAAGCTATATTAGACCTAACTAAAGACATTTATAGGAAAAATGATCTCAAAAAAACATGATCCACTATGTTTTTAGTTCCAGGAACATTAAAAATAACATCTATATCATTTTTATAACTCAAGATAATTGGGAATTACCGATGACTATTCGTCATGATAGGAAGTATATAGTTTCGATTTTCAACCCAAATTTCGAGAGATTTACAAGCATATTTTGAATTTTATTTATCCATAAAAATGTATATATGGGAGTCTATTTCATAACCCAACTGAAATTACTCAAATATCATTTTTACATTTCAAGATATTACAAAAAAATTAAGAACCGTTCCTAAAAATAATGTTGTCAATAGTTCTGGATTCAAGCTACTTTTTTACATATATAGAGACTAAAAAAAATTATGCTTTTCCCTTAGATATTTTATACATATAAGTCTAGTTTAATTTTAAATTTTAATTATAGCATTTTTACCTCTATAAAATTAATTATGCTCAAAATATTGCAAACTATTCACTAAAATTACAGCAATTCGGTTTTAGCTTCAATTAAAAATTAAGACAATTTAAATGCAAAACTAGCTTTTGGTTTCTTCTACAAAATTATAGATAAATGAATTAAGGGTAATTACTAACTAGAATCAAGTTATTTTAAAGTCTACAGCTTGAGATATACAAAAATTACTTAAGCTAATTCCAATAATTCTTCACATGCATTACCTTTTTTTTTTACAAGTCCTAACTTGATTATTTTACTTCATTAACTTAGTTTTATTAACACATGCCTTACTCCATATCTTTAAAGAACCTTTTAGCTTTAAACACATTCAAAATCACCAAAAAACACATTATGCCTTACCTTGATCGAAACCCTTACTTGCCACCTACTACTTCAAAACATCTTTGCCTTTGTTCTTCCTTTTGTTTTCTTTAACTACAACAAACCATGCATTGTTAAAAATCAATAATTATTCCTCATTCATTACTTTCAAATCAAGAAGAAAAAGATGAATAATAAGAGGGTTACTATAACTTCTAATCTCCAACTCGAAACCCTTCTATAAATTAACCCAATTAAAATTCTTAACGAGGATTTTGAGAGAGAGAAAACTTCCAAATTCATTTTAGAAATAGAAGAAGAAGAAAGGAAAATCCAAATTTCCCCTTTGAGAATAGAATTCTGCTCAACAAATAATCATTAAAAATAGTTTCTCTCTCCTTCAAGCAAAATTCTAAGATTTAAAAGAGATTGTAAAAGTTCCATTAACACCCTCACTCTTTTTGCATGTTAGAAAGATACCCTCACTCTTTTTGAATGTTAGAAGGTTACCCCTATAAGTTTCTTTAATTAATAAAATCATCCCATACCTACTCATATATTTAAAGTTAACCCCAACCTGTCTATCTCTTCTTTAAATTTACCCCACATATGTTTTCTTTTCAAAATGACACCCAACTTATATTCTTTACTTCAATTGTACCTTTAAATAGTTTAATGCAAAATAATTTACATTTAAATCCTAAAATAAAATCAAATTGCCACTTTTCCTATAACTTTAATTCGAAATTTATATATTTAATTTAGTCTTAATCAAATATAATTTTATTAAATCATGCATTTTAAACTAGGGTTATAATTGGCACCTTACATAAAGATAAGGAAACATATTGGATCTTAGAAAAGGTGAGGTCAAAATCTTCAAGAAAAAATAAAAGAACTTCTATCTTTTCCTTTCTCTTACATTAGACACTCTTTATTGTCATTATCTCTCTAAAAAAATTCTTCATCTTTGTGGTTAATTTAGGGATTTGAAGTTGGGTTTGTTTAAGGTAATGTATTCTCTTCATCTCCATCATATTATTCTTTGAGTGAAAAGGATTTATTTGAGGAAAATTTATGGATTTATGAATACATGCTCTATGTAGAAGAAGAAGGGAGTAAGAAAAGCAAAAGAAAAGAAATGTTAAAAGAGTGAATGTGTCACATTGTGGAATTTGGCTAAGGTATGGGAATTTATGAATAAATATTGCTTTGTATGTGTGACTATATTTGTGAACTCATGCTAAGTATGTTTTTTGGTTGGATGGATTGTTGGAAAGAATGATTTTAGTCCTAGGATTAAAGGTTGACGAAATAACAAAAAATTAATTTAAGAAATCTATGTTAATTCGCTATGAACCATTTTATATTTTTAGAGCATATTTCTAGTTATTCAACTCTCAATTGAGTAATTATTATTATTAATTACACCAAAGATATAGACCTATAATTTTGTAGAAGGAACCTGGGTTTGATTCTACCTCTAATTATTTTCAATTTTAACTTGAAGTTAGATGTGAGCCACTTCCCAATTATAGTGAGTAGATTGGAGTATTTTTGACATAATTCACGATATAAAAGTTAAAATTATATAAGATAAAATTGTCAATAAACTATAAATATAGCCGTACAAGTTATGTGAAGGAACGTTAGTCTAAGTTTGTACCTATTTTCTTCTACGAATTTTCAAATTGGCAATAAAAAAACTAGTTTTAGAAATGTCAATTGCTACCTAATTTCAGTTGAACAGGTTATAGTATTTTAGACATAACTTATGGTAGGATGGTTGAAATGCTATGGGATAACATTATGGATAATCTAGACTTATAGGAGTACAAATTTCATTAATAAATGTTAGTTTAATTTTGTACCCATTTTACTCCATAAATTTTCAAAATAGTCACACAAATTGATTTACGAAAAAAATGTAATCTAGGGTAATTTGTAGTGATTGGGTCATAACTCCTAATATACATGTCCAATTGGGTTAGTTTAGCTATTTGGCATCGTATTGGAAACAACCAATGAACTTAAAGTATCATGTTGATAAGATATGTTGATAACCAAACATAACTTTGATTATTTATTTGAAATGAGTATATGTATACATGTAATTTTATAGTTATTTGCCTAATACATGAGATTATATATACATATATTTATGGTATATGGTTAGACATTTATGTAAAATAAACTTACATATTTGGGATCCAAATTTGGAATAGTAACAACATATATATTGGAACAACTTTATTGGATATAATGGATTAATTATATATGCTTAACATGTTAAATTATTAAGAATATGTGACAATGTGTTTTTGATGTATAGATGCATGGGCTTTAGATCTAGTGAATTGTAAAGGAATGCAATATTGAAAATATAACATGCACATATGATGTTTTTATGCATTCATATGCCTATGATAACTTCTTAGTAGTATGGCATTATAGTGCTTGAGTATACATATATAGTTTGACCATACTAAACATGCGATCTTAAAATCATGTGGTATGTTTTGAAGAAATGTGAAATATAGACATGTATATGCACATTTTATGAATAGAGAAACTCATGATGTCATGATGATAAATATCATTTTCATACACATGTAGTTAGAGAGTATGCCCTAAAGCCCATATAATAGGGATGTATTTCATATATATGAATTCATATTCTTAATAAAAGGCATCATTCATTTATTAATGCTATGTTTAAATACATGAGTTTGTAAATCTTAAATTAATAAATGAAATCCTAGATATTATAAACACAGTGCAAAGGCAATCATGTAAGTGTTCATGATATGAGATGTCTATTGCATGCAAATGTGTTAATATCTAAATATCCCTAGTCATAGAATTAACAAGATAGGACATTGTTAATTCGGACATACTAGCACTTATTATGCTTCTTGAATGGTTTAAGCAGTGGTTCTCATAACTATGATTATGAAAGATAATCAAAGCTAACATATGGATGTTTGTTAAAAGAACAAGTTCATTGGAGACCTACAAAGGGAATCCTCACATGGATATTAAATTTATGTCAGTAAGGAATCTCATCATAAAGGTGGTGCAAGTATCCTTAGACTTGAGATCACCAAAGTTATCTTAAGTAACAAGTGGTATACTTTGAATCCGTAACTGATTACTTCCAACTGGGGTTGAACATAGTTAGGAGGTTGGGTATATCATGACCTACTTGAAGATAGTTGAGTGATTGACAAAGGATTCACCATCCCATATTTATTAAGGAAAGTTATCTCGTATGATTCTATAATTACCTTGTTCAAAGAATCTCTTGCTAGAGTAATATGCCAAGATCGATAGGGATCCATGAAGGGTATTTTGGGAGCAATGGTTAAATTAATAGAACATACATAATTACATTTATATGAGTTGACAAAAATTCTAACTCAAAATCTAATTGAGATAAGAGTGGCAAAAGGAGTAATTGCACGATAACTATTTCTATGGAAGGGTATAGTCAAACCACTTGACTTTTCTGATATTTGGGTAGTCATGATGCCTAGATAGAGGCCAATCATGCTTGTATAATAGTGTATCATAAATATCAATAGGGATTGATAAAATGATTTAAAGAAGTTTAAATCATGTGAGTTTTGAATAGAACTCACAATTACATATTATACTGCCAATATAGACAGGAACCCAATAGGTCACACATATATAGAGAAAAGGATAAAATGGTAAAATGACAAGGATAATAATATTTGATATTATTATGAGAATATAAAAGTGAATAAGAGAATAATTAATTAAAGAGTTTTATTAATTATGATCAAGTAAAATTGTTTGTAGAACTTTTTAGAAATGTTATATACATTGGACCTAATTGAAATATTTTATTTCATAATTAAATATTACTAGACTATAATTTTTATAGGGATGATATATTAATTAATAGATCCATTGGAGAAATTAAAAGAGGCCAAGAAGATTGGTTTTGGCGCAGAAACCCTCTAGAGGAAGGGTTACACACCAAACCCTAATAAAAGCCCTTAGTGGCCTAATTCTTAGACCAAAACAAATGAAATATATTTCATAAGTGTTATGGAGCCTACATATTTAATTTTGATGGATTTGGAATTCATTTGGATGATTAAATCCAAGTGTATGATTGAAGGGCCTAGTTTGTGGGTTTTCTGCATAGTCTTTTATGAAATGATTTAAATTGGATTTAATTGAACCCAAATAAATCATTAATAATTCCAGAAGCCCATTTAATATTTCTCCAGCAATTTTAAAGAGCCTAATCCCATTATAAAGTTGAATTTTTAACCTAACTATAAAAATCCTAGTGATAGGGATTTTAGGGTTAAGTGAACAATGAAGAGAAAAGAAATTATCTCACTCTCTCAACCCTAGCCACCACCCCACGTTGCTAGCATCAAGGAATCTTGGCCAGCCCTTGTATTCCTCCATTCTTGGTTCATTCAATCCTTCTCTAGTGTGGATTACTAATTGGAGGTGTTCAATTTCGGACACTGTGGTTTGCGACAATCCGATGAGAAGGAAAATCAATTGTTTAACAAAAATCAAAGGTGATTTTTCTCATTCTCATTAATATGTATATTGTAAATTCATGGCAAGATCAGATCTATTGGTAAAAAATTTTAAATTCCATTTATGTATGAGATGCATGTAAACGATAATTCTCAACACATGTGATTGAGCTACATGTATTTGAATTAATTATAAGCATCATGTATTTATACTCGAGCATATACATGGTAATATTGTTTCACAAAGTTATACATAAATATGTATGTGTTATCCTGCTCTTAGTTACATATGAGTATGCAAGTGTGTGTGTGTGTGTGTGTGTAAGCATGAATGCACATCTCATAGCATAATCCAAATATTTTTGTTCATGCAAATAATATATGAAAAGTTATACCATCATTAGTATAATATTCATGAATACACAATCTCATAAAATAAAAACAATTGCGATCATGCAGTTTACTAGATTATTTATAATTAACATACATCCATGTAACCATGCTTTATCCATTATTTTTTCCCATAAAATAAGACTTGCAATTTTATTATCATTATAATTATACTTTTGGCCCAAACATATAAGCATAACATATAATCCTCATATAGTGTTATATTCATATTATCTAAAGTAGGTAAATAATAGTTTACCTTAGCATTCAATCACCATACATATTCTTCATCACATAATCATGCCTAATACTTTTCAAATACATACTATTATATAATTTATGCATTTAATTCCCTTTATATGCTACTTTTATAATAAAAAAATACTCAAGCGGGGTTTAAGATGGTTCATGGTAGATGCAAATAACAAATTTGCATATAGATAGAATTTTAAGTTTATTTATAAAGCTATATTAGACCTATCTAAAAACATTTACAGGCAAAATGATCTTATACAAACATGATCCACTATATCATTTCTATAACTCATGATAATTAGGAATTACTTATGACTATTCATTATGATAGGTATCATATGTTGTACTAGAAACATAAGGGAACAAAGTTGTACGAGACTATTTTTACTGAAAAGGCCATTTGGGAGGTCTAAAATGATGTGAAATTTGCTTTAGAAAAATTATCTACAGAATTTTCGTATGGCATTTCTGGGAGGCACGACCGAGACCAATTTGTCTCAGCTGTGCACACCTTTTGATCTCAATTACAACCATTAGACTCAGCTGGGACCAATTGGTCTCAGTCATGGGCCTTTCCTTTTATAGTTACACATGATTTTTAGCCTTATCAAATATCAACACTTACCCTAAAACTCATCTAAAGCATGTTAAAACATGTAATTAAAATTAAAATATGTCATTAATATGTGAGTTTAGGACATTTTAAAAATAAATATGAGAGTATTATGTAATATCAAAACATGAGATTAATATAATGACTTATAGAAACAAAGTTGTAAAGATATGTTGTCACCATATATTGTAATCCTCATTTAAGTATACAAATATGTGAAAGTATGAAGTTATGAAATTATCATTGATCCTATATGTATGATAACATGATTATGATTTGATGTGCTGCCTAAAGATAGCATGTTCAGGTATAAGTTTATGATGAGAGGTATGTTCAATTACCGATACTTGAATTTTTACATGAATACATAAATGTATGTTTATACACCGGAGAATTGTGTATTATAATATGATCAGATGCATTGGCAAGGTGTATAATATAAGTACAAGCATGATGTTTTAAATGAACATGAAAAATTGTATTGCCTTCTACTAGAGTTCCATGTGGATAGATAGGCGCCTATAGGGATATTGTAGTTGCCACCATCGACCTTTTAGGTCTAAAGTATAGTTGATCCAATTGGATCATTCACAGCCCCTTTTGGGTTGCTAGTTGACCCTGTTTGGGTTCTTGACCGGTCCAACATACAGCTAACCCTGTTTGGGTTCATAGCTTTGATATCTTTGGATATCCACCGTTTGATACCCTTGGGTATCTACCAATCCCATTATCCACTCTTAGAACTTAAGCAGGCTAAAGTAAAGCACTATTGTTTCACAGTTAATCATAGTACGATTTATGCATCTGATATATGGTTTATCATGTTTAATGATGGTTCCTTAAGCATGCATTGGTATCTATTTACATTATGTACAGATCTCTTTATAAATTATTTAAATTTAAGTATGCCAAATTAATTAAAGGGTTACCTTGTTGTGTAAGATATTGTGCTTTATCTTATACGTTTTTCCTAATATGTAAATATTATTATTTTTAATTTTTTTTATATATCTTATATTGCTGATGACCACTGTGAGTGGTTGTCTTTTATATTTAGTATCCCCACTAAGCTATATAGCTTAGCACGAGTTATTTTGATCTGTGTAGGTTTTGGTAGTTAAGGCTTTTGCACAAGAACGTTTTCTGCATCAGGACAGGCTAACACCAGTCTATAGAAGTTGATGTAGGAATTTTGATAAATTTTGTATAGTTCCTTACATGTTTAATATGTATAAAGTTTGTAATATGTATGTATGTCACATGAAGGGTAAGGTTGTAATAAGCTCACTGTGAGAATGCTAGTATATGCATACATCCAAAAGCTTGAATGACTTAATTCAAATGTGATGGAATGCTGAATGCTATGCATGATAGTGAAATGACTAAGATAGTAGAATTTATTTAAGATAATGGGTTGCATAATGAGTCACTATGATTATTCAAAATGAAATGTACATGAATGATGTGAGAATCCTAATTAGAATACAAGTTATATGATTAGACGGATCAGGTGATATGAATGCATGTAGATGTTAATCGAGTTAATTGCTTAACATAACATGATTTAAGTAGATTGCATTATACATAATAAATATGTTAGTTTGGGGTTTTCAACTCTCTTTTAGAATTCTCTTCATTCAACCCCAAATATTCTTTGTCATTTGAAATTAACCCCATTTAATCATTTTTTTAACATTGGCCTCTAAATTTTTATCCTTGTTTAATTGGACCCCAAATGAATATTATTTTATTACATTTGGCCCTATATTTTAATTATATGAAAATTGACCATTCAACCTTTTAGTTACACTCCTTTTGATTTTTTTCTTATGTTATAATTACACCCTAATTGACTTTTCTTATAATATAATTGACCCTTGAAATAAAATTTCATTTCAATTGCACTCATAAATAAATAACTAATTTATCCTTCAATACGCTAACTTATAATTTTATCTCAATTGACCACTCATCTTTAATTTATTTTCGATTGTACAATACTATGCAAAATTTTTTTAATTAACTCTTTATTTCTCTAACACTTAAAACCATCAATCCATTAGGTCTTAACTTATAATAATTTATCTAATTAAGCTTGATTAAACATTAATAATCATGATTATGCCCTTGAATTCTACTAGGGCCAATTTTGGGTCCTTACAATTAACACCCTCACTCTTTTTGCATGTTAGAAAGTTACCCTCACTCTTTTTACATGTTAGAAGGTTACCCTTCTAAGTTTCTTTCTTTAATAAAATCATCCCCTATGTACTCATATATGTAGAGTTAACCCAACTTGTCTCTCTCTTCTTTAAATTTACCCTGCATATGCTTTCTTTACAAAATGACCCCCAACTTATATTCTTTACTTCAATTGTACCCTTAAATAGATTAATGCCAAATAATTCACATTCAAATCCTAAAATAAAATAAAATTATCACTTGTCTCATAACTTTAATTCAAAATTCATATATTTATTTTAGTCTTAATCAAATATAATTTTTATTAAATCATGCATTTTCAACTAGGGTCATAATTGGGGCCTTACATAAAGAGAAGGAAATATATTAGATCTTAGAAAAGGTGAGGTCAACATCTTTAAGGAAAAATAAAAGAATTTCTTTCTTATCCTTTTTCTTACATTAGACAGTCTTCACTCTCATTACCTCACTCAAAAAAATTCTTTATCTTTGTAGTTGATTTAGGGGTTTGAAATTGGGTTTGTTCACGGTAATGTATTCTTTTCATCTCCATCATTTTTTTCTTTGAGTGGAAAGGATTTATTTGTGGAGAATTTCTTGATTTATGAATGCATGTTCTATGTAGAAGAAGAAGGGAGTAAGAAGAGCAAAAGAAAATAAGTGTTAAAGCAATGAAAGTGTCACATTGTGGAATTTGGCTAAAGTATTGGAATTTATTAAAAAATATTACCTTGTATGTGTGACTATATTTGTGAACTCATGCTGAGTGTGTTGTCTTACTGGATGGATTGTTGTCAAGAATGATTTTATTCATGGGATTAAAGGTTACGTAAGAATAGAAAATGAATTGAAAAAATCAATGTTAGTTCACTATGAACAACTTCAAGAAAATTAGCAGATAGCAACAAAAATTAGCAACCGAATTTATTGAATTTTCATTGCTAATAAAAATTAGTAACGGAACATTCGATTGTAAATTTGACGGTTGGTATTTTTTAGCAACAAAAATTATTTTCCATTGCTAAATTTATAAATGGAATTCAATTTCCATTGTTAAATTCAACCAATGTATGTTTGGTAAATTGGCCAACATTACAAATTAACTTGCTTTTTTCGTTGCTTATTTTAGCAATGGAATAAGATTTTCATTGCTATTTTTGCCAATGGAATTAGAATTTTCGTTGCTATTTTTAGCAACTGAATAGAATTTTCATTGCTATTTCTAGCAACCAAATTGAATTTTTCGTTGCTAAATTTAACCAATACTATAAAACAAATTACGACGAAATTCTCATCGCTATTTTGTCACTAAATTATTGTTGATTTTTTATACAAAATTACTTTTAATTTTTATAGTTATTAGTTAGTACATATACAAACCTATAGGGCCTGCCCTAACCCATTCAAAAGAAATTTAACTCCTCCATATAAAATAATAAAAAATAAAAAATGTATGTCGGTAATCAATGCTTGTTTCCTAGTCTGATGTCAATGCATATATTATGGAATTCTTATGCCCTGCTCCAATAACTCATACTGCTCTCTTGCTGCTGTTAACTGCTTTGCTTAATTTCAGAAACCAGGCCAGGTACTATATCTATACATGAACAATTACACAATTTTTACAATTTTAATTACCTTTTTAAATCTCCTTAAACATTTAATTTCTTTAGTTCATGAATATTACTTACGCTGTCCCATTCATGAATAAGAGCGTGTAAAAGTGACGGATATGAAAAACTTAGTTTCTCATATGGAGCCCAAAACTACCACTATCATCACTTGATAGTTGTTATAATGGAGAAACTATATGTCAGCATATACTTAAACAATAATACATAGCAGCATAGATTAAAGAAAACCTTTAAGTTGTTCTTTGATGTATCGAATGATGAGGCGATTCCTTTAATAAATAAAATTAGTAAATTTAGCTTCTCGTTCAAGTTCAGAGCATTCAAGCTCTTTCAAGCCGAGAAAAATAGGATTCAAATGTTCATTAAAGACATTATATTGCATAATAGATGAATCAAAATTAATGATTGTCCATTTTTCTGTGAGTGAAGCACATATAAAGATAAAACCATGTATGAGGAAACTAAAACCAAAACATGAAACTACCTCCCCACAAGCTGCATTTCCATAACTACAATATGCAATAACACTTATTCGTACTCCAAAAAAACTATGGTAGAACTAACATGCAAGTGGTTAAAATTGCAGTAGATCTAAAACAGCAAAGAAAATAATGTAACTGGAAGTACAATCTTGATTTTATTAAATATGCTAGAATCATAAGCAAAATAATAGTAAATTACTTGTTACAGCATTCAGCAAAAGCGTTAACCTCCTCTTCCATTCAATCCAAAGCCTAAACAAATGCATAAAATAAAGGGAAAATCAAGCAAAGCAGGGAGTAATACACATCTCTAAAATTCATAACTAAAAAAATTACCTGCTAAGCACCATTAAAGGCTTAAAAAATCAACAGAAACCTCATTAACTGCAGGTACATGCGAAGCATTGATCTTTATCTTATCATTATCAAAAAGAGCCATTGATCTTCATTTTATCATTATCAAAACATGCAGTGCAGAAATAGATATTGGACAAATAAAGCTTTAATAGTATCCAATATTTACAAACCTCAACATTGGTAGAATTCAAGTACTTTCCTTTGGACACTATTTGTTGGCATTTTAAAGCTAAATCATTTGATATGAACCTAGTTTCATCTGTAAGTATTGCACACTTCCATCCTTATCTTTAACATCGTTACCATTAGCTTCATGCACATTAAAATATTGCATATTGAGTAGTAAAAGAACCATATAAAGCTTAATGGTAGCAACATAAAATTAACATTGCTCATAAGCCATGTTGAGTAAAACAATAGGGTGAATCAAAATATTTCATGAAAATATTTCCCTCCATTATCGTAAAAATACAGCATTTATGATAAAAGTATTTGAACTACCATGCCAAAGAAAATCCATTTTTGGCATATCCAAAAATGACTGTGGAAGCAAGATCAGTACACAAACCTATTGCAAGTCTAGCAGCGAGAGCTGAATGTTGATTGGCATATGAATCAGGAGTGAAGTTACTAGAAAAAAACAACCAACCAATCAAAATGTAATCAAATTTAGGAACACAAATAAGCATTTTATATTTTGCATATAGACTTGAAAAGGTTACTTTTTAGGGAGACTAAATGTACAGCCACAACAGGCTACCTCTATCAATTCACCTTAGAATGAAAAGATAATATAAAAGCCAAAGATTATTAAATATGATATTACACTTTGAAAATCATAACATAAAAAAGCATTCAACTACAAAAGCACAATAAGATCTCATTACACTTCACACGGAAATAGATATGATAAAAATCCTAAGTGAACGACCAATTTAATGCAAGGCAAAAATAGACTGATGAATCAAAATAATCAGAGCTACTTAAGGTCAATCGGTTGACCTGAGAATAAATAGACATTGAAGAAAACCAATGATTGATCTATATCGATTAAAAGAAGAAACTTTGCAAGTTATAATGTGAAGCTAAAATCGCTAGCAAAAAATGATAAAGTCACACATGTCACTAACAAAGTAGGTCTTAGAAACTTTGTAAATAATCAAGTCACACATGTCACAAAAGCACAAAAGTATGTACAAATTTTTAATTTTTTAGCTTTCATTTATTTTCTATTCTTATCAAAAAGTCATTGACAAAATAAAATATAGAGCAACTTGCATACTTGATATTACTTTGTGCTTGTTTTTCCTAAAGTAAAACCTTTAAAGAAATCCTTAGCAATTGCTTTCACAAGATTTATTAAGCAACAAAAATGACAAGACAATAACATAATTTAAAACTAAAATGGATGAAATTAAATTGGATTTGATTTAACAATGGCTCTGGTGTTACAAAAAGGTTGATCTTTCTTTTAAAGCTTCCAGAATTGATTTTCTTACATAAGAATGCAATGTAATAGAAATTATTCTTGCAACCATATCCAATGCATATATATTTAAGTTGTCATTCATTATATATTTATGCCCTTTTCTTATGGTGCACCAAAAGAAACAGCAACCTAATATGATAACTTATTTAAACTGAAAGGTTTCATAACATCAGATTTATCACCCAGCAAAAAATTTTATAACTCCCCTTTTATTCTAAAGATCATAAAACAAATGGAAGAAAAAAAGTGAGATTCTCAAATCACGCTCATGAACCAATATTTTAGGAAAAAATATTTATTCAAAAAATAAGAATAAAAATGAAAGCCACAGAATTATTAGTTTAACCAAAGCTTCAAAAGTTACCTCAATAGAAAAGGTTTTGGATAAAAATTTAGATGGAAATTTAAGAAAATAAGAATTAAACAAAAGAATAAGAAAAAAAAATCCTTGGAAACTTTAAATATTAGACCATATTATTAATAGAAATCTCAATCCTCCCCCAACAACTCAAATAATTTAAGCTGAATTTATTTGCCAATACTCAATCGGGCTTGCAAACTGAGAATTTAAGAAATATAATTATAAAGCTCAAGTTGATGTACCTGAAGGCTTAGAAATAAAACTCAAAACACGATTAATAAAGTTTCCCAAGTTACTGAACAACTCACTGTTAAGTTTTACTTACAAATTAGGCCAGGTGAAAAGTGTGTCAAATACCTAATCAACTCAAACCCAACCAACTTAGCTATTAATATTGCATGAACAGGATGAAATATAAAATTACAGTAAAAAAATAGTATCAAAAAAAGGCAATTACCTCTGGTATATTAGTTAATACATAATATCTCCACACTTCTACAAGAATATTTGTATCTTTTGCATCATTACCAAAAACTCTTATGCCTTTAATCTTAGAGATTTTTCTTAAAATAAAAAATTAACAAATTTAAATTACAAAAGGAGACACAATTTTCATCTTTTACCCATTTTAAAGAACAAGAATAATTGCATCTAGGTGTGTTCAACACCACACGCTTGACAAACCTGCTTCATAGTTTAAGTATTCAGTTACATTTGTAGTCTTCATCAAAGTCCAATTTTTACTTGTTCCAAGAAGAGTAGATGGAAACATCACGTAGACACCTAAGCATATGTTTGAGGTGGCCCTAACCTTATCTTAAAAATTTAGTAGTAACTCCACCAATATAAGCTCTGCAAGAAGACAAAGAAAAGTGAGACAAAGATTTCATAGCATAAATTCTAGTAAGAAGGAGAACAGAAAAGACAAAATCAATCTGACTTGGAGTGAGAACAAAACATGCAATACCTTCTAAACTTTTATCCTCTAGTTTGGATTAAACTTTGTTATGGTTATTTCGATCAACACCAATATGAAAGTATATAAGAACAAAAAAGACAAGATATAAAAGGATAGTTTCTTCTTATTTGCCTAGAAATGGCAACTTCCTCTATCTCTTAAATTACACATACACATGTATTATAAAGGAGAAGTAGGCTAAGGAAATTTTGATTAGGTTGGACAAAAATAATTATTAAAGTTCCATTCTCAACCAATGCAAAAGAAAAAATACTATAATCTATCAATAAACATTTAAAAAAAACCATAACTGAAGGAGTTGGTTTAAAAATAAGCAATGCCAATATCTGTACAAAAAAATATAGAGTAGAAAATTCGGATTATATGAAAAGAAAAAAAGAATTATACTTCTTCTCATCTAGCTCTTCAATCACTTTATTGATTTTATCTCTTTAATCACATTCTCAAACATTGCCATAACCTTCTTGTGGACACTCGATCACCTAAAATTGGGTAACAAGAGGTTAAAAGAACTTAAAGACTTGTAGATAAAAGCTCTTTTGAAAAACATAATAATTTCCCATTAGATAAAGAATCTCATGATAGGATTGCTCTATTATTTATTTAAATATAGTGTTAAATATAAATAAGAAACTGCGTAGTTTGTAATAGAGATTAAAAGTGTTGTTCTCTATTCTTCAAGAACTATGGGTTGACCTCAGCTTACTAAGCAAGTGACTTTAGTTATTGAGGCTAAATTTACCAAAAAATTTGGTAAATCACTCCTATAATTTTTTGAATATTCTAGGAATGACTATAACTTCGAATATAGCTCTTTAATTCAATGAATAAAAATTTGAAAAATAGAAATAAAAAAAAAGAAAAGGACAAAAAGGAATAAATTAAATGCATTTGTTACTAAGTGCATCAACTGTCTATGTGGAGCAAAGTTAAGAAACTAATATTCTTAGAAACTTTCACAGGACGCAAGCCCATTGATGAAGTCCTTACTAATAGTTTGAGTGTCTACAACTATGTCAAATCTAAGCTTTATAAGGGAGTGATGCAGGTTATGGGCCCTATTCTTATTAGAACAAGAGATTTGGCTGTAGCAACAACTTCAGAAGTTAAGGACGATGATGATAGTGCAGTCCAAGAAGAATTTTCTAATCTCATAAACTGGAGAGAAGATGGAGGAGATTAAATGCATAAATGCATCCTATCAGTCTTGAAAATTGGACTTTCATGCTCAGCAGAACTTCAAAAAGATCTAATGAATATGGAGGATGTTACTAGAAAATTAAATATTTTTATTAGGCTTTCTTGTGTGTTAGAACTAGTGGAACCAAATGATAAATTAAGAAATAGTATACCAAAGCTTTCAAGTTAAATTCATAAGAGAGAATAAAAAACCCTCAAAATTGAATTATTATAAAAAATTGAGTAGAAACCTTAAGAAACATGAGATTTGATAAAAACATAACACAAAATTATGAAAAAAAATGAAAAGGAAATTGCTTGTGTTTTAGCATAGGAGATGAGATAAACATACCTTCAATCACAAAGAGATTGAAATGCGAGTAAAGCTGAACTGAAATCATTGGTAGATGAGCTACTGCTCTACAGATCGGAGGAAGAGGGTGAGGTGACGGTGGAGAGAAAATAGAGGCACTAGATTATGGGTTAGGGCAAAACATGAAAACTCAATAGTGAAAGAGGAGGCATATTATGCATATAACACAGGTTTTAAGAAATAAATACAAAACGATGTAGTTTAAAAATTACAACCAAATAGTTTTCGGTTGCTATTTTAGCAATAAAAAAATAATTTCTTTGGTATTTTTGGTTTTAAAATTTCCCCATCTCCTTGGATCCAAAAATACATACGAAATTTAATTTTCGTTGCTAAAATTACAATTGAATATTTCGTCCGTTGCTATTTTAGCAATGAAAAAATAATTCCATTGGTATTTTTGGTCCCAAAATTTTTCCATATAATTGGGACCAAAAATACCAACGAAATTTAATTTTCGCTGCTAAAATTGCAACCAAATATTTTATCTGTTGCTATTTTAGCAAATAAAATTAAATTTCATTGGTAGTTTTGTTGCCAAAATTTATTCATCTCTTTGGGATCAAAAATACCAACAAAAATTGGTTTTTATTGCTAAAATAGCTATGAAAAATTTTTTCGGTTGCAATTTCAACAATGGAAATTATTTTCCATTGCTAAAATTGCAACCGAATAATTTTTGAGTTGCTATTTTAGCAATGGGAAATAATTTCCATTGGTATTTTTGGTCCTGAAATTTTTCAATCTCCTTGTCTCCAAAAATACCAACGGAATTTTTTTTTCTTTGCTAAAATTGCAATCGAATGGTTTTTCCATTGCTATTTTTGCAATGGAATAAGAATTCCATTGGTATTTTATAATTAAATATTTGTTATTTAGCAACCCATTTATAATTCATTGCTAAATTAGCAACGAAAAATAATTCGATTGCTAAATTAACAACGCAATAAACATTCTGTCGCTATTTTTTAATCCAAAATTTTTCCACCATTTATTGGCGGCTTATTTAGCAATGGTCTAGCTTTTCCGTTGCTAAATTTTGGTGCTAAAAATTTGCTCCACTTTTAGGAACGAAAGATAACCAAATATTTTTCCGTTGCTAAATCTACAAAGTTTAACCAATTGTAGCAATAAAAATGGAATCAGTTTCATCGCTATGTTTTCGTTGCTATTTTCACATTTTCTTATGGTGAACCAGTTTCTATTTTTAAAGCATATTTCTAGTTATTTAACTCTAAATTGAGTAATTCTAATTCGTAATTACATTTACGATATTGATCTATAATTTTGTAGAATGAACCTGGGTTTGATTCTACCTCTAAGTATTTTCAATTTTAACTTGAAGTTAGATGTGGCTACAACCCAATTATAGTGAGTAGATTGTAGTATTTTTGACATAATTCATGGTAGAAAAGTTAAAATGACATGAAACAAAATCATCAATAAACCAGACATATAAGCACACAAGTTTTGTGAAGGAATGTTAGTCTAAGTGTATATCCATTTTCTTCTACGAATTTTCAAATTTGAAATATAAAAATGGTTTTGGAAATGTCAATTGCTATCTAGTTTTAGTTGAACAGGTTATAGTATTTGGGACATAACTTATGGTAGGAAGGTCTAAATGCTATAGGATAACATTATGCATAAACTAGACTTATATGAGTATAACTTTCATTGGTAAATGTTTGTTTAATTTTACACCCATTTTACTGTATAAAATTTTAAAATAGTCACACAAACTTATTTAGGACAAAAAATGTAATCTTGGGCATTATGTAATGATTGGGTCATAACTCTTAATATACACGTCCAAATTGAATTGTATTTGGAGCATGAGAAACTAAATACGAAGATCATTATTTTTTAGAAGGCCAATTAGGGTAGTTTAGCTAATTATTATCGTATTGGAAACAACCAATGAACTTAAAGTATCATGTTCATATGATATGCTGATAACCAAACATAACTTTGATTATTTATTTAAAATGAGTATATGTATACATGTATGTTTATAGTTATTTGCCTAATATAAAAGATTATATATACATCTATTTATGGTATGTGGTTAGACATTTATGTAAAATAAACTTACATATTTGGGATCTAAATTTGGAATAGGAATAACATATGTATTGGAACAACTTTATTGGTTATAATGTCTTAATTATATATGCTTAACATGTTAAATTATTAAGAATATGTGATTATGTGTTCGAGATGTATAGATGCATGGGCTTTAGATCTAGTAAATTGTAAAGGAATGCATTATTAAAAAGTTAACATGCAAATATGATGTTTTTATGCATTCATACGCCTATGATAATGTCTTACAAGTATGGCATTATAGTGCTTGAGTATACATAAATAGTTTAAGCATACTTAACATGTGATCTTAATATCATGTGGTATGTTTTGAAGAAATGTGAAATATAGACATGTATATGCAAATTTTATGAATAGCAAAACTTATAATGGCATGATGATATATATATATATATATGTAAATAATGAGAAAAGAGTAAAGTACAAAATGATAAAGTAAAGAAATTTAATTGCCAGCATTATGCTTATGGTGTGGATAGATAGACATGCCTATAAGGGTAATTTACAGCTATGATCATATAGTTTCGACATCATTTGGGTCATAAAGTATAGAAATTATCCCGTTTGGATCATAAATAACCCCATTTGGGTTATTAACCAACCTCGTTTGAATTTTCTTGACCAGTTTACAATATAGTTACGATCCTATTTTGGTTTAGAGTTTAAATATCTTTAGGTATCTTATTTGTACCTTCGGGTGCTACCGCTACAGTATAGCCCGTTATCCACTTCTTTAGAAAAGTACAGGCTCAATACAGTATAAAAAAAGGATCATATAAAATTATATATAAAATGCGTACATGTAAATGTAAATTGCCATGTAAAAGAGAATGTAAAAAAATCGAAAAAAAGAAAATATGTCAAAAAATTAAAAAGTCAAATTCTTTAGTCTTAAAGTTAAAATTAACTTTATATATATATATATATATATATATATATATATATATATATATATGAGCATGTCAACGAGTAAAAAGTTTTTTAATATTGTATGTAGAAGGGAGATATGTGTGATTCTTTACATGTAAATATAAATGAATTACAAATTTACAACATGTTAATGAAATATATGTTGAAATAGAGGTAAGATACTATTATAATGCATTAGCTATAAGAGCAAATGATGAAATGGCATAATAGGGATAATAATAATAATTAATTAAGTGGATAAAAACACGTCTTGACACTTGGATTTTGATATACATATTTATATGGCATTGAAAGTATTGGTATTTAATAATGCATAGAGAATCAGTTTATTAATATCAACTTCTATGGGCTACGAATTAATATCTCTATAAATATATATATTGGTATTAACATGTGCTCAAGTGTGAATAGTAAGTCAAGTGATTAGATAAGAATAACATATAGAAACCTAGAAATAAATAGTTGTTGTATATAAGTATTGGTAAGAGTATATAATTGTTAAATAAGTAGAATAGTTAAGAACTTATCAACATTTAATATAGCAATGATATGAAAATTAAGTAGTAATTGGAAAATGTTAAGGTCATATTGCTATTGTTATAAATGATTCATTTATATGGTTAAAGATATGTCTATATGTGTGTGCATTGTTTTGACGACTTTCAATAGGGTCATCTATATGTTTTATGTTCTCTACTAAGCTTTATAGTTTAACATTGATTTTTATCTATGTAGGTTGTTAAGATAGGACTTCTTCTTAGGATAATTTCTGCAGCGAAATGGCCAACAAAAGTCATAGGAGAGACTGAAAGTATAGCCTTCATTTTGTGTTCTTTTAAGTTATGAGATTTTAATTCGTGTTAAGAACTTTCTAATGCAGAACTGTTAATATTTCCAAATATTTTTATGTTTTAAAGAGACTTATATGGAAATTGTGTTCTATAAGTAAAGTTTATATGATATGATTTTCAAATTTCTTATAAGTTGTTGTAAAGTGTGATATAGTAAATATTAATTTATTGATTATAGTACATTTATGTAATATGTTAGAGGATCGAAATCTGCTATAAAGAAGGTGTTAGTAAGAGTATTGCATAACCTAAAAGGCATATGCCTAAATGCAAAAGTATCATAGGGAAATGTAAATGTAGTCTTAGGTTGATCGTCGGGATGAATAGATATTTGATAAAAATAACTTACACCATCTAAACAACATAAATACAAAAAACTTACTTAGCTTTTCTAAGATTTTATCAAGAAAAGGTAATGGAAATTGATCTTTCCTAGTTGCCTTATTTAACTTCCTATAATCAATGCACATATGAAATCCTATAATTTTTTCTAGCAGGTACCAAATCATTAGACTTATTCTTGACAATCGTCAAGCCTCACTTTTTAAAAATGACTTGAATGGGGCTTACCAACTTAATATCACCAATATCGTATATGATTCCATTATCTAATAATTTAATCACTTCCTTCCTCACCATTTCCTTAAGAGTGGGATTTAAATGTCTTTGATCTTCAATGGAAGGCATAACATCATTTTCCAATAAGATCCTATGCAAAAAAATCTTAGGGCTAATCCTTTTCAAATCACTAATGAAATAACCTATAGCATTATTATTCTTAATAGAAACATCACGTAAAGTATCCATATGATCAAGAAAATATGAATTATCAGTAAAACAAATTTGAGATTTTGAGTCAAGAAAAGCATATCTTAAATTTTATGGTAAAGGCTTGAGCTCCAACTTTGCTTCATCCTTGGTTGAGTTATCTTTTAGGTCATCATCCTTATTCAAGAGTTCAAACCTAGAAAGCCTGTGAAAGGGGAATGAATTGGCCTCCAATTAATGCTTTTTCCTTAAACAATCTTGTAAAACATTATCAATAAACTCATCAATAATATCAAGAGAATCAATCCTACTTATACTTTTAATAGGTGAAGATCTCACCATCTTAAAAATGTCAAATTCTATGATTTTAAATTTTACCTCTAAAGTGTTTTTACCTCTCTTCATGTCAATGATTGCACTAGCTATAACTAGTAAATGTTTTTAAAATAATATTGGAATTTCTAATTCCTCTTCCATGTATAAAATAACAAAATAAGCTGGAATAACAAATTTACCTACCTTTATGGGCACATTCTCAAAACTTCCAAGAAGATGAGTGATAGATTTGTTAGCCATAAATAAACATATGTTAGTAATCTAAAGCTCACCTAGATCTAAATGTTTATAAATAAAATAGGCCATAAGACTCACACTAGCACCTATATCACAAAGAACTTTACCAAAGGGAGTACCACCAATAAAATAAGGAACCGTAAAACAATAGGGGTTCTTTTTCTTGAGCACACTTTAAACTTCTTAAGGACTCAAATCAAAAAAATACAAGTCGGAATCTTAAGTGACTATAATGATTCAGCACTTGTTGGCACGAGTTGGCATAGGCTTTAAAAACTCCTTAAAGCCTTTTTTTCTTTAATTCTTCAATCAAAAGTCCTCAAATATACTTCAAATCAACCATTTGGACAAAAATATCCTATAAAATAAGGAAAACATAAAATGTAGTATAAAATATAATAAAATAAATAAAACACATGCATAAAACCTAACAAAGTGATGTATAATTAGATAAAATAGGTATGCTAAATTACATGACATTAGTGATCGATAGGACATAGTGGGACCTTCTTTCCATCTCGGCCCTAGTCTTTTTGCTACCCATTTGTATGCTTACATTGTAGCACCCCCTATGCAAATACCACATTAAATATGTATCATGAATACTATTAATCATGCTTATGCTACATGTTCATTTAATCATCATTTAGCCATTAATCATGCCATATGATTTTATATGCTTATATTCGTGCTACAAGTCTATTCCTGTTTTCCATTTCATACCTAGTATCATGCATACTATACTATATGAATATTACTTTATGTATATCACATGCACACACATCTGTCTTAGCTTTACTACTAATGAGTTACAATATTCCACATAGGTTTTATACATATCATAAGATAATTGGCCCATATACAAAACATATGACGATTGTATTACAAAATATCCTACATCAAGGTTATAAGTCGATGGTTGGCCCTTCCTGATGCAGAGAACGTCCCTCAACAAAAGTCTTGCTATTTGAACCTACACGGATAAAATAACCCGTGCTAAGTTATAAAGCTTAGTGGGGAATATCTACAGATGGATGACCACTCATATAGGTCATCAAAACATACATATACAATATATACATATACTATAAACAACATGTCCAACATAGCATGGCAACAACAACATATACTTTAAAGCATAAAGCATATTCTCATGTGCATAACATTGTACCCAAAGAGTAACAAATATTCTCATATTCATAATTCATATATACAGTAAATTTCCATGTAAACATATTTAAATAAAACATAATTCCTGTGGTAAAACAACATTATGATCCACAATATCAATCTTTAGTCAAATCACTTTAACTGTTTAATTTCTTTATCATTACTATGAATAACGTTTAGCCTGCCTTAGCTTTATCGGTGGATAACGGGAACTGTGGATACACATCGGTATCAAAGAAGGATATCCGAAGATATCAAATCTATAGACCCAAATGGGGCCAAACTATACTATGGACCGGTCAAGCATACCCAAACGGGGTCGCCTCTCAACCCAAACGGGGCTGATCATGATCCAAACGGGATCATATATATACTATGGACCCAATCGGGCCAAACTATGGCAGCTGCAATATCCCTATAGGCGCCTATCTATCCACATCTAAAACTCTATTGCAGGCAGAACTATATTCATTTTCAATTCACATATTAATACTGTATTCATAGTATATTGTTGTGCACATATACATAGTCTTATATAACTATGAATTCTATGGTGCATAATCAGATATATGCACATTTCACATGCCATGCTATACATCTGGCATATTCAAATCTGTATGACTATATAATTTGCATCATAACATATAGGCATGACATATAATCTTCATATCACATACTTGATCCATGTTCTCATTAAGCATTTCATATGCTCATAGTCATGCTAATTCATCTTCTATCTCATAGGGCAATTACATGCTCATATACTCATATACATAATCATAAATGTACATACCTGTGGGTACAATCGTGTATAGTTGATTTATTCTTATGAGCATGTTTCCAACACATATATATATATATATACCTTTATCACCATACAGGTCATGTGCTATACAACATATCAACATGTTTTCATATAGGCATATACACATGCCAAAGTCATACTATTATAGTCCCTATTTTATAGCATAGATACATGTCAATATGTGCACTTTTATGTCATAGGATTTACATGTGTATATATGTCAAGTTGGCATATGACCATCATGCACAATACTAATCACATGTATAGGTTAGATATTTCATCACTAGTCTTTATTCATATACACAATTTAATGCATCTATATTCATATAAATCCTTCATTGATAGTCATACTACATGTCTTATTCAATTAACTTTACTATCACATAAGCAACTATCTGTCTCAATCAATTTAAAGATCATATAATCAAGTGTAGCAATGATTTGCACAATATTGCAATTTCTGTTACATTGTGTAGTCTAAAACAAGTCTGGATTCAACCCTAGATTACATGTACTTAGAGACAGATTTAAACTTAGGTTTCTTCATATGAAATATAGGTATGGAAGTCTATTTTTCAATGCAAAAAGAATCATTCAATTTGTTGTTCTATAACTCAACTTATGAGTAAAACATTCCAGACAGGTCATTCAGTCGTGAAGGGTAGTTCGACTAGTGAAGAGCTTCACGAGTGAAGCAAATAAGGCAATTCTCACAACTCGTGAAGAAGCTCACGAGTTAAGAAGAAGATCTGTACTTCACGACTCGTGAAGAGCTTCACGAGTGGAGAAGAAAAACTGCACTTCACGACTCGTGAAGAGCTTCACGAGTGGAGAAGAAGAACTGCACTTCACGACTCGTGAAGAGCTTCACGAGTCGGACTAATGTTCACGACTCGTGAAGTCATTCACGAATCGGCAAGAAATAGTCTTCTTCAACCTCACATCATTAAAATTCCAGAAAAACGTAAATTAAGTTCTGTAAATCCTACTCAATTCCAGAAATCAACTTCACATGCAATATGAACAGCCTAAATTCCCGTACCTTGGCTGATAAACCCAATGTCTTCAACCTCTATCAATTCTTTTCCTTTGTTCCTTCTTCCTTCCTCTTCTCCTTCACAAATTCCATCATCATCAACTTTTAAATTACCAGCAAATACATTGTTCTAAATTAACTTGATAATGAGGAAGAAGATGAAGATGATGGAGGGTTAAATTAAGAGTTTGATTACCTTAATTTACTGCACTAAACTCATGATTAACCCACAAACATTATCACCTAATTGCTTGAGACAATTGAATGAAAATCAAAGGAAGAAGAGATAAACAATTTTCTAGTTTTTCTCTCTTCAAATGCCGATTCTCACCAACAATTGACACCTCCAAAATCCACTAACTCAAGCCTTTTATACCAACATAACAATCCCCTCTTTAGTCCTTTGAAATATTGCATGTAAATCAAAAGGCACAAACCTTTATGCTTGTTATAATATGACCCCTCCACTAACTCTTTTCCTTAATTCAACCTATCAATTAATTCAATCTTTCAAATTAACCTTGAATTAAATGCTTTTATTCATAATTGGCCACCAAAATGCCACAATTACAAATTAACCCCAAATTAACACCTATTCATTTCAATTACATCCTCAATTACTATTAAACCATATTCTTTTATTTTATTTTCATGCAATTAACATAATAGCATGCTAATTTATCCCTTTAACTTAATCATACAAATATGCAAAATTAAATTAGGATCATGTTAGGGGCCTTACATACATGACCGTCTATGGTTATGTTTTCAACCATATTTATGTTATTTTGTATGTTTCCTTACATTAATTTCATTTGCTTGTTTAAAAATATTTTTAATGTCATTTTTGGCATCTGTTCCAGTATATTTAGCATTCAGTACATTAAATATTTATTCGAGTATGCTTTTCATATGGTATTTAATTTTATTGTTTTGTTATTATCACTTTGAGATGCTAGTTGTTTTGTCTTTTTGTGTTTATTTGAGCAACTTGTTTTTTTATGTCTTGTGGAGTATTTTAAGAGATTAGTTTGCCTTGGAAGGAAATCCCTTGGATCATTCCAACTTCTATCCCTTTCCTTTTATTTTGCATTATTTATTTATATTTCACTTATGCTTGGTTCATTAATTTATTTCATTTAGTTATTTTTGTACTTTATTACTTTATTATCTATCTTGGATGTATTTCATTTTAGGGATGTAATAGGTAGTAAAAAGGGATTTCTGTATGATAATGAAAATTTCACTTAAGAACATTTTGTTTTTAATTAATTTGGTATTTCAAATAAAATGGACTAATGTTCACTTTTATCCAAAAAATCACATATTTGTTTTTTTGTAAATATGTATAAGGGAACCAATGTTCCCAATTCAATAAACTCGTTGATTTATGTAAGTCATTTTACTTTTATTTTGGATGATTTGCCTTTGTAATAATTTAAGTAGGTTTATTTGATTTATTTATTTATTATTTTATTCACTGCTTTCCAAAATGCTTGATATGTTTAATTAAATTGTAATGCATTGTGTGAGAAGGGAGGTAGTGAAAAAATAATAAAAACTTAATTGTAAGAAACGCCTGATCGAGGTGCAAGTAGGAGTGATGTTTCCAACACCAATCTTTGTTTGGTCATCAAAAGGTTGAGATTTATTTCCTAGTGTTTTCTTCGGTGTTAAATCTATGATACCTACCTATTAAGCCCACTTAGATGCCTTTATAGGTTGAGAATCAACAATAAATTGGTCCTATGTAACACCTTAAAATTTCATCTAACATGCATAGCACATTATAGAGCATAAATAGTAACCCTTGGACAGTTTTTGGTGTGATTATAGTACTATAGTATAATATACTTTTTAAGTGTTTAAGGTTTAAATGTGCACAGCTTAGGGTAGTACTAGGATGGCTGACCTGAAGAGAAGTTGTACATAACAATTAAATGAGAAAATAGGAGCTAAAAGGAGTCAAGTTGTATAATTTAAGGTGAATTTTAGCTTAAATATGCCCCCAAAATAGACAATGATGAATTTTCTCTATACCGTAATATAATTGACTATAAATTTTATCGGACTTTGAGATATTCTATAGACCTCCAAAAGAATTTTCAATAGTATAAACCTAATAGAAATAGCATAAATGAGCTATTGGAAGTGAACAATAATTTTTTTGACTGTTTCAAAATTTTGAGTTTCGATCTAACTTATTTTGCTTCCAGAGCTGAAAGTATACTGTAACGATGTCATCATGACTTGAAATTTTAAAAATAACTTTCTGCACATATTTTTGTACACAGAGAAAAATTGTAGAGCATTTTGATAAAGAGAACATCAATTTCTGTAAAAGGGCAAAAAATTGAGGTTAATTTAATTAGAGAGCTTAAATTTCATGTTTAATTTATCCAAGGGCATAGATATCTTAATAAATTAGGCTAAAATTAAGTAAAATTAAATATTAGGCTTAAATGAGTGTAGGGATTAATATGGTGATGGCAAGTGGCTTAAAATAAGCCATTAAATCAAATAGTAAATAGATAAATCTTGACCCTTGGCTTTGTACACTTAACGGCAACCTAGAAAGGTCTAGAATCCTCTACATTTTTGCTTAAAAATCTATCATCTTCTCCCATTTTCTTCCCCAAAACAAAAATTCCACCCATATTCACCTTTCCACCATTTTTTTCTCACTTTTCTCAATTCCTACAAAATCATTAGCCCAAATTTCATCTCCATACACTAGAGAACCTCATCTTCATTATAGAAGTCAAATTAGAGAAAAAGGAAGTTTGGAAATTAAAAATTTCTAGTGTGTGTTAAGTGATAACTTGGGGTGATCAACTCCTCAACTGTGAGCTATTATGTGTTGAGGGATCACTTAGGGTGATAAACTATTCAACTATATACCTAGTGTGTGTTGAGGGATAACTTGGGGTAATTAACTCCTCAACTATGAGTCTAAAGTGTTCCTCAATCCAATGTATCTCATTATTTTACCACAACATTTATTTTTATGGCTAGCCATTATTCCCTGAAAGTCTATATTAATCACCGTATACTAAGCGTAATTACTTTTGTTCTCTTTATGCCATGTATACACATATCTTTTTATATTTCCACATTATTTAACCATTCTTATTTGTTCATTTCTCCTTCATTCACACTGATCATGCATGAATTCACATGTAATGTACATAAACATACATCATGGTTTCTGATGCATAATTATATCTTATATGTTCCTTTAATCATTTTGGAATTATATATAAAAATATACCTCCAATTTTTGCTTGTAATCTTTTAATAAACAAATGATCACCATTATGTCTACTTATGAACATTATGTATACTCACAATTAAAAGTTCTACTTGCATTTACTAAATCCATTTGTCATTATAATGTTCAAATTATGACAACAATTTCAGAAATTACACAATTATCAACAAAAAGCCTAAGGATACCATTCAGCCGCCTTAGGTTATCCCATTTCTAGGTTGTTTTTTTAACTAGTTGTTATTCTTTATATGTTAATTCACCATTTTATCAGCATATGTTAAATTATTTCACATGTATCCCTAAGTTACAATATTTACATAATGTAATTCTAAGCAAAATTCAAGGAATTAAATGAAATTAAGTGTATAATTGTATCCATTAACCTCAAGATGGCTTGATTCACCTATTTTTCCTTTTTCTTGCCTTTTCCACTTTTCTTCTTCTTCACATCTTACATTTTTCCTTTAGGCCAATTTTGAGGGGAAATAATTTGTAAATTTTCAAAATAATTTTTACATATAATTAATCACAAATGATTCTACTAATGATTCTCTTCAATTTTACGATAAAACCCTAATTAATCATAACAAAAACTCAAAACATTACCTAATTAGGTCAACTTTCTCTCACTTGAAATTTCCACTTTCCAAGCTTCATTTTGCTCTGATCTAATTTCTATGGTGAAGAGGAGATTCTCTAGTGTATGTGGATAAAATTTAGGTTTAAGATTTTGTAGAAGTTAAGAGAAGTGAGAAGAAAATTGTGGGAAGGGATTATAAAAGGTGGATTTTTTTTTGGAAGGATTAAGAGGAAGGATGGTAGATTTTTAGGGTGCTTTGTAGGGAATTCTAGACCTCTTTAATCTATCCTTCTATCTATCAAATGAATGGTTAATATTTGATCATTCACTATTTGATCTAACGGCTTCTTTTTAAGCAACTTGTCAACACCATGTTAATTCCTACGATTTATTATGCCAATTTTTTATGCAACTGATTATGGCCTAATTGATAATGATATTTATGGCCTTTAACAAATTAAAAATGACCTTTAACCTGCAAAATTAAATATAATCTCCAGTTTTTGCCATTTTTTAGGATTCTAATGTTGCCCTCATCATAATTTCATAAATTTTTTTGTAGGGTGGAAACAAATATGTAGGAAGATGTGTATAAAATTTTAAGTCATTCTAACATCATTTTGATATAGTTCCAATTCATAGTTTGAAACTCAAAAATTTAAAACCGTCAAAAAATTGATTTCCCACTTCAAATACGTCATTTAGGCTATTTATAATAGGTTTATACAATCAAAAAAATTTGGAAGCCTAGGAAATATTTTAGAGCTTGATAAAACTTATGGTCAACCCGAATAACAGTATTGAAGAAATTCATTACTATCCATTTTAAGGTTCTATCAGAGCTTAATTTTTTCTTAAATTATACCACTACACACCATTTAACACACATTATCTCATCTATTGATTAAATATCAAATGTCACGATAGGTTACCCATTCTAGAATTACCTAACTCATACACACTCAATACTTAAGTACTTATGAATTTTACTGTACTAACGCTAATATGATAACACCAAATACCATTCTAATGTTAATGTTCATAGTCAAGAAAATACTAATCATGCCTGTAAAAGTTTTAGGGCATTACAGTTAGTGAGTGTTATGCATTCTAGTGTTTTTGAATTTCAACCGAACATCATCAAATGTTTGCTAAACTTTACAAATATGTGTTTTGGGTTAATATAAGATGTACTAAGCTTGAGATACACAATTAAATAATTTATAATTATTTTAAATGATGGCATGCAAAGTGAATTATGTTACGCAAGCATGGTTTTTGTTTTTTTATTGTAACCTTAGTGCATTTATCATTGAATAAAATTTTGATCATTTAAGTGTAATTGAACATAAGTACTACATGAATATTGATGTATTGATATTTTCACATTTTAAATATGTTATATGATTGAATGGTGATTACCGTTGCACAAGTGTATTAAATATTATGTTAATGTCTGATCGTGTATGTTCTATTAATATAAGTTACAATGAAGTTTATTTAACCTAGTTTAGTATAAAATTTACTTAATAGTGAATATCTGAGTGATTTGGATGATAAATTAAGTAGTGAGTGAAGTCTTATTATATGATTTAATTGGATATAGTTGTGGACTTATATGGGATATATCATGATTTGATACCTCTGGGCATCTAATGTTGACACTGTAATGAAGTCCAATGAATTAATAGCTTCGGGTATCTAGTGTTGACACCATAATGGTGTATAATGATTCGATACCTGTAGGATATTTCGTGTTCCCAATTGTCCATGCCTATACCAAGTTTAAGCCAAAAAGTGATTATGATGTAATTAACATGGTGTTAGATATGAGAATGATTTATGAGATTATTTATTCATTAATGAATATTATTGTTTAGAATGATAAATGTCTATAGTTAGCGTATATGCTATATAGCTAATGCGTATGTGGCATTAAAATGTGTAATTATGGTAATGCCATAAATATGTGTGTGTGGGATAAGACGTGATGTGTATAGCTAATACATCACTTATTTGTTAATTATGAAGTGTAAACACCGGATCCAAAGGCAGCCCAAATCGGGGTTACCCAATGATGAAGAAAAATTCATATTTCAAAGGGAAACCACAAACTTCGAGTTTTATCTATGATTTTCACAAATTTTTAAAATGTTTTTATTGGATTTTAACTTTGTATTTATATGGTATGGAAAAGTGTAAGGCCCTAATTTGTACCCCAGAAGGATATATGTATCTATAATTGATATTATGGTTAATGTATGATTGATTTAGTTAATGCATTGTAGTTGGGACCAAAAAGGGGTTATTTTGTAAGAATAGGGGCAGTATAGTCATTTCAAAATGAATTACATATATGTTTAATTAGAGAGAAATGGTTAGTCAAGGGTTTAATTACAAAGTAAGAGGGTAAGTTTAGGGGAGCAAATGATAAATGGATAAGAAGTAAGGAGCTAAGTGCAATTGTTGTCGGTTAAACAAATGGACCAATGAAATAATGACATTTAGCTTCTAGATGACTCTTGAAGGATGAAGAGAATTTGAGAGATTTGGGCAGCCATTCCTTTTCCCTCACTGTTCCTTTAATGAAAACTCAAATAACCCTTTAAATTAGGCTTAAGCAATTGGAAAAAAAAAGAGAATTAGTTTTTAAGCCAAGTTTGAGGTAAAATCCTTCTTATTTATCTTCTTTTAATTAATTTAAGAAAAAAGTAAATAAATATTTAATTGAGTAAGAATATGATTGGTTATGACTATAAATTTGTGTTAAATTGAAGGAAAAGCAAGCAAGGGCAATGAGAAAGAAGAAGGGGAAACTTAAAGAAAAAGTGTTGTTCTCATAAGAAGGTTTGGTAGTTTTCCTCTAATATTATGTGTTTAATTGATTCAAGTTAGTCTCATAAACTATAATGGTTTGTATTGATGATGTAGACACTTGATGGTATTGTTGTTTCTTGAAAATAATTAATTGTGATTTAGAAAGTAAGTTTGTGAAATTTTGTTTGAGTTTCATTTGAACCAGTTTTAGTAAAAATGGTATAACTTCTTCTGTAGATGTTAGATTGAGGTGATTCTAGTTTTAAATTAAATGAAAGACATATATCTATAATTTTTCAGAAGAAACTAGAATCCAAATATGTCTTTAGAGTTTCCAAAAAGGAGCTTGAAGTGGATAGACCCCTGTTGTCCAACACCTGGGAAAAGTCTGTAACATTTTAGTGTTATCTTGCGATTTAGAAGACAAAATTGAGTGATTCTTGATTTTTTAGAAACAAGAGACATATTGGAACAACTTTGTAGAAGATCACTTTCCCTGAAAAGGACGTTTTATAGGTCGTAAATGGCACAAAAATTGAGACTGGAAATCTACCTTTGGATGGTTTGGGCCTCATGGTTACTAAATTTTTGGTAGTAACTATGAGGTATCCTAGTTTTCAGTCCAGACCAAAAACAAGACCTATCTCATGGTTACTAAACTTTTCATAATAACTGTGAGCCCTTTAAAAAGTATAGACCATGGTTATTACTCATCCAGTAGTGATGGTAAGGTAGTATGATGCAGTCCATAGCCAAAAGGGGAACCTAGGTCATGGTTACCATGATTTTGGTAGTAACCGTAACCTCTATTTTAGGTCTAAAGATACGGTTACTAGGATTTTGATAGTAACCATGACCCTCTTTAATGTAAGGACCCAAATTAATCCCAAAGCGCATCTAAACCTTCCAAAACTTGTCTAGAGTGTTTCAAATATAAAAACATAAGTGCAAAAAGTGATATAAATGAGTGTAAAACATAATGAATATAAATGAACATAAATAGTACATTAGCAATGTTATATACAACTGCATGAATGATTGCATGTTATATTGACTGTATTGCCACCATGATTTATTTCAAATGTATCCAATGTGAGATATTTGAATGGTTAGTGACTTATTAAAGCTTGAATTTTTCATAATAGTGGATAGATAGGCATGCCTATAAAGGGGAATAGTGATTACAGCTGCCTAGTGTTTCGATACTTAATGTTGTCACCTAATTTGAGACTATCATATCTCGCCTATTTGATACTATTCATTAGTGTCGCATGATTCAAGACTATTACATCTCACTTATTCGATACTGCTTGTCAATGTCGCGTGTTTGTACCCGCATCCATCATTTATGGGAATTCAGGCAATGTAAGTGATTAGATGGATAAGTAATGATAAGTGATTAACTATGTAAATATTTTTGTACTTAATGATAATGCTAGTGCTTTTCATTGAATAATGAAGTATGAGTGAGAAACTAGATTATAATTGTTATTAAGTGTTTAATTGTTATTGAGTGTGATTCATTGCATGAACTAGATAAGAATGACATGATATTGTTATTTTGTATTGGAAAGTTATATTGCTTGTATTTGTGATTTCGATAAGAAGTCAATTGTACTGTTTACTCCCCACTAAGCCATTGCTCAGCATGTGTGTTTTCCCATGTAGGTTCCCAGGTTTTAGCATAGAAAGCTACGTGTCTAGGCTACATCTGCAGGCCACAAGGATTAAGAGTTGTGGAAGACTTTTTTGGTATAATCCAAATTTTGTAGCGAATGTTTATTAAGTTTTGTATTAGTGTATATGTGTATGTAATTGTATTTATATGCCTAAAAATGTGTATTATTTATGACAAAATTAATTGAATTTTATGTAAATAATTAATAAAGAGATAGGTAAATGAATGGTAATAAGATCGGGCATTACATTGTGGTATCAGAGCAAAGGTTTAGGCGGTCTTGGGCAATAAGTTGTTAGAGAATAGGTTAGACATGTGTATTCTTATAGTGTTATGGCCTAAATGTAGATGTTGACTTGTGTAGGATAAAGATGGAGTCAGATCCTAGTGAAGACATAGGTGATACAGCTGGGAGCGTGAATCCCATGTATAATAATCCTCCTGCACCTGAACAACCACCAGTAGGAGATGTAGATCCTACTCAAGGTATTCCTATGTTGGTATAAAGATTGATGCAGATAATAGATAGACTGACTGCTCCAAAAGCTCGTACTTATCTTATTAGAAAGAGAGGGGCAGAAGAGTTTTTAGGTACTTCAGTAGATGAATATGATATAGTTGAGTTCTAGATAGAAAAAGTGGATAGGGTATTGCAAGAGATCAATTGTCCATAAGATCAATGGGTTACTTGTGCAGTATCCTTATTACAAAGCCCAGCTTATGATTGGTGGAAGTTAGTACTTCAAAATCCTCAACGACCTGCAAAGTTAACATGGGGGTTTTTCTTTCATGAATTTGAGAAGAAGTACGTTACTAAAGCCTATAGAGAGGTTAAATGGAAAGAATTTGTGAGCTTAAAGCAGAGAAATATGACATAGCAGAATATGAAAAAAAATTTAGTCAACTTAGTAAGTACGTGCCTAACACCTTGATGACGAATGACTTTTGATGTAGGCAATTTAAGGATGGTTTAAATGAGACCATTCGAGGAAGTTTAATACCAGTAACTGCCATACAAAAAGTGAATTATTATCAATTGGTTGAGGCTGCCTTGAAGATAGAGGAAATTGAACAAATGAAGCAGAAAAAGGAACAAAAGAGAAAAGTGCAAGAAAGTGGAATGACAGATAGTAAGAAATTTCATGAGACTCAAAGTAAACAAACTAATCAAGGTTTGGCTCAAAAGCTTGATTCAGTGAATAGTACTACAACCCTTTCTAGTCGGTGTAGCACTATGCCGACAAACGAGCATTGTCAAAAGAGACATAGAGGTGTGTACAGGAAGCTCACAGGAGCATGTTTCAAGTGTGGCAGTCTGGAGCACGTATTAGCCAATTGCCCTCAAATCCAAGGTAGTCCAGCCTCACAAGCAAGTAGAGGAAATATCGATAATTTTTGAGCTAGTAGAGGTGAAAGAGGTAGGAGTGGAAATCATCGAACACCATCTGACACGATGGAAAAGCCAACCACATTTGATTATTTTGGAAGAGTATATGCAATGGGAGGAGAAGACAAAAAAAATTCGAATGTCAAGAACTAACCTGGTATGTTTTAAATATTGTTACTGTTATGAAATATTATTGCTTAAAAATAGTGTAATGATATAATTGGTAACAAGAGGAATTTTGAGGATGAAATTCTATAAGGGGGAGAGAAATGTAAGGCCCTAACGTGTACCCCATAAGGATATATGTATGTTTAATTGATATTATGATCAATGTATGAGTGTTTAGTTACTGCAATGTAGTTGGGACCAAAAAAAGGGTTATTTTGTAAGAATAGAGGCAATATACTCATTTTGAAATGAATTACATATATGTTTAATCAGAGAAAAATAGTTAGTGAGGGGTTTAATTGCAAAGTAAGAGGGTAAGTTTATGGGAGTAAATGATAAATGGATAAGAAGCAAGGAGCTAAGTGCAATTGTTGTTGGTTAAACAAGTGGACCAATGAAATAATGACATTTAGATTTTAGATGACTCTTGAAGGATGAAGAGAATTTGAGAGATTTTTAAGGGAATGGTAGGCCACATTATGGGTTCGGGCAGCCGTTCCTTTCCCTCATTGTTCCCTTAAAGAAAACTCAAATAACCCTTAAATTAGGCTTAAGCAATTGAAAAAAAAAAGAGAATTAGTTCTTAGGCCAAGTTTGAGGTACAATCCTTCTTACTTACCTTCTTTTAATTGATTCAAGAAAGAAGTAAATAAATAATTAATTGAGTAAGAATATGATTAGTTATCAATATAAATTTGTGTTAAATTGAAGGAAAAGCAAGCAAGGGCAAAGAGAAAGAAGAAGGGGAAACTTAAAGAAAAAGTGTTGTTCTCACAAGAAGGTTTAGGAGTTTTCCTCTAATATTATGTGTTTAATTAATTCAAGTTAGTCTCATAAACTATAGTTGTTTGTATTGATGATGTCGACATTTGATGGTATTGTTGTTGCTTGAAAATCATTAATTGTGCTTTAGAAAGTAAGTTTGTGAAATTTGGTGTGATTTTCATTTGAACTAGTTTTAGTAAAAATTGTATAACTTATTCTATAAATGTTGGATTGAGGTGCATTTTGTTTTAAATTAAAGATAAGACATATATCTAAAATTTTATAGAAGAAATCGAAACTCAAATATGTCCCTAGTGTGTTCAAAAAGGAGCCTGAATTGGATAGATCCCTGTTGTCCGTTACCTGGGAACATTCTATAATGTTTTTAGTGATATCTTGAGATTTAGAAGTAATAATTGAGTGATTCATGTTGTTTTAAAAAATAGAGGAATAGTGGAACAACTTTTTAGAAGACCCATTTCCCTGAAAATGACGTTTTATAGGTCACAAATTGCATTGAAATCGAGACTAAAAATTTGTCTTTGGGCGGTTTGGGCCTCATGGTTACTATATTTTTGTAGTAACCATGAGGTATCCTAGTTTTCATTCCAGACCCTAAAAAATACCTATCTCATAGTTACTAAGCTTTTCATAGTAATCGTGAGCACTTTAAAAAGTATAGAGCATAGTTATTACTCATCCGGTAGTGACCGTGAGGTAGTATGATGCACTCCAAAGCCAAAAGGGGAACCTAAGTCACGGTTACCATGATTTTGCTAGTAACCATGACCTCTATTTCAGGTCTAAAGACACGGTTACTAGGATTTTGATAGTAACCGTGATCCTCTTTTTTGTAAGGACCCAAATTAATCCCAAAACACATCTAGACCTTCCAAAACTTGTCTAAAGTGTTTCAAATATAAAAACATAAGTGCAAAAAGTGATATAAATGAGTGTAAAACATAATGAATATAAATGAATATAGATAGTACATTAGCAATGTTATATGCAACTTTATGAATGATTGCATGTTATATTGATTGTATTGTCACCATGATTGTAATACCCAATTTCTATACTTGGCTATTACCACTAAATCTTGTATCATAATACATGTTTTACTATGTTCTAAAACCAAGAACATCTCTTATTAGATAACTTATAGAAGAAATTAAAACCATATCATGTGAACTTAGGAGTTCTCAATACATTACAATGTTTCTCAAACAACACATTTAATTTGTACATATACAAAAATTCCATCATAATTAAAAATTTACATATCCATAAAATAAAAGAAAAAAAAGGAGACTCTACTTTTCAACCTTTTAAGACTTGTGTTTGCCAATCTGCTGCAGATATCAGTCCTACGAGAAAGTCCTATCCTTGCAACCTACACGGATGAAACACCCGTGCTAAGCTATAAAGCTTAGTGGAGAACACAAAATATGACAAACGACCACTCACAGTGGTCGCCAACTAGAATACATCATGAACTACAAGTATACCTTATGTTCAAATGAAAGAGATACTAATTCAAAATGAATAAACAAGAGTCTACATATGATAATTGAATGATTTAATGATAGAAGATTTGACATTAGTGCTTTATATACACAACATTTAATCATATAAGCATAATTATCTTTTAGACCTATAATCCATTCATTGAATGATATACCACTGTTTACACTAAGTCATACCTTCCAAATAGCACACACTTTGACATATATATATATATATATTCAAATATAAGCATATGATCAACAATATTATATGTATATTCATAAGAAAGACAGAGCATTAGTATTATGAAAGTTTATCATTTATCGATCTAGGATGTATTTGTGATTCTTAATGTACTAATGCATACATTGAATTACTAATTTACTTTTATCTCAAATACCAGTATATTATTGAGTTTATCACATATAGATCCGAAAATATTTTATGTTGCATACAAGACATTGAACATCATATCCTAGTAGAAAGCAAGAATGTGTAGCTCTAAGGAAAACCTATAACCTCCTGTTTTAATTGAAAGGCAATATCCGACATGAATACCTATACATAATTCTTATATTTCATTGCAAAGAAAACACTTATATTGACAAAACATTTTCATAGATATCATATATGACAGATCATGCAAGCCATTTAACTAGCTCAAGCAAGCAACATATTACTATGGGGAACATACTATCTTTAATATAGTCTATAAATAGATATTAGTGATGCACCGGTTCATTCATATAACTCTGTACATACAGTGTTTTATATGCAATAGTTGTGCATAAATGTATATTGCAAACTTTTTTAATTTCATAATTTCCGTATGTGATAAAAAGAAATTTCATATATAATATATTATGAAGTCAATTTAGGAATTGTCATGCTTTATGAAACTTAAATATTGAACTTTTCTTCACTTTGGTGTAAAGCCTGCACTATTCTAAAGAGGTGGATATTGGGTTATACGGTAGTACACGAAGGTACAAAACTATTGATTATAATAGTAGTACCCGAAGGTACAAATAAGATACCCGAAGGTATTAAACGGTGATCCCTTGTAGGTATAAAATTGTATGATAAATCGTTAGACCCAAACGAGGTCAATCAAATAACATGGACCCAAATGGGTCAATCAAATAATATGGACCCAAACGGGTCAATCAAATAACATGGAGCGGTCAAGCGGACCCAAGCGGGGTCGGCTACAATCCAAATGGGGTTGTTCAAATCAACTCTAACTTTTAAACCCAAACAGGGTCACTCTAACTTTTAATTTCAAATTGACCTAAACAGGTCAAAACTATTCAGAAACAGCTGCAAGGTACCCATATAGGCATGCCTATCTATCCACATCCTAGAATCAATGCAAGCAATTAAATCCTTTCATAAAAACTCACTTTTCTTTACTTTAAATTTATTCACATAAGTTTAATCAAATTTATATGTATACACTTATAAAAATTTATACTCATATGGACTATGTAAGATAAACATGATATGACTACTTCCACTTTTAAGCATTACTATCCTTTATTTATAAGGAGATCCTACATTTCCATAAGATCACATATGTAAACAACATTTATCATCTCATTATATTAAGCGCCTCTATTCAAAGGATACATGCCCACATATCTATATTTCTTTTAAACGTATCATATGCTTAAAAACACTTTTGTTTATGATTATAAATTCATACTTGTAGAAGCTGTGTGTTATCATACTTATATGATATATTTATAGAAACCATAATTATATGTAAATGAACATGCATGTCTACGTCATAATTAAGTAAAACTATATTTCAAGATTTAAACCCATTCATGTGTAATCACACGATGTTTATGCTATAAACACACATATACTCTATTAATAGCATTACTTCTTCATATATATAAATTTGACATTTCAGCTATAACCAACATTAACCGCAATAGATTAATAATAAACACGTATATTCTTTAGTATAGTGCCATTTAGACATTCATGTGTATATATATATATATTAGCCCAATCAAAGTTAGGTCATATAACTAAGTACAATAACTTTAAGTTTTAATATGTAAACAACAAGATAGTATCATCATGTTATCTTAAATTCCAATATTCATTTATTATATACATACATTCCAATATTTCACAAGACAAGCATAGTCAATCAACATAATATAACCAAGTAAAATTAATAAACCATATTTACATTTCAAGGTTGATGTCTAATACTATAGTGTATTAGTAAATCAAATAAATCGATATTAATTAGCTATATTCCTAAGCATATAATTGTTTTGGCATATATATATATATATACTATTTAATTTCAGCATCTTAATTATGTTCATTCGTGATGGTATCAACATTTATATTTTCAATGTTTTAAACATGCATATACATGCACATTCAATTTGAGGTAATATACATTATATGCATCCATATGAACAATTCATGTATGTTCATATGTATTTATATATATTCATGTTTTCTTCTTCAATTTTTGAACTCTATATACATTTTATGGCATCAAATTTCATTTATAATACTTTAACATTTCATTATCAATTTCATAGTTGAATAATTGTATAACAATATACACTATCATTTGATTAAATATATATAAGCATAATTTCACATAACCATCCATATACATGTTTTTTAACATACATGTATATACATAACATTTCAATCAAATAGTTTACATGCTACTTGTAAATCAGTGTACTTTCATGTATACATAGATTTAACATAACAACATTTAGCACTAAATATTGAAAATTCTGCCTTTAGAATTCTGTACAATGGCAGAGTTTCAAATCCAACTTATATGCTATTTTTGCCCTTAAAAATGTCATTTTTAGCAAATTTGTCCTCTACCAATATGATCCCCTATGTTTACCATTTCTAGAACATCAAAAATCATTTCAATATAACTTCCAGAACTCAAGATATTTACACTTTATTAAATATTGTTCCTATTAACAGTGCTATGTATAGGTCTAGAATTAAGCTAAAATTAGACAAACTTAAGGACATAATTAGGCTTTACTTTCTTCATGAAAAGTATAGGTTTAGAAATCTACTTTTCCCAAAATTTAACATCATAGTATTTTGTTCACTACACAAGGAGATATGTCATATTGCCCACAATCTGTTCCAGAACCGAGAATAATAGCTCACTACAAATTCAAGTGAATACTTGGATAGTATACACAAATATTTAGCCCTAGGCATCTTATGAAAAGTTGTTTATATTTCTATCAAGTTTACATAGAATCAAACCTCACTCAATTATGAATTAAATACAGGGATTTATGGTTAAAACATTGGTAACTGTTCAAGACTGCCTATACACTCAAACAGTTCAGTTGTTCGAATTTTCTGAGTTCCTTAACAATAGAATCAAGCCACGACTCCTAATAAATTGTAGATAATTGAATCTAGTTTATATAGATTTTTGAATCACCTCAATCCAACGTCTACAACTCCAGATATGGACAAAAAAAATAGCTTGGGTCACAAGAACCACACCCAGTTGTTCCTCAACATTCAAAAAACTCGATTTTCTCCTATATAAATCTCTCATTAACCCTAAACAAACCAATAAATTACCATAAAAATTAAGTAATCCAAGCAATAAAATTTATATCCACACACATGCATGAAGAATAAGTTCCCAAACCTAATTTTGTAGCTTCAAATCAATCCTTTATTCCTTAAGCACTCTTCTTCCATCCGAAACCATAGAAAGAAAATGAAGAAGATGGTTTGATTCTTACCATAAAGCTTCCTACAATTCCCTAATTCTTAAGTTTGTCAATGATGGATTTGAGAGAAAGTTTAACTTAAATAAAGAAGATGAAAATGACTTGCTGCCCATCATCTCACGTGAAGAACATCTTCCAAAGCTTAGTGGGCAAAATTCTACTCACACCTTGCATTTAATTCTTGCTTAAAGAATTTACCCACTAAAATCCGATTTCATACATTAACCTTATATTTATTTTCTATTACAACACTTACCCCCAAACTTATTTAATCCTAAAAGTCAACCTGAATTAATAATTATTTTAACATTGGCCTCTAAATTTATATTCCCTTTTAATTTAGCTCTCAAACTATATTTTTATTACTTGACTATTATATCCTCTATCATAGGCAGTTTTCTAAGTTCGACTTGTAAGTAATTTTTTGTAATGGCTTCAATACCGGGTTAGTCGTGAATAATACTTTTTCTGACAGTGAATAGTATTTCTCGGACCCGAAAGGATACCCAAAAGTGAAAAATAGTTTATTGGACCTTTGAAAAGGAATAGTCATGGTGAGCCTATGGTTAAAATTTGAAGTGAATTTGAGGTCAAATAGACCTCCAAAAATCAAAAATACGAAAAAAGTAGCGAGTCAATTTTGCTGGTAAGGAAGGGGACTTAATTTTGCATAAATAATTAAAAATAGTAAATGAACTTCAAATATTGCCAGATTTTGCGTGCCGACATGAATTTTTATGTAGAATATTTTGGTGATAAGAATAAAATTTTTCAGTGACACCGACAGTTGTCGAATCGGATCAATAAGTTTGAATCGGACTAATAACGGACTTCGATTGAGCCAAAAATTTATGTACTATCTATTTTTGATGTTTTAAGAATGATGCAATCAAAATTGAAGTGATTTGAAGTTTGGAAGAGAGAGAAATTGAATTTGGCTTTAAAAAGGCCTAAATGGGCCTTAATGTTTAAGTGGGCAAAGCCTACTCATTTAAGCCTAATTTTGGCCCATCAAGAGAGTATATATAGGGCTAAAAAATCTAGATATTTGCTCCATAAAACTCCAGCCTCTTCTCCCTCTATGGTAGTTGAACCATCTCCCTTCTCTCTCTCTATGATTTCTTCTTCTTTTACCCCAAGTCTCCCATAAACCCCAACATAAAAGATGAAGTTCTCCCTTTCTAGGTCACCCTAGTGGCCTCAATCAAGAGATTTGAGCAAGGGAAGGCAAGGAATCAAGTAAAGAAAGGAAAAGAGGTAAGATGAAACTTAAAAATTTAAGTGATGTTAATTGGTTTTTTGATGTGTTTTTGCAATTTTTGAGGTGTAAAAGCTAATTATGAGCTTGAATTTTTCATTTGAGGACAAGAAATTGAGGTTAGGAAGGCTTGAAGAATTCGGCCAAGGATGATTTTGTTGAAGGATGAAGTTGTGCTTTGTGCTAAGTGAAGGAAAATGAAGTTTAAGGAAGATTAAGCTTGGAAAAAGGTAAGTGACTACAAAATCCCTTGATTTTCCTTTTAATTTGAATTAATCTCATTTATGTAATTAGCTTAAAAATTGTTAAAATTGTTACTTGATGAAATTTTGTTAGGATAAATGAAAATGGATATTAGTAAAGATGAAATAAAGGTTTAAATGAAAGAAAGAAAAATTTTAGGGTAGAACAACAATGGTGGCCGAATTGTTCACTAAGGGAAGAGTGAAATTTTGCATGAAAATAATATATTTTAGCCTTAATGGAATATAGAGATGATAATTGGTGCCCTTGAATTTTTAGTGAATTATTGGAATTTATTTTGAAATTTTAAAGCCTATGTATTGAATATGTTTATAGTGAAAATTGTGAAATAATGAGAAATAATTTATTATTTTAGTGGAAAATGATGCTAAATAATAAAATAATGCATAAATAAATTTTATTGGAATTTTTTGAATTGATTGAGATTTTATTGGAATTTTTATGTTAATTTGTACAATGAAAATAATTAAAATAGCAATGTATAATTGTATAAAAATGACTAAAGTGATGAATTAATATGAAATTAAATTAATGTCAACGACAAGAAATAAAAAGTCAACGGATGAATTTTTTAAGATAATTATTAAGTCGTGAAAATAATAAGAATAATGAATTATCGATAAATAGTTCATAAAATGAATGAAAATGATGGAAATAAAGTGATAAGTAAATAAAAAGAAAGATAAAATGAAGTTTTAAATAGAAAAAAGGACTCAAATGAAAGAAAATAAAAGTTTTGGGGCAAAGTGGTAATTTTGCCAAAGTGGGTGAGTACAGAGTGAAAATAAGTAAGAAATAGTTAACAAAGGCAAAATGGTAATTTCGGAGACCTAATTGTGTCAAAAGATAAAGTTTCCATGGTATGGGGACTAAAATATAATTTTACCTGAAAATGATTAATTAAAGAATAAACGATGAATAATGGAAGAAATTATATAATAAAAATGAAAATAAATGATTATAATGGAAAAATTATAATTATCTATTGGACATAAATAATCCTATAGAAAAAGCCAAATGAGGCATTTTTAAGACATAAATGATAAATTATGTTAATAGAATTCCTAATTGCGTAAAAAGTAGTAAAATAAAGGTGTGACTAATTTATCAAAATAAATTAGTCAATAAAAAGCAGTAAAAGAGTGGAAGAGTATAAAATATTTCGCTGATGAAATAAAAGTTGATTAAGTCAATAATTAAAAAGTTTTGGACAAAAAAAAAACAAAGTGTAAAAAGATCAAGCTTAGAAGAATTGAAAAATAATTCACAAAGAATTATACAAAAAGAATAAAAGAAAATTGTGAATAATAATGCCATAATTTATAATTTATAATCTGCATAAAAGATTGAAAAGCTTAAGTATCTGAGTGAATTATTGAAGAATAATTCACAAAAGTGACTGGAAAAGAGAAAGTGAATAAAAGGACAAAAAGTTATTGAATAGTCAAAGGCACAAAAGAGTGCATTTGATCATAATAAAGTATAGTAATAAATAAAAGAAAGAAATTAAAGATATTTAAATGTTCAAAAACGTTCGCAAATATGATTGATTATTTTGCCCTTGGCAATAAGCAGGTATTATTATTATTGTTTTGGATATAATTGGCTAGCCATAGATACACCTCTATGCCGCGGTACAAGTCATGGCGACTTGCTTTGCTATGGGTGGGATCTTTAATCTCCATAGCTTTATTAAAAGTGAAAGTGTATCTGTTTCTGCTCTGTGAGACTTGCTCTTTTAAGATTATTTCTCTATTTGTTCAGTGGGACCTTCGGGTCCAGTCTCGAGTATCCTTTTTGAGAATCTTGTTATATTGCACTAGGGGCACATAGAAATGAATAAATAAATGCTATTTAATTGAATTGAATATAAAAAGTTATAACGAAAAACGATTCTTTTGAAATAAAATGCAAAGTTGAAATAAATCTATAAAGATTTCTGAAATGTATAATTAATAAGAAAAAGAAAAAGAAAGGCTCTATAAGAATAAAATATTAAATCAATGTTTAGTTAAGCTTTTATAAGGATTTAAAAATGTATTTTGTTTTACGTGAAAAAGATAAATTTAATTAATTGGTATTTCTTGTACCCATTTACTATTGTGAAAAGTGACAAGTTGGAAAATAATATTAATTTCCTGCTTAAAGTTAAAAAGTGATGATTTTGACATGAAGTGAAACTTAATGCTTAGGTAACGTCTTTCTGAAAGAAAAGTTAATTGAAGAGTAAAATAATAAAAAGTTACATAATTAGCTAATGAGGAAAAGTAAAAGACATATGTCTCAATAAATATTTGAACAAAAGTAATGTATAAATCAAGGAAAGAGAATTTGACTGCAAAGTGTCTCGAAATAACTATATCACTTTGCAATAAAGCTTAAAAGCCTTTAAATAGTAAGGTATTTTTTTTAGTTAAAAGTTAAAGCAAAATAAAAGAATTAATAGCGAGAAGTATAATTATAATACAAATTCAATAATTGAACAGTAAATCATGAATGAAAAATAGTTTATTTTGGTACTAGTAAAGACACGAGTACCAATACAAATTGCTAAATGTAATGATAATTAAATCGCTGTGGCTAAAAGATAAAATAGAAGTAATGATAAAAGTAAAAGTTATAGTAAAGATTAACGTAAAGGTAAAAATAAATTCGATATCGATCCACCTAAGAAGATACTGTAAAGTAAGTTGAAAGTTTGGAAACAAAAAGAACAATGATTACCAAAATACAAATTAATAACATGACTAATGTTAACCGAAGTAAAATGAAATGTTTAAGGAAATAAAAATAATAGTAGCATGAATTACGAAATTATGCTTTATTCTGGAAAATTTTTGGATTAGTAGTCACCACTGGGCATATTTAATGCTCAGCACATAGTATTTACTACATATAGGTTTTGAATTGTTGCGGGAGCACAGTACACGGTAGGTCCAGATCGGAATAAAATATTTTTGTATTAGTTGGTGTAAGCTTTTGGCATGTATATACTTATACTATTAAGGTAAAAGATTGAATTGTATTTTGATTATATTTTTTTTATTGTCAATGGATGAGTGGCTAGTGCAAGTTGTTGGTATGATGCTTGGTATTTGTTTTAATTGTTTATAAGATTGTTGTTTGATTCTGGAATTAACGAAAAAAGTATTTTAAGTGTTTCGTATTGTTCGAAAAAAAAAACGTACCAATTTCAGCTAAGTTTTGTTTCGGAAAAGACTGTTTCGAGAAGGGTGTGACATTTTTGACCTTCCAAAAAGCATTTTTAGCTAAAGTAGTCTTCTAAAAACTTATTATACTATGTTTATAGTTTCTAAAACATCAAGAATCACCTTAATAGCTTTTTTAGATTTTAAGATATTTACAAAACACTGAGGTCTACTCTTAGTGACAAGGCAGCAGACTATTTCGGATTTTATGCGTAAATATAGCCAAGTTAAAGACATATTTGTAATATATGCTCATCATATGAAATATAGGCATGGAGGTCTATTTTCTAACCCAATTGGAATCATCTAATTCAGTGCTCTATAACTCGAGATATAGGCAAAAGAGTGCCACAAGGTCAAGTAAAATGTGATAATCCATCCAAATGTTTAATTAGACTTTGGTCATGTGAAATTGCCCTGGAATTGTTCTAGGGCCGATTTTGGGTCCTTACAATGATTTATTTCAAATGTATCCAATGTGAGATCTTTGAATGGTTAGTGACTTATTAAAGCCTAATTTTTTCATAATAGTGGATAGATAGGCATGCCTATAAAGGGGAATAATGATTACAGCTGACTACAGTTTTGATACCTAATGGTGTCGCCTGATTCGAGACTATCATGTCTCGACTGTTCAATACTATTAATCAGTGTCACCTGATTCGAGACTATTATGTCTCGCCTGTTCGATACTGCTTGTCAGTGTCACGTGCTTATACCCGTATCCATCATTTATGGGAATTCAGGCAATGTAAGTGATTTGATGGATGAGTAATGATAAGTGATTAACTGTGTAAATATTTTTGTACTTAATGATAATGTTAGTGTTTTTCATTGAATAATGAAGTATGAGTGAGAAACCGCATTGTAATTGTTATTAAGTGTTTAATTGTTATTGACTGTGATTAATTGCATGAACTGAATAAGAATGACATGGTATTATTGTTATGTATTGGCATGCTACATTGCTTGTATTGGTGATTTCGATAAGAAGTCAATTGTACTGTTTACACCCCACTGAGCCATTGCTCAGCACGGGTGTTTTCTCATGTAGGTTCCCAAGTTTAAGCATAGAGAGCTACGTGTCTGGGCTACATCTGTAGGCCACAAGGATTAAGAGTTGTGGAAGAATTTTTGGTATGATCCAAATTTTATAACGAATATAATGGAATTTTGTAATTGACTCCAAGCTTGTATAATAGCAAATGTTTATTAAGTTTTGTATTAGTGTATATGTGTATGTAATTGTATTTATATGCATGAAAAAAATGGATATTATTTATGACAAAATTAATTGAATTTTATTTAAATAATTAATAAAGAGATAGGTAAATGAATGGTAATATTATTGGGCATTACATTGTGGTATCAGAGTAAAAGTTTAGGCGGTATTGGGCAATGAGATGTTAGAGAATAGGTTAGACATGTGTATTATTATAGTGTTATTGCCTAAATGCAGATGTTGACTTGTGCAGGATAAAGATGGAGTTAGATCCTAGTGAAGACAGAGGTGAGACAGCTGGGAGCATGAATCCCATGTATAATAATCCTCCTACACCTGAACAACCACTAGTAGGACATGTAGATCCTACTAAAGGTAATCCTATATTGTTAGAAGGATTGATGTAGATAATAAATAGGCTAAATGCTCCAAAAGTTCCTACTGATCTTATTAGAAAGAGAGGGGCAGAAGAGTTTATAGGTACTTTAGTAGATGAATCAAATATAGCTGAATTCTGGATAGAAAAAGTGAGGATACTGCAAGAGATCAATTGTCCACAAGATCAATAGGTTATTTATGGGACTTCAGGCAATGTAAGTGATTTGATGGATGAGTAATGATAAGTGATTAACTGTGTAAATATTTTTGTACTCAATGATAATGTTATTTCTTTTCATTAAATAATGAAGAATGAGTGAGAAACCGTATTGTAATTGTTATTAAGTGTTTAATTGTTATGAAGTGTGATTAATTGCATGAACTGAATAAGAATGACATGATATTATTGTCATGTATTGGCATGCTACATTGCTTGTATTTGTGATTTCAATAAGAAGTCAATTGTACTGTTTACTCCCCACTGAGCCATTGCTTAGCACTGGTGTTTTCCCGTGTAGGTTCCTAGGTTTAAGCATAAAAGCTACGTGTCTGGGCTACATCTGCAGGCCATAAGGATTAAGAGTTGTGGAAGACTTTTTGGTATAATCCAAATTTTGTAGTAAATATAATGGAATTTTGTAATTGACTCTAAGCTTGTATAATAGCAAATGTTTATTAAGTTTTGTATTAGTGTATATGTGTATGTAATTGTATTTAAATGCCTGAAAAAAATGTGTATTATTTATGACAAAATTAATTGAATTTTATGTAAATAATTTATAAAGAGATAGGTAAATGAATGGTAATAAGATTGGGCATTACATTGTGGTATCAGAGTAAAGGTTTGAGAGAGAGAAATTCAGCCCATAAGGTTTAATTTCAATTAATTAAATGTCTTGTATTAATTTAATTAATTGAGTTTTGAAGCCTAAAAGAATTATGATCAAATAAATCACTTAAATAGGAATACTATTAACCGAAATTCCTAGAGAGAAATCAAGGAATTTCGGCATATCCTTTATATTAATTAAGTAGTTTATTTGATTAATATGTCTTGTATATTCCTATTTAATTAAGTGGTTAATTTGATTAATATGTCTTTTGTTTTTATCTTGGATAAATTAAAAGAGTTTTTATCAATAAATATTACTTATTTTAATTAAGTGATAAAGGCAAATATTAATTATCCTAAGGTAGTATATTTGAGATTTATCACTTAATAAATAAGATAATATATATATTGGATGAGAGAGAAAAAAAAACCCTAATTTTGTGTGTGGCCTGAACAGTAACTCGTGAATAGTAACTCTCTCTCACAATTTTATTTTGGCCAATTTTTCACAAGGAGAAAGGATTGTTCCTCATTCTCTTGTGATCTTGGGTAGTAATAGCAACCTTAGAGAAGTGTAAAATCAAATTTTGTAGCTTTAATCAATTACCATTACACGATACTTAAACAGAGAGCTAGCAATCTCGATTTTAAGCCGTCTTTGCAATTGTGTGTGTGAACATAGAGAAGAGTGGCGTAAAGGCTGTTCTTTTGGCATTGGCAAAGAAGATCAAAGGTTGATAAATCACTCTTGATTGCTGGTCATCACCAAAACCAAATATTGAAGTGCATCTAAAGTTGTAAGTTTTACAACCCTAAAATTGCATGTTTCGTTTCTTGCTTTGGAATTGTATGGTATGTATGATAAAATTTTTGTTTTTTCGCTGTGTTATCATCACCATCATACCATGTCATATTCCATCACTCTGGTGCATAAACATGTATGCACATTTCATACCAAAATTTATACAATTTACCCATGTAAGTAATAATGAAAAGTTATAAAATCTCTAATGTATATACATGTATACATAGTCTCATATAATAATGTGATCATGTACTTTAGCTTGATTTCTATAATTAAGCATATATCACTATATTCATATACTTTCCCTGATTATCTATAGTTAAACATACTTCTATGTAATCATGCACTATAACTTGATATTTATAATTAAACATATATCACTATCGTCATGTACTTTGACATATTATATGTAATTAAACATACTTTTATGTAATCAAGTACTTTAGATTGATTTATATAATTATACATATATCACTATAGTCATTTAAGTTGCCAAATTATCTAAAATTAAACATACTTCCATGGAATCATGTACTTATGTAAGGACCCAATCGTGACCCTAATCGGATTATTGTCAATTAATGAGAATCATCGTTAATTAAGGAAAAATTGGATTATTTTAAAATTATCGAGGTAAGTTCCAAGAGGGGTATTTTGGTAATTTTAGCATATAAGTATATGAGTTAAGTTAAATTATAATTAAAGAAAAGACTGTAATTGTAGTGAATTAGAAAGTCTTGGGGTTAAGTTGGAAGAAAATGAAATAATGGGGGTTTATTTGTGTATAAGGGTATAGTGGGAATTTCCCTTGGTGAGATATTTACCCCACTAACTTTTATTAGCTTCTTAGAGAAGGAACTCTTGGGGATTGGGAGTAGTTGGTTTTGCTTTAGAGGGAGATATATATATCTCTATCTCTCTCTGTGGTTACTTTTTGGAAAGAGGGGGCTAGGGTTTGTGAGCTAACATCAAAGGTAATGTTTCCATTAAAGATTTCTTCTTCTTTTATTTTAATTTGTGATGTTTGATGAGGGATTTCAAGATCTTATTGTTATCACCATGTGTAAGGAGAAGAGAGAGAAGTAGATAGATCAAGTGATTGAGAAGGAAGAAATTATGAGCAAAGGAGATAAATCAAGAAGATCGAAGAAAGAGTTGAAGCTTCAATGAGATATGGAACTATTATGATGATTTTGTGAATGGGAGTGTTGTTGATAAGTGTTTCCTGTAAATAAAATTAAAGGAATAAGGGTTAGGTTTTTTGAATACGTAAATCGGGATAAAAAGAGAAGACTGTTTGCTTTAAGATGCCGAGTCATAAACACCTTCAGGAGTCGTGAACCTTGCCTTATTTTCCTCACGACTCGTGATTCTGGCCTTTGTTACCTGTTGACTCATGAATGTCTTCACGATTCATGCCTTTTGTCCGAATCTTGAATGCCTTCACGAGTCGTGAACTATTTGCCCCTGGATCACTCGTGAATGTTAGATTCTCGCTCATGAATACCTTTACGAGTCGTGCATTTTTGTCCGACTCATGAAGCCCTTCACGAGTCATGAAATGTACTCCTTCTTCTTCACTCGTGAAGATTCTAGTTCTTCTTTAGCTACTGACTCATGAATGTCTTCATGAGTCGTGCATGCTGAACGAGTCGTAAGCCTTGTGTGACTCGTGAACTCCCTCTCTCTTCTTCACTCATGAGCTTGGCTACCGACTCATGAATTCTTTTATGAGTTATGCATACTGATTGGAGTCAAGAGACTTGTGTGACTCGTTAATCTCATGGTTTTACTCGTGAAAACTAAATACAAAGGTAGGAATTTAAGAGTTTTACGTGAAATAAGAAGAATCTGCTTTAAGACTAATAGACCTAATTGGACTTTTTTGCTTATAAATTGAGTTAGAGAAAAGTAAATTGAATGATTCTTATTGCATTTGAAAATAGACTTCCATACCTATATTTCATATGAAGAAACCAAGTTCTAAATCTATCTCTAACTAGGCCATATTACATTTTGAATATAGGAATAGTTTGCTGCCAAGTCACTAGGAGTAGACCTTAGTATTTTGTAAATATTTGAAAATATAGTAATGATATCAAGATGATTTTTCATGTTTTAGAAACTAGAAACATAATGGAACAAGTTTTTAGAGACCATATTTGCTAAAAAATGCCTTTTGTTTGGTCAAAAATCATTTACAAGTTGAACTCAAAAAACTATCTGCAACTGTTAACGACTCGTGACTCTTGTTCACGACTCGTGACATGTGCTACTCATGAACTAGTGCCCGAGTCATGAAGTTTGCTTCCTTTCAAGAGTAGTGACAACCCTCATGACTCGTGACACCTCCCTACCACACCCAAACATGATTTTTTAAGCCCTTTTGTGTCACCAAAGCTGGTTTAAACCTTTTTAAGTAACTTAAAAGCATTTTAGACATAAAATAAAGATGAGTTGTGACACTAAACATGATTAAATGAAATGATATATGAGAATAAAGTTAGTAAATGAACACTAACATTATACTACATGAAAATAATTAATTGTATGTGATTGTATTATAATAAGTATACGTATGTGGTTTTGGCTTTGCCCAAAAAATATTGCACACCTATATTCCTCTACAATGACATGAGAATGCTATGACATAACCTAATGACAACAAGATGATAGTTGCAAGTTTATAATTCTAAGTTGAAAGAGTTGGGACTTTGCTTTTTAGGCTTAGTTAGGAGACCATAGAAGTTAAGTTATGCTTTAAGTCATAATGGAAAGTAGTGATTAGCTTTAATATAGAGAAACATGCTCGTCTTTTTTGCTTATGCCATGTATTTTACTATGTAAACCTCTTACCCAAAAGTAGTGTGCTGGTATATAAGATGGGATAATATTGCATAAACGTACCTAATGGTAAGATAATATAAGATAAAATGTACAAGTATGATGATTGGATACATATATAGCCATGTTAGGGTATATAACTTGTGATCCATGATCTAATAGACTATAAAAGTAAACTAAGGGTTTAACTGAGAACAAGTATTGACCTAAGGATGTAATTAGTGTATTCGTCTTATTATATCGTCCATAGCTACTTAATTATTGTTTAAGTGATTATGTGGATATGAATGACTATGATATGGTATGGAAGCCACTCTCGGCGAACAACAACAAGGTATGTCATTGAGAACTATTGATGAAGTAGGTAATTACAATGTCTATTATTGACATATCTATGTTTATTGTTGATTTATCTATGTTATATATGATAAGTGGTCTAACTCATTATGTGAACGGGTATAAATAGCAAAATCCCATATTGCCATGATTCAAGTTGCATTTATTTGTTTATGGATATGCATTTAATGTTATAAAGGTTTTTAGTAGCAAGATCCATATTTTTATATTACCTTATGGAAACCATACATAATACTGTTATGACGAGATAGATCAATGAAAGGTTATATTTTATTATGTTTGCATAATCATACAACTATTATGATATGAATGAATGAAAATTGATGCAACTATGTGATCATATGATAATGTCCATATATACTGGAGCCTATAGCTCATGTGTATATGATTAGAATGATATGCATTCTTTTATGAAATGAGGCTTTTAGCTAAACAATGATGTACTAAGTAAAGAATAATATGGTAAATCAAAGACGTTTTTAAAGTCGTTAAGCCTGCGGGTATTAGTTCAGTTGTGGATTAGATAGGCATGCCTAAAGGGATATAGTTGCAGTTGCTATAGTTGACCCCGTTTGGGTCTTGTTCCTTAATGGAACCATTGTTCGGCCCTTTTGGGTCCATAGTTTGTTCCTTGCTAGAACCATGATTTGACCCCATTTGGGTCCATTAATTGATCTTCGTATATGCATAGTTTGATACCTTCGGGTATCCATTGCTCCCGTTATCCACCCTTTGAACTAGTGCTTAGACAGGCTATTAAAGATGATAAAAATGTACACAAGATAAAGTCAAACATGCATTAATTGCCTCACTTATGTAACATAAGCATGATGAATGGCCTATTATATTGCTTACCATGATTTCTTTTGGGCTATAAACCATTTCAAAGAAATGAAATTATTGGAATGTATATCTATAAGATTTAATTTGCCATGCTTTTTATAGAGTGCGTACAATGTTATAATAAGAACTGTTTGGGCTATAGCATACACAATGAGTTTCATATGCTTTCAAAACTGTGAAACATATTACAAAACTACCTCTATGAAATGAAATGCTATATTTATTATGATATGATTTTGATATCTCACATCTCTTATGTGGAAATTATGATATGTTTACACATGGTATGAAGACTTTGTATGTTAATTATGATATGTAATACATATTCATTGAAATGGCATGCAAACCCATTAGAATGTATATGAACAATTACACATGTATATGCATATGTATGATTCCGATATAAACCAAAGTGCAAATCATGATATATATATATATATATTATGATGTCGTATGATGTTTAAAGTAAAATGATAGGATAACATTACAGGATAAGTTGTATGAACCTGAAATGACAATTGTATAAAGATATATAAAGAAATCATGTTTGACCATAACTTTGTGATTGTTTAATGCCATAAGAACCCCCCCCCCCCCCGTGTGCATGGATTAATGCAGAATGCATAACTTATGTAACAATATGGTTAATGCATTAAGTCAAAGTTTTTTACTATTAACAAGAAGATGTCTAAATTATGATAAGTAGTAAGGATTAGGGAAGGAATGAATAAAGCTAGTTTAAAGAAAGAGAAGAAGTAAGATGATGATAGTAAATTGACAAGATTCGTAATAAGATAATTTACAAACTTCTCTTGACATAAGTAAATATAGTTTTGTAATAATTTTGAGGACTTTCCAAAATGTTCATTATGAAGTGATCAATGCAACATACTTATATGTTATTTCGAGTTACTTTGAAAGTTATAAGAAATTAGATGAATTATGGAAAGAAGTTATCGATAGAGTTTTGTTTCCCACTAAGCTTTATAGCTTAGCATGAGTTTGTTTGTCCGTATCGGTTTCAAGAGAAGCTCTAGAGGATCAGGCAAGATACAATTGCCTTGAGGATTTCAGGATCTTTGAAGGCCTTTTATGTTATGATTATTTATCCATAAGTTGATTTATTTATTTGTGGCATGTAATAATGGCCTGCCTTATTATTATTATTATTTATGCCTGACCATTAATAGGTTTATGATGATGATGATTGATGATTATCCATGGTTAAGGGATTAGGGTGTTACACTTAAGCTTATTTCTATAATTAAACATATATCATTGTAGTCATGTACTTTGCCAGATTTTTTGTAAATAAACATACTTCCATGTAATCATGTACTTTAGCATGCTAATATTTGGCATCACATATGTATAGTCATGCTATTTAAATAAAGAAATAATACATGCCTATTCACGAACATGCCATATACCATGCTTTATACTTAGTGCTTTACAATGTGATCCCATCACTTACCACCAAGTTATATCATATTTTATCAATTATTTCTTCATATAGTAATACTTTAGATTATATTTTCCTTGTAACAATACATTTGACATGGTAACATATAGAGGCATGACAAATAACCATCACATAATATCATATTTATGTTTTCTCAAATAGGTAAATAATAACTTACCTTATCTTGCAATGACCATATACATGCTTCATCAAATAATCATACCTATTACTTTACAATATGATATCATCATATATATTTCAATAATTTATTTCCCTTTATGTGTTGTTTTTATATTATGAAATACGCTAAAGATGCTTAATAAGGTTTTTGGCAAACTCAAGTAACAATTCTGCATGGTGATAGATTTCAAGTTCATTATGAAAGCTATTTTGACTTATAAAATTACATTTATAGCCAAAATGTGTTCTAAAAACGTGATCCACTATGTTTCTAGTTTCAAGAACATTAAAAATCACCACAATATCATTTATAAAGTTCAAGATATAGGTAAAACAATGAAAACTATTTCTAAAAAAAGATTGCATACAGGTTCGATTTCAAATAAGAATTTGTTCATTTTAGAATTAGAATCAGACCATACATTCTCATTGAAATTTTAAATATGAAAGTCTATTTTATTAAGCATTTGGTCCCATAGCATTTTGACCTATATAACATGCATTATACCTAATTTACTATAACTTGTTCATTTTCTCTAGGCAGCAGTTCACTGTACCAAATCCAATTTTTATCACCACTTAGAAAATTCGCAGAAGAAACTAGGTACAGAATTTAAACAGTATTCCTTCAAAAAACTTATGTCCCTATGAGTCTATTTTTACCATAATTTTTCCCCAAAGGATGTATACTTCTATATGAAACATTATAGCAAAAATATACCAACTTGTTCCCAACAACTAGACAATAGCTCACTATGAACTTTAAGTTAATTTTAAGGACATTTAGAGGCAAAATCAAAAGTGGGTTCCTCCAACAAAGTTTAAATCTATATGTTAGGAGGGAGTACCAACTATATTTACGCAAATCAGAGTTATAAAACCAAGATATTAACAAAATACAAAAACTAGTTCAAAGAGATTTAACTCAGATTTTCAAATTCACAACTTCTATTCTTTTAACTACAATTTGAATGATCCAAAATAATCTAGTACATAATGCAAATAATATTATGACACGCTTAACATCAATAAATTCATGGAAAATCGCATGTAAGTAGATTTTACACTTCAATTCCTCACCTTGGCTAAAATTCCCAACAAACTACTTCACTCCTTTAAGATCTCCTTGCCTTTTCTCTTCTTTTATTTTCTTCCACTACAAGAACATCCACTCTTAGAAAATAGAATTCCTCATCACAAATACCATCAAAGTCCAAAAAAGAAGATAAAGATAGAGATGAAAATCCTACCTTGTAATCTCAACTTAAAGATCCTTACATGCATAAATCAAAAGAGAAATTCTATGGAGATTTAAGAGATAGGATTTTCAAGTTTTGAGAAAGGAAATTCAAATGATGAAATTTGATTTCTTCTCTTACATTGCTGCCACTTTCTACTCTAAGAACCAATAGATAACATTCTCTATACATCAATCAAACTTTAGTGGATAAAATGTTCTAAAGATCCACAAAGTTTTTCCATGTCAAATAATGTCCCCACTCTTTTTTATTTCTCTTTTAAAATCTAACCCACTTTCTCATCTTTTACAAATAACCCATAAATCCATTTTCTTTATTTTAATTGCACCCTTAATTTATTTATTATACTTAATAACTCACATGCAAACATAAATTAAATTACCACTTTGCCCTCTTTGACTCTAATATGAATTTCACATGATTAATTAAACCTTAATCAATTATAATACCATTTTAATCAAACATTACCTACTAGGGTCAAAGTTGGGACCTTACAAGCTCATTAAGCTCATCAGTGACTATAGTCATCCTACACTTTTTAGGTACACATTGTACCAAACTAACCCACTGATTATCAGAGATTGAATCAATAATACCTAAATCAAAAAGCTTCAATACCTCTAATTCACTACCATTTGCAAAGCTTGGTTAAGCCTCCTTTTTGGTTGTCCATGGGTTTGTAGTCCTTCTTCACTAAGATCCGATGAGTGCAAAAGCTCATAATGATTCCCTTCAAGTCCTTTATTTCCCATCCTATTGCCTTTTTATGCTTCTTAAGCATCACAATCAAAAGATCTTTTTCAACACCTATTAAATTAAAGGAAATGATAACATGTTTAGTATAACCATCTAAAAACATATACTTTAAATGTGAGGCAAAAGGTTTAAAGCTAGATTTTTTCTCATCCTTAAGAAGCTCCATAACTTTCTCCTTTTCCGTTTTCTATTTTTGCCTTTTCTCTCTAATTCTTCCACTAGCTCATTCTCATCATCATTTAGAAATTTTTCTGCACAATAATGGATCAAACAACTCTTTAATAGATCATCTAGCTGAATTTCCTCTTTTAACTCTTTCACATAATCATGCATTGCAATAGTAAAGCATAAATATTTATAAAAATCATAACATGAGTGCTTTATCACCTTGTTTACATCAAAAGCCATTTCTTCATCATTAAACTGTAATGCCACCATCAATCTATGAAGATCAATTAAGGCCTTGATTGTATTTAAAAATAACCTTCCAATTATATGAGCCACCTTTCTATCTTCTTCAATCTTTATAACCACAAAGTTGATTGGAAATATAAAATTTCCTACTTTTACCAACAAGTTTTAATTATTCCCTTTGACCTCTTCACCAATCTATCTGCTAAATGAAGTGTCTTCTTGTTATCACCTAACTTTAACTTTTTGTAAATTGAATAAGGCATTAAATTAATACTTGCTCTACGATCACATAAAGCATTTCTAATAAAATTCCCTCTAATTCACAATGTAATGTAAACTATATGGATCCTTTAATTTTGGGGAATTTTGTTCATAATAATCATATTTCAATTCTTAGGCAATTGTATTTTCCCTAAGTTCACTAGCTCCTTTCTATTTAAACATAATTTTATCTTAAACTTTGCATATTTGGGTATATGAAGCAAAGCTTAAGCAAATGGAAGATTCACATGCAACTTTTTAAACATGTTCAAAAAATTCTCTAATTGATCATTCTTTTATCCTTTCTAGCTAGAAATAGGAAAGGCAAACTAGACTAGTTAGCAATTAGAGTACTAAAGTTCAAAATAGCTTTACCTTTACCCTTAGGTGGTTACACATTCTTTACAGTGAAAGGGTTAGAATTGCTTACATTCATTACTGGTTCCACAACATTTGTAAGGGACTTACTTATGCTAGAATTTTTTATTTTTTCATTGCTCCTCAATTTAATTACCTTCACCTCTTTCTTTTGATTCCTATCCAAAGTAAATGGAAATGTTCCTTGAGTTTTACTTAATAAAGAATTGGATAAAATTCCCAATTGTGTCTCAAGACTCTTTATGTAGGCATTTTGATTCATATCCCATTATTCTTAGGCTTTCCCCCTTAAATCTTGACTCAACATAAATTATGCTTGAGTAGTCATGAAACTAGGAAACATAACTTTTAAGTTTTATTTCTTTTCTTATGATTGTAGGAGACTTAGTTAGACGATTAAAAATTTTGATGTACTTAATGAGTTGATAAAAGGGTTTGAAAATGTGTTTAGGCTTGATTTTGGAAGCTTTAGCTTTAGTTATAGCTTTGATTAGAGGTTTAATAGTAGGGAGCTTATGGCTTTTGATTTAATGGTGAAAAAGTTTGATTTCCTTCCCTCCATGAGAAGTTTAAGTGATTCCACTATCCTGAATTATATTAAATACTAAATGGATCATTCCTTTTATAGTTACGAATTGCATTTTAATCCGTAATCCATTAGTTATATGAATCATTTACCTTTTGTTCACTTCCCCTACTGCCTCCCTCATAAGTTCCACACCCTTGCGATAAGGATGAGATATTTTGTATCTTTAGGTGATTTAACTCCTTCTTTAATAGCTTTATTTATGCCGTTAACATGGCTATCTCATTAACATTATGATCCCTTGCCTTTTATGTAATATCAATGTGCTAGCGCACTGTGCTTCATTCATTGCCATTTCATGTAATAGCAAAAAAGCTTTTTTTAGGATTTTATTCATGAAGTTGCCTCTCAAAGCCATATCCAATAGAGACCTTGTTGTAGAATTTGACCTCACATAAAAGGTTGACATTAGTTGGTACGTATCTATCTCATAGTGGGGATATCGTTTTAACAATCTCCTAAATCTCTCCTGTGCTTTATAAAAAGCTTTTTCTGAAGTTACTAGAATTTGTAAATGCTATTTTTGATGTTTACGATCATTGTTAGATGAAATAACCTAAAAAGAAGTTTTTCTTACATCAATTCCCAAGACTGGATTGATTGACTTTGTATCATCTATAGCTAATTTGTAGATTTTCTAATAAGTACAAAATGAAATAGGTTTAACTAAATAACATCTAATGAGAGTCTTTGTATTTGTATCATGTTATTGATCTACAAAAATATGTCTAAATGTTGCACTAGATCTTCTCACTTTTAACTTGAGAATTGGTTCATTTGAACCAAAATTATAATCGTTTGTTTAAACTCAAAGTGTTGGTTCTGAGGTAGCAAAATTGTTTTCTGCTCCTTTTTCCATTTTGTAGTTATGTAGCTAGTCACGGATAGTCATTAGTTGAGGATTATTCCATCTATTTTGATTTTGCTAAACTCTTAGTTGATTCTCGAGGGGAATATTATTGTTAGTTAGAATTGGCTTAATGTTAAATTTTTTTATTTTGCCTTCATTGATGATGTAAAGTTTGCTCAATTTTAGGGTCACATGGTACTAACTATTTAGGTTACAATTTGCTCATTCACTACTAACACCTAAAAAAAATTAAAATAAAAACTAAAATTTAAGAAAAAGAAAAAAAGAACAATCAATTAATAAAAGCTAATATCAACTTTAATCCCTAATAATGGTGCCAAAAACATAACTGAGGTTTAAGAAATATACTAAATCGGTTTAATAACATAGGAGAAATAACACTAAGATCCCAAAATATTATATCATAGGGAATGCATGGCAAGAATTTGAATGATGAAAGTATGCTAAAGAATTCCCAATTTTTTTTTCTTTTGATGATTATTAAACTAATGCAAATATAAACATGCCATGAAAAATAAATCGAAACAATAATGATAATAAAATAAAATAACTAGAAATAAAGAATTAAAATGAAACAAATTAATTAACAAAAGTGTTACTAAGTTATTCTAATCCTCTCCATACCAAATTGTAATGGATTTTAACAAAAATTTCATATGATTCGGATTTGTACAACCCTACTTGTAAGGACAAAAAAATAGGTCCTAGTAGATATCAAGGCATAATCATAATCATTAATATTTAATCAAGATTAATTAGATGAATTATTATATGTTAATACCTAATGGATTGATGGCCTTAAGTGATAGAGGAGTAGAGAGTTAATTAAAAAATTTTTATAGTCATGCACAATTGAAAAGAAATTAAAGCTAAGCGGTCAATTGAGATGAAATTATAAGTTATTGTAATGAAGGATAAATTAGTTATTTATTTATGTGTGCAGTTGAAATAAAATTTTATTTCAAAGGTTAATTATAATATAAGAAAAGTTAATTGGGGTACAATTGTAACATAAGAAAAATTTAGATATGGTGTTTTTGTAAATAAAGAAATGTAACAGTATAATTAAAAAGGAAAAAATAGTTGATGGCTAAATTAAAAGAGGATATATATATAGAGGCCTATGTTTAAATAATGATTCAGTGGGGTGAATTTTAAAAGAGATAGAATTTGATGGGGTTGAAATTAAAATAAAAAGGTGAGTGGGGCCAATTTATAACATGTAAATATTTGGAGGATTAAAAGAGGAATTGTGAAGGACCAAGCTGATGTCACATTCCACTTAAACTCACATGAAAGACAAGTATAAAATGAGCATTAGGTGAGGTGGATGGCATATGCAAGAAAGAGAAGAAAGAATAACCTATTTTTTCACTCTCCTTTTTTCTATTTTACTCAAAAACATATATGTAACTTTCATCTCTTTTATCTCTCTCTAATCTGGTCCCCTTTCACTCAAAGAATATCTTCAGATTTCTACCTTATTTAAAGGAGGAAGGCTGAATTTAA